>OZ024813.1:83826164-84426164 GCA_964017055.1 Chloromyia formosa | reverse complement strand
TGCGAACGCGCACCACACGGTGTGGAGCAGCAGCAGCATCAACGATTTAAACATGTGAATGTCCTGAACAGGGGTTGCAAACCTACATTTGTCACGGCGGCAGTGACAGAGGTACTCGACATTACCTTTGCTAGCGGTTTCTTCTCCAGGTTCATTGCGAACTGGTACGTGTCGGACGAGGTGTCTCTTTCAGATCATAGACACATCAGATTTGACACCCTAGGACAATCTGACATTCGCTCGGATACTTTTTGTTCAAGGAAAACTAACTGGATTAAATTCCGTGAACTAGTCAGCTCCAAAACGGAACTACTAGTTGGTCTCATCATCACTACATGGGAAATTGAGCTTGCAGCTGATGAGCTCAATGAAATTTTAACTTCCTCCTACAGAGATAGTACCGTTTCACGTACAGTGGAGTCGAAGCGTAAAGTACCCTGGTGGAACGAGGATTTGGCCCGCAAGCGAGCTAAAGTTAGGAGGATGTTCAACAAAGCCAAGCGCTTCAAAAGATGGGATGAGTACAGAACTGCTCTCAACGAGTACAATAAACTCATTAGGAATTCCAAACGAGAATGCTAGAAAAGACATTGTGAGAGCATTCAGTCGCTACCGGAAGCGGCGCGCCTTCACAAATCCCTATCCAAAGACTCGGCAAACGGGATCGGGATTCTATTGAGACCAGACGGTTCGTATACTGAAGGTCCAGAAGAAACGTTAAAGGTACTGCTTCAGACCCATTTCCTAGGGTCCATATTGTCTGAACGTGACCCCTGCCCAACTGCGAGTCCCCAACGGGTTCCCCTAAGCCGGGCTCGCAGTTTATCAAGAGTCATCTTTGTCATGGACATAGTAAATGGGTGATAGAATCCTTTGAGCCATTTAAAGCTTCCGGAGTGGACGCAATTTTCCCCGCTCTGTTGCAAAACAGCTTGAAGATCATAATAACTCCGCTAATCGAGCTTTTTAGGACAATTTACATCCTTGGGTACATACCACAACCTTGGAGGAAAGTTAATGTAGTCTTCATATCCAAAGCGGGTAATAAGCCGGAACATATGCCCAAATCCAATAGACCGAGTAGCTTTACTTCCATCTTTCTTAAAACTATGAAAAAGTTGCTTGATTTGCACATCAGGCACAAGATGGAACTGTCGAGCCCCCTACATCGTATGCAATTCGCGTATACGAATGGCAAGTCAACAGTAACCGCCTTGCATAGCCTTGTCAGTACAATCGAAAAATCCCGCAGTGATAAGGAAATCCCGTTTTGTGCTTTTCTTGACATTGAGGGGGCTTTCGATAATACCAGCTATGACTACGAGTGCATTTCCAGAGCATTTTAACTCAGGGATATCCCACCCCCTACCATTATATGGATAGATGCCATGCTCCGTGGACGGGATATTCACTCAACTCTAGGCAGTACATCCATTTGCGTGAATGTCGTAAAGGATTGTCCAGAAGGTAGCGTTCTATCACCGCTTTTGTGGTCCCTTGTCGAAGACGAGCTGATTTCCATGCTTAATGAGCGCGGTTATCTTACTATCGGGTACGCGGAAGATTTAACTATCATAGTCACGGGCAAATTCGAATCTACCATCAGGGAGGTGATGAGGTCGGCCCTAGACATAGTTCTACACTGGTGTGTTGCTGAGGGCTTACATGTAAACCCACAGAAAACTGTCGTGGGCTTGCAGAAGCCTCTTCGGACGGACATGGGGGCTCTCCCCAAAGATAGCTGGGTTGTTATATGCCATGCTGGTGCGGCCCATGGTGACCTACGCAGCGCTTGTGTGGCGGCCGAAAACTCAGCAATCTTCTGGCTTACTGAAGTGCAATAAGCTTCAACGCCTTGCCTGCCTTGGCATCACTAGAGCTATGCGCACTTGTCCTACGCCAACCCTGGAGGCGATTATTGGACTTACTCCGTTGCATATATTCATTCAAGAATCAGCAGCTCTAAATGCTCTTAGCCTTCGTTTAACTTCTGACGTGCGTAGTGGAGAAGGCACATGAGCATTCTGAATCAAACTCCGGACATGCAGATCTGCTTGAGATCAGATTACATGATCACGGAGGTTTGCTTCGACCGAAAATTTTCAGCTCTCATCCCTGACCGCTCTGAATGGGTAAATGGTACACCCTGTCCAGACCCTAGATGTATTAAGTGGTTCACCGATCGGTTTAAAACAGAACAAGGTGTTGGTTCAAGTGTCTTTAGACCCAACACCAGAATTTCGATCGCAATGGGAGTCTCGCCCAGCGTTTTCAAGCTGAGATCCACGCAATTGAGGTCCGCGCCAGGGTAATTGTAATGAATGAGTTTTCTGATGGTCTATTCGGATTGTTGATTGTCAAATATTTTTTCTTAAATATTTGCCACCTAACAATTCGAATTATCCATCAGAAATTTTTCAAGAACGACAACTCTGTCATTCTATCACATTGACGTTGACACTTGCAAACGCTATATTCTGATACACACTTATATGTCCTGTAAGAATATGCTGTTTGATCTGGTGTCATGGACCTCGCATTGGGATAGAACAGACAAGCGAGTAGCGATGATCCATGTCGAGTTTTATGCAAACAGAGAATTCCGTTGCATAAAACTCGATTGATGAGATTTTTCGGCTGATGCCTGTGGAATCGGGGGTGGCGAGATGTTGGGAGAGCGATCGCTCGAGGAGTCCACTTTCACCCGCCGTCCGGTGAACATCGGCGCGATCGCCCAGAGAGGAGTTCACTCTGAAGCGCCGCCCAGACAACATCGGCGTTATTAGAGAGGGTCGACTTTCACCCACCATAGCCGTCGCATCGGCATCCTCATTGCTGGGACGGGTGTTTTGTTAAGTTTCCAGTTGATCCCGTTCGAGATGGCCATCGCGAAATGGGCTAAGTGTCGCCATTTTTTTTATACAGGGTGTCCCAAACCCCAACGTCAGCCCGGAAACCGGTGATAGGCCAAGTGGTGGCAGTTATCAGAAAAGTATTAAAAAAAGTCCCCGTCAATTATTTTTTGACTTATAGACATTCAAAAAATAATTGGAAAAATTCATACCCTGTGATGATTTTTTAAGTACTATTATTACAAATTTTCATTTTTTTTTTTATGAAGCAACCCAGCATGAAGCAAGAACAGTTAGTCAGTTCTATAAATCACAATCTAAAAGTAAAAAAATACTATATTCGTTTTAAATAAAATATGACTTTTTTCCCCAATTTTGTACTCAAAATTATCACTTATCCCAACTTCAACTGACTGCACTGTAAAAAAAATATACCACGTGGTTTTGGCAAGTAACTGTAAAAGATGACGCATTTTGTCCAGATTCCAAAATGGTACTACATATGTAGCACATGTAATTTATGTATGATTTAGTGATTCGGTAACAATTTGATTACAGGACGCATTTAACTGCCATTATGCCATACAGATACAGTGCGTGGGAATATGCTATCATGCATCTTATTTATGGGGAATGCAAATGCAATGCTAGTGCTGCAGCCAGGCTTTATCGTGAGAGATATCCAAATGCTGTACGTTATCCGGATCACCGAATATTTATAAACGTACACCAGTCATTCTCAGAGGGTCGAATTCCACACCACATGACAGGAGAGCCAAATTCCATCATGCCCTACGAGGAGGAAGTCTTACAAGCAGTCGAACAAGACCCCAGTGCCTCAGTAAGTGCAACTGAATGTAGCACAGGAGTACCCAAAAATACAGTACAACGAATTCTACGGAGAAACAAGATGCACCCGTACCATGTTCAACGAGTCCAAAGTCTGCTACCTCGAGATTATCCGCAGAGAGTTTAATTTTGTCAAACGATGTTGCGTGAGTACAGAGAAGATCCCCGATTCTTTGACAAAATTCTATGGACCGATGAATCCACATTTTCTAAAGATGGTTACATTAACCTCCACAATTTACATGAGTGGCACATTGAAAATCCACATTTAATGCGGCGAAATAGAGCGCAGCATCACTTTAAAGTGAACATGTGGACTAGTGTTGCACAGAACCGTGGAACCGGATCCGCGGAACCGGTTCCTAACAGGAACCGACCCGATCGGTCCAAGAAAGAACCGGGAATCGGTTCCAGAAGAACCGAGAATCGATTGCTGAAAAACCGAAAATCGATTCTAGGAGAACCGACGCTAGCACATCCAAAGCATCGCTTAAACTCGGACCGGACTAATGATTTTTCAATTCTCGGTTCAATTGCCGCTTATGTCGACCAACTCATACAATTTGCAGATTTGTTGCGCTGTAGCGGAAAATATTTCGTTTATCTGGGTGCAAGTATACTGTAGCTATAGTGAAGGAGTGCATCCTAAATAAAATACTTTTTTGAGCGGCTAGCATAATCACATGAACGGTTTTGTTTTCTTAAAAAGGTAAGCGAAGTGTGTGCAAGAATATTTTCAACTTCAGGAGAATTTATTTCAAAGAAACGAAATCGTCTAAGCAGCGAAAACCTCGTAATAATCATGTTTTTAAATGGCAACATTCTCGAACACTTTGCTAAATTGCATTATGTTTGAATTTCTTTCGAAATTTTCTTAATATAGTATTTGCACCAGCGCAAAGGTATTGCAAAATGAAAACAATAACGCACACATACCGACTTTGTGCGAATAATTGGCAATAAACACATAGGACTCATTCAGAGAACACTGAGCAGCTACGTAACGACATCTCCCCTCCATGTCACACGGTGCGACAGCTAACTGTTAAGAACTTGTTTTGTGAATACACCGGCTACATAACGAATTTGTGACATCAGCTGACACACCTAATGTCTGATAAACGGCTGTCTGTTCAAATTGTTTGGCCGGGTTTCAAATCACTCGCAATAAAGACGTGGTAATAAACACTACTGGTCACATACAAAGCAGTCGGAAGACCTGTGGCCAACTATGCTGCTCCTGTGTGTTCTCAGAACCTATTTGACACCGTGGAGCTTCAAACGAAATTAACATGTAACACACACTGCAACTCTGACCATTCGCTACAACAGCAAAACACGGTTCCTGCGGCAGCCGGTTAAATGCCCAATTAGCCAATACAGCAACGCAAACTCATAATAGAAGTCGTGCCGGTCCCATTGCTAATAACTGAATACGATGACGCGCGCATCATTAGTTGTCGCGCTATGCCCCAGGCTCTACTAGGAGCATAACCGCGAACACACAACGATAATGCAATTAACGAAAATCCCACTCACTTCTAAATTTTAATTTTCCCGTAAAGGAGCGCTCAGGGGGGCGATGATTCCTAAATGCAGGCATAGTTCTTCTAGTTCGATCATGAAGTTCTACTGCTTCCCAAAATGCGATCATCAAGTTGCTTTCCAAAAACGATTAGAGTAAGTATATAGGATAATGAAATAAAAAACTATTAAATAAAACAATTTCCACTTTTCCAAGAGTTTTTTTAAAATAATTGAATGATGATACATTAAAGATTTCGGCGACGTTTCGCTACTCTTGTAGCATTTTCAAGCCTACAAATTATAATATTACTTGATTATTATATAACTAATTAATTAATCTATAGGAGTAAGTCACCTTTTTTGTTTATTTTTAATAATTACATTTAAAATCAAAAAACGAAGACTCTACAAAGATGTTTTTTGTTATGGAGTGATGATTTGTGCTTTTTGGTTATGTCTGACAGACTCGGCAGAACCGGTTCTTCAAAAACCCGGAACCGCTGTTGCGAACTACTGCATTTCGCATCGCCTGCTGCTACTGCATTTCTATTGACACCAATATTAATGCTCGGTGACGTTATATGCCAATGTTCTATTGCCAGCTGACAGTCCCGGTACGTTAGTGCAACGATGCTCCGTACATCAGCTGATCGTTGCACTATGCAACTATTCGTATATAGCTAGGTGTGTTTGTTGTGATGCTACATACATATAATGTTGTCCGTTTCACTTGCACGTTTATAGAAATGCGGATGAAGTGGTCGTCTCTAAGCATGACTATATTTGAACCATCGGTGCTAGCACTGTTGGTACTTGCGCCTATGCTTATATGACAACGCGATGGCGACGGTTGCATGGTTGGAGATCGGGGGCAGGGAGTGGCAGGAGTTAATTGCAATGACCTCAGGGACAGAAGCTAAATGCAGCGGAATGGGTGAAATGACCGTTGAGGATTGGTTGGGATTCGAGAGCCTGTGGAGGACGGTGGATATGGGAGCCGTTGAGGATGAGACGGAGGACCGCAATTTCAGGGGATTGACCCCGGATTTCAGGGGAGATGTTTTTTTATGGTAGGGGAGTTGGATTTGGATTGCGAAGGAAGTCGGTTGGTTTTTTTGGGTTGTGAGAATTTTGGAATTTGGATTTTTTTGAAGTTTTGGGGGTTGGTGAAAGATACGTGGGAAGTTAATCTTTGTGATATTTGGGATCGGACATTTTTTTTTTCTTGAAAAATTGTGAAAAAGAAATTGTGTCGATTTGGACGATTGAAGAACCGATAGTATCGCAAGGACGAAATAGTTTTGAGTTTTATTGACTAAGTTCTGAAGAATTGAATTTGGTAGTGGTTCGAGAGTGAACTGGAAATTTTGTGCGGTTGCATTAAACGGAATATTGTTATTCACCCTAGAGTGCAGTCAAAGATAAATGCCGAAAAATCTTTGACTGGCTGCTGGTAGTGAACAATCTAAAATGTATCCATAACTCCCGATTAATAAATCATGAAAAGCTCTAGCTTTAGTATATTGCTAGTGAGGGTAATCTTATACTCTCCTGGGAAAATAAAATCTATCAGTTGAAAACTAACGGTAATTTTCTTACAAAGAGCCCCGTACTACCCTACTTTTCAAGTTTTTTGTCTATAGCGCTTGAACCAATTGACGTAGACAACTGATTTTTGGCATGTAACCCTGAGGGAAGAAGCTGCTTAAGGTTCTGTAAGTTGGGCATAATCAGACTAAAGGAACGCCTACCTCCCCTACAAATTTAAAAAAAATTAAATATTCGTTTAATTACGATAACTTTCGATAGAATGATACTACCGAGTTAAAAATTTGGTGGAATGTTGGTAGTAAGACCTACTTAGTTGGTATTGAATATGGGCAAGATCCGACCCAAGGAACCCCACCTCCCCTACAAAAGAAACTTCAAATAAGCGATAACTTTTGATCGAATGAAGCCAGTGACTTGAAATTTTGGCCAAATATTTGAAGTAAGATTAGGTTAGTTGGCATTAAAGATGGGTAAGATCCGACCTAAGGAACCCCTACCTCCCCTAGAAATGAAACTTAAAATAAGCAATAACTTTCGATAGGATGAAAGCGACTTGAAAAATTCGACAAATATTTGTTGAATGGGTTAGTTAGTTAATTGATTTTGAGAATGGTCAAGATCCTACTGAATGAGTGCCAACCTCTCCTATGAACTGGCCATATAGGAGAAAGGAGACCCATTCTTAATGCATATGGTCGTTGCCAATTGGTACTTTTGGTATCACCACTAGATCTGTACAAGTCTAGGGTATATACGCTTCGGACTCGGTTTTTACTGAGGAGCGGTAAAAGAAAAGGTTTACACGAAAGAAATAGAAAATTTGGAGGAACTCCGCCGAAAAATTGCGAGAGCCGCTGAAGCCATTAGTTCCGGAAGATTCGCCCGGCTTATAACTCGATCTTTTTAAGAAGATGTCGTGCTTGCATTGCAGCTGAAGGCAAACATTTTGTTGTAAATTGAAGTTCTAACGTTTAATTGTAAATTGATTTTTTTGTTCAATAAATTATACTTGCCTAAATGAGATTATTACTTCTTTTCGCCTCAATTAAGAGATAATATAGGAAGTGTCGTACCATTTTGGAATCTGGACAAAATGCGCCATCTTTTACAGTTATTTACCAAAACCGCGTGGGATATTTTTTTTACAGTGCAGTCAGTTGAAGTTGGGATAAGTGATAATTTTGAGTACAAAATTGGGGAAAAAAGTCATATTTTATTTAAAACGAATATAGTATTTTTTTACTTTTAGATTGTGATTTATAGAGCTGACTAACTGTTCTTGCTTCATGCTGGGTTGCTTCATAAAAAAAAAATGAAAATTTGTAATAACAGTACTTAAAAAATCATCACAGGGTATGAATTTTTCCAATTCTTTTTGAATGTCTATAAGCCAAAAAATAATTGACGAAGGCTTTTTTTAATACTTTTCTGATAACTGCCACCACTTGGCCTATCGCCGGTTTCCGGGCTGACGTTGGGGTTTGGGACACCCTGTATATTTTGTATTTTGCATTATTCTTTTTCCGATATATATTTTTTTTTGTTATTGTCTACACCGATTTATATTTTTTCTTTCCGATTAATATTATGTTTTTCAATTCACCACAATTCATTGCATTATTTCGAATTAAATGTTTTCTTAGTGATATTTGAATGCGAAAGCATTGGATTCAATTCTGTCGCACAATAAAACAAATATGTATAGTAGTTGAATCCTTATCGTTCCCTTTGAGGAAATTTCCCGCGCCTGTTTCAGGCTTAGAGCAAAGAGGCATGGAATGAGCTTGTTCTGTATGTCCCTGGCTCCAACATTTGGCGAATAAGTCGACAGCCAGCCTACTCGGTTGTTGTTTGATATTGACATATGTTGACTGTTCTGTCGAATTGTGCATGAATAAAGGTCAATTATAGTCAGATTATCGACAGTCAGCCTACTCAGTTAGCATTTCGATATTGACATAATGTTGACCGCACTGTCGAATTGTGCATAAGCAAACGTCCATCCTTGTCAATATTTAAGTTCATAGATGTCGACTTAGTACCCAGATTTTGATGCCACTGTTTCTATGGAGACATACAGGACAAACTCATTCCATGCCTCTATGTTCTAAGGTTTCAGGTTGGTGAGATAATGTAAACGTCAGATCTGTTTGTTGCTTTAGGATACTACTCAATTGCTCTAACCCCTTGTGGGGCATAGCGCGTTAACTGTTCCATGAGGCCCAGTTGACGTTTCGTTGGCATAAATTGGTTTCAGAGAATGCAGTTGCCAGCATGCACCTCCTGCACATCCATGGCCACGAACATTGTCGTGGACGGGATTCGAACCCGAAACACCGGTATTCAAACATGAGACTGATGCCTCAACACACTGCGCTACCGGTCGCCCCTCCAGGTACCAGTAATTTGGCCAAGGTACCTCATTGGTAGGGTGGGTATAGAAGCCAGGGTCCGCTCCATCTAGACCCAGGAGTCGTGTCGCGGTACATGAGCCAGTCGACGGCCATTGCCTTTACTTAGTCTCTTTCTTTTTTTTTTCTTTTAAGGACGTGGGATCTCCGGTACCTTTGTGTGTGCTGCATACCTTAAGGCACGAGATTTTTGGAATGTTAACGGTAGGGGCAGCGAGAGGGCAAATCCCCTCCCCCTCCCCCCCACATCTCCCGTCACTGAGCTACAGCAAGCTCGTGCCGCCGCCTATCCCGCTGAGGATTCTTCGCCAGATGGCGTTGCCAGACCTTCACGGTCAGTTCGGCATACCTTCATTCCGTCCCCATGGACACTTTCGTATCCCTAACACCTGTCCATTACATTTTTGGCGCCCAACGTGGGGCCCATTTCTGGTCAAGAATAGGACTAAAAAGGAAGTTTTCACAAGTTCTATCCTGGAACGTAAACCCGTACGTTCATCCACCGCGACTCTTTCCGATCAAAACTCTTCGTTTTTTTTTTTTCAATCTTTCTCAGCGAAAGTGCTAATTCCCACCTCCGCAGCTTCGCTGATTTTTCTTGTTTTCTTCTCTCTATCCGGTCTTCTCCCGCTCGCGGTCCCGAACCCCCCCTCCAAAGCGGTTAAGTTCCTCGGTCCGCCGCTCGCGTAGGTGGCGCTGTTTCGGAACAGTTTTGATGTTATGACCACCAGGATAATTTTCGACCGAATTTTATTTAACCAGTCCGGTGGGAAAAATTCTGGTGCATTTGTGAAAAATACCACTACTGGCGGTAATATTTTCACAATTACACCAAACCATCTCCTACCGGAAAGCGTTTTCCTTTTCCTGAAGAAAGATGGCCTCAGCAGTACAAAGTCAAATCCGAGACGGAGATGGCGGTAAACAAATTTGAATTTGTTGTGCAACGGAAATATATGACTTATGTGCAGATGGTTGCTCCCGAAGTGGATGCATTACATAATCTGACAAGAATTGACGTTTTTTTATACACAATTCAACAGAACAGTCAACATATGTCAGTATTAAATAACAACTGCGTAGGATGGGTGTCGACTTATTCGCCAAATGTTGGAGCCAGAGACATACAGGACAAACTCATTCCATGTACTGTATGCTCTAGGACTTAGAATCGCCAGTGTTCTCTAATATAGTTCTTAATCCTACATAGGGGGTACCACAAAAGGACTCTGTTCCACTGAATGGGGCTGCAGATACTCTCCCAGTCAACTCATCGGCAATCTCGTTGCCCAAGTTACCGACATGGCCAGACGCTCAGTATATGATTATTTTATTAAAGGAACCGAGTCTCTTTCGCAAAATCTGATAGCTGTCAAGTACTGACTACTGATTTGGGACATCAATAAGGGCTTACCGGGAGCATTGACAGTAGCTTGACTGTTTGTGACTACTGCTCATCTGCCCTAACTCCTGATGGGACATAGCGCGTCAACTATTCCATATCACTTAGCTGACGTTTCGTTGACATAAACCAGTTTCAGACGATGTACATTGTCGGCATGCACCTTCTGCTCCCATTTATCCGCCTGCGACAAGTCGGGAGATGTTGTGGCTTATTATTACGTCCCGCACCAGTAGGGGGAGACAGCACAAGCATCCATGGCTACGAACGCCGAGGACGGGACATGAACCCGTAACGATTGTAGTCAAACATAAGACTGACGCCTCTATGCATTGAGCTACGGGTCGCCCAAAATTGCAAGAATTTCAGCTTGAAAGGTGGTTGGTTCTTCCCCATGGGAATAGATAGCCTTTTAGATGGGCCTGCAATTCTTGCCCCCGTATCATCATCAGTTTTAGAGCCATCAATAAACCACCTGACTCGGAGGGAGTAACGAATGTTTCATATTCCATTCCTCTCTATTCTAAATATCAGTAGAGAAGAGTCGGTTGAAGCGTAACTCCCTTGTTATGTGGTCGGATGGCAGCTATTCAGCTCATCGTCTTCAAGGAGCCATTTTTCCTCCTCAGAGTTCAATAATAAGATAAATCTAATTGGCTTCAGACCTCGCTATTGCTAGTTTAGCCTTCGTTTTTAAATGGATGTAAAGCGGAGGAAGATCGAGTAGTACCTCAAGAGAGGCAGTAGGAAAGCTACGAATCAAACCCGTTAATGTGAGGCAGGCTAGCCTTTGGATTTTGCCTAGTGTAATTTTACCCTCCCTGGTACACGATTTCTTCCGCCAAATGACAGCTCCATAATCAGTTATGGGTTTGGAGATTGCCTTGTATGTAGATGCAAAGAACCATTCGAGAGCTGGTTTCCCAGGTCTTCCCTACAAATTGCTTGCCAATCCAGAAGGCCCTGGTGGCCTTATCCGAAATAGTTTCCAGGTGTTCCGTCCAGAGTAGTTTCCTGTCAATCGTTAAGGTACATTCCGTAAAAAACCACGGTTTTAATTTTTTACGGAATCTACCAGGAGTACTTGAGAGTTGTAAATGGAAGGACAAAATGGAACGACAGCTGCCTTGGCCGGATTGACTCGAAGACCAATGTGATTTCACCATCTTTGTACTACGTTAAGGGCTGATTATACGAGTATGTATATATCCGTTGGGACCTTTTCAAACTTTCCTCTGACGGTTATCACTAGGTTATCAGCATATCCTTGTGTTGAATACCCCATATAGGTAAGTATTACTACTACTACTACAATGTACCATAGGAAAAAGCAGAAAAAACGCCTCCTTGTGGACAGCCTCGAGTGAAATTTTCTGCTAAGCTACAGCCCAATCTCAGTAATGGCCCGTCTGGATGAAAATATTCTCTTTACCCGGTGGTGTCGTCAGCTCGCTTCGCTCTTAGTGCAGAGTCAATGGAAGAGAAAGATGTGTTGTCAAAGGCTCCTTCGATATCAAGAAATGCGCATACGGCAGTCGCCTTAGCTGTCCTAGATGACTCAATTTTTCCTACCAAATAGTGGAGAGCAGTCTCAGTCGATTTACCCGACTGGTAAGCGAAATGTTTGTGGTACAGGGGAAATTTGGCATGGAGGGTGTTTCTGATGTGCGCATCAAGGATTTTTTTCCGTGGACTTCAGCATAAAGGAGGTCAGACTTATTGGCCTATATGATTTGGGGTTATCTTTGGGTCGATTGCCCATTTTTTTTAATGAAAACTACTTTCCTGGAATCTGGAATGTATCCAAGAGCAAAGCTGCCCCTAAATATACTGAGGAGAATCGGGATTAATATCTCTTGTTCTCTCTGCAGCAGAGTTGATTTATATGGATCGAATGATGCTTCGCACCCAGAAAAGTGAGTAGCCAGAAGCCGTTTGCCTGTGCTTTCAGCTTCCTCTGCCATCCTGTCTTTTTAAGGTCGACACACTCGACAATCATTTTGGTCGCATGCATGCATCGAACCACGTCAAAATCAATAGAACAGTGGAAATGAGGAGGTTTTTTTGTATTAACTTTAACGTGGTTCGATGTATGCACGGGACCAAATGCTTTCCGTGTATATTGAACTTTAGAGTGTTGACTTGGTTCGTACCTTTCTTGGCCAGAACGTGGTGAAGTCTGACCGCGGAGCTGGTATTGTCAACGCTCTCGCAAAATTTTAGTCAACTGCATTCCTTGGGGAAGTGATCACTTTTATTGTATAGTATGAGAGAGGATCGGTATTGTTTCCACTCACCAGTTTGCTTCGACCTATTAAAGAGTCTCCTTGAACTCTTACGTAGTGCGGAGAGTTCAGAGTTCCCTCCTAGTGTCTTTAAAGGGGACAGTTTTTCCCATATGAGGATCTCCGTAATCCGTACGTTGTGAGATTCTTCTGTCAGCACTAACTTGTTCGAGTGCTGCATTGTCCAATCAAATATGCCCTGGTCGGACAGTGGTAGCTCGTCAGAGACATGCCAATTCTGGATCCGATTTGAAACGTGATAGCACCCTACTGTAATTTCGATTACCTCTCGCCTATTTCTAGTAACAAATGTTGGGCTGTTGCCATTATTTAAGATGTTAAGGTCCGAATTAAATGAGTTCAAGAAGGTACTCACCTCGACTGTTTGTGTCTGTACTTCAAAATATGGTGTGGTGAGCATTCGCGTCGTAGCCGATCAGCAGGGGCAAATGCTTTTCTTTGCAGTAATCGGTCAGTCGGCGAGCTCCGAAGACGGAATGTCAGAGTCTCTGGGAAAGTAGGTGGTTGGATGAGGAGTCCGGTTTCGTTGCTGCAATGGGTTGACCTAGCAGCTGCTGCCATTAGGTCGCTGGTAGTAAATTCTGAAAAGCAAATGTAATCAAACATAAAAAAAATAAATTGTGCCATCCCCAATACCAACAACGATTTGACTGGACCCCCAGGAAGTTGGGTCCCAAAGTTTTAAAAAGTATTCGCAATACTTTTAAAGTTCTCGAAGGAATGCGTAGATAGTTCTAAATTTTTAATGGCTTTTTTAAGTAATAAAAATTTTGGGGTGTCAACTTCACGCAAAACTTTTATCATGCAAAATAGTTCCAATGCTTAAAATAGATGGATAATAAAAAGTTCTAGAGTTCCTTACTAATTATAGAGAAAATTCTGCAAAAAAAAAAGTCTAAAAAAAAAATAATTAAGTTTAGGGGCTGCAACCTAACAACCTGTACTTTAAACAATGCAGGTTAGTTCCCATTCATCAAATCAAGTTTCAATCTGTTTTATAAACCAAAAACCCCCTACAGGTCAAGAATTCTAAGGTTATGGTAACTTACACACCCCCACTCACTCCCTTAAGTGCCGTCATAGGGATGAAAATTTCAAAAAATAACATATACACGCGTGCACACTATCGAACTCATTGTAATTTCCAAAATATTCATAAATGTCTATAGCACTCCTTTAAGAATCTGAAGACAAGTTCATAAGTCTTCGGTGCTGGTGTCCTCCATCCCCCACTCACCGCACAAGTGTCAACCCAAATATGAAAATTTAAAAAAAAATACACATTCGCTTTGATACCGCCAAACTCACTGGGATTTCCAAAATCTTCACAAATTTCTACAGCACTCTTTGAAGGACCTCAAGACAAGCTCAGAACTCTTGGGCGCTTGTGTCCTCCATCCCCACTAACCCCTAAAGTCCCGTCACAAGTACGAAAATTCGAACAAAATACCTCACACTCGCTTTGATACCGCCGAACTCACCGGAATTTTCAAAATCTTTATCTAGGGACGCTGAAGCGTCCCGCCCCGCCAAAGAAAAAAAGTCGAAAAGTGACCAAGACTATGTTTACGCGACACAACAAGTACGGGTTTTCGGACCTCTGTAGCTCTGGCCCCCGATGTATGTTCCAGCTCAAATTTGGTATGGTCATTGTCTCTGGTCATCTTACGAAGTGCTGCAAATTTGATTCCGATACAAGGAAAAACACCCGAGATATGATAATTTGAAAATGGCTATTTTTCAAATTTTTCTTGCTCTCGTTGTTCTTTGACCGGTCTACAGCCTCGTAGGGAGCGTATCGAGGTCTGCTTTCTTTTCTCATGGATTGCCTGTGTCCCAAGGGTGTGCATAGACTATCATTTGCTCTGATCCGTGCAGTAGATAAAAAGATACATCCAAAAATGTGAAATTATATAGTAGAGTTTCTCGCTTAAGTCTTTTTGATAATTTGAATGCGACACAGAAAATCACTCGCAGAGATCGCATACCGACGGGGAGACACGCAAACACTTGATTATGTGAGTAGAGATGACGACGGATGCAAAACTTCGTGCGCTCGTCGGGGGAGGAGAACCATACGAGTTCTTTGTGTGTTGGCGTGGTTTGTGGCAAGTGCATGAATGAAAAGTGTAGTGTGTCATGAAAAAATTGACACTGAATGTTTATGGCTGCATCTTAGGCCGTATGCACACGGAGCTACTGAAAAGAAACTCAACCAATTGGTAACTTGAGTTACTAACTCATTGGTGACTCGACTCCACACACGAGGCTACTCGTCAGCTATCAAAATCTTCAGTTCGTTCAGTGTCGCCATGAATATCGGACGCGAAATGTTGTCCGCGGAAGACAGTTCTTCGAGCGAGGATGAAACCATCATATTGTACTATCTCAGGAGGAGGAGAATAGTGAATAGAAGGTTTTGGGTACACCCGTACCTTGAAAAAAATTATTTGAACCGGTTGTTTGTCGCTGCTAAACAGTTCGAACTTTCGGACGCAAAATTTCTAGCATTCTACAGAATGTGCAATGTGTAAAACAAGTCGGAATATACAGAGCCTACATTGGCCAAACTGGGTCTTCAGAGAATTGTGACCATTTTGCACATTCTCACCAAACTTCATCAAAATTGGTCCAGCTGTTCTCGAGATATTCTCTGGACAGACGGACCGACAGATAGACGGACGGACAAAAAACCGATATACGGATACATACTATACTACCTATATACACAAAGGGGCAAGTGGATAAAGGTGATATGTAACAATTTTCAGAAAAACCTCTTTTGATAATTAATAAAGCCGTTATGTCCTACTGTATCACAAATACTTCTCACATTTGCTAATATGTCGTTTCTTTTCCCAAAACTCAAAACTAAAGGTTGATTGCTTCATTATTTTGTATGAAAAATTAACAACATTAAAACTTTGAACTCGTTTTTCGCAATATTTGAAAATTGTCACTTATCACTTTTATCCACTTGCCTATTTGAACATAGAACATACCTTTCAATTTTACGTTGTTCCCGATTTCTTCCCACGCCTTCTCCGTTTCATTCCTCGTTGAATACCCCGGGAGATGGAAATTATATAAAATTGAACGTTTTTCCACCTCCCCCACCAGCAACCGGTTGGTCTGTTGTCCACACATCTTATTAGAGCACGGGAAACTGAAAACTGAAATCACCCAAGCGACTCGACATGCGAGTCACCAGGCGACTGGTTACAAACGAGTCACAGACGAGTCTTCAACCAGTAGCCCCGTGTGTGGCGTCCCATTTGATTACACAGGAAGTGACTCAAAGTAAACTAAATAGTAATTCGCGTTACTGATCAGTTTCTTTTCAGTAGCTCCGTCTGCATACGGCCTTAAGCTGTGTTTTGCTAGACAGCGACTGGGCGATTTGCGACTGCGACTCGAGAGCAATTGATTCATTATTCAATGTCGGGGTTTTGTATGAAAATAGTACTATGTACCATAGTATGTTGGGCAGTTTGTCTATGCAATCGAGGATTTTTATATGTACGTGAGGAGAATGGATGGAAAGAGACGAATGTACTGTAGATGTAGAGTCCTTCGGTGGCAGCAAGGACATTGGAAAAAGGATATTTTTGGCAGTGAAGCGAAATATGGGTCTCATATGAACCGGGATGAAGAGGCGAGTGTCCAGGAGTAGTCTAGATGGCATTTCGAGTCCTTCGGTGGTGAAAAGGACATTCAAGAAAGTCAATTGTAAAATGGGCAATATGGGTGTCATATGAACCGGGGTGAAGAGGCGAATGTCCGGGAACACTATAAATGGCACTTAGAATCCTTCGGTGGCGAAAAGGACATTCGAAAAAGGATATTTTTGCTGGTAAGGCGAAATATGGCAATATGGGTGTCGTATGAATCGGGGTGAAAAGGTGAATGTCCAGGAGTAGTGTAGATGGCATTTCAACTCCTTCGGTGGCGAAAAGGACATTCACGAAAGTCAGGTGAAAAATGGGCAATATGGGAAAAAAAAATATCAATATAGAAATTTTCCATGTACTGCACCCATACAAAACTACAGACAGTACCCGTGAGCGAAAAAATATCAGCTTGATGTTGATGCTGAGACAACTGCTCTGCCAGATTTTCGACAGCATGCCTTATGCGCATTTAGCCTGGTTGATAGAACGAGCGTTGTCCTGGTCGGCACCACCATTTTCGAGGAAATGCTGCGCAAGTAGACGAAGGACTCGAAATGCCATCTATATCTACGCCTCTTCACCAAAATTCATATGACACCCATATTACCTATATTTTGCTTTATTTGCAAAAAGTCTTTTTTGGATATCCTTGTCGCCACCGTAGGATCCGGAATGCCATCTATAGTACTCCTGGATTTTCGCCTCTTCACACCGGTCCATATGACACCCATATTGCCCATATTTCGCTTTACTGCAAAAAAACATCCTTTTTCGAGAATAAAATAAAAGAGTTAAGTTTCCTTTATACTGCAGATCAATTTTATTTTTATTGCATACACATGTTTCGGATACCACTTGTATCCTTCTTCAGTGCTTAGGTTACAATACAAACTAATACGACTAAGACAACTTTATAAATCTTATACATTACCCGCCTTGCATATGTTCCCGTAACTTTTAACAATATTTTTATGACTGCAGATCCTAATTACAAATTTAATACGTCAATACCTTAATACTATCTTATACCTAATTACTGCGTAATTTCCCGACATCTCTGGCTACCTGGAAAAGGTTCGATACGCAATTACCTTCGTCAGTGTTGAGTAATATATTTCTGGGGTATTTCGAAATCTCCAGGCTTTCCGCTGCATCCTTTTTCGAATGTCCTTGTCGCCACCGAAGGATCCGGAATGCCATCTACAGTACTCCTGGACATTCGCCTTTTCACCCCGGTTCATATGACACCCATATTGCCCATTTTTCACTTGACTTTCGTGAATGTCCTTTTCACAACCGAAGGACTTGAAATGCCATCTACACTACTCCTGGACACTCGCCTCTTCATCCCGGTTCATATGAGACCCATATTCCCCATATTTCGCTTCACTGCCAAAAATATTCTTTTTCGAATGTCCTTGCTGCCACCGAAGGACTCTACATCGACAGTACATTCGTCTCTTTCCATCCATTCTCCTCACGTACATATGTATAAAAATCCTTGATTGCATAGACAACCTGCCCAACATACTACATAGTACTATTTTCATACAAAACCCCGAAATGAATCAATTGCTCTCGAGTCGCAGTCGCAAATCGCCCAGTCGCTGTCTAGCAAAACACAGCTTGGGATGTCGGGAAAGAAAAAAACATGCTGCGTGGTATATGATTTAGGTAGTTTCATTTATGGCATATGAGATATGAATTATGATGTTAGATGATTTTTTCAATGTGTGGAAGATGGGAAGCGATGTCTAGGCAAGATGGGTATGACAGGAGGTGATGTGGCGAATGCAGTAGACTGTTAAAGGTATTTTGAGTCCTTTGGGCAGGAAAAAAGATGTTCTTGGCAAGGAAGCGATAATTAGGCAAGATGAGTATTATATTATCGGGGGTGATGAGGCGAATGCAGTAAACTACTGTTAAAGGCACTTTGAGTCCTTTGAACTAGAAAAATGATATTCTTGGCAAGAAAACTATTTACCCCAAGTGGGTAACCTGAGTGGACTCATAGTCCGGCACGTAAATCCCCTTTTTTATCGAAGACTACCGCATTCAGTAGGAATCAAACCGGAGCCCAATATATAGAAGGCGAACGTGCTTACCGTTGCGCCATCTGGATTACTGCTACTACTACTATGCAAAAAGATGTGATATCTCCCAAAAACAACCCTGACGTAAAAAAAATCCCCGCCAAGAAAAACTCCTTAGCCGTAAAAAGGATTGATATGAACGCAATACCGCCAAAGTACTCGTAGCTTCGCGCCTCGCTCTAGGGTATGCATATTGAACGCTGATTGCATTAGTTAATTTCTTTCAACGCGGTTTGGCGGGGAGCTTTCATTAAATAAAATAAGTTGAACAATCTGAAGTACAACGCAGTAGAAAATAGTCTATTAAGCACTTCTGGCCTGAAGTGCATTTTTAGTCGTTTGTAAGGCGGGAGCTTTATAACGAGATCCGGGCGAGAAGCCAATAATACTTGGCATAAGAGCTTACAGCATGATCCGCACGCAACTACTTATCCATAATTTTGTCAGAGCGACATCGTTGTCATTATCACTGTCATTTTGTCATTAAATCCGTTCGGCGGTGAGTCTTTAGGCTACGAAGCTCCCCGCCAATCAGCTTTGAAAGAAATTAACTAATGCAATCAGCGTTCAATATGCATACCCTAGAGCGAGGCGCGAGGCTACGAGTACTTTGGCCGTATTGTGTTCATATCTATCCTTTTTACGGCTGAGGAGTTTTTCTTGGCGGGGATTTTTTTACAACAGGATTGTTTTGGAGAGATCTGGGGACGCGGGAGCGTCCCGCCCCGCCAAAGAAAAAAAAAAGAAAAAAAAATGGAAAAGTGACCAAGACTATGTTTACGCGACACAACAAGTACGGGTTTTCGGACCTCTGTAGCTTAGGCCCTGGATGCTTGTTCGAGCTCAAATTTGGTATGGTCATTGTCTCTGGTCATCTTACGAAGTGCTGCAAATTTGATTCCGATACAAGGAAAAACACCCGAGATATGATAATTTGAAAATGGCTATTTTTCAAATTTTTCTTGTTCTCGTTGTTCTTTGACCGGTCTACAGCCTCGTAGGGAGCGTATCGAGGTCTGCTTTCTTTCCTCATGGATTGACTGTGTCCCAAGGGTGTGCATAGACTATCATTTGCTCTGATCCGTGCAGTAGATGAAAAGATATACCTATATATTTAAAAATGTGAAATTTTATAGTAGAGTTTCTCGCTTAAGTCTTTTTTTATATTTTGAATGCGACACAGGAAATCACTCGCAGAGATCGCGTGCCGACGGGGAGAGACGCAAACACTTGATTGTGTGAGTAAAGACGACGACGGATGCAAAAGTCCGTGCGCTCGTCGGGTGAGGAGAACCATTCGAGTTCATGGTTGTGGGGGTGGTTTGTGGCAAGTGCATGAATGAAAAGTGTGTCATGAAAAAATTGAAACTGAATCTTTATGGCTGCATCTTAGTTCTGGTGCACATAGATGTCCAAAGTACGCCTGACGCTGCGTCACTTTCGATCGGAAGCTGTGTTTTGCTAGACAGCGGCTGGGCGATTTGCGTCTGCGGCTCGAGAGCAATTGATTCATCATTCAATGTCGGGGTTTTGTATGAAAATAGTACTAGTATGTTGGGCAGGTTGTCTATGCAATCAAGGATTTTTATATGTACGTGAGAATGGATGGAAAGAGACGAATGTATTGTAGATGTAGAGTCCTTCGGTGGCAGCAAGGACATTCGAGAAAGGATATTTTTGGCAGTGAAGCGATATATGGAGAATATGGGTGTCATATGAACCGGGATGAAGAGGCGAGTGTCCAGGAGTAGTGTAGATGGAACTCCGGATCCTTCGGTGGCGACAAGGATATTCGAAAAGGATACTTTTGACAGTGAAGCGAAATACGGTCAATATGGGTGTCATATGAATCGGGATGGACACCCGAATATCCAGGAGTAGTGCGGATGGCATTTCGAGTCCTTCGGTGGCGAAAAGACATTCAAGAAAGTCAATTGAAATATGAGCAATATGGGTGTCATATGAACCGGGGTGAGGAGGCGAACGCCTAGGAGTACTATGGATGGCATTCCGGATCCTTCGGTGGCGACAAGGATATTCGAAAAAGGATACTTTTGGCAGTGAAGTGAAATACGGTCGATATGGGTGTCATATGAATCGGGGTGGACACCCGAATATCCAGGAGTAGTGCGGATGGCATTTCGAATCCTTCGGTGGTGAAAAGGACATTCAAGTAAGTCAATTGAAATATGGGCAATATGGGTGTCATATGAACCGGCGTGAAGAGGCGAATGCCTAGGAGTACTATGGATGGGATTCTGGATCCTTCGGTGGCGACAGGGATATTCGAAAAAGGATACTTTTGGAAGTGAAGCAAAATACGGTCAATATGGGTGTCATATGAATCGGGGTGGACACCCGAATATCCAGGAGTAGTGCGGATGGCATTTCGAGTCCTTTGGTGGCAAAAAGGACATTCAAGAAAGTCAATTGGAATATGGGCAATATGGGTGTCATATGAACCGAGGTAAAGAGGCGAATGCCTAGGAGTACTATGGATGGCATTCCGGATCCTTCGGTGGCGACAAGGACATTCGAAAAAGGATATTTTTGCTGGTAAGGCGAAATATGGGCAATATGGGTGTCGTATGAATCGGGGTGAAAAGACGAATGTCCAGGAGTAGTGTAGATGGCATTTTAACCCCTTCAGTGGCGAAAATTCACGAAAGTCCAGTGAAAAATGGGCAATATGGGTGTCATATGAACCGGGGGGAAGAGGCGTATGTACCTATAGATAGCGATTCGAGTCCTTCGTCTACTTGCGCAGCATTTACTCGAAAATGGTGGTGCGGACCAGAACAACTCTCGTTCTATCAACTAGGCTAAATGTGCATACGGCATGCTCTCCAAAATCTAGCAAAGGAGTTATCTCAGCACCAAGACCAAGCTGGGCCTGTTTCGCTCCCTGATAATTTCTGCGCTTGTACTTAATTGCCCTAACCCCTTGTAGGGCATAGCGCGTCAACTGTTCCATGTGGCCCAGTTGACGTTTCGTTAGCATAAATTGGTTTCAGTGCAGTTGCCAGCATGCACATCCTGTACATCCATGGCCACGAAAGTCGTCGTGGACGGGATTCGAACCCGAAACGCCGGTAGTCAAACATGAGACTGATGCCTCAACACACTGAGCTACCGGTCGCCCATGGTAGCGGTACATGGGAAGTTCCAGTAAGAGTTACCCGAAAGCTGCAAGTATTCGTCAACTCATGTCTTCATCGAATTATAAGAATTTTCTGGCCTGAAACAATATCAAATGAAGAGCTAAGTTGGCGTACGGGGCAGATGCAAATTGACGAATTGATATGCAGGCGAAAATAGCAGTGGGTAGGTCACACATTGCGGAAGAGTGATAAATGCACTGCTTTGCATGTCATGAAATAGCACCCCGTTTTCAACCAAGGCCGACAAAGAGAGGGTCCTAGAATCACATGGCGACGATCTGTGGCAAAGGAGTGTAGCGCGCTGGGTAAGTCTGTTGTAAGCTTCACCCTATTCCCCAGAACAGAGTACGATGGCGCGCAGGAGTGCAGCTTTCTGGTAACTCCTACGGAAATTTTCCATGTACTGCACCCATACAAAACTACAGACAGTACCCGAGAGCGAAAAAATATCAGCTTGATGTTGATGCTGACTACAACTACTCTGCCAGATTTTCGACAGCATGCCGTATGCGCATTTAGTCTGGTTGATAGAACGGGCGTTGTTCTGGTACGCACCACCATTTTCGAGTAAATGCTGCGCAAGTAGACGAAGGACTCGAAATGCTATCTACATCTACGCCTCTTCACCCCGGTTCATATGTCACCCATATTCAATTGACTTTCTTGAATGTCCTTGTCGCCATTTTAAGGGGGGTGAAAATGGTGTCAAAAATGCGAAATTCCTTATATTTTAGAAGTTATGGTCAAAAAACAGTTTATTTAAAACTAAAAATAACATAAATTGTAAATTCCGGTTCGCTATTATGTGGCCCGGCTTATAGAATACAGAGTGACGCTGCGTCCTATTGCATCATGTGAATTAAAATGCAGATAGGTATAGAAGAGGGAGGAGCTTAAGTGACGCGGCGTCCGGCGTCATTTGGACGTCTATGTGTACCGGTTCTTAGGGTGTCCGGAAAGAAAAAAACATGCTGTGTGGTATATGATTTAGGTGGTTTCATTTATGGCATATAATATAAGATATGAATTATGATGTAAGACGATTTTTTCCAATGTGTGGAAGATGGGAAGCGATGTCTAAGCAAGATGGGTATCACATGACTGGAGGTGATGAAGCGAATGCAGTAGACTGTTAAAGGTATTTTGAGTCCTTTGGGCAGGAAAAAAGATGTTCTTGGCAAGGAAGCGATAATTAGGCAAGATGAGTATTATATTATCGGGGGTGATGAGGCGAATGCAGTAAACTACTGTTAAAGGCACTTTGAGTCCTTTGAACTAGAAAAATGATATTCTTGGCAAGAAAACTATTTACCCCAAGTGGGTAACCTGAGTGGACTCATAGTCCGGCACGTAAATCCCCTTTTTTATCGAAGACTACCGCATTCAGTAGGAATCAAACCGGAGCCCAATATATAGAAGGCGAACGTGCTTACCGTTGCGCCATCTGGATTACTACTACTACTATGCAAAAAGATGTGATATCTCACAAAACCAACCCTGTTGTAAAAAAAATCTCCACCAAGAAAAACTCCTCAGCCGTAAAAAGGATTGATATGAACGCAATACCGCCAAAGTACTCGTAGCTTCGCGCCTCGCTCTAGGGAATGCATATTGAACACTGATTGCTTTAGTTAATTTCTTTCAACGCGGTTTGGCGGAGAGCTTCCATTAAACAAAATAAGTTGAACAATCTGAAGAAGAACGCAGTAGAAAATAGTCTATTAATCACTTCTGGCCTGTAGTGCATTTTTAGTCGTTTGTAAGGCGGGAGCTTTAAAACGAGATCCGAGCGAGAAGCCAATAATACTTGGCATAAGAGCTTACAGCATGATCCGCACGCAACTACTTATCCATAATTTTGTCAGAGCGACATCGTTGTCATTATCACTGTCATTTTGTCATTAAATCCGTTCGGCGATGAGTCTTTAGGCTACGAAGCTCCCCGCCAATCAGCTTTGAAAGAAATCAACTAATGCAATCAGCGTTCAATATGCATACCCTAGAGCGAAGCGCGGAGCTACGAGTACTTTGGCGGTATTGCGTTCATATCAATCCTTTTTACGGCTCAGGAGTTTTTCTTGGCAGGGATTTTTTTTACAACAGGGTTGTTTTTGGGAGATTGATTTCTACAGCACTCTTTAAGGGACTTCAAGACAAGCTTAGAACTCTCGCAAACTTTATATGAACGATGGAGAAAAGAAAACGATAAAACGGGTAGGGATATCTACCCAAGTGTCAGTAGGAGGCAAGGCGGCGACTACCGGCAAGGGCTCGAGAGGTGCTCGCACCTCCTTAGTCGCCAGCGGCCTTTCAAAAACAGTCGAGTTAGCGACGAAACCAGGTGGCTCGGACGGTCACGCTAATGGTTCAAAACCCAAATTCATACTGCAGACAACAATTGCATTCAACCCCCTCGTTGCTGAACTTGACATGGATCGCTCGGACCAGGGGCTCAACATCAAACCAGTAGAAGAGGAAGTCCTGCTTATTTATGTATTCAAGAATTATTGAACGGGAATAAATCCGATGAATACAATAATATCATATAAAGATATAAATGGGAAATAAAGAGAATTCAGAAAATTAAAATACAAATCATAACACAAAATTTAAAAGTAAGAATGTCAAGGAGAAATTAAGCACTAAACTAAAATTAAGGATGCACTAGTTAAAGAAAGAAAAAAAGATGAAAATTAAGGGAAAAAAGTAACAAAGATTTTAGAGAAAAAAATGAAAATAAAAGATATAAATGATGTGACATAAGAAAAGGAGAAATATACAAAGAGTAGGGAATTTAACGTTAAATATCAGCTAACATGATCCTTTGAAGGAGCATCTTTTTAAAGCGATAAAATGAGCTGGGTAAAGGAACAAGCTCCAGGTAACCATTGTACTGAAGAAGAGAGTAAGTGGCTCTCGAAATACTTGTATTTGCATAAAAAATAAAACTTGTAGTTTTGGACAGGTTACGCCGTCTATTATTTTAGAACAAACTACAAACACCGGACAATATCCAGTATAAGCTCCAGTCTGCCGTAGTTGCGCATAATTCGGGGAAGTGGTGAATTTATATTCATATACAGAAAGATCGGCAGGAGGATAGAAGAATGCACCTGGGCGTGTATAGTGATGGGGGTTTCTTAAAAAAAAAATGACATTCGAAAGGGAAGACCATAATAGTGACGACACAACTTATATACCTATAAGAAGTATTCGTCAAGAAAAATCCTTCTCTTTCGCAAGCACATCCTGTTAAGAAAGCTGAGACGCTCAGGGTAAGGTACATAGGTAAGCAATTCTGAACTTGAAATAGATGGCTCGGGTGAATTTACGTTGCACAGATTCTAAAGCATCAGAGGCGGTGGAAGTAGAAGGGGACCAAACAACTAAAGCGTATTCAAGGGTGCTTCGTACAAGGGATGCAAGGAGGTTCAAGGAAGTAGCAAAAGATCGAAAGTCACTGCAACATCATCATCGTGGCGCGACAGCCCGACGTCGGGCCTTGGCCGCCTGGATCATTGTCCTCCAATTATCTCGGTCACGTGACCGCGTCCTCCAATTTTGGGAGCCCAGCAGCTGCGCGGCGTCCACACCTACTGAGCTCTCCCAACGAGATCTCGGTCGTCCTCGCAGTCTCGCTCCGTCGACTCGTTCTGCATTCATTACTCTCTTAGGCATGCGATCATCGTCCATTCTTTGTACATGCCCTGCCCATTGAAGTCGTTGTAGTTTGACGATTTTCGAGACTTGCAGCTCATCGTACATTTCATACAACTCATGGTTGTACCGGATGCGCCATCCATCTCGATCGCAAACAGCCCCGAAAATTCGCCGTAGAACCTTACGTTCGAAAGTGTCTAGCATGTTTTCGGAGGCTTGAGTTAGGGTCCATGCTTCGCAGCCATAGCATAGCACTGGTCGTATAATGGTTTTGTACACGCAGAGCTTCGTGTTTCTGTGCACATGCTTCGATTTCATTATGGGGAGAACCGAGAAAAAAGTCTTATTAGCTAACTGTATCCGTCGCTTGATTTCGTCAGTTTCGTTGGCGTCCCTTGACAGGTTGCAACCCAGGTAGATGAAGTTGTTCACGAACTCGATGTTGAGGTCCCCCACGTTGATGCTCGGTTGTGCAGGTGTCCTTGTCACCGATTGCATCATTATTTTAGTTTTACCCTCGTTAATACGTAATCCAACTTCTTTTGCAGCGGTATCGAGCGTATGCAGAAGTTCTTCTGCGTCAGCCAATCTTCGTGACATGATGTTGATGTCGTCGGCGTACGCTGCTAATTGTGTCGACTTGATGAGTAGCGTCTTGCTGTTGTCCATATTCATGGCCCGAATAACGTATTCCAGTGCTAGGTTGAAGAGCGTCGGTGCCAGTCCATCGCCCTGTTTCAAACCAGTGCGTGTTTCAAATAGATCAGTAAGTCTATTCTGGATCCTGACTTGTGAGACGGAGTTGGTCATCGTCATCTTTGTCAGTCGCACTAATTTTGCTGGTATACCAAATTGCAGCATGATGTTGTACAGTACTCCACGATCGATACTGTCGTATGCCTGCTTGAAGTCGACAAAGATTTGGTATACGTTTACGTTGTATTCCCAGCACCTCTGGAGTATCAGTTTGACTGAGAAGAGCTGATCGGTTGTGGAGCGACCAGGTCTGAAACCGCTTTGATATTCGCCAATGACTCGTTCTGCGTACGGTTTTATTCTATTTTCCAGAATTTTCGTCAAAATTTTATAGGACGTACAAACTAGTGAGATGCCCCTGTAATTCTCACACCGCAATTTATCTCCCTTTTTATGAATTGAACAGATGATGCTTCTGCGCCAATCGTCTGGGATCTCCTCGTTCTCCCATACTCGCAGGAGTAATTGATGTATGGCACCAACTAGACTCGTTCCACCGAATCTTAGCAGTTCAGCTGGGACCTCGTCAGCGCCCGGCGCTTTATTTCGTTTTAGTGACCGAAACGCGAGATCAACTTCCTCTACTGTCGGGGGTTGAATCGGTGGGCCTAGATCAACAATATCGTCGAGAGCTTCCTGTGTGGGGATGTTAGATGGTCGGTTTAGAAGCTCTTCAAAATAAGAGGCCCATCGTTTGTTAATACCATCGGTGTCGCTGATGATGTTTCCATCCTTGTCCTTACAAAGGCTGGTCCTGGGTTGGTAGCCGTTCTTAATTGTATTTACTAGTTTGTACGCTTGTCTGGTGTTCCTATTAGCTAAGTTTTCGTTTATGTTCAGCAACTGCTCGTCAAAGTATTTACGTTTCTTACGTCTAATTATTCTATTCGATATTCGCCGTAGCTCGTCATATTTTTCTCTTCTGGCTCTGGTTCCTCGTTGAATCCATTGTCTGTAGGCCTCGTTTTTCGCGTCAAGTGAGTTTTTGCATTCTTCGTCGAACCAGTCATTTCGCGCACGCCGGGCTTTATATCCCACGACCTTCTCTGCGACATCCTTGATGGTACCCTTGAGTTCTTCCCAGAACCCATGGACGCCTGTGTTGCTGATGTTGTGTAGCATAGGTGATAGTTTTTCCTCAAGGGCGGTAGTATACGCCACCGCTGTAGCATCACTCAAGAGCTTATCAACCGCAAAGATTTTGGGAGGGCTGATTCTTGATTGGTGCACTGAGGAAATTCTACATCTGTAGGTCGTCTTCACCAAGTGATGATCTGAGTCGCAGTTTGCTCCTCGATAGGAGCGGACATCCATGACACTAGACGCCCATCCCCTGCAAATGAGGACGTGGTCAATTTGGTTGACGGTATGTGCGTCTGGAGACTTCCAGGTCTGCTTGTGAATGCGTCGATGCGGGAAACACGTAGAGCTTACGACTAGATTCCTGCTGCAGGCGAAGTCGATAAGTCGCTGGCCGTTATCGTTACATTCTTCATGAAGGCTGTGGCCTCCAGAGGTCCCCCGATGCCAACTTTCATTCCCGACTTTCGCGTTAAAGTCTCCCAGCAGCAATTTGACGTCGTTTGTTGGAAGTGAGTCGAAGAGAGTTTCAAGGCGGGCGTAGAACTCGTCTTTTACTGCGTCTTCTTTAACTTCAGTGGGGGCATGCACATTGATGAGCCAGAGATTGAAGAATCGAGTCTTGATGCGAATCGCACACAGCCGTTCATTTATGGGTTTGACTGCAACAACGCAGTACAAAGCCTGATAATTTTGAAGCTTTGTTAATTATGAAAGAAAAATGACCAGAAAAGCGAAGTTTGGGGTCGTTTTCGACCCCAAGATCATTGATCGTGCAGACAGTAACAAGCGGCACTAAGTTAATATGTAAGTGAAAGACAGAGGAGAAGGCTTAAGAGAGTAGATCATGACGGAACATTTTGATATATTAAGAGGTAATACGTTCAACCTGCACCAAGAGGATATCAAATTTAAGTCAGATTGATGTGATACGCAGTCGGAAAGACAAGAGATGGATGTAAATAACTTACAATCGTCAACATAAAGTAAAGAGGAACATTGAAGAAGCTGAGGAAGATCATTAACGAAGAATAGGGAAAGTAGTTGCCCGAGAATTGATCCCTGGGGCACACCAGAGGATGGGCAGAAGGCTGAGGAAGGTGTAATGAACACCTATTCTTTTAAATCTTCGCGCGCACCCATCACTTGTCGTCAACTTCATATTGGCTGAGTGATGAGTGACGCGCGTTGACAGCCGTCAAATCGGGAGTTGCGAATCACCCGCCAACGAGATCGGCAGGGTTGGTGCGTGTCGACGCCAAAATAGGAGGCTTGTCACCCTCCATCGTGATCGGGCAGTTTTTTTTGGAAGGGTAGCTCATCACCCGCGAATACCATCGGTGAGGTTGTGCAAATAAGAGCTTGAGAAAAAAAAAACGCCTGGGTCGGGATTCGGATTATTGTGACGGTCGCGTTGAATGTGGAGAGTATGCATGGCCGTCTCCAAACGGAGCCGTCGAGACGCGCAATTCGTGAAAAGTCATTATAACTTAGAAGTTCTCGGAACGGAACACGCCTATCCGTATTTGGATTTTGTTTGATAAACATTTTTATCGTGCCGTGTTGCGCGCAGAAAAAAATAGCATACTGTGTTGGATGCGGAGCATATAAAGTACGAATGCCGGCTTCTGAGAGGCTGCATGTCAATCGCGATTGTGTTTGTGATCACGGATGGCAACGGAACGACGTAGACAGTCGCTGGATTCATCATCGGGGCTCTGATATGAGGTGGATGGATTGCGTTGCTCCTGTTGTGTCTGCCGGTTCTGTGGTACTTGTGGTGAATTCCCCTACCGGCTCAAGGAACTGTAGACCAGTCGACCGTCTGCACGATGCTTTCTTATGTGCCTATGGAGTAACTTGCGATTTATTGATGTGTTGCGGTTTAAGTTTGGCAAGGAGAGTGCGGCCATCGATGATTGTCATTGTGTTACAATGAGAACAACATCAAGTACGGTAGATGTCAGCTGTGGTCTAGAGTTTGCGGTCGACAGAATATTAGTGTTACCGCCGGTCTTCCGAGTCAAATTAAATTCGTTTTTTTATACCCTAGATTTTTAGTATAGGGTATATTGTTTTTGTCACGACGGAAATATGTAACACCTTAAAGGAGGCTCCGGAGGTATAGCAATGTATATATATAAATGATCAGGGTCACCTCCTGATTCGATTAAGCCATGTCTGTCTGTCTGTCTGTCTGTCTGTCTGTCTGTCTGTCTGTCTGTCTGTCTGTCTGTCTGTCTGTCCGTTCGCACGATAACTTTCGATAGAATGAAGCTAGAGCCTTGCAATTTCGGTCAAATGTTGGAAGTGTGATCTAGTTGGATGGTATTGAAAATGGGCATGATCAAGCCAAGAGAACGCCTACCTCCCCTACATATGTAAAATACTTAAATGTATCTGTAACTTCCGACTAAATAAATATGAAAAGCTCTAGCTTTGGTAGATTACTCGTGAGGGTAATCTTATAAACTCCTGGGAAAATAAAATCGACCAGTTGAAAACTAACGGTAATTTTCTTACAAAGAGCCCCGTACTACCCTACTTTTCGGGTTTTTTGTCTATAACTCTTGAACCAATTGACGTAGACGCCTGATTTTTGGCATGTAACCCTGGGGTGAGAAGATGCTTGAGTTCTAGTAAGTTGGGCATAATCGGATCAAAGGAACGCCTACCTCCCCTACAAATTTAAAAAAATTCAATATTCCTTTAATTACGATAACTTTCGATAGAATGACACTAGCGAGTTGAAAATTTGACAAAATGTTGTTAGTAGGATCTACTTGGTTGGTATTGAAAATGGGTAAGATCCGACTCAAGCAACCCCTACCTCCCCTACAAATGAAACTTCAAATAAGCGATAACTTTTGATAGAATGATACTACCGAGTTAAAAATTTGGTGGAATGTTGCCAGTAAGACCTACGTAGTTGGTGTTGAATATGGGCAAGATCCAACCCAAGGAACCCCCACCTCCCCTACATATGAAACTTCAAATAAGCGATAACTTTTGATGGAATGAAGCCAGTGACTTGAAATTTTGGTCATATGTTCGAAGTGAGATTGAGTTAGTTGGCATTAAAGCTGGGTAACATCCGATCAACGAAACCCCTACTTCCCCTACAAACGAAACTTTAAATAAGCGATAACTTTCGATAGAGTGAAGTTAGAGACTTGAAATTTTGATTAAATGGTTGTAGGGTGATCTAATTGGTTGGTGGCAATGATGAGGAAGATCCGACCTAAGGAACCCTTACCTCCTCTACAAGTGAAACTTCAAATAAGCGATACCTTCCGATAGAATGAAGCTAGCGACTTGAAAAATTCGACAAATATTGTAGAATGGGTTAGTTAGTTAATTGATTTTGAGAATGGTCAAGATCCTAATCAATGAGTGCCAACCTCTCCTATGAACTGGCCATATAGGAGACCCATTCTTAATGCATATGGTCGTTGCCAATTGGTACTTTTGGTATCTCCACTAGGTCTGTAGAAGTCTAGGGTATATACGCTTCGGCCTGGTTTTTGTCCTTATTTGCTCGCCTTTGGCTTTATTTTTCACATTTTTTTTGCTGTTGAAATTCTTAGTTTTTCTTATTTTGGCAATTATGATAACTAGTTGCAGCTACTCCGGTTCAGCGGTGGCCACAGCGGATCTGGGGTAAGTGTGCTTAAAATTTATTGATTCAATAGTTTGTTGGTTTATTTCTTGTTTTTTTTACAAATATTTAATTTCTTTGCCACTCCTTCTTTTTTTCACATTAGTTTCCAAGAATTTTTTTTTGTTTGTATTTTTATTTTTATCTCTTTAGTTGTCCTTCGGTGTTTCGTATGGAATAAATAACTTTAAAATGTATTGAATTTTTACATAATGGCTTTCCTTTACGGATCTTCCCCCAAATCCCCTTTCAGGTTGGTGGTGAGATGAGGTGAAGGCCTCATCTCTCGTTCCGCAATGGGAGGCTCCAACATTTGCTGGCCACGGAACCTCATTGGTTGCGTTCATTTTTTTGTTATGGGTTAAGAGGCCACGGGTCCGCAACATCCGGGCCCGGAGCGTGTAGCATGAGCCGGTCGACGGCCATTGCCTGCACTTTTTTTTTTCTTCTAGTTTTTCTGGGTCAGTGGGACCCAGTTTTATCCTTTGTCGTTTCGTCTACCCCCAAGGCACATGATATATGTTATCATTGTAATGGCTGGGGCAACGAGCGGGCAAAAACCCCGCCCACATCTCCCGAACTAAGCTGGAACAAGCATGTGCCGCCGCTCAGCTCGTTGAGGAGCATTCGCTTCTAGCGCCGCCGGACCTTCACGGTCAACTTCGGCAAACTTCCGGCTCCATCCCCAAAACACCATCTGGTGACCACCTTGCCCATTACATAGATTGGCGCCCAACGTAAGGCCCGACTTCTGGTCAGGTCAAGGACTAAAAAGGACCTCAACAATTTGCCTTTTTAGTTCTTATACCGAGTGGTACCCCATGATGCACACTAAGGCTGGCTGTTCTAAGGCAGAGTCCTTAGACATTTGTACTTCACGTACCCATTTTCAGGCAGTTGTGCATCTCATACAGCTTTCCGTCTTTCCCGTAAAGTAGCTTACACCCTTATACATAACGTAGTTTCTAGCTTCCGGTTTCAACAGGTCGATCCTTTTTCTTGTTTTTTGTCCCGGTGGTTTTTGCCACGTACTTAAGGCCTTCAAGCAAACTCTTGAATTACTAGCTCTCGGAGCTTCTCTAGACTAGGCAGAGTTTCCTTGAAGTGTCCTTAGTACCTTCCTGTGGAAAAGGATCGACCTTCACATAAATTCTCACTTCCGACATTGTAGAATTTCATCTTTGAGATGCACAGCCAGTAACAGGCGTACATATTCGGAAACCGGCAAGGTTTGCTAGTATCGCACCTCAGCTGGCCGAATGTGTGCACTTGTTTCCAGCTGATCATCTCACTGATGGAAACTGCAATACTTTTGCTTTTGTTTTATTTTTTTTTTCTCTTTTTTTCCTCCTACAATGTCGCCGGCTAGCTCATGCATATTTTGAAGTGCGTTTCTATCACGCACAATACACGCTCCATAGCGTTTTCGAACATCAACCTGATCGGGACGGGGAGTTCCGAAAAGGAAAATGCCGAATTTTCTCTCTATCGTCTATCGTGATATCGTTTTTGAGTATTATTATTTAGTTTTGCCTTGCCATAGCATAGGACCGAGAGGGTCGCTTTTGGCATTTATCGTTATTTCGTATCGCATATCGTTTACAAAAAATATATTTATTGCCATTTTATTTCTTAATGCCTAAATGCTCACAACGTTTATCGTGTTGCATTTAGGGAATTCAATTTAAAATATTTTGCGTTGTCCATTTTTGAGTCGCAAAATATTTTAAGATATCAGGCACGCAGCACTGAGCAATAGCAATTCTGTTCGTCATTTGCATTTAAATTATTCACATACATTGCATATAAAATTACAAGTATTATCGTTCTCTTCTTGCTTAACAAATACGCTTTATTTTAAATTTCCGCAACTCATTTTCTGTTTCATTCGCACCAAATAATATTTTCCTCTCTTTAAATTCATTATTAAAGTTCAATTTTTAATACATTTGTATTTCAATAGTCTTAACTTTTGTTTGTCTCTCATTTTTGCAAATAGAAACCCATCAGCACGCTTCACGTGCCGTTGTAGTGCATTATCAGTCGTCACCCAACACCAAGTACTATTGCGCACCCAAAGTCTTTCTATAGCACACCGCTCTTACGCACGTTGAATATAGCACTTCTATGCTCTACGCTTGCTCACGCTGACTGCATTTGCAATACATAACAATTGCATTACATTGTGTTGTTGTTGCAACTTCCAAATACTTGGCTACCTCATACCTGTTCCGACTAGTGCAATTCTTATCAGCCACACAATATATTTTGTTGTTATATTTTTGTATGAACGCCGATAGGAATTTCAAGTCAGCTGGTGTACTTGCATTTGGATGCAGTTGTTTTTTTTTCCTTGGAATTCAAAGCAAAGGGTTTTATGTATTTTGGGAAAATACAAATAGCACTGTTACGGTCGTTTTCTTATCTCTTGCTTTTACCACCTCACTAATTGGGGATACGCCCTAATAATTATTAGTAATTATTAGTTTGTGGGTTTTGATTTTTATACTCTAGATGAAATCTGAGAGTATTATAAGTTTGCCACAAAGTTTGTAACGCTAAGAAATAAGGCTCGCAGAAAAAAATGAATGATACAGAAGTTCATATTATTACTCGAATATCTCAAAACCGGATGTCCGTCTGTCCGTCTGTCCGTCTGTCCGTCTGTCCGTCTGTCCGTCTGTCCGTCTGTCCGTCTGTCCGTCTGTCCGTCTGTCCGTCTGTCCGTCCGTCCGTCCGTGACCTCTCTAGCTCGAGAACGCGTTGAGCTATGAAGTTCAAATTTTGTACACGTTATTTTTGACAAAAAATGAAGGCTAAGTTCGTGAACGGGCTAAATCGCTCCACCCCTTCTACCCCCTCCCATACAAAATGACACATTTTTGAAAATTTACAATAATCAGATTTTCTCAGAAACTATAAAACCTATTGCTTTGAAATTTTTAATATATCACTTTTATGATAATTGTAACCTATTTTATAAAGCTTATTGTAATCCTCACCCTCCTTCTACCCCCTCCCATACAAACTGCACTATTTCATGAAATACGTTAAGCCTATTTACTCAGTACGTATACAATTTATCGGGCTGAAATTTTGTACTTAACACTTAATTAACAATATCAGTTAGATTCAAAAACCAGGTTCAAATTCATCTAGAGTATTGCATGATTGGGGTTTACCCCAATCGTAGTTCTTTTATGTTTTTTATTGTTATTTGCCAGACCTTTTTGTTGCATTTATTTTTGTTTGAGTTTTGCTTGTCTGGCGCTCGAACTTATAAATAAACAACACTTTGCGTCTGGTTTTTCATAGTAATATTCACAATTGCGTCATATAATGGACGGTATGGTCGGTCCCATGTCGATTACGAGGATCGGACTCGCTGCTCCATATGTAACCAACATTTTAGTGAGCAGAACGACGCATCGGTGACCCCGTGTGGTCACATTTTCCACACATCATGCGTCCTGCGGTGGCTCTCACGGCAAAATTATTGCATTACATGCCAACAGCCGAGCCATCCGCATCAAATTCGTAAATGTGTTTCTCAACCTCGCGTTGATCACCCGTATGGAGCAGTGAGCCCGATTCGAAGTGATCAACATGGAGACCAACCATTCCTTAGACATGAGCCTGAGGCTCTTCAGACAGACGCAGAAGCGGAACGTGGATCGTATCCTAGTCAGGCTTGGGTTCGAGATCCTGTTTCGACTGCGCTACCATCACAACTTCGTCATGAAGAGCCACAAACTTCTACATTCCAGCGGGGGTGGAAGGCTTAAACTCACTTCTTGGGAATTCAGCCTCTCCACTTCTTCCGGATATTTATCGGGGTTTTGCTGATTCGATGAAGGCATACGTGGACCAACTTCTCCACGAGCGATTATCATCTGCTTCAGAGCCTTCTTCAAGTGAGAATCCGCGTATGTCGATTCCTCCAACTGTTAATGCTGAGCAGCGGAGCCAAGTTGTTGTTGCTCCAGTCGGAAAAGTTTTTAGAATCCTCTCCGGCTGGGGTTTATGTTTCGATGGAGAGGGAGTGTTTGAGTTCATCCGTCAGGTTGAGCTCTTCACTGACCGCACTCTAGGAGGAGACTACGACAGCTTGTGCCTTGGTGCACACCTCCTCTTTGAAAAAGGAGCAGTGACTTGGTTCCGCCGTTTTGCAACTAGCTGCAGGAGTCGGTATACGTGGGACTCACTGAAGGAAGCACTGATAGAGCGGTTTGGCGGTCGTTATGACGATGAGGATCTCATTCATGAAATGAGTTGCCGTCATCAAAGCCATGGCGAGTCGTTTGATGTCTTCGAGGAGAGCATCCACGTACTCAACGACCGATTGTCTTCAAAGCTTCCTGACGAGGAGCTGACTCGCATTCTTCGAAGGAACTTGTGTCCCTCTATCGCAATTCATTTATTATCATCTGACATTCGGTCTCTCGGTGATCTTCGTAACAATGTACGAATGGTCGAAAAATTGCAAGAGCGCATGGAGAGACACTGTTCCTCGAGCAATGTTGGTCACGTTCCTTGTCAGAGAGTGAGTCAGCTGAAGCCCGATGAAATTTCGGAGGATGAGAAGAGACTCAATTCTGCGGTGGAGGAGTTTAAGTCTTCTTCCACTTGTTGGAATTGTAGAAATCCCGGACATACCTATGTCGACTGGATGGATGAACCTAGGTTGTTCTGCTTCGGTTGCGGGGCTCCCGGAGTTTCCAAACCGCACTGTTCCCGGTGTGGCGAACCACGCAAATCGCGGGAGACGACGCATGCACCGGAGGTATCGAAAAAGAATGCTGTACCACCTGCATTTGATAATTGCCCAGCAATTATCCCTGCGGTTGGTGACTCTGTTAACTCTCAGAAGCAGAGCATCCTATCTTCTTCCAAACAGTCTGACACACGTTTACCTGACTTGTCATTTAAAACTGACGTTGCGACACAAACCCCTGACTTGCAGTTACTACCACCACTCAGGTCTGGGACGTTCAATTCGACCGGTTCATTGGTCACTGAGCCGAACGCAGTTTCTATTGTTAATTCTACCTCCTCCCCTAAGGAAGTACCATCCAGTTTTGGAACACCACCACCACTTATCCACTACAGTCACAAGCCGCTGCATGAGCGTGTGAAAGAATACGAGGCAGCTCGTCGTCGAATTTTCCGGGCCGACGAAATTCGACTTAGTCGCCCAAAACGTTCGACTTTGCGCCGACGAAAGTTCTGGCGGAACGTTAAGGCTAATCGACGACTGGTCTGCTCTGGTATTTTTTCAGACCGCCCTCGTGATGATATTAGACCATATGCTGAGGTCCATATGCTTGGTACCTCAGTAAGTGGCCTAATTGATACGGGAGCGTCATTCAGCGTTATTGCTTCGGATTTTGCTAAGCAGTTTCTGGTGAATTCCAAGCATCCTTGGGAGAGATTCCGTTTGGGGTTGACAACTTCCGATGGCACACGTCACTCTACTGTTGGAAAGATTTCCACACCCGTCACATTCAGAGGACGTACAGAGACCATCGACTTTGTCATTATTCCACCCCCACTCAGAATGTCTACCTTGGAGTCGATTTTGTGCGCAAATTTGAACTTGCTCCAGCACGTTTCGATGACTCTCAATATTTATCAGCACTGTCTGCAACCCCTGACAATATCCCAGTCAATCAACATCCCTTGACTGTGGCTCAACAAGCGAGACTCAGTGCAGTCATTGCACGTTTTCCGTCCTTTTCTGCGGAAGGCTTAGGGCGTACAACACTTGAATCTCACGCCATCGACGTCGGAGGAAGTAATCCAATCAAGCAGAGACATCATGCGATCTCTCCCGCCGTCGAAAAGCTTCTCCATGCGGAAATAGGTCGGATGCTTGCAATGGGTGTCATTGAGGAATCTCAGAGTGCTTGGTCATCACCAGTCACCCTGGCAGTCAAACCTAATAAGGTTCGGTTGTGCTTGGATGCACGCAAGGTCAACGAGGTGACGTTGAAGGACGCTTATCCTTTGCCACTCATTGAGGGTATTCTGAGCCGCCTCCCAAAGTCTGAATTCATATCGAGTGTGGACTTGAAGGATGCGTTTTGGCAGATTCCTCTCGATGAGGCGTCAAAGGATAAGACTGCCTTCACCGTTCCCGGCAGGCCGCTGTATCAATTCGTTACAATGCCTTTCGGGCTTTGCAACGCTCCCCAGACGATGCAGCGCCTCATGGACCGCGTCATTCCTGCGCACTTGCGAACCAAAGTGTTTGTCTATTTAGATGACTTGTTGGTGATTTCGTCAACATTTGAGGAGCACTTGCTACTACTGCACGAAGTAGCGCTGTGCATCAGGATGGCAGGCCTGACCATAAATATTGAGAAGGGTAAGTTCTTCATGAAGGAAGTTCCTTATCTTGAGCACATTATCGATCACGGAACCATCAGTACTGACCCTAGTAAAATCCAGGCAATTACTGACTTTCCGCAACCTACGGCGGTTCGACAACTCCGTCGGTTTCTAGGTATGTGTGGATGGTACCAGCGCTTTGTCCACAACTACGCGGCAGTTACTACCCCACTGACAGACATGTTCCGTAAAGGCCGTGGTTTTGTCTGGACAGAAGAAGGTTTATCGGCATTCAATAAGCTAAAGGAATGCTTAACCACGGCACCTGTGTTACACAGTCCGGATTTCTCGCGTCCATTCGCCATTCACTGCGACGCGAGTCAAGCAGGCGTTGGGGCTGTGTTAACGCAAACCACCGATGACGGTGCGGAGGTGCCAATCGCTTATATGTCGAGGAAACTAAATTCTGCCCAGCGAAACTATACGGTTACGGAACAGGAATGTTTAGCGGCAGTCCTCGCTGTCAAAAAGTTTCGCGCATATGTGGAAGGGCAAGAGTTTACAATAGTCACTGACCACGCATCACTCAAGTGGCTAATGAATCAGTCGGACCTGAGCGGCAAACTGGCTCGGTAGGCCTTGAAGCTGCAAGGTTTCAAGTTCTCCATCCTCCACCGTAAAGGCAGTCAGAATATAGTCCCTGACACCCTGTCTCGAGTCCACTGTGCAGAGTCTCTAACTGCGAGTGGTCCTTTTGATGACTCTGTAGAAGTGGATTTGGATTCTCCATATTTTAAGTCCCCTAAATATTTGGACCTTATGGACCACATTACCCTGAACCAGAATAAATTACCGGATCTAAAGGTCTCTGACGGATACGTGTACAAACGAACAGAGTATGCGAGTGGAGATGAATTGCAGGACCAACTGTCGTGGAAGCTCTGGGTTCCAGAAGAGCTTAGAGTGGACTTGCTGAAGAGAGCGCATGACCATCCTTTGAGCGCTCACGGAGGCATTAATAAGACGCTAAAACGCCTCCGTACTAGTGATGGGCATATTGACTCTTTCTACTGTGCCAGCACATACACTCTAACTCTTTCCACTGAGTCGTTCAAAAAGAGTCGTTCAAAAAGAGTCGAACAAATCCATAGACTTGGGGAACATATTCAATAAAACCCGTAATTATGTGAAATGCATGTATATTACCTATACATCAACTTATTTCTAGTTTTTTATAATTAAAGTGTATATGGAAATAACGTTAAATAAAACTTATAGCTAAAGATTGGAATTCAAAAATATAATCTGTCAAACTTTATTTGATGTTATTCTGTTCCTTCTCTCCGAAATAATCTGTCCTGTTTAGAAGGCGTGGATAAAGCAATTTCCGCTCTTTTCACCACAACAATGGATCGCTGCTTCATTTGACATATGGCTCCTGCAAATATTTGTCTAATTCTGCAATCCCGACAGTAATGGGGTTAGACACGGATGTGATTTTCGACATTCTTTCGTCAAAATCGCCCCAAATTTCCATTGCAGATAACTCCTCACAGAAATTTTCGGATGCGGATGTATGACTGATTTGAGAGGAAATATTTATACAACTAGCTTGTTGTGAAATTCCCAGGTTCGAACAAGGAAGCGTAGGTGACAAATAACCGAAGTTATAGAAATTAATGCTATATATTATTATTAACTTGCTTGTAGAAAATTTCCATACTCATGTAATAAACGATATTGTAGACAATAGTTAAGTTATACCAAGTTCCAAATCAATCGTTTAATATATAACGATATTAAATGTTTTGTAGTTAAATACAAGCATTTCGCCCCTCGCTGCGTCTTAGTTACAGCAAATTGAAAAAAATGCCAGAAGTGGAAAGTATTCATTATCTTTTTTGAAAAGACTCCTTACAAGCCTTATAGTCGAAAAAAAAACAAATCAAAATTCATATGTGCATATGCAGCCACTAACCTTTACTTCCTCAATCATGAACAACAACAACATGAACATCTCCAGCGGCTGGGCTAACATTTCTGAACTAGACTGTTGCTTTCTCAAAATTTTTCATAATGTTTTCATTTTCATAAAGCCTGTGGATATGCACAGAGAAGAGAGAGATATGGAAGGATAATCACAATCTATGTACACTAAATTCCCTGAAGCAATTCCACCTCATTCCGTCTGCCAAACTCACATTCCCCAATTCCATCTCATTTCCCCGGAACACCCGCCCGATCCATATAGTAGAAGAACCAGGCCAAAATAATGCTGCCAAAAAATTGCTTCGTTTCTCTCTAGCAATTTCATTTCCTTATTTCTCTCTCTTCTCTGGCTGAAAAAGACTCAAATCAAATGAATGTGATGATTGGAATATGTGCTTATGAGTGAAATATCTGGGTCTATTCTGTGCTGAATTACCCAAATAATCAATGTGTTTTTTACTCAAGACACAGCCCAGTATGGCTCAAAGTACAGAGCGAATGAAATACAGAAGTGTTAGCGTGTGCTGTGTGCTGAATGTGCTGTTTTAAAACAGCACAAATTGTGCTAAAAACTCAAACTCACATTTAAGAAACTTCTCATTGCGTCCACAGTATACAGAGGAAATTGTCTGGTTGTTTGTTGGTTTGGTATCGTTTTCATCTCAAGTTGGACTTGAGGTGATGATGATGATATGATACAACCCAGCGAACAATTTGGTGAATGTTCATTGCATGAAACCGATATGAAATCGTTTTCTGAATGCTCATTTCACTTTGGCTTCATAGCGTGAACAGTAAATGAATATCACTATATGCGTGGCAGTTTGTAAAATATTCAAGACCTCCTAATCAGTTTCCTTTCAGTACATGAATAATAACTGAAACTATGTTCTTGCGAGCCAAAATTTACTGTTAACTTCACCGCTATGTTTCAGGGATTTTTCATTTAGGTGGCGAAATTTCAAAGTGTAAAGAATACGTATGTTTTTTTGAGTTTGTTGGCTAGTTTTTGTTGTTTTTTGTTATTTTAAAGTGAAAAAGTGAAAATCAAGTAAGGTAAGCAAATGCAAAATGTATTTCTAATGCCTAAATCATTTATAATTTCATATGAAGTTCTTCAATCGATAAACAAAATCAGCCATTCTATAGGGAAAAACATTCACTACATATTCACAGTAGAATGTTATTTCATAAGATGCCTATTTATTGAGTAAACAATAAAAATAAATAAATAATTTATGTAATGTATGAAGGCTGATGGCCACGCATCCTTTCCACTACAAAATGGCATCTTTTGTTTGTTGATTAATATGAAATTGACACGTTATTTAGTGACTTGTTTTTAATTAAATTGCATAATTTGCTGTTAATGTAATGAGAGGCACGTTAATATATTGTTCGGGAGTGTGTTGTCCACGCCCGGAATATAACTTTTTTGAAAGGGGAAATTATTTCGACTTCAAAGTCTAATTTCATTCCACTATATGTGTATTTTTTTCTATAAACCATTTTTAGCAAAATGTCGAAACAATCGCTGCATTACCATTCAAAGATTAATGCAAAAAACATAATCAACCATATTTATCCAACTGATATTGATAATAATGAAAACAGCATGGAATTCAGCGAAAATGAAGCATCGGAATACGAATTTTATGTTTCCCAAGATGAAATTATGGAAGACATTACCGAAACTGGGTTATCCAAAAATATTGCCTCTTGGGCTACGAAATACATGATTGGTAATGAGGCGATCAAGGAGTTATTAGTAATGCTTAGGAATCATAATGTAGAGGGACTACCGCTAGATGCCCGAACACTAAAATCCACTCCCAAAGAAAATGTTACAATATTAATGGGAGACAGTACTTATGTGCATTACGGGCTTAAAGATTGTTTGACCGACTTTTTGTTGAATAACTCGTACGTTTCGAATAATCTTTCGCTAGATTTTAATATCGATGGTTTGCCCTTATTTAGAAGTTCCCGATATCAAGTATGGCCAATTTTATGCAGTATTGCCAGTACTTCTGAAGTTTTACTAGTAGGTGTATATGGAGGAATGTCGAAGCCGAAAAACTGTGACGAGTATTTACAACCATTCATTACAGAACTTAATGAAATTTTATTAAATGGATTCATATTTCAAAACAAGGGATATACTGTTCATGTGCGATCATTTGTATGTGATGCACCAGCTCGTGCTTTTATACTTCAAGTTAAGAGTCATAGCGGGTTCTTTAGTTGTCCAAAATGTACGCAGAAGGGTGAATATATCAATCATCGAATTATATTTCCTTACGAGAAGAATACCTTAAGATCAAATAATTCTTTTCGGAGTCGGTTGCAACCAGAACATCATAATCAACAGAATACTACAGTATTGGAAAGTCTGCCAATTAATATAATTGATAGCTTCGTCCTTGACTATATGCATGTCGTATGTTTGGGCGTAACCAAAAGCATAGCATCATTGTGGATTAAAAACAAGGTCATAAAATCTAAAATAAGTGAGCAACTTTTAAAAATAAGGGGTCAAATACCTCAAGAGTTCAACCGAAAACCACGAGGCTGCAATGAATTTGACAGATGGAAGGCCACTGAACTCCGACAATTTTTATTGTACACGGGACCATTTATATTATCGAGTATCCTGGAACCTAATTTATACCAACACTTTTTAAAATTGAGTCTAGCAATGAGGATATTGCTTAACGATGAGGACTGTATTCGAAACAATGAATGCGCAAAGAAACTTTTAGAGAGTTTTGTTAAAGACATTCCTGATCTGTACTCTACTGACTTATGTACATTCAACTTTCATTGTTTGACACATCTTCATTCGGACGCTTTAAATCATGGCTCATTACATAACATCAGTGCTTTTAAATATGAAAATTTTTTACAACGCATAAAGCGAAATGTGAAAAGCGGAACAAACGTTCTTAGCCAAATTTACAATAGATGGGTGGAAAGCAGTATCAACAATGAAAGAAAACGTGTGATAAAGTATCCTATTTTTGGAAAGCAGCTCCCAAGTGGAAGTTACGAAAGTATAATGACAGAAAAATATAAACTATCAATAAAAGAACCAGATAATTTTCTACAAATCAATAAAGATGTATTGAAGCTTATTGAAATTAAGAAAGATGAAAGAAACATACTTCTATTGCATGCGCTTCGCGTAGAAAATCTGGAGCCATTTTTTACTTTTCCCGTTAGTTCCGACTACTTTAATATATATCATTGCGTGACTCTTAAATTTAGTAAAGCCACAAGTATAATAACACTAAACGACGTATCTACCAAGTTAATCCATTTGACTGATGCAAACTGCAATTCACATTACTTTTCACCTATAATTCATACACTAGAAAAACAATGTTAAATCCCAGCGATAACGATGAGACCCAAATTGATGCAACATATACAGAACTGCAAAATGTCAACTTCGGTAAGTAAATTGATGTTCTTACTAAAAGCACATATCATATTTATTTGTTTATTTTTTTTTTATTATATTTTTTCAGCACCATCTTCATTGCAAACAGATGAAAATTTTGGGTATAGGGATTTTTTACAAATTAAAGGTAATATTCAAATATAGGGAAAGGGACGATTTACGACATAATGGATTTTATCATAGGTTCTTATCCAGTTACATCAACGCAAAATGCTTCTTCTGGGTCACGAAACTTATTCCGTAATATCGGAACCAATGCAAGAGAAAAAAGGCCTCTAACTGATTCAAATAACGACAGTATTATTAACAGTCAGACTACTAATACAAATAGAGGTGAATAAAATACAATAATAATGGGAAAAATCTGAAAATGACTGTTTCTTCTCTTTTCTAAAAAGATGTACTCCGTGCAATCCAGAATGCAAACGTGCACAACAAGCAATTATTTGAAAGGCTGACGTCCGAAGTATGTGGTTTAAAAGAGGTTGTGAAAAGTCTACAAAATGAAATTAAAGAACTTAGAGCGAATCTCCCTGGGAGTCAGCAGGACAGCGGCAATTTAATTCCTTCCAAGCCTTGGACCACTGTGGAGGAATTAATTTCATTTGAAAAATCCTTAACAGAAGATCGCATAAATAAATTAGTAAGTCGAATGCGTGTTTATATATATAAAGATATATTAGACGTGGCTAATGTTTTATTAATTGTGTTACTTTTATTAATTTCAGAAAGAAGATTTTTGTCGGGTAGGAGGTGATGATGTTCACCAATTTATTAAAAGAAATTTAAGAAAATTGGTCACCGACATGTTAGCCCAAGAATTTTCGTGGACCGGGGCAAACAATAAAACTAGTATTAAAGCTTTTACTTTAATATCGGTTTTGAAACGTAGGATTGAATTATTTTAATTTTTGAAACTATTGTTATAATAATTGGAACTTATGTCTAGGTGCATGTCTATTCAGCATACCTAGTGCAACGGAAGCAACTGTGGAAAGGCATATAAAAAGGCATTTCCAATATGCCAAGGAGCGACTGGTAAAAATAGCAAATTTATTGAATCGACATTATAATTATTTTAATAATAAATTTCTTTATTTCAGAAGGGACAAAAATAAAAAAAAATTAATTATCGTTAAAGATTTCCGAAATGTTTTTTTTTTTTTTTTTTTTTTTTTAATAGAAATGTATTTTTACGAGTAGTGCGGATCGTACTCAATTTGATAAAATGAATAGTTTTATTTACATATTTTTTTTTTACTTACAACTATTACAAACATTATTATAACAAAATATTAATATATATAGTACAACGTGAATTAATAAAAAGTTAACTTTTTGTAAAAATCTGAGACTTTTCACTTAAATTTCAGGACAATTTTTAACAAAAACTCGACGTTTTCCATTGAGTTCGAACTTGACACGGTTCTGACGAGGAAATTTTAAGTGTCTGTGCGGCCCTCCTTGGATACCTTCTTCATTTTTGGTATTTCCACATTATTCCCACTCTATTTTCGAGCTCGATTTTTTTTTATGTTCCTATTTTCTATTTTCCTTATTTTTCATTTCCACAATTTTTGATATTATACGTATATGACCTTTTCCAAGCGGCGGAACATAAATCGCTGCGGGCTACGTTTTTCAAATTCTATATGAAGTATTCGTCGCCGTCGATGTGCGGTTGGATAGGTCATATAGAATGGGAAAAACGTAGCCCGCTCCGGAGTATGGATCGTCGCTTGGAAAACGGCCCTTAACTAAAGTAAATTAAGTATCCCGCATAGAATTCATTATGATTTCAGCTCGTGAATTCCTCTTACTGTCATGAGCTGTGTTCAATATGATTTCAGTAGGTGAATTCCTTCTACTACCATAATCAGTATCCAATAAGATATCATTTGTTGAATTCAGTATGAATTCGCATAGTGAATTCTGTCTGCATTCATACTTTTTGTCCACTTTGGCATCATTTGCTGAACTTATTTTGAAACCACCTTATGGTTTCATTTCGGGGTAAAAATTTTCGAACAAAAGTGAATCCGATGTGAATTCTAACTGAGAGGTAAATGAATGTTTAGTGATTTCATTTTCACTATGTGATTTCATTCTGAGTTCACAATGATTTCCTGATGTTCGCTGGGAAGACGACTACTTTGGTTTAGAATGTTGGGTTTGTTTTCTGTATGTATTTGGGGAAAATTGGATGTGCGGTGCGACGTAAGCATATGATTTTTGATTTGCTTGCAGTCAGCATGGGTTGTTGTTTGTATATTTATAAGTGTATACACAATGCGTGCATTGCATACTGCATAGAGACGATTATGAATGGATGGGATTATTTAGATGGGTGGGATTGGTTTGGTAGATAGATAATGATGGTTTTAGTTTCAGATAGATATTAGGATGGGGTGTGAATGAATATGAATGTAATACATACATACATATATGTTATCAGAAATTTTGAATGAGCGTTAAGTTTCCATGCGTTACGTAATATTTAAATTAATTTGAGTTTTCATTTTACAGTGTGTCAATCTTAAATTGAACGGCTCGGAGGCTATGTCGTTGTGCCGAATCTTTCGCTCATTCTGTTGAGGCGATCAAAAAGAGCGACTCGTTACTGTGTTACCCATCACTACTCCGTACGTTATTCTTTTGGCCTAAAATGGCTAACCAGGTCAAAGAATACGTGTCTTCGTGTGATATATGCAAGTCCACCAAAGCTCCCAACCAGTGTCTTCGATCACCAATGGTAGGGCAATTCACCTCTGATCGCGTGTTCCAGCGGTTGTACATGGATCTGTTAGGTCCATTTCCGAGATCCAAGTCGGGTAATGTGGGAACTATAGTTCTTTTGGACCATTTATCCAAATTCACTTTTGTGGAGCCCATCAAAAAGTTTACTGCTAAGATTTTGACCAGTTGGCTCGAGACTCGGATATTTCATGTCTTTGGAGTGCCAGAGACTATAGTGACGGATAATGGCGTGCAGTTTAAGTCTCGCGCTTTCAACTCGCTGTTGGATCGATATGGTGTGAAGCATCTCTGCACTGCTCTTTACTCGCCGCAAGCAAATGCTTCTGAGCGAGTCAATCGATCCGTTGTGGCAGCAATTCGGGCGTACATACACCCAAATCAGCGAGATTGGGACGTGAGACATTCCACTATCAACTGTGCGTTGCGATCTGCACACCATGCCGCCATTAATATGTCACCCTATTGTGTCGCATTTGGTCAACCAATGGTCACACATGGCCACAGTTACGCCCTCTTACGACGGCTTAAGTTGCTGGGGGATGCTACTGATGTTGTTGATGCCAAAGACAGGGTTCAGCTGCTCCGGCAACAGGTCCAAGAAAACCTTAGAGCGGCACACGCCAAGAACGCGGCCCACTATAACCTGCGCTCTCGTGAGGTTGAATTCCAGCCTGGGGATGAAGTGCTCCGCCGGAACTTTACTCAAAGTAAGGCGGCGGATCACTACAACGCCAAGCTGGACTTCAAGTTCGTCAAGGCTCGCGTGGTTAAAAAAGTGGGTCACGGCCGCTACCTGTTGTCGGATCTGCAGGGCAAAGAAGTTGGCATCTTCAGCACCAGTGACATCCGAAGTTAAGTTCCTCAGCTTCTTTTACTTGGCAGGCCGCGCAAAATAACCTGCCCTGTAATGAACACCTATTCTTTTAAATCTTCGCGCGCACCTATCACTTGTCGTCAACTTCATGTTGGCTGAGTGATGAGTGACGCGCGTTGACAGCCGTCAAATCGGGAGTTGCGAATCACCCGCCAACGAGATCGGCAGGGTTGGTGCGTGTCGACGCCAAAATAGGAGGCTTGTCACCCTCCATCGTGATCGGGCAGTTTGTTTGGAAGGGTAGCTCATCACTCGCGAATACCATCGGTGAGGTTGTGCAAATAAGAGCTTGAGAAAAAAAAACGCCTGGGTCGGGATTCGGATTATTGTGACGGTAGCGTTGAATGTGGAGAGTATGGATGGCCGTCTCCAAACGGAGCCGTCGAGACGCGCAATTCGTGAAAAGTCATTATAACTTAGAAGTTCTCGGAACGGAACACGCCTATCCGTATTTGGAGTTTGTTTGATAAATATTTTTATCGTGCCGTGTTGCGCGCAGAAAAAAATAGCATACTGTGTTGGATGCGGAGCATATAAAGTACGAATGCCGGCTTCTGAGAGGCTGCATGTCAATCGCGATTGTGTTTGTGATCACGGATGGCACGCGACGTAGACAGTCGCTGGATTCATCATCGGGGCTCTGATATGAGGTGGATGGATTGCGTTGCTCCTGTTGTGTCTGCCGGTTCTGTGGTACTTGTGGTGAATTCCCCTACCGGCTCAAGGAACTGTAGACCAGTCGACCGTCTGCACGATGCTTTCTTATGTGCCTATGGAGTAACTTGCGATTTATTGATGTGTTGCGGTTTAAGTTTGGCAAGGAGAGTGCGGCCATCGATGATTGTCATTGTGTTACAATGAGAACAACATCAAGTACGGTAGATGTCAGCTGTGGTCTAGAGTTTGCGGTCGACAGAACATTAGTGTTACCGCCGGTCTTCCGAGTCAAATTAAATTCGTTTTTTTTTGTCCTTATTTGCTTGCCTTTGGCTTTATTTTTCACATTTTTTTTGCTGTTGAAATTCTTAGTTTTTCTTATTTTGGCAATTATGATAACTAGTTGCAGCTACTCCGGTTCAGCGGTGGCCACAGCGGATCTGGGGTAAGTGTGCTTAAAATTTATTGATTCAATAGTTTGTTAGTTTATTTCTTGTTTTTTTTTTTACAAATATTTAATTTCTTTGCCACTCCTTCTTTTTTTCACATTAGTTTCCAAGAATTTTTTTTTGTTTGTATTTTTATTTTTATCTCTTTAGTTGTCCTTCGGTGTTTCGTATGGAATAAATAACTTTAAAATGTATTGAATTTTTACATAACGGCTTTCCTTTACGGATCTTCCCCCAAATCCCCTTTCAGGTTGGTGGTGAGATGAGGTGAAGGCCTCATCTCTCGTTCCGCAATGGGAGGTTCCAACATTTGCTGGCCACGGAACCTCATTGGTTGGGTTCATTTTTTTGTTATGGGTTAAGAGGCCACGGGTCCGCAACATCCGGGCCCGGAGCGTGTAGCATGAGCCGGTCGACGGCCATTGCCTGCACTTTTTTTTTTTCTTCTAGTTTTTCTGGGTCAGTGGGACCCAGTTTTATCCTTTGTCGTTTCGTCTACCCCCAAGGCACATGATATATGTTATCATTGTAATGGCTGGGGCAACGAGCGGGCAAAAACCCCGCCCACATCTCCCGAACTGAGCTGGAACAAGCATGTGCCGCCGCTCAGCTCGTTGAGGAGCATTCGCTTCTAGCGTCGCCGGACCTTCACGGTCAACTTCGGCAAACTTCCGGCTCCATCCCCAAAACACCATCTGGTGACCACCTTGCTCATTACAAAGGAACATTATTAACAACTTGCGATGACCGATCCACAAGGTGAGAGGAAATCCATGTGATAAGCAGGGAAGGAAAATTGAGCCCAGTTAACTTATCCAGTAGAATTCTATGGTCGACTGTGTCAAACGCTTGGGAAAAATCTGTATGTACAACATGAATATCTTGATGTTTATTAGAGGAGGTAACAACGAAATCCATGAATTCGACTAAATTGGTGACAGTAGACTTGTTCTTACAAAAACCGTGTTGGTTAGGGCAGATGAGAAGTCCGAAGTTGTCGTAGATGTAATATGTAAACAATTCCTTCCAATAATTTAGAAGGGGAGGAACGAAGAAAAATGGGGTGGTAATTAGAGGCGAGGTTAGGGTCACCCTTTTTGGGAATGGGTACAACAAAGGAAGATTTCCATTGAGACGGGAAAATACCTTGACGATTACTCCTATTGAACAAGATGGAAAGAGGAACAGATATGGTACTGTAGGTACCTTTTAGGAAAATGTTAGGGATACCATGAGGACCAGCGGAGGAGCTAACTTTAAGGGAGCAGATAAGCTGCTCAACGTAAGAAGGCAAAATAGGTGGCATTGACTCGAAGGGATTGTCTTGAGGGTTAAAAGAATGAGTGAATGATTTAGACGATTGTCGGAACGTATTTGAGAAGAGGGTAACAAAGAGCTCGCACATTTCCTCCGCCGTAACTGCGGTTACATTGTTGTAGGTCAGCGAGGAAGCACTAGATGAAGAAGACCTCATGGGATGTACATACGACCAAAGGAGCTTACTCTAGTTGTTACGTATGCTACTATACATTCAATGTTGTCAAGGTAGGCAGATCTAGCCGCACAAATCATGCTTTTGGTCCGTGAGTGTAGTTTCCTGAAAGTTAAGAGGTCTGAGGAATGTTTAAAACGCTTATAACGCTGGTGAGCGCGTTTTTTCTACGAATAGAGCAGTAGATTTGTGGAGTGAACCATATGGGACCCTTGTGGGGCTTGAGATTATAGGAAGGAACGAATTGGTGAATACGTAATACTGAATAGTAAGCTATAAAATATACCAACAGCAACTTCGCAATCACAATCGGCAAGGACAAAATTCCAACTGATGACAGATAATTGTTGGTTAATGGCCTCAAAGTTAGCTTTTTTAAAGTTAAGTTTTTATATTTCCGCTAGAGGGTGAAAAAGGAATTTTAAGGTCATGTAGAAAGGCGGGATGGTAAACATCACACGGAACAAACGGTATCGCCCTATAAGAACAGGACAGAGAAGGCAGAGGTAGATTACGCAAGGTAAGGTCGAGGATTCGATTCATGAAATTAGGCACACAATTGAATTGTGAAAGGTTACTTAATTCCATAAACGAAGTTAAAGACAGCAAAAGAGATGGCGAAGAGGAGGCAAGAGGAAGTCGCGGATCTACAGGCCAAACTATGCTCGGAAGGTTGGAGTCACCACAAATGGTAATGGGAGACTCAGGAAACAAAATATTTATCAAGCTGCAAAGGTGGGTAAAAAGACTAGCATAGATAGCAAGGACGGAGTTACATGGAACATAAACGCAAGTTATAAGTAGAGGAGAAGAACTTCATGAGGGGATTTTAACAGTGACACAGTCATACGGCTGGGTGTCTGTTATCAATAATAGAGAGCATTCGATATGATTGCGCACGGCGATAAGAGCACCACCGCCAGAGGATTTTGCAACTAGATTCAAATTCCTATCGCATCGAAAGATGTTATAGCCCTCTAAAATCTCGGCACTGTGCATAGAAGAATTCAGTCATGTTTCAGTAAGGCAAATGATGTCGTGAAGAGCAGAAGAAGCATTAAAGTTTAGAAGGCGGAGCTTGGTCCTTAAGCCCCGTACATTTTGGTAATACAACAAAAAAAAAAAAGATTTACTTTATTTTTATTTTTAAAGGTTGGGGACGTTGAAAATTTTGCTTTGTGAATTCTTTCATAAGAATTCCCGGTGGCCAGAAGGATTTTTCGAAAGGTTGTTGAAGCTCATTAGGTATGGTAACTTTGAAAGATGGTAATATCTTATTAGGTATGTTATCCTTGGTAAGCTTCTTGCAAATTAATAGTGACGGTTCAAATCCAAGTTTGCCGATGACATAGTGTTTAATGTCGGCTTCCGTAGTGTCGCAAGCAAGCCTTGATAAGAACAGTTGCTTAGGAGGACAACAAATTCGCAGAGAACTAGAGCGCTCAGTAGTCGGTGCCGACACATCGATGACAGAGAGACTGACAAAATTCTTGTACGTCGTTTAGTGAGAAGAATGGTCTACGAATTGTTTGTCGGACTCAAGCCCGGGCCACATCTATCCGATCATACTCCGATCATGCAGTCGAACTAGTGTATGAGAAGGAAATAGTATTGGGTTTTGAACGGAGTATGATTGGACGCGTATCAGAAAAGTGTGAACTAAAGCCCGGGCCACAACGCGTCCGAAATCCCATATAATTTCCCTCTCATATACTCGTCCGACTGTATGATCGGAGTATGATCGGATAGGTGTGTCCCCGGCATCATTAAGCGTCGATGTGTCTGCAGAGTTGCTGCTAGTAGGTTCGGATGAAAGTATTGAAGAAAAAGTTGACGGAATGTTTATCACCTCCAAAGATGTAGTATTATGCATCCGTTCGGTAAGCGCATCAGATTGTGATTTTGCTCTTAATCTGGAGCGAGTCATAACACCATTAGATAACGAACCTTAGCTAGGCGAAGACAACATAACAGCAGTTTCCACGTTGTTAATTGGCGGCCAAGGCTTATGAGCAAAAGCAGTAAATCTTACTTGCAGTTGGTTGAGTTCACGCTGGAAGTCATTAAGAGAAGACGGTTGAGGCGGTATTAAGTTACTTGAAGCTTCATAAAGTTTACATTCAGTAGGATCACAGATAGACGGCGATAATAGCGGTGCGAATTCGTCAACGATCGAGCGAATTTTCGATTGGAAGTCAGTTGAAATCGACATAACTGCTTGGTTTGCATTAGCAAGTTTTCGTGTATAATAGCCGAAGATGTAGACCTGCAATTGCTGCAGAGCCAGTAGAGGCCTGAGTTGATTTCTCGGATAACGTCTCCCACTGTACCTGAAAGGCCAACACATTTACAGTGGAATGATTAATTCTCCTCAGCCAAGCGAGGGTGCTGCACGGCATACGACCGTAAGGCCAAACAATGCAAAACAGCCATTAGGCTTAAACAGAACCTGGGCACCAGAGTAGACCTTACTCCGAAAGAGTTGGAAAGGCTAGCATGGGCCGAGGAAATTATTGAGAGTAGCAGGAAGCACTTCTCGACAAGAAACGAATTTGCCAGCAGTGATCCGAAATTCTTCAACAGTGTTGAAGAAAACAAAATCATAAAACTGGCTGTCAAGAGACAACGGTCGAAAGAGGATCCACAACCCTCAACCAGTAAACGGAAATGTCCCCCACACAGGCAACCTGCGGAGGGGAGACCAACTACAGTGCAAGAGCCCACTCGTGCCAAAAATATGAAGAAGAACAGGAAGTCCAGAGGTAGCATAGCGGACGCGGTCAGACAGCACATCATAGTGGCACGGATCGATGGCAGCGAGCCTGTAGGCAAGTTAAGCCGGGAGAAGTGGGAGCTGGTCAAGACGTTGCTCTTCGACAAATTGACCGAAAGAGCTGTATGTGAAAACGAACAGATGCCATCTTTCGACTGTGCAGGTTGGTTCAGCGACTCAAAAATCATGAACTGCGACAATGAAGCAACGCTCGAATGGTGCAAGAGCACCATTGCAACGCTTGACGGTCTTTGGAAGAAGCACAATTGGAAATAGTCGCAAGGGACCAAATTCCAATTGTGTCCAAGGCGAAAGTCCTAAAACTATTCCAGCGACAAAATTCGGACATTCCCACTGCAGACTGGGTAGTCCCACTTGTTAACGAGCACCTTGCAGAGAAAAAGCTGACACGGATTTTGCAAATTAACAGGGAGGCAGAGGACATATTGTACCCAAGATTTGGCAAGATGAAATGGGGCATGTATATTATTTCCTGGGGGGCAAAGACCTTTTCCATAGTCCTCCGCGTGGGCGCCCCCTGGTAACGGCAGTGTATCAAATCGCTGACGGCCAATGTCTTAGCGATAAGACAGTTTGGAAAAGGCAGATAGCTGTTGCCTGAATGGCTGGCTGACGAACACCTAAGCGTCTCAGGTTTAGTAGGATGGAATGACTTGCGTAGTTGGACATAGTTGTGTGAGATCCAGCACGTTTATTTAACCATCTGAAGCAGCTATCTTCCGAGGCCATCCCCTGAATGGGGTTAAGCGACGTGCTGACAACTCGTCCTTGTAAAAACCACTCCATGTCAAGAAACCTGGAACAAAAGCCTCGGATTGGACGGATCAACAACGACGACCACGCAAACGACTAAAGGATTATTCTTTCGGATCCTGGAATGTACGCTCCCTGAACAAACCGGGGGCCGAGAAGGCCCTCCTTGAACAGGTCGAAAAGTACAAACTGAGCATTACTGATGTCCAGGAAACAAATTGGCTTGACAGCGAGATTAATGACAAGAAATCGCACACAATTTTTACAAGTGGCAAACCATCGGGCCGCAAGGAGTTTGCAGTAGATTTTATAGTGAACAATCACCTCAAACCGCATATTACTGACTTCAAACCCATAAATGAACGGCTGTGTGCGATTCGCATTAAGACACGATTCTTCAATCTCTGGCTCATCAATGTGCACGCCCCCACTGAAGTTAAAGAAGACCCAGTAAAAAACGAGTTCTACGCCCGTCTTGAAACTCTCTTCGACTCATTTCCAACAAACGACGTCAAATTGCTTCTGGGAGACTTCAACGCAAAAGTCGGAAATGAAAGTTGGCACCGGGAGACCACTGAAGGCCACAGTCTCCATGAAGAATGTAACGACAACGGCCAGCGACTTATCGACTTCGCCTGCAGCAGGAATCTAGTCATAAGCTCTACGTGTTTCCCGCATCGACGCATTCACAAGCAGAACTGGGAGTCTCCAGACGCACATACCGTTAACCAAATTGGCCACGTCCTCATTTGCAGGAGATGGGCGTCTAGTGTGATAGATGTCCGCTCCTATCGAGGAGCAAACTGCGACTCAGATCAACACCTGGTGAAGACGACCTACAGATGTAGAATTTCCTTCGAGAATCAGCCCTCCCAAAATCTTTGCGGTTGATAATCTTCTGAGTGATGTTACAGCGGTGGCGTATACCACCGCCCTTGAGGAAAGACTATCACCTATGCTACACAACATCAGCAACACGGGCGTCCATGGGTTCTGGGAAGAACTCAAGGATGTCGCAGAGAATGTCGTGGGATATAAAGGCCGGCGAGCGCGAAATTACTGGTTCGGCGAAGAATGCAAAAATTCACCTGACGCGAAAAACGAGACCTACAGACAATGGATTCAACGAGGAACCAGAGCCAGAAGAAAAAAATATGACGAGCTACGGCGAATATCGAATAGAATAATTAGACGTAAGAAAAGTAAATACTTTGACGAGCAGTTGCTGAACATAAACGAAAACTTAGCTAATAGGAACACCAGACAAGCGTACATACTAGTAAATACGAGTACAATTAAGAACGACTACCAACCCAGGACTAGCCTTTGTAAGGACAAGGATGGAAACATCATCAGCGACACCGATGGCATTAACAAACGATGGGCCTCTTATTTTGAAGAGCTTCTAAACCGACCATCTAACATCCCCACACAGGAAGCTCTCGACGATATTGTTGATCTAGGCCCACCCATTCAACCCCCGACAGTAGAGGAAGTTGATCTCGCGTTGCGGTCACTAAAACGAAATAAAGCGCCGGGCGCTGACGAGATTCCAGCTGAACTGCTAAAACTCGGTGGAACGAGTCTAGGTGGATGTTCACACTGCGTGCGATGCCGAGCCGAGCCGAGCCGGGTCGAGCGATGCGATGTGGTGGGTGTTCACATTGCACGCCGTGCGATGCCGAGCCGAACGATGGCTTGCGATGCAAAGATGATCCGAGCGATGGCTTGCGATGCAAAGATGATCCGGGATGTTCACTGCACGCAATGATGGAGAGTAGAGACCAATTTAGGTCAAGGAATAGAATCTGTTCGACATCATGTCGTTTGTGCTTCACCCAGTAAATTTATTTATGTTTCAAAACAGTGCTCTAAAAATGGAAGGGCGTCGCCATTGGGTGCATCCCATTAATGAAGAAAGGCCCAGTGTTGCTGAATTTCATCATCTCTTCCGCGACCTCAGACGAGAGGTTTCACAAGCGGATCGAGCAGCGGCGCACCGCTGTGTATAAACGCAAAAATCGGCTTTAGGACGATGAATGTATAAACCGCTTGACTCGCCGTTGCGGCCACCGCCGCGGTTTGTGGAGCGGCGAGATTGCATTTGAATTCAGTGTAAGAGCCGGTACACATGGACGTCCAAATGACACCGGACGCCTCGTCACTTAAGCTCCTCCCTCTTTGATACCTATCTGCATTTCAATTCACATGATGCGATAGGACATAGCGCCACTCTGTATTATATAAGCCGGGCCACATAATAGCGAACCTGAATTTACAATTTATGTTATTTTTAGTTTTAAATAAACTGTTTTTTGGCCATAACTTCTAAAATATAAGGAATATCGCATTTTTAACACCATTTTCACCCCCCTTACAAACCCCCGTCCGAGCTGAGAGCTCCCTCCCCACCATTTTTTTTCTCAAAATTATTTGTCAATTGTAGTAGTCACGATCAACGATTAACAATTAATTAATTGGCACTTAAAAGTGATCCTCAAGCGAATGGTTTAAGAAACATCATACAAATCAAACATTGTGACCGTGTCCGTGTTCCGGGTTCGAATGTATGTGGGCCGGCTTATTAAAAATTGATATGCGGACGCGTGAAATGACGCAGATAGGAGCAGAAACCAGCGTCATCCCAGATAGCTATCGCGGCGGCAAAATGCCGCCGATAGCTATCGGATAGCTATCTGCGGCCATGTGCATCGCTTCATTGCCCGTAATGTATTTCTTCCTAACCGATTGAAAGTGACGCAGCGTCGGGTGTCATTTTTTTTCCATGTGGACGTCCATGTGCACCGGCACTAAATATGTAAACCGCCGCTTCTGCTCTATGTCTTTATACGCAGCGGTGTCCGCTGCTCAAACCGCTTGTGATACCACGCCTTCTAAACGCGACCTTATTACGGTGGTAATAACCTTTCATTTGAGCCATACTGAATCAAAACCGGAGTCCGAAGCGTATATACCCTAGACTTGTACAGACCCAGTTGTGATACCAAAACTTCCAACTGGCAACGGCCATTGCATTAAAAGTGAATTTTTCATATGGTCAGTTTGAGCTGTGGGCGTGGATCCAATGAAAAGTTTCATCGTTCATCCATTCGAATTTTGGATATTTACATTTGAACTAACGTTTATAGCGAAGGTTGCCGTTCATTCAATAGGGTCATGCCCATTCTCAAAATCAACTAACCAACCCACATTATAAATATTTGTCGCATTTTGCAAGTCGCTAGCATCATTGTATCGAAAGTTATCGCTCATTTTGAAATTTCATCTGTAGGGGTTCCTTCGGTCGGATCTTACCCATTTTCAATACCAACCAACAAGATCATGCTACAAACATTTGACCAAAATTTCAAGTTTCTAACTTCATTCTATCGAAAGTTATCGTGCAAACGGACAGACAGACAGATATCGCTGAATCGAATCAGAAGATGACCCTCATAATCTCCATGTATACACTGCCACACCGCCGCGCCTAAAAGTCTAGGGTATAAAAGCAGACATACATGCATTTTTTTCAGTGTGATCTTACATCAAATACTACTTTACAGCTCGTACTTGCACCATACTGGCTTCAAAAAGCTTCACATCGCAAAGCATCGCAAGGCCCATAAACTCCATCGCAAAGCCCATTAAATTCCATCGCCAAAAATCAGCAGCCGGTACTCGCACGAAAAAGCAAAGAAGTTTGTGAAAACATCGGGCCATCGCTCGGCTCATCATTGCATCGCGCGCAGTGTGTACACTCAAAGCGTGATTCCATTTAAAATTGAAGACTTTTCATTTTCTTGCTTTAAAAGCTTGCAATCGCATTGCATCGCTCGACCCGGCTCGGCTCGGCATCGCACGCAGTGTGAACATCCACTAGTTGATGCCATACATCAATTACTCCTGCGAGTATGGGAGGACGAGGAGATCCCAGACGATTGGCGCAGAAGCTCATCTGTCCAATTCATAAAAAGGGAGATAAACTGCGGTGTGAGGATTACAGGGGCATCTCACTAGTTTGTACGTCCTATAAAATTTTGACGAAAATTCTGGAAAATAGAATAGAACCGTACGCAGAACGAATCATTGGCGAATATCAAAGCGGTTTCAGACCTGGTCGCTCCACAACCGATCAGCTCTTCTCAGTCCAACTGATACTCCAGAGGTGCTGGGAATACAACGTAAACGTATACCAAATCTTTGTCGACTTCTAGCAGGCATACGACAGTATCGATCGTGGAGTACTGTACAACATCATGCTGTAATTTGGTTTACCGGCCAAATTAGTGTCAGACTACACAATAGACTTACTGATCTATTTGAAACACGCACTGGTTTGAAGCAGGGCGATGGACTGGCACCGACACTCCTCAACCTAGCACTGGAATACGTTATTCGGGCCATGAATATGGACAACAGCAACCCAGATAGCACAAGAGTGATGAAATATTGATATTTATTTGATACTTGGGTGTCATAGTATCGACACCTTCAGTATACCACTAGTGATGTTTTTATATGGACGATGTCCTCATTTTCAGCGTTCTGATTGGTCAACATTATCGAAAGGGGAAATGGGCATTGATGCTTGGCATTGATGATATATCGAAAGAATATCAAACCTACTGAACGAATATAAATGTACTATATCAATCTATCATTGATATAATATCGAAGACTTGCATTCGTACTACATTGATGATTGTAATCAAAAATAATACATAAATCATTCGCAATGTTTGTTAAACTCGTGTTATTTGTATCATATCTGCTCCTTCCTATGAAATTTCCTAGGAAATAGTACATATAACACAAACAACACAACTCTTTATTAAAACAAGTATTTTTTTTTATTTTATGACATTTATTTAATTAATTATTAGTTCTAATTATAAAGCTCTGGTTTTTATTAATCGGAACGTTGATATGCTGAAATATCAATGCGGATTCACACAATTCCGCAGTTTCACAATTTCACATGATGACAGAGTGTTGGTTACGCGGATCGCTTTTGTGTTGATTCTGAATTGAAACTACCCTTCCTAATCATTATTGATGGTAGGTATCAATAAATTGCCAATGTGGGATCAATCGTAATGAGGGGTAATTATTGAAGACTTATTGATACTCCAGGATCAATGCCAAAATCTAATCTGGTATCAATGCGGAATCAGTACGATCTCTTTATAACAGAGTATTGGTTATGCGGATCAATTTTGTGCTGATCCTGCATTGAAACTACCCTTCCTAATCATTATTGATGATAGGCATCAATAAATCTCCAATGTGGAATCAATCGCAAAGAGGGGTAATTATTGAAGTACAAAAACGATCCGCATAACCAATACTCGGTCATAAAAAAATCGTACTGATCCCGCACTGATCTCAGATAAGATTTTGGTATTGATCCTAGAGTATCAATAAGTCGTCAATAATTACCCATCATTGCGATTGATTCCACATTGGCAATTTATTGATACCAACCATCAATAATGATTAGGAAGGGTAGTTTCAATTCAGAATCAGCACAAAAGCGATCCGCGTAACCATAACAATCTGTCATCATTAAATTGTGAAACTGTGGAATTGTGTGAATCCGCATTGATATTTCAGCATATCAACGTTCCGGTTAATAAAAACCAGAGCTGTATAATTAGAACTAATAATCAATTAAATAAATGTCATAAAATAAAAAAAAATACTTGTTTTAATAAAGAAAATACATGGAGCCTTCACAATGTTAGTTAAATTCGTGTTGTTTGTGTTATATATACTATTGTATTTCCTAGGAAATTTCATAGGAAGGAGCAGATATGATACAAATAACACGAGTTTAACAAACATTGCGAATGCTTTATGTACTATTTTTGATTACAATCATCAATAAAGTACCAATGCAAGTCTTCGATATTATATCAATGATAGATTGATATAGTACATTTCTATTAATTCAGTAGGTTTGATATTCTTTTGATATATCATCAATGCCAAGCATCAATGCCCATTTCCCCTTTCGATAATGTTGACCAATCAGAACGCTGAAAATGCGGACATCGTCCATATAAAAACATCACTAATGGTATACTGAAGGTATCGATACTATGATGCCCAAGTATCAAAAAAATATCAATATTTCTGTGTTATCTGGGTACTCATCAAGTCGACACAATTAGCAGCGTACGCCGACAAAATCAACATCCTGTCCCGAAGATTGGCTGACGCAGAAGAACTTCTGCATACGCTCGATACCGCTGCAAAGAAGTTGGATTACGTATTAACGAGGGTAAAACTAAAATAATGATGCAATCGGTGACAAGGACACCTGCACAGCCGAGCATCAGTGTGGGGGACCTCAACATCGAGTTCGTGAGCAACTTCATTTACCTGGGTTGCAACTTATCAAGGGACGCCAACGAAACTGACGAAATCAAGCGACGGATACAGTTAGCTAATAAGACTTTTTTCTCGGTTCTCCCCATAATGAAATCGAAACATGTGCACAGAAACACGAAGCTCCGCGTGTACAAAACCATTATACGACCAGTGCTATGCTATGGCTGCGAAGCATGGACCCTAACTCAAGCCTCCGAAAACATGCTAGACACTTTTGAACGTAAGGTTCTACGGCGAATTTTCGGGGCTGTTTGCGATCGAGATGGATGGCGCATCCGGTACAACCATGAGTTGTATGAAATGTACGATGAGCTGCAAGTCTCGAAAATCGTCAAACTACAACGACTTCAATGGGCAGGGCATGTACAAAGAATGGACGATGATCGCATGCCTAAGAGAGTAATGAATGCAGAACGAGTCGACGGAGCGAGACTGCGAGGACGACCGAGATCTCGTTGGGAGAGCTCAGTCGGTGTGGACGCCGCGCAGCTGCTGGGCTCCCAAAATTGGAGGACGCGGTCACGTGACCGAGATAATTGGAAGACAATGATTCAGGCGGCCAAGGCCCGACGTCGGGCTGTCGCACCACGATGATGATGATATTATTTCCTGAGGCTGGAAAAGGGAAACCCCATGGACGCCAACCAGAACACGCTTGAGGCCAATGAAGTGGAGAAGGATTTAGGCATAGAAACCTTAACCCTGGCGGCTGATAGCATAACGCTGAGCGATGAGGATAGCGAATCTAAGAATGAGGACCCAAACGCTACAATAATTTCTACGAGCGATAGAGTGCATCCCTTACAGCAAGCTAAGGGTGCTGCAAATAACTCTGCACCACAGTAGTTCCGTGTCAGCGGAGCTACTACAGACGCTGCTTGATGGCCCTTAAGATGTTGTGCTCATCCAGAAACCGTGGATTTCTGGGGAGGGACACATCAAGGGTTTCTCTACTAGCAGCTACAACGTAATTTCAACGCAGAAGGAAAGCAGGAAGAGAACAGCCGTAATGATCAAAAAGGGCCTAAGGTAATTTTTGACTACGACAAAAGCACGAATGATCTAACGGTGGTTCATGTGAAACAATGATTCTTGTTTCAGCCTATATGGTCCACGACTCAACTGCACCACCGCAGGAGCTACAGACGCTAGTGGAGCACTCAATGATGAAGAAAGCGAAACTAGTGATCGGCAGTGACGCAATCACACATCATACTCTTTGGGGTAGCAAGGACGACAACGCACGAGGTGAGTCATTATTAAACTTTATTCTCAATACTAACCTTAGGATCGCTAATCGTGGTAATGAAACTGTACACTGCTCGTCACCAGAATACGTTCAACGTTTGTGCAAAAGTAAAATAGCTCTACCTCTGTAACCAACTTTACGATTTCAATGAAATAAATTTTTATCGATAGCCCAAGATGTTGTTAATGAAGTAAAATAGTTTGGGATTTAAAGCACACATTATAATTTATTTATAATTTTTTTTCTAAAAAACATAACAAAAAGTTCATTTTTTTTGGTCACTAGAATAGGTTCAAACACAAAATTGTATAAAAATTCATATATAAAGCAAAAATTCAAACTTACATTGGTTGCTACATAGAAGTGATTAGTTTTAAAATATTTTAATAGTGCGTACTACCTCCTTGGTTCAAAATGACTTCGTAATGAAGCATAATAATTTCCAATATCACGAAGGGAGATTTGAGCCCACGCCCTTTTAATGGCTTCCTTTAGGGTGTCAGTATCTTCGTATTGTCTCCCGCCTTCATACACCCTCCGTGATAAATATTAATATTAAGATCAGGAGAGTATGGCGGCCATTCAAGCAATTTGACATTTTGACCCTTGATCCACGATTTTACCTCTCTCGCAGTATGACATTATCATGTTGGAACGTCTATGTAATTGGTCCAAAAATATTCGTGAAGTGTGGAAATGCCTTTTCCAATACCGATTTGTAAGCGTTCGCGTTCATTTTGGGAGTTAAAAATTGTAATTCACAAGTCCCTTAATATGAAATGGCTACCCCTACCATTACACCGCCTGCACAGCTGTGATGACGACTTAAATAGCTTTCAGGCGTTCTTATATCCTGGAAATAAAAGTTATATCTACCATTTCCGTCGAGGTTGAACTTTTTTTCGTCGGAGAAGACGATGGTGTGCCACTCCTTATTCCAAGTCATATGCTATCGAGCAAAACGAAGAAGCTTTACGAGCACCATTAAGCGGTGTTTTTTTTTTAGTTTTAGTCTTTTTAAGTTACAAGTGTTGCATATTACACGTGTTACAGTTGATAGGCTCGCTTTAACACCGCTTTTTTCCCTGATCTTCGACGCAGAATGGCGAGAATTTGACGCAGCTCGGACAATATGTCTTCTGTCTGTTGCTGTTGTTGCTGAATAAAGACATCCTTTCATATTTTTTCCGTAATTTTCTCCTTTTCGGATAAAATTGCTCACTACGTTTTGACTTCGACCATTTTTTCTGGCAATTTCTCGCTGATTTAGGCCACATTCGAGGTAACCTTTTATTTGACCCTTTTCTAAGTCATCCAGTTGTTTACCGCGACCCATTTTGCACTAAAATCACTCTACACTACCGGAATTGTTAAAAATAAAAGATTTCACACTGTTTGATAGCGACTGCACATCGCAAACTAAATGAATTACCGTTGAACCTATTCTGATGACCTAAAAAAATGTAGTGTTTTGAGTGAACAGTGAACAAATCAATCGAAGCAAGATTTAACATAGGTACAGTCACAGAAATGTCCTCATTTTTTTAGTATCAAGTCTAGTCAAAAGAAAGTTTAAAACATCCAACAAAAATGTAATGTACATGTTATACTTTTTGAGATATGAGAGAAAACGTAAATGAAAATTCTTTAACCTATCCTGGTGACGAGCAGTGTATATAAAAGGCCCACCGGCGAGAATGTTCTAGATCTAACTCTCTACACGATTTTAATAACTATGAAATCCTTGACTGGAAGGTCCTGGAAAGACCCTCCTTCTCAGATCATAAGTACATTAGTTTTAACATTGTACTTTAAGCCCATAATCAGGTCAAAGCAGAAATCCAGAAATCCAAGGAATACCGATTGAAAGCTATATGCAAAAATCATTCGCGACAAGATCACCAACAAACATCCAGAATATTTACGTAACGTTAAGAGCATAGAACGCATGAATAAGTCTCTTACCGATATGCTCATCAGTGCTTTCAGAGCGTCATGCCCTTGCAGTAATCCTTCAAAAAAGGCTCAGCCGAAATGGTGGAGTAAAGATGTGAGCTACGGTTACTCTTTAGCACTGCTAACTAAGCGCACAGGAAAAGACGAAGATTGGGGTGAATATAGGAATTAACTCAAATCCAAAGCAGATCAGAGCAGCGAAACGAAAAAGCTGGCGGGACTTCTGCAGCCAAATTGAATGCACATCAGAGGCATCGCGGCTGAGGAAAGTCATCTCGAAAAATCTGACACCGCCATCTACACTCAGCAAGGGGGATGGACAATGGACGAAATGAAGTGCTGACACACTGGAATTACTCCTTGCAACACACTTTCCGGACTGTGAGAGTCCGCCAACCCAACCACATAAAACAACATTAGAAACTAAATAACATACCAGGACTCTCCACGGTTAGACGAGTAAAACGGGCCATTAATTCTTTTGACCCGTACAAATCAGCAGGACCGGATGAGATCATACCTGCTATGCTACAAAAAGCTGCCGACTCTATAGCAATCTGAATTGCTGCTATCTTCAAAGGCTGCATCAGAATGGGCTATGTACCGCATGCTTGGCCAAAGGCCAGTGTTGTGTTTATACCCAAAACTGGCAAAAGCGGTCATGAGAGCCCGAAATACTATATACCAATCAGTCTCACATCCTTCATGTTGAAAACTATGGAGAACATACTGGATGGACACATTAGAGAGTCACTCGTACCGGGCTATCTACCAAACACACAACACGCGTATCTAAAAGGGAAATCCGTGGAAACGGCCCTGCACGAGATAGTCTCCACCATCGAAAACTCTCTACAATGTTATGTGTTACAACACAAGCAATTCTGGATGGCCTCTACAATGCAGGGGTTAACGCAAGCATAAGAAACTGGATCGCAGCATTGCTATCTAACAGAATCATGTCGTCTGCATGGGACAATGCCACGGCCACTAAAGCGGCCAGAAGAGGAACGCCACAATGAGGGGAGCTATCAGCACTTCTATGGAGACTAGTGGTGAACACTCTACTAAGAACTTTTGAAGCGATAGGCATACGCGCGGTGGCTTACGCAGATGACGTTGTAATACTCGTTTCTGGAAAGGACACTGGCGTTCTATCAGACCTTACAACAATGGCTCTAAGTAGGTTACTAAAATGGGCAGGCAAAGTCGGGCTAAATGTTAGCCCGCAACAGATTAAACTGGTTCTCTACACAAGAAGAACCAAAATTCAGGAGTTCCACCTTCCAAGGATGGGCATCACCGAGTTAACTTCGATGACTCACGCAAAGCACTTAGGGTTGATCCTAGAAAGCAAGCTTACTTGGAATCGTAACATCGAAGAAAGTACCAAGAAAGCAACCATTGCTCTGTACACCTGCAAAAGTTTGCTTGGGGGCTCAATCCTCTAATTATGCACTGGATATACCTATATATAGCAGTTGTTAGGCCAATTCTACTGTACGGAAGTCTGGTCTGATGGACAGCACGTCAAACCTGGCGCAATAAACTGAAAATGGAAAAAATCCAAAGACTGGGATGTTTGGGAATCACAGGAACGATGGAAACCATGTCCACCAACTCCCTAAACGCTCTTACGAACTTACTCTACTGGACATGTTTCTAATGAACGCAGCGTCCAAATGTGCATTAAGACTTAGGAAACGGGGAAACTTAGCACGAAACCTTATGGCCATCGAAACATCAAACTGCCAATTGATAATACAGGCCTCATCAAACCGGTAATTCACTACGTTTAGACCGCGGGACTATCTTCGAGATCTAACTAAATCGATCTAACTCTCGACGATATAAACGTATCGATTTAGTTAGTTTTGGACTTGGCTTATCTCTACTTGCGATGCGGAACTGCACTAAAAAAATTGGGACTATGTCGCTGTCATCGCTAATGTTGACTCGGTGGTTGACGTTTCCTTTCTTGTCGTTTTTTTTTTGTTCGGCGTTTGCTTTGTTTGAAATTTTAGGAAAGCAGTGCGTGATCACGGGCAGGAAAAGTCTTTTTCTGTCGTAAAATTTATATCTGTAAAATAGAAGAAGAAGAAGAAGCACCTCTCCGTATGGTCGGTATAAACGCTCCACCAACAAGTACTAACACTAAAATGATTTAGTTAAATCGCCTTTTAGTTCCACGGTCTAAACGTGGCCATTGACTCCAAGAGAAACTTCCGGGTAATCATCCCAGAAAGAGACTTCTACTCTACAGGCGAGAACAGACCTAAGAATTCCCCAAACCTCTATACGGGTGACACTAAGACGGAAACAGGTGTGAAACAGCCCCGGTTCAGGTGGGAAAGAGCCGCGGTTCATTCGGCGGAGCTTCAACAGAATCTATCGCTCCAACTGCCGAACGAGTGCAGCATCTTCCAGGAGGAGGTGCTGGCGATACGAAAAGCTGCCTAACCTAGTCTCAACAACACGCAAGATGGGCAACATCTACATTCACTCAGACAGTCAGGTTGCGTTGAGAGCGCTGCACAAAGAGATTATATTTAGAAGAAGTACCTGCAATTTTTAGTATCGAATTGATTTAAAATATTCCCGACTACAATATATTTTTAGCATATCTTTATGTTTTTTTCTATTTCGATACATAGAATATGATTATCCAATTGCAATACAACATTTCCCCCAAGTTGTAACTCCTTCCACTCCACGTACAATAGTTAAATTTTCTATTCATATCATAAAAACAAATTGCACACAATGATTCTTTTCCACAACCCTACACACACATTCCAACTGAACGATTGCGCATGATTCGCTCAAGAAAAAGAAGAAATATCCGCCGTTGCAATTGTGATGAATTTTCAATCAAAACAAAGTTTCGATCGGAAAAATCGGAAAATATTAGTGAAAGTCGGCGTATTTTGTTTCCGGAATATGGTGGAGATATTACATAAACTTTGAGTGAAGTGTCTATAGCTCAATCATCTCAAATATTGAGAACCTGGTACTTCTTTTAGTAAATTAGATGGTTGCGTTTGTTTTGGAGTGCACTAAAAGTGATTTTAAATCCATGTTGTTAAAACCATCCGTTGAGTTGGAAGTTTTTATGAATTAAAATTGAAAATTTATTGTGTAATAATACAAGTGCAGTGGTTTTTATAGTTTACAACGGCCTGGAGTTTCCGCGGTAAGTGTTTTAAAGTGAAACTGTCAATCTGTCGGCTCATTAAGTATGCTTTTATTTCCTTATACAAGTAAAAGTGTTTGATAAGTTTTGAACTTAAATGTTCACTACATCCTTCACAATATGCGGTTATGTAAAAATTTTCCACAATTGTGAGTGTTTTAATTGAGAAAATGTGATAGTGCTTGTTGTGTGACAGTGCGTGAACATCTTTTTTCGCTCTTTATTACGACCGTCCGTTGATTTCCCAAAAGATTATAGAATAATACGATAACTAGTGTTATTTTCTTACTATATGCAAAAAGAAATATGAGAAAACACGTAAATTTCATTTATAAGTTTACAAAATACTGCTAAAACCGGGTCAGCTGACATAACTTGTCAAAGGCGGGGGTTCCGGTTTGAATTGGAAATAGAATGTGTGAAATGTTTTGCCATCATCCATGATTTGTGTACATGTGTAAAGTGTACGATTGGCTGCTTTTGAAAACATGATAGGATCAGATAAATTGCAAGTAAGATATATGTAAAGTAGTATATCTGTGTCGATATAATGTATCTGACGGGATTTTAAGATGGGAAATAGATCGAAAAAATGATGATTCGTTGCCACAGCACATGAGACGAAGTTAGCGAAAATTAGTTGGTTATCATTCTGATTTCGGTCTTTTATGTAGATGCTTCGGTATGAGTCGTGTGCGTCGAATGTGTGAGTCAAATGCGTGTCTCTTTCACTTACGGATACATAAAGCTACGCCATCTCTGTTGCTCATTGTCGTTTACTAAATAAGTAATAAAGTATCAGGTACGCGAAAACCCGACCATTGTTATTGGCCAGGTGCTTATCGTGGAACTAAAAGGCGATTTAACTAAATCGTGTAAGGGCCTTCGTCCACAGACGCAACGCGACTGCGATCCTACTTTATAACGAGTTGCATGGGCGTTGCACAGGGGTCGCATTATAATCGGACACGTGTTATTGCGTGGAACCTCGTCCACTGGTGCGACTGTAACGCAACTCACTCGGACGCGAATAACTCCAATACGACTTGGCTGTTGGCTTGTTGCATGTCGACTTTCGTGCGACTTTTATTTGGTTGCTGGTGTTTTAATATTTGAGTGAGCATGAATTTCAGTTGTAGGTGAGGGATTTTTGTATGTACGCGAGGCGAATATACGAGTATCATAAGTGAATGATAAGCTATAAGTGCAACTTTTGTGTTGGCACACGAGATGTCTAGAGTCGATCCCTTAAGCGCGGAGCGAGCGTAGCGAGCGAAGCCCACACAAGCGACTGTTAATTCACAACCCTCAGTACCGCACAAGTGTGCATGGATAATTTCGGTTTGAAAAGAGCTCGGCTAGCTCCCCTCCTAGGGCGTTGCGAACCCCCGCATGTAGCCCTAGGTTGCCCGTTTCACTCTTTGTACATGAACCTGCAGCCGTTTCGTGCTAGCATATCTGCATCCAGCATTTTTTTTTTGCCCACCCCTGAATGGCCACCCTGTTTTCATGGGGAAATACTCGTCCGATCGAGCTGGTTCGAACTACAAGGTAATTTTGGGTCGCTGATTCCGAATCCGAAGTCAAAAAAGAAAAAAAAAATGGTGCTGCCCACCTCAGAATGGTTACCCTGTTTTCGTGGGGAAATACTCGCCCAATTGGGCTGGTTCGAACTATAAGGTAATTTTGGGTCGCTGATTCCGAATCTGAAGTCAAAAAATAAAAAAAAATTTGGGGTTGCCCACCCCAGAATGGCCACCCTGTTCTCGTGGGGAAACAATCATACAATGCACGACTCTAGACATCTCGTGTCCCAACACAAAAATTGCGCTTATAGCTTATCATTCACTTATCATATATTCGCCTCGTGTATTGTACATACAAAAATGCATTAATTTTTGTGTAAAAATGACCATGGATCCTTCAACCATTATGTAATATACTACTTTTATTGCGAAACAGTGCAAGAATACGAATTTGTTTAGTAATCATTAACGATTTCACCATCGATACCTCTTAATAACACGAGCCCCCAAATTATTAGCCAAAACCGAGGGCGACTATGGCTCCACTTCAACAAACTCACTAATCCATACTAACCCACTCGCTCACCGCGGCTTCAGCTAAAATGCACGGTGATCACTCCAGTCTTTATTCCTAAATGGCGCTACAGTCTGACACTATCAGATCAGGGACGGTGCTTAACTGCCTCTCAATTATTTAGAGATTGGGCACCTTAAGGAAGCTGGAACTCCGATGGATACTAAGCCACAGCGGCTGCCTTGGCAACGATATTGCGAATGGACTCGCAAAGCAGGGAGCTGCACTGGATTTCACAATGGCAATAGCAACTCCTTTTCCAATACAAACACTTAGAACAAAAATGGACTCTAAGATGATGCAACTGGCCAACCAAAATTGCAACAGAACCATCAACTCCAGAATAACGAGAGAACTCTGGCACTCATACATGTAGGGCTCTCTAAGGGTAAATAACCATAAGTAACCAGAGCCGCGCGAAACTGTCTCTTATCCTGGGAACCGGTCTCTGACAGGGTCTTGACCGCCAGGTTCCGGACCAAAATGAGGAACATCTCAATAATACAATGTTATGCCCCTACTGAACCCGACAATGTCTTGGCAAAAGACTCCTTCTACGAAGAACTAAACGCCGTTCAGAGCAGAACACCTAAAGGTGACATTATAATGGTTATGGGTGATTTGAATGCGAAAGTTGGCGCTGATAACTATGGGCTCAGACATGTGATGGGGAGACACGGTCTTGGTGATCGTAATGACAACGGTGACAGATTTGTAGAGTTCTGCAACTTTCACAGTCTCTTCATCGGTGGTACTATGTTTGAGCATAAGGACCACCACCAAATCAGTTGGTCCTCTGTTGATCAGCGCAGAACACAAAATCAGATCGACCATTTTGCCATTAGTAAAAGATTCAAGAGTTGCCTCCTGGGCGTGCGAAACAAGAAGGGTGCCGATATTGGGATGGGAAGAGACCATTATCTTATGATCGCTAATGTTCGATTGCGTATTGCAGCCGTGCGCCGCCGCAGCGACGAAAGATCCAGGCCCCGCAAATTCAACACAGCTCGACTAAAAAATCCAGCTGTCTTACAACAATATAATGACCATCTTGCGCAAAAAGCGGCTGAGATAACTAGTCACCCAGATAGTGACATAAACGAAAACTGGGATGCCATAAAAAATGCGTACATTGATAGCGCAAATACCATCCTTGGCCCAAACCCGGATTGCCGGAATAAGCCCTGGATGTCCGACGCTTCATGGCAGCGGATTGTTGAAAGAAAGGAGCTGAAAGTTCGTTTGGCTGCAGCATCAGACGACAATCGAAGCAGCATCGAACTCCTTTACCGTCAGAAAGTTCGAGAAGTTCAGCGTAGTGTGCGACGCGATAAAAGAGTTTATGCCAATTCTCTTTCAGCCTCAGCAGAAGAAGCCGCTAGAAGTAACAACTTAAACGCCGTATACGGTGTCATCAAGGAGTTTACAGGTGGTCGTAACTCCTGCCAACATCCGGCGAAAGATAGTGATGGAAAGCTATTGTACTTATCTTGGAAGAAGATCAAATGAGGCGGTGGAAAGAACACTTCGCCGCGGTCTTGAACCGTGTAACCTCTGGTGAAGTTCCCCCTCATATAGATAATTTAGCTAACCATCAAAATGTGCGTATACGGTCCACTGCCCCGACTAAAGAGGAAATAGTCACTGCAATTATTGCACTAAAACGAGGAAAGGCCGCCGGACTTGACGGCATCCTTGCCGAACTTTATCAAGCAGCGCCAAGCGTAACTGCCGATTTGCTGCACCCACTTGTTGATAAAGCGTGGAATACAGAGACCTTTCCCACTGAGTGGAAGGAAGGTTTGATCATCAAACTTCCAAAGAAGGGTAGTCTCACAGACTGTAATAATTGGAGAGGCATTTGTGTGCTTCCTGCCGTTGCCAAGATAATAGCTAAAATCGTCCTGGAAAGACTAAAGGCCCACTTAGAAAGCACAATTGATGAAGAGCAGGCTGGTTTTCGATCCGGATTCTCCTGTGCCGATCACATTAACACCTTGCGAATCATCATCGAGCAATGCGCCGAATACGATTCTCCGCTTCACTTGCTTTTCATCGATTTCGAAAAGGCTTTCGATAGTGTGAACCGGGATTCTATATGGGCGGCCTTGCGCAGGAGAGGCATCCCTGAGAAGCTTGTGGCTATTATTAAGGCAACCTATGACGGTGCGAAATGTCGCGTTCTGCATAAAGGTAAGGTGTCGGGGGACTTTGAGATTCGTAGTGGAGTTCGGCAGGGGTGCATCCTCTCACCGATCCTATTCCTCATTGTGATCGGCGATGTGTTGCATACAGCCCTATCCGGACTCGACATAGGAATTCAATGGATATATAATCTGTATCGTAGCTTGTATACTGAGGAAGGGAGTAAGTTGCTCCCGAAATACATGTATATATAATACATAAAATAAATCTTGTAGTTTGGGGAAAAGCTACGTTTTCTCACTTATCTAATTCAATGGACTTTGACATCTTATCTACCACATCTTGACTACGCTGACGACATATGCCTACTCTCCCACAAAATCATGGATCTGTCCGCAATGACGTTAGATCTCGAGAGGCTGGCAAGCAAGGTTAGGCTAAAGATTAATACCAACAAGACCAAGGTTCTTAGCCCGCCGTTGCGAAAAAGAAATCCGACACCTATTGCCATCAATATTAATGGGCAGCCTGTGGTGGACAACTTCGTCTACCTGGGTAGCATTGTTGCCGAAAATGGTGGTACGGAGCAGGACATCGCTCGTCGTATCAACCAGGCTAAACGCGCATACGGCATGCTTTCCAAAATCTGGCAGGGCAGTTATCTCAGCATTAAGACCAAGCTGGGCTTGTTTCGCTCCCTGGAACTATCAGTGCTTTTGTATGGGAGCAGTACATGGAAAGTTTCCGTAGGAGTTACCAGAAAGCTGCAAGTTTTCGTCAACTCATGTCTTCGTCGAATTTTAAGAATTTTCTGGCCCGAAACAATATCAAATGAAGAGCTAAGTCGGCGTACGGGTCAGATGCCAATCGACGAATTGATACCCAGGCGAAAATGGCAGTGGATAGGTCACACATTGCGGAAGAGTGATAACTGCATTGCTATGCATGCCATGAAATGGAACCCCATTTCCAACCAAGGCCGACCAAGAGGGGGTCCTCGAATCACATGGCGTCGATCTGTGGCAGAGGAGTGTCAGGTACTGGGTAAGTCTTTTGGGGAGTTGCGCCCCATTGCCCAGAACAGAGTACGATGGCGCGCAGGAGTAGTTGACGCGCTATGCCCCGCTAGCGGTTAAGGCAAAGTAGTAGTAGTAGTAGTAGTCTAAGGGTAAATGTGCAATGCTAGTGAGCTTTTAACGGGGGCTACTGCCTGATAGAAGAGCACGCACACAGACTGGGACTGATTACAGACAGCGGCTGCAGAAATTGTAAGCTGCCAAATACCAAAGAAACTTTGGAGCACCTCCAGTGCGAATGCCCGGCACTCGCAAGCACAAGACATATACAATACATATATATTGTATATCTTGGAGCCTGATTCCTTGCAACCTTAAAGTGATTGATTTTTTCTAAAATTAGTAAGGAACTCTAGAACTCTTTATTATCTATCGATTTTAACACGTTCACTGTCTTTGAGTCACATATGACTCATAGTGTACCTTTCGTTTTACGTTTTTTGGGTCAGATGTGATGCACAAAACTGTTTATTAAATGGGGAGACATGCTTTAACAAGTGCAGTTGTTGTATCTAAATTGAGGTAGAACATGAGAATATGGGTGTATTTATATGACCACGCCATATCTGACTCAGAATTATTTGCAGAATACAGTTAATTAATCCTCTTATTATGGACGATATTGTCTTATCGTTATATATATTTACATATATACATGCATACACGGTCAAAAATTTTAGACTAATTTTTAAACCAAGCCTTTTATTAAAGCATCATTTTAACACAGTGCATATACTCATTTTAATACATTTTAAAAGAGTACTTTTTTCTCAATTATGTATTAAAATCTTGGAACATAGAGGCATGGACTGAGCTTGTCCTGTATGTCTCCATGGAAACAGTGGCTCCAAAATCTGGGTACTAAGTCGACAGTCAGCTAACTCAGTAGACTTACGAAATTCGAATATTGACAATAATTGACGTTTGTTTATGCACAATTCGACATTGTGGTCGACATTATGCCAATATCGAAACGCCAACTGAGTACGCTGACTGTCGATAATTTGACAAAAATAGACATTTGTTTATGCACAATTCTACAGAACAGTCAACATTTGCCAGTATTAAACGCCAACTGAGTAGGCTGACTGTCGACTTATTCACCAGATATTGGAGCCGGTGATAAACGGGATATGCTCATTCCATGTACTGTATGTTCTAAGATTAAAATGCACACTAACTTGGTTTCATATTTAAATTATAATGCGAAACAACAACAACAAATACAACAAAATACATATTATATTGACGTTTATTACAAAATGAATTATTTGTAATACGACCATATTCAAAATAAATCTCACACAATAATTTGTAGTCAAAATGAAATTTGAAGGTAAACCTCCAATACTTACTTTTTTTAGTCTCTAGCATCAACATAACTATTCGCTGTAAGACCAAAATATTATGCTAAGTGGCCGAGTGATCTACGTCGCAACTCTATAAAACGGGGATCACAGGTTCGATTCCCTGCCAGGCAGAAAAAGTTGAGGACTGACAACTGAACAAATAATGAAATAGGAAACAAATGCAGAAAGGTAAATCAAAAACACAGCAAAGTTAATAATTTTTCCGAAAAAAAGGAATGAAAAAAGTAATCCCACATGGAATTAAATTTGAATACCGGGAGGAGTTAAAATCTTTTTTGATAACTTGGCAAAGTATTCAATTTTAAACTAATTTTGGTGTCGTCATATCCAAGACCAAAAATACAAATTTTTGTCCAAAATTTCTGACTGTGTAGAGAACACTATATGTCGCTTTTTTTAATATATTTTATTTAAAGTGCTTAGATTATAGTTTTAAGAAATTATAAAAAAAAAATAACAATAAAAAGATAAATAAATAAATGAATACTAAAATTAAATCATTTGTGAGTCATTTCGAAGCCCTTTAGACAAAATCCTATCTCTCAAGTTTTACATTCGCTGTCAACTTTTTTGCATCTTCGTGAAGCTACTGAACATCTACTTTCAGATTTAACTTTTTTATAGCACTCATAGCACCTTATCCTGCCAATTTTTTAGCCTTTTTCGTGAAATTTTTGTTAAGAAATGCTTACATAATAGACAGTATGGCTCATTGTCACCTATCAACGATTCTATAAGTTTTTCGGTAAACTCCAAATAGTGTTCTTCTTGCCAGTTATTTCTTTGTAAAAAATCCAGCTGTTATTGACCATTGAGACGAATATTAGTTCTGTAGCTACTTTTTTATATCAAGTTATGGATTTTCGTATTGGAAGATAGTAGCTACTCATTTGATCAGTCACATATATACCTTGTTTGCCTGCATTATATGTAAGAATTGCCTGAGGTTTCAAAACAGGCTGACCATGTCTATTACTTTTTCCAGTCAGTATCACTTTGTCGCCATGGCAAGTAGACACCAACAAGATATCACCATATGTTGCGAACCACGGCTTTGCCGAACCGCCGTCACTGCCACAAGAATGTTTTTGACCAGAATGCTTTTGTTTTTTTCGGGACACGGAAGAACCCAATATAAGTAAGAGATTTAATTAATCATTATAAATCCTATATTTAAAAAAATATAAGAAAGCACAAAAAAACTTTAGGGAATATTAATAAATTAACAATAAAAAATTCAATGTAGAAAAAGGAAATTGAGCATCAAAAGACTAATAAGAAAAAAACTAACCTTGAGTTTACTCTCCAACGCTGAACGATCGATCGTCCTTCGGTGGCGTTCCAACGACAAAGTCCAACTAACATTTTCAAACTCAAATTCAGTGAAAGTCAAATCAAAAACCAATAATATTGTGCAAGAAAATAAAATGTCAAAAATTTTAGCAATAACCGGAGAAAATTATGAATGAGGCCACTGACACTTTAGTATTTGTGGCACACGGGGTATTATTAAAGATTAGGAGCTTATTGTTAAATTTTCCATACATTCCTTCAATGCGTAAATTTATGAACACAGTTGAAGTTCGTTCAATCGCATTCAATAGTTTATAAACAATCACTTCCTTCACCACCGTGTCTCCACTTCTGAATCATGCCACTAAAATTCACTGCAATCGTCCAAATCCTTTCTTAGTTTCAATCTTTTACTAATAAAACCAAATCAAAACCAAACGGTCATCAATCTCTAGGTCGAAATCCACAAATTCTTATTTCCTCTCCTCTCTCCTTTCTTTTTTCAATCAAAATTAATCCAATTCCAAAATCCAACGAAACTTTTTTTTATCCCTTCACAAAAAAAACTCAATTCCATCCGTCCATTTTCGATGCCAAAAAAATACCAATCTCTCCTCAATGGCAATCAAAATCTTGCCATTTCAAAATTGTCAATTCGCTGTTCAGCCTCGCTATAATTTCGCCTCTCTTCAATTTAGTTGCAGCTATGTACCTCGTTACGTAAGTGCTTTCTGTTCTTCCAAATTGTTCAACAAAAATCGGTTTGATGCTGCTTTAAGTAAGTTGCGAGAGGAATGCTTGTGTAAAAATTGTCGACTATGAATAATCAGCCTTCGTTCAGCAAGTCTGCGACTAATGCCCGAACCAGATTGAACGCAGAATACAGCAGCAGCAGCGGCAACGAAATATCAAATTATTATAGAAAGCATGCATTTCCCTTACGCGACCTAGATTGAACTCAGCGGCAGCGACAGTGGGAAAAGCAGATCTGCAGGTTGTTGTTGTTGTTGCTGCTGCTGACGCTGCATCTGCTTTCTGCGTTCAACCGCAGTAAATCGAAAACGAGTAAACGAATCCTTTTAGTGAAGAAAGTTTGTAAATTTCCACACCATGCTTGCTCGATTTCGACGGATTAAACTGCCTGAATCTGAATCTTCCTCCTCTTTTTATCGACAATAATAGTATCTTCTGGAGTATTCGTTCGTTTTATATTCGATCCGACGGGATCAATTAGAGGTTGATTTTTGTACAGCCCGGATGCACTATCTCTCAGAAGTTCATTGTCGGTGAAGTGCCGACATTTTAGCAAGAGCGGTTATATGACATACTGATTCGGAGCATCATGGGATCGTTATACACTTGGTCCTTTTTCCAGTAGTATTCTAACCTTGGAAAATCACCACACCCATGAACACCTAGAATTTTTTTCATTTCGCCAATATCAGTATCTTTCCACGAGTGTAATCGACTTGATCTCGTGAGCGGCCTGTTTTCCGATTGACTCGCATATCTGTTGGTCTCGGTCACCGTTAGATCCAATACCTCATCGGTTATGAACTAGTGTTGCACAGAACCGTGGAACCGGATCCGCGGAACCGGTTCCTAACAGGAACCGACCCGACCGGCCCAAGAAAGAACCGGGAATCGGTTCCAGAAGAACCGAGAATCGGTCGGTTCTAGGAGAACCGAGAATCGATTCCAGAAGAACCAAAATTGATTTTTAAAACAGCCTTTTAAACCGACTAGATCGGACCGGAGCGGAAAATTTACTATTCTTTGGACACGCTAGCATATGCAAAGTATCGCTTTAACTCGGACCGGAAGACTACTTATATTTATGTTGGTTATCTAATAACATATCTGTTACTGACATCATTATCAGCGATTAGAAATCGATCTCCGTTTTTACTTTTACTTATTAAACAACATGAAATAAATAATTAAAATAAATAAAATAAATAACTGGCGCAACAGTTCAATTTGAACCATGGCCTTGAGATGAGTTAGCATCATCTCATTTTCTAGATCGTGACGGTCTTGTACAGAGGTGTGTGATCAGCAACACGCTCAACCGAGTTATTTACCCCATAAATGGGTACTCATTTAACAGCTGAGTAGGCTCATAGTCCGACACGTAAATCCCCTTTTTTAACTACCGCATTCAGTAGGAATCGAACCGAGGCCCAGTGCGTAGAAGGCGAACGTGCTAACCATTGCGCCATCCGGACTACAAAATAATAATAATAATAAATAATTAATTTTATTTATATTCTTATATGTAGTTTTTTTTTCGAACACTTTGCTAAATTGCATAATGTTTCAATTTTTATTATCAACATTTCGCAATCTATTAAACAGTTCTTTTGGAAATTCTCTTAATGTTTGCACCAGCGCAAAGGTATTGCCAAATGAAAATAAAATCATAAACTATACTGCTTTCCAAAATACGATCATAAAATTCCTTTGCTTTTCAAAAACGATAAGAGAAAGTATATAGGACATTGATTAAGAAATAACCAGGCCGAAGCGAAGCTTCGGCCCGGAGTCCGAAGCGTATATACGCTAGGCTTGTACAGACTTAGTGGTGATAACAAAAGTACCAATTGGCAACAACCACATGCATTAAGAATGGGTCTCCTATATGGCCAGTTCATAGGAGAGGTTGGCACTGATTCAGTAGGATCTTGACCATTCTCAAAATCAATTAACTAACTAACCCATTCTAAAAATATTTGTCGAATTTTTCAAGTCGCTAGCTTCATTCTATCGAAAGTTATTGCTTATTTGAAATTTCACTTGTAGGGGAGGTAGGAGTTCCTTGGGTCGGATCTTGCCCATCATTGCCACCAACTAATTAGATCACCCTACAAACATTTAAACAAAATTTCAAGTCTCTAGCTTCACTCTATCTAAAGTTATCGCTTATTTGAAGTTTCATTTGTAGGGGAGGTGGGGGTTCCTTGAATCGGATCTTGCTCGTATTCAATACCAACTATACCAACTTCCTAGCAACATTCCACAAAATTTTTACCTCGGTAGTATCATTCTATCGAAAGTTATCGTAATTAAAGGAATATTTAATTTTTTGAAATTTGTAGGAGTATTTGGAGGTACATAGGTGTTCCTTTGATCTGATTATGCCCAACTTACAGAACCTTAAGCAGCTTCTTACCTCAGGGTCACATGCCAAAAACCAGGTGTCTACGTCAATTGGTTCAAGAGTTATAGACAAAAAACCAGAAAAGTAGGGTAGTACGGGGCTCTTTGTAAGAAAATTACCGTTAGTTTTCAACTGATCGCTTTTATTTTCCCAGGAGAGTATAAGATTACCCTCACTAGTAATATACCAAAGCTAGAGCTTTTCATGATTTTTTAGTCGGGAGTTATAGACACATTTAATTATTTTACATATGTAGGGGAGGTAGGCGTTCTCTTGGCCTGATCATGCCTAATTTCAATACCATCCAACTAGATCATATTACCAACATTTGACCAAAATTTCAAGGCTCTAGCTTCATTCTATCGAAAGTTATCGTGCGAACGGACGGACAGACAGACTGACAGACATGACTAAATCGAATCAGGAGGTGACCCTGATCATTTATATATATACCTATACCTCCGGAGCCTCCTTTGAGGTGTTACATATTTTCGTCGTGACAAAAACAATATACCCTATACTATAAGTCTAGGGTATAAAAAAACGTTTTATTCAATGTCCATGCCGGGAACCGGAACCGGCCCAAATACCCGGTTCTTCTGAGAACCGGACTCGGTAGAACCAGTTCTTCAAAAACCCGGAACCGCACATCACTAATATGAACGTTAGAAATATGTCAGTTGGACTAACAGACCCGCTAGTTCCAGGAAATCGTCTTTGAAGGCCCGATCTCGTTAAATCCGCTATTGATGCCGACCACAAAGTATTCGATTCTTCCATATAATTTTGGGTAACGCTAGAATCACTGAGCGAATCTGTTTCGGTCAAATAAAGTGGATCGATTACGCTTTCATCGCTGCTCCAAACTTTCTCATCACTGTCGGTAATACCACACAATAACACGGCCTCAATTTTTTTTTTTCGTGAACGGCTTCCTAGTCTGTTGATCCGTTGCTGCAAGATGATGACTCCAATAATAAATTGTAGTGTATACCCACCACATCATAACATATTTGTAAACAAATATTTTTCATTAATAAAATCATGTCATTTGATCCTCACTGGCACGAACCAAAAATATAACACAATGTTCGTACGCCAAATCATATGACACTCCATGCACTCTATTCATGTGCATATGCAATGCATATGCACATGCACTGAGTATAGCTGAGTGATCAGTATGTAGTCACAAGAATGATTAATTTGTGTGTGGCCATTTGACACTATTTTGTTTAGGATATTTTTTTTGTAAATGATGTTTGACCGAATTGATTGTCAGTCATGAACTATGCAAGTTCATAACCTGCAAATAGAAGAACTGATTTAGGGCATGAGAAAATATTCCATTTTGTAAATGTAGCATGTAAGTAAAATTGTATAAAAGAAGAACTGCGGTTCCAATAAAATTCAGATTTAATCGATACGTTGGTCTCATCATTGATGCTTTACTGAAGGCATCCATTCAAACTTGCCTTACTGAAGGCATTAAAATTTGCCTTAAGAGTAAACTGCCATTTAGCACAATTTGATTTTCTCAATATCTGTTTAGCGTTATTAATCGGATGAACGCTAACCGTCCCCTAGCCTTCGATTAATCTCTTATCTTAAACAAAACCCAACTCCAGGTTTCCGGTTGAAAATTTATCCTAAACAAAAACCCAACCTGATATCGGATGCTGAGATTTTGACAGCTAGAGCTGTTCACTTTTGTAAATTCAAATGAAAACAATGAAAGTGGCCATAAACAACAGAGTTCCTGGAAATTCATTCGATAGAAGAGAATTTGCAACAAACTCAGCTGTAAATGAATATCCTGAAAGACCGTACTAATACAAAAAAAATTGTGGACAGTAGAATTCCGACAAGAAAATCAGCTGATTTTGCCATAATTGTGGTCTGAGATAAGGTCCACACTTTATGGCTTGGTAATTTGTATGAGACGTAAGAGAAACCGAAAATGATTATCGGGCTGTTTATAGTTTCGTTTAATTTGTGTGCCTGTTAGTTAACGAAGAGTCTAATCAGACATTGAGAAAACGGGCCTAAGTCTTTGCCTAGTTTATCACAGGCATTTGCCAGTTAGAACGGCATTATCTTGGTCAAGGGGCATCTAGCTGACCATTCCCCATTGTTTTTTTTTCACTTTGCGTTTGCTCATTACTTTGTCCTCTCGCAATTATGATCCTTAAGCCGAATATACACAATCCGGAATTTCTGTCCGGAAAAACTGATGAGGCCCGGCCTTCCGGTTTGCCTGAATATATTCCTTGAGGAATTCCGGACAGGCCGCCTCAAGAACTCCTAATTGCTGTTTAATGACAAGTACTAATTACTACTTTTATCTTGCATTGACGATTTCAAGTCACATTTGTTTGTGGGTGACCGAAAACAATGTTTTGGATCATTCATAAAATTTGTATTTTCCTATTGTAATGTGCCTTACATGGCTTAAAAGAAGTACAAGTTGACAAAATTTCTTAATAGAAAATTATATAGTGATAAAAAAAAAATACAATAAAAAATGACAAAGTTAATATACCCTATCACATCCGTGAAGGGTATAATAACGCTTCATTCTTAGTAAAATTAAGAACATTTTGTTTGAGCAAATGTGACTCAAAGACCTATACAGTACTTTGATACAATCTACACGCTTTTGAGTCAAATGCGTACATGGATTTATTGGTATGAGGACGTGGGAGTAAAGATGCCGGAAAATTACTAGACAGTATTAATAGACAATTTCAAAAAAGGTTGGGAAAAAATTAAAAACTGGGTACAATGAAAACGACGAACTCCAAGTAAAAAATAGTCCTTATTTATTCACATGAAAACAGAAGAAAGATCATCAAACAGAGAAATAATAATTACACCTACTGGAAGCAGTTGCCTGAAACGTTCCCAGTAGCTGCAGAAATAATAGTAATTATTGAGTTGTGAGAAGTATTGAGCTTATTTATTAATCTCAATACTTATCATGAACGTCCTTAAGGAATATAAGTGTATTGGCCATGTCGGCGGTTAAGGGCGGCTTCTCTGTTCCCTCAGAATTTGACCAGCTTCAGAGAAAAATTGTGGTAGATAGGTAAAAGTATGTAGAGTGAGAAAAGTAGTAGGTTACTATACACGACTGTTGTAAGTGATTTTTCGCAATGAAAGAAAAAAAAAATATATCGCTCTTGAAATCTGAAGTCTCAGCGAAGAAAAAAATTCAATAATCGTTATAAAATAATCGATTAATCGATTAAATCGACCCTAATGTAATCGATTACTAGACAGTGAACATGTATTGGAACTATTTTTGCATGATAAAAGTTTTTGCGTGAAGTTGGCACCCCAGAATTTAACTATTAACGAAAAAAACCATTTAAAGCCTAGAGCTATCACCGCAATAAGCAGGGAAATCTTGAAAAATTCCAAGCGTTTAAAACTTTGGGTGCCAACTTTCTGGGGGCGTATTCTTGCGTTTATAAAGTTCCAAATAGCTTGAAGGATGCATCCGCATAACGAAACTGAGAGGAAGACCGAGAGGTTGGTGGATTGGTTTAGTCGATGTCGAGCCACTGCTAGGCTTCTTTAATTAGAGGACGAGATTATTGCGCAGCGACAAGTCGAGGAAAGTAAGCAGACACCCAAGGGACAACGTTGGGCTTAAAAAAAGGAACAGTTGAAAATTTCTTTTTCTTTTTTTAAATTAAATCCGTGTTTTGATACGAAGGATTTGTTTTAAAATCATATTATATAAATATCTTAATTTCATGCAATTTAGTGCTTTTTTGGGTGTTGCAGCTTGCGTAGTTATCCGGTTATCGGGATTTTTAGTAATATGGAAAGACAATTAAAAAATCAAATGTGAAGCAACCGAGAAAGAAAGTCTTAATAGTCTTGCTCGAAATTGCATAACGAATCACACAGCTGAATATACACAGTTAGAAAAAGAAGAAAAAAACGGCGAAAACAACACAAACAATCATGGCCACGGCCTGGATTCGAACTCCCGAACTTGAAGAAATAAACATTGTACCTACAGACGATTCTTCGCCCACGCGCCAAACTGTCGGGCGTCATTGGCGGTTGTATCGTTATAATTATTTGCGTAGCTTTTTTATTGTCATGTAGTCCGGATAGCGCAACGGTTACCACGTTCGCCTTCTACGCACTCGTCCCCGGTTCGATTCCTACTGAATGCGGTAGTTTTCGATGAAAAAGGGGATTTACGTGTTGGACTATGAGCCCACTCAGCTGTTAAATGAGTACCCATTTATGGGGTAAATAACTCGATTGAGCGTGTTGCTGATGCTGATCACACACCTCTGCACAAGACACGATCTAGAAAATGAGATGACGCTAACTCATCTCGAGGCCATGGTTCAAATTGGACTGTTGCGACAGTTATTTATTTTATTTATTTTTATTGTCACCCGTAAATGGGCTGACCTATTATAATGGACGGTTTGGTGGGCTTCCGGCAATGCCCGCGGGGACAGAGCCTAAGGTAGCATAATGACCGTGAAGGTCGGGTCGTGCCAACTGGCGAAGAAAAAGGCCCCTCGACAAGCTAAACAGCGACCTATGCTTACTGTAGCTCAGCTCGGGAGACGTGGGCGGGGTTTTCGCCGTTCGTTGCCCCTGTCCTTTACGTACTAATTAAAATTCATAGGTCTGGGGAAGATAACACAAACATGGGAGGCAAAATGGGGCGATATGGATGGAATGGTTGGCGGATGGCACAGATGCCTTCGCGCACGCATCGGGGTCCTGGTGTAATGGGATTCTCGGCCTCTAGTTTCGTACCACCGCCAGATCACTACTCATCATGTGCCTTTCTCCGCAGGTAGAAGCAGCACTACCAGGATATGGTCCATTACAAGTGGTTCATTACACTACGAGGGCGCGCATTAAGGACTGACCCGTTTAAAACTTTTCTGTAGTTATCGTCTTATAATTTCTGTGACACGCATCGTTTTCGGAACGAAAAAAAATATTTAGAGTATGTTTAAATGAATATATTTTATTTTAAATTTAGTATTTCGAATAAGGCTAAGTCTTTTCTGTTATTTAAGTTTCTATTGTTTAAGTGTTTGTTTACACATACACAACTAAGAATATTGTATTTATTGTTAAAAAAAATCGAACTGAACTTAATATTTCTACTAAAATACACTACCATTATTTTGCATATACATATGTACATACATATACGGATATGAATGAATGAACATCTCAATTAGTTTAATAAAATGGCTTTGAAAAAAAAAGATAAAACATGCGAGCTGATATTGTGAATATGTATAGTATACACAAAATTACTTAAAATACGTATCAGTTACAGTCTTTCAATCTCTTGGCTCAACTTACTTTCCTATCGCATGGTTATCCAGTGGTGCCTACAGAATGCTAACTGCAAACGCTCAAAATATTACGATGGCTGCAGTAGTATAGGGGTATGTTACGTATATACTATACTTTCCTTTTTTTCCACATGTTCGTTTCAATTTCATGAAATTATTATGTAACTTTCTTTTGTGCCACTTGACCACTTGAAAGTTGAATACATTGTCAATTAAGGCATGCATATGCAAGGTACAATATGTACATTCTATCAAATTTAACAAAAAAAAAAAAAAAACAATCAGAGTTTGATAATGTACGCGTATGTATTAGAAGGGTTTTGATTAAAGTAGGCCCAGAAGCACCGAGAGCCAACGGTCTATCGAACTATAATTAAATTAGATTGGGAGAGGCAATGTACTCGTATGTGTAATATTATAATAAATTACAATCAAAATTATATTGTTTACAACTTTTTTTTATTAAAGTCCTCTAGATGTATTCCCCAAAGTCCCCGGGAAGTGTGGAAGTTAAATTTTTTTTTTTGTGTTTTCCTTGAATATTTCGTTTCTTTTATACTATAAATGTATCGACCGAAAGACGGAAAGATATTTGAAAGTATCTTCACAGCATCCCGTGATGTTTTTTTCGGTCTGAGACCGAAAGCGGCTAATGCATTAATTTAAATTAGGGCATTTTGACAATATCCATACCAAAAATACAGCTACCGGCCTCACGTATAAGTGCGAGTACTATATACTTGCATTTTGTTTATTGTTTTTCGTAAAGCGTTTAAAGCGAGCGAATCGAGCGTTCATATTTGAGTTCCACTGAGGGTTGTGATCTCTTAAGCGCGGAGCGAGCGTAGCGAGAAGAACCCCACACCAGGGACTGTTGATTCACAACCCGTCGTATACGAGGGTAAGGTGAAAAGTTCTCGGCCTGACACAGAAATACCGTTACAATCAGCAAAAAGCTATGTTTCCTGCCTGAGTACACGTGTCATTAGTTTGTTTCAAAAGTTTCAACTTGTTCTCTCAAGTAGTTTGCTTACACGAATTTTTGCAGTAGACATCTTACGTGTTTTTCGTTAAAATGGAGAAACTTGAATATCTTGCGGTCATAAAATTCTTCGTTTTGAATGGATTAACACCTAAAGGCAAACATACACCATCCGGAATTCCGGACAGGCCGCTGAACACGCCGTTTATTTCAATAGTTGAATGTATTAGGAGTAAAACTTTGCTTCCGCCGATTTCCAACAAAGCCGTCTGTCAGAAAATGGCGGAAGCAAAGTTGTACACCTAATACAATGGTGAATGTTCGCCTTAAGGAAATTCATCCGAAGTTAACAAAAATTTACGGAGACCATGCTTATTCGATGTCAACCGTTAAATGAAACCGGAAAATAGAGGGCTACGCCCGCAATACGAGGGTTTTGTACTGTCCCATGCCAATAGGAGATGAACTGTCCTACTCTTGGACCATTCATGTTAAGACGGTATTGCAAATTGCAAGCTTGCGTAAAAAATATTGAAAATAAATTGTTTGAATAATTATAGAAAGTAGAGTCAGCGACCAGCATAACTCCCTCCTCTCCCAGCAATCTTTACCCTTTTGAAAATGGTTAACTCCAATTCGTCCGGATGGGGCAACGGTTAGCACGTTCGCTTTCTACGCACTGGGCCCCGGTTCGATTCCTACTGAATGCGGTAGTTTTCAATAAAAAAGGGGATTTACGTGTCGGACTATGAGCTCACTCAGCTGTTAAATGAGTACCCATTTATGGGGTAAATAACTCGGTTGAGCGTTTTGCTGATCACACACCTCTGCACAAGACCGACACGATTTAGAAAATGAAGTGATGCTAACTCATCACGAGGCCATGGCTCAAATTGGACTGTTGTGCCAGTTAATTATTTTTATTTAACTCCAATTCGCTCCACAGAAAACAAATTTGCAAGTATGTTGTATTCGTAGTACTCGTATGTAGTATTGTACAAGAGACCTGTTATGTGCATTTTTTGTATTTATGATATCAAAATGGCCAAATCTAAATGAATGTACTACTATTAAATATTACGTAATTATTACGAAACTTGGAGACATTATTGCACATGGTGTTGATTATCGTTGGCCATCAATATTTTCAACCTCGGATGAGTTTGAGAAATGCAGGGGTGTGCTAACTGTAACTATAGAAATATACTATTATTAACCTATTTTGATAAGATATCAAAATTCCATAATTTTTTTGTTTTCTGTGCTAGTTGAAAGCCACCTTCCTGTATGTTTTCAAATTTCTAAGTGTAACGGTCTCGAAATGGTAAGGGGGTGGGACAAATTATGATCTCATATTATCCCCTCTACCCCTTTTCCCCTTTCTTCAAATTTGATGAAGACGTAAAAAATGGAATGTACTCGGCAGTACCTTTTTCATGATACCCCACTTGCCTATACCAGATGAAAAAAAAATATTATTATTTCAGAAATGGTTAACTCCAATTCACTTTATGAAAAACAACAAACAATATTCAAGTTTGCAGTACTCATAATACGTAACAGAGGCCGGTTATGTGCATTTTTTGTATGCATGGTGTCAAAATGTCAAAGTTGACATATTACGACGATTTTCTTTCTCCTGCGAATTAAAGTAATTCTACACATTCCCACAAAATTGCATGTATGTAGCTTCAACCGTTCGTGAGATATTCCATGGACAGACGGACAGACAGACATTTGACCGATTTCATAAGGGTTTTGTTTTTACTATACAAAAGCCTAAAAATGGTTAACTAAATTTAAACGTGGTCGCACATCGAAGACGGCACACGCGAAGGACGGCCAAAAACCGCAGCCCCACCGGAAACCATCGAAAAAGTGCAAGGTATCGTGTTGGACGATAGGCGAATGAAAGTGGCTTATATTGCTGAGGCTGTGGGGATATCGGACGAAAGGGTGCGAAATATCTTACACAAAGAATTAGAGATGCGAAAACTCTGCGCAAGATGAGTGCCACATTTGCTGCATGCCGATCAAAAGCAAATGAACAAATGATTTTCGCAGCAATCTTTGCACCGATTCAATCGGGATCCGACCGATTTTGTGCGGCAATTTGTCACCATGGATGAAACTTGGGTCCACCACTACATGCCACAAATGAAACAGAAGTCGAAGCAGTGAGTGGAAGAGTGGTTCAGCGCCCAACAAGTGAAGTCGATCGTATCTGCCGGTCAGCATGTTTTGGGATGCGAAAGGAATCCTGTTAATTGATTACCTTGAAAAAAAAAAGAACAATAACAGGCGAATATTACTCCAAACTTCTTGACCAGCTGATGTCAAAATTAGCGAGAAGAGGCCTGGCTTGAAAAAGAAAAAATCATCTTTCACCAGGACAACGCATCTGTACACAAGTGTGCGTTGGCGATGGAAAAACTGCGGATATGGGTACGATTCGCTCGACCATCCCCCCTATTCCCCTGATTTGGTACCATCGGACTTCCATCTGTACCCAAACTTGAAGAAATTTGTTTCTGGGAAGCGCTTCGCATCCAATGAAGAAGTTGAGAGGGTCGTAGATGAATATTTTCACAGCCTTCCAGACTCTCACTTCCAGGAAGGAATACTGATGTTGCAAAAACGCTGGACGAAGTGTGTTGAAATAAAGGGAAATTATGTAGAAAAATAAAACATTTTTTTTTACTGAAAATCGCAGTCTTCCATTGTCAGGCCGAGAACTTTTCACTTTACCCTCGTAGCACATAGTGTGCATGGACAATTTCGGTTTGAAACGAGCTGGGCTAGCTCCGCCTCTTGGAGGTTGCGACCCCCCGCATATAGCCTTTGGTCGCCCGTTTCACTCCTTCCATACGTACCTGCATCCGTTTCGTCCTAGCATATCCGGAAATAGCATTTTTTTGGTCTATGCACAATTTCGGTTTCAAATCGAAATCAGGTATGCAAAGGAAATCGAAATTGGCCATGCATATACTAAGTTTCGTTTTTAAACGAAACTGAACATTGAATGCGAATCGAAAGTGGCCGTGCAGCTGAAATTGTCCATCAATGGCTAATTTCCAAATGCCTTATTTAAAGGTGCCGTTCACATTTATTCAACTTTGGACGCATGTCTTTGACGACCGAAAATGTGGACATACCACGTACAAACTCACACTCAAATAAAATGCTAAAATCTTTTCTTGAATGATTCCGTGCTGTACTGTACCAAAAATACTCGAAGATTTTCTCACTGGTGATGTATCGGTCTTTTAATAAGTTTGTTTTTTTAACCCGGTTCGGCTCATGGCCGGTCGGTTTTTAATGAATCGATCTTTAATGAGTCGGGTTTTAACCCTTTTTTTTAACCATGAGCACGTCGATTTTGAGTACTCGAGTCTTAATGAGTCAGATTTTTTGTGAATCGTTTTTTAATGAGTCGATTTTTATGACCATTCACCGGGTTTTATTAATGATTCGGTTTTTTTCGAAACCGGTACTTGGGAATCTCGGGACCGGTACTAACAAAAGACCGGTTTGAAACCGGTAGACCGGTTTTAGGAACAGGCTACACAAATGCTCGTGAATTAATGTTGGTCATTTAAGGACAAAAAAGGTATCTTGTTGTTGTTGGTGCTTTTCAACGCAATTTTTCAATATTCGGTGTTTAGCTCAGCGTGTAAACGAAGCATAAGGTAAATAAAAACGTAAGTGCACCCAATCCAACACCATAGTACCATACTCTTATCTCTTATCCGCCTCTAACCTAAGCCACCGTAGAGAACAGCACAAAAAAGTCTAAAAGCTCCACTCCACCTGATATCAATAAAATCCAATTGAAAATACAGTATAAGACATGTGTGTTGTTTTTCCTAAGACGGGATGATTTCTTTTTTTATTATATATGCGCATTTCGGACACCAGTTGTGTTCTTCTTCAGTATAATTCAGGCTGCTGAAGCTTCTAGCGGAGGAAACACACAGGAAGTGAACAGGGTTTCCCTGTTTTCTTTCCTTTGTGTCTTTTACCTGCCATTTATGATGTTGATACCTTTCTCTCTTTGCCGTTGGCTTTTTTGCAATTATAATGTAATTAACGTAGTTTAAAGCCGTAAAAAAATTTTAACGTAATGTGATTCAATATTAAGTAATCTTTAAAATCAGCAGGACACAACTGGTGTCCGAAATGCGCATATATAATAAAAAAAGAGATCATCCCGTCTTAGGAAAAACAACACACATGTCTTATAGTGTATATATAGGCGTGGAAAACATCGACAAAGAAACTTCTGGCGTTTTGAAAATATAGTCCATTTCATTCTACACTGCAATATGTATAGCGATATGTATATAGATATGTCTCCTAATCTAGTCAGTAGTTCAGTTATCCATCCTCTTTTTCACAATTACGACTCGGACTTCGACGAACCTAGTTCGCCCACTCTTCTGTTCTTTCATTCCATCAGCAACTCCATGACGGACGACCATAGATATATATTGAACAGATCGGTAATAGTACTATCCCCACTCTGTGCTTCAGTTTATTTTCGAACCAACTCGCGCATGCGTATTGTTACTCATTTGCACGAGGTCGCTATACATTCGGTAAATGTCGTTACGCCATCGGCCACTCAGCAACAAATTTGACATTTACGAAGCATTTGGCCCCTGGGCCAAATGTTAATACGTGTTGCGCGTGTTTAACTGCGAAAACGCGAATATGTCAATCATAACTCGATATTAAAATTTTTACCCCACTCTGTACCTATTTCATATCTGTTCAATATATGTATGTCTATGCGGACTACAGATTCGTTTCATATACGGAATAGGTCTGCAAACCTAGTTTTTTGAACCCACTACGTCGTCGGACTCGAAGTAGGTCGACCCGATCCGCAAGAGGAGTAGGTCATGCCATGACTACTGGTCGCTGACTCTAATTTCTATAATTATTTACACAATTTATTTATTTATTTATTTTTTTTTTGCAAGCGTACAATTTGCATTATTGGTGGAAGAGGAGGGGGAGGTAGGCCAGTCGCTGACTCTACTTTCTATAATTATTCACAGAATTAATTTTTTGATATTTTTTTTATGCAAGCGTGCAATTTGCAATATAATAGCCGCTTTCGTCGGATCTCAGACCATTTTCATACAAAACGACAAACCGGTTTAAATCCAGGTCTCGTATGGGATCTCACTGGATCAAAATCGAAATCAAATTCGTTGAACGTCAACTTATTTCGCCTCCATCTAAGTCAATACAGAGTCCGCAATTCGCCCCCACCACGGCGAAGTATCTGTATGGTGGCTGCTTAAAACCTGCCATGCACGCAGCGACACGGTATATGGACCGCGAGTGGTCCCGCGAGACATTTTATTAAAAAAATGTCGGTCTGTAGCGTGAAATTTAGATATGTTGTGAAGTGAAGTGTTGGTCATGTGCTCAAATGAAAGAAAATGCATTTTGACTTGACAGGTAAGTGCCGCTGCGATTGCTGTTATATGTGCTATATACACCGTGTATACTCCAAAGTCTCCGGTGATAGGCAGTGGCGTATTTACATTGACCGCCACTCTTGGCAGGAGAAACCTACCCCCACAATTTTTTTTACTACCTACTTTTTCCAACACAACAGGTACGGTGTTTGGAAAGTACTTCCCGAATTTCATGAGAGAAGAGTCATGTTACATACAATGCAAAAAGTCATTGAAGATTTGCTTGGTGTTGTTCCTGTGGACTCTGTTTTGAGTGGAAATTTAGAGCTCGAGATAAGAAAAACTATAATCTATGAATCCTTTTTCTACCCTTTTATTAGCTTATCTCTTTATTTATATATTATATAAAAAATATGTACATTGACCTGGAATAAGGTACAGCCTTTCCGAGCTTGTCGTCGAAAGCCGCTAAAATTGATGGGGTAGTGTATGTATGCAACATGCACGCAAAAACCTGTATATGCTAATGAATCGTCGAGTTGACAAATTACTTTAGCCAATAACTGTTTCTTTTTCATACACATTCAAGCAATGGACCGTGCTTAGACTTTTTGAAAAGTGTCGGAACATCTGAATTGACTTTATTGGGCTACATTATACCAGTCAATAGTCTCAATTGTGATTGTCATTAAAAGCTGACAATACTATCTTGTCTAATCTGTCAGTGAAGTCAGTTTTGACACCAATTGTCTGAATTTGACGTTTCAAATAGTCTTTCCACATTCGAAACGTCAGATCTAGGAATATATAAACGCACACATATTCATTGACTATATGCTGACCATTACGATTGTTATCCGATCCGATTACAGCAGTAACTGCACACACCGCGCCTTCGAGTCAGCAGAATATAACGTGTAAATGATACGAGCCTCACATCGAAGAAGAGACTTGTTACAGATACTTCGCCCAGCTCATTGTCTCTCCGCGATCCGTTCATTAAATTTGTCATGACTGACGCCACATAAAGTGAGAATGAAATGTCAGAACTGGCAGCTGGCAAATTCGACTAATTTTTAATTTTTTAATTTTTGGTTTAAAACTGGCATAAAGTCAAACCGCATCTTTCGGCCACTTTTATAATGGGCAATTATAGGACAAGCGCAATTCAAGTATTCTATAAGATCTATGCTCCACCTTCATTCAAATGCCATTCGTTGCACTCTGTGAAATTTCGGAGTCTGTAAAAAAAGTATAAAAAATGTCAGATTTAGCGAAACAAATTTCAAAAATGCATATGTAATGTACCACTACTCTGTTTCCGGATAAAGGGCGGTACTCAGGTTGCCTGGGATGGAAAGTGCCATGAAATCCCATACAAAATCGCTAAATTTTTGGCCGATGAAAACAAGCGTGAAATCGCGTGGCAGCTAAATTTCATTTCACGCGATCTGTGTTCTACTCTTATTGAAATGTCAAGTTTGTGGATTTCACGAGTATGAACATTTTCGCTGACAGATCAACTGTCTCTGCCAGTGTCATTCGGGTTTTGTTGTTTTTACCCGGTGTTATTTATAGTTCCGCGGTAGCTATAAAACAAACAAATTAAACAAATTAATCGTTTCAATTTTTGACATGTTCCATTTCACCGGTACACAGATCGCGTGAAAAGTGAAAAAATTTCAAGTTCCACACATTTTTTTCCATGAGCCATTTCACCGATGAAAAGTGTTGCTGTCAATTTTGTCATTTCACGCGATCTGAACACCAGGCTTAATCTGTATTGGTGCGTTTACAGACGACAAGGGATTGTCTTTGGAACCTTTAACAGAAAATTACGAGGGCAAGGTGAAAGGTCTCGGCCTGACAATGAAAAACTGCGACTTTCAGTTAAAAAATGATGTTATTTTTGTGCATAATCTCCGTTGACTTCAACACTGGTCCAGCGTTTCTGCAATATCAATATTCCTTCCCGGAAGTGAGAGTCTGGAAGGCTGTGAAAATATTCATTTACGGCCTTCTCAACTTCTTCATTGAATGCGAAGCGATTCCCAGAAACAAATTCCTTCAAGTTTGAGAACAGATGGAAGTCTGAGGTGCCACATTAGGACAATAGGGGAAATGGTTGAGCGAATCGTACCCCAAATTCCGCAGTTTTTCCATCGCCAACGCACACTTGTGTACAGGTGCGTCGTCCTGGTGAAAGAAGATTCGTCTGTTTCTATGCAAACTACATAAAGCTATCAAGCTGAAATTATTTCTATTGCACGCTGTAAATATATCGGAACCAACGGAATCGGATCTCTACGTCATATAGCTGCCATAGGAATGAACCGGTTTAAAAATTCGTTTTTGTGAGAAAACTTTTTTATTTCTAAAGATATCTTTTTCAAATTTGACATTAATCAATAGTATATTTAGCCAAATCATGTCATAGGAACGACCGTTCCAAAAGCAAGTTTTTATTAGAAAAACTTTTTTATTTCTGAAGATATCTTTACCAAATTTCATATTATTCAATCATATTGACTGCCAAACTACGTTCCTTCGTTCCGTTGGTTGAAATCGGCCCACTATTTCATATACCTCTCATAGGAACAGTGAATTCGAAACAAATTTTACCACGAATTTCAAAGTGGCAAATGCACCATAAGTCACAACAACTTCGCGTCAAGGGTGTCATATCTTCGGCAAGCTAGCTGAACGCTAGTCCTTAGAAATTTGGCGTCCCTAGAAATGCGACGCTGGTATAGTAAATTAAGATAATTGGTGTTTCTTTTTTAAAATTATATTCTAAAAAATTAAAAAAAAATATTCTTTCACTAACAATCAAATGATTTTGTTTTTCGAAATCGTTCGTAATGGTGTTTAATCGATTAACCAATATTTCCATGTTTTGCATGGTGCTTGTTATTATAGCCGTGTTATTCGGAAAACGCAGATTCTTTATTACTATTTATTAACAGCCTCACCTCCGACCCTACCATCAGGGGCTACCTTGAAAATAGTTTCAGAAAGTAGGTTTAGAAGTATGGGTAGTAAAATACAGCCTTGTAGTACGCCCCATAAAATTTGGGTCTCGTCGCTCCCTTTGACAATGCTTTGACATAATCGATGCACCATACATCAGAAATTTTCCGGCCTGAACATAGAAATTAAGCCCGAAGATGAAAATATTTTTCCATTTTTAGAACCACAGTCCTGATATTAGCCATATTTGCTATACTTTCATTTGTGTTTTCTATTGTAGATTTTTTAATACCATTCATCATCAGTGTGTTGAATTCTTAAATTTGACGCCGTGATCACCAGTCTTCATGGGAAATATTGAAAACAGTTTAGAAATATAATATCCATTTATTTTCTCCGCTTTTAATCATATTATCTAACTAGAATTATAAAAAATTCTTTGGGGCTCCTAAGAATTTCTTATGGTTTTCAATAAAAACATTATTGACAAAAACTTGCTTATATTTTAGGTTTATTATTATAATAATACGTTATCTTATTGTGTATTACTGTTGTAAATCTAACTTAGCTTATTTCATACATACATATGTAATCATGTTATTATCTTTGGCACCTTAAATTCTTCATATCATAGATTTTTCACTGACCATAACATTCCTATTATTTACAAATATTTATGTAACTAGTATGTAACGATTAACTTAGACCGTATTCTCTGAGGATTTAAAAAATTCCGTTAAAAAAAGTAAAGCAAACCTCATACTGGAAATATTTTCTTCAAATTGTTGGACAAAACTTTCAAGATCTGGTGTTTGTGAGAAAATATTAACCGTAAACACATCCATTTTTGTACAATTGTTTATCCACACAGAGCGCACAAACACGAAATCCTATTTTTTTTTAAATTTGTACTCAAATTTACTGGTATGAGGTTTGTTTAACTAAAATGCAAGGTACAATACGAGGGCGATCCAATAAGTACTTAGCCTCACCGCCCGAAAGCGCCACTGTCGCAGGAGAAATTTACTTTCGTATAGTACATTCTCGTAGACGGCTACTGTCAAAATTTGAGCCGAATCGAATTGTTTTGACCGCGTGTGGAAGCGGGCATGTTCGCGGATTTTTGAAAAATGGAAAAAGACCGCACCGGCTCACACCTCCGCCGTTGCCTCGACCAAATTGGTCAAATTGGGCTACGAACTGCTGCCCCATCCACCGTATTCTCCAGATTTGGCCCCGTGCGACTTCTTTTTGTTTCCAAACTTGAAAAAGCCACTCGCCAGGCAGAAATTTGAGTCGAATGAGGAGGTCATCGCCGCCACGGAGGCCTACTTTGCAGACCTCGAGAAAACGTATTTTTCAGACGGGTTAAAGAAGTTGGAGCTTCGCTAAGTCAAGTGTATCAAACTAAAAGGACACTATGTTGAGAAAAAAATCACCACTTTTCCAAAATTTTTGTTTTTCTTTTGTAGGCTAAGTACTTATCGGACCGCCCTCGTATATGCATGCACTTTTAGACGACGTAGCTTCTTTTATTAGTCGTACTTAGTGAGTAAGGTTTCAAGATTTACAAAACGGTGTCTACAAATTACTAGACACATTATCTCGAATACCAACCGCCACGTTTGAAACAACGTATCCTTGAGATTTATTTGAACTTCTTGTAGACGATGAAGAGTTGTGCTTCGTTCGTTTAATTCTACTTTCCATAATAACGGGTTTATTTACAGAATCTGCGCGATCAGAAAATACTCCACATTCGCTCTCGACAGAATTCGACTCTCGTAGAATCGAACCGCGTCTGCCATACGAACTATGCGAACTCTTTCTACTAGGATATTGTAGAGAATTCTCCAAAATAATCTCATTACTTTGTATACTGTTCTTAGGTGACTTGCAAATTTTTTCTAAATCAGGAAGCTTTCTTCGCTCGAAATTACGAATGAATCCTCGTGCATGTTCTTGTTTCATTATATCCTGCATGTCCATGCTTCTTTCGCGTTCCAAGAGATCAATAATTTCCAGATCTCGTTCAAGAGTACTTGAAGAATCGTGTCTCACAATTGATTCGCAATCAGAAATAGTCATATCCTTCTGACAAAGTGCCAAAGACGTCATGGAATTGACCCATTTTCCTTCAAAAAGGGAATCCTTATCGCCACTTACAACGGACGTGCTTTCGAAGCCAATGCCGCTGCCCGCATCCCTCCCATTATTACAATAGGTGCTCGAGGTTATATTGGAGGATGAATTATTCATTGGATTAGTATTACCTGCGGACTGGAAGTAGTTTTTTATGTGTCGCGTATTCGATTTAATCGTGCGTTCAGTAACCGGGTGTCTCACGTTTGTAACAATATTCACATTTTCAATTTCTTCATTCTGTATCATCATATCCCTTGGTGCAGAGTTGTACCTCTGCATTGTTGACTGGTCCGGTTCGTCTTGCGGTTTGCTCGAATCTCTCTTTCGCATAGATAAGCGGAAATAGCCACGAAGCCGTTCTTTCGCAGACCTGTAATTAAAGAAAGCGTCTACTACAAAACATTTTCTGTTAAATAGTTGAAAATTTACTTTTCTATGATGATGACTTAAACTACTGAATATCAGGACTGGAACATAAGAAAAATTTTAGGAGCCACTGTTCACTAAAGGTGGTTCAGCTAATGAATATCTTTTTGAACACGGTTTCACATAATTTACAGTACAAATTGCATTGAAATGGCACTCTATTAGAAAAATTGGAATTTCAGTCCATCGAGATGAAAATCGGAAAATCTTTCAGTATTTGAAATTTTACTATCCACTTTTTACTAGGCTCTGACACGGAATAGGCCCACTTTTTGTTGTTGTTTTCATATGCTTATGAGCTATGTTCCAATCCTGTCCTCTTTTATTATCTTTGGTAATGACATACAAATTACATACATAGCTATGATAGTAGGAAAAGGCACATACAGGGTGTGGAAAAGAAGGTAATTATAAACAGGGCAACAACTTTTGAAAGGGAGTTTTGGGCCGGGAACTCCTCCCAAACTACTAAACCGCTTTTAATTATTTTTACACCATTAGAAAGGTATTCTTTCAGAGGAGTGCACAACATATATTCTATTATAATCTGATAAACAGTTGCAATAGGTGTAATTTGCGAAAAACTAACGCGAGCTTTCGACACTCCAGGCGCTTTAAGCTTCGATTCGGTTTATGTATATGCTCTCATTAACTGAATGGCGCTGAACAAGTTGTATTAGTGCGCGTATTAGGGCCGGGTGTACAATTGTCGTTTAAACGGCATCTGTTCCTTAAACTGCCGTTTAACCAACTGACTCCGATTAGGTCTGATGTACAATAGCTAAACCACTGTTTAAATCTATCGATTAAATGTAAACGCAGTTTAAAGTTAAACAGTCATCGGTGGCCGTTTAATCAATGGATTAGCCAATTGTCATTCTGTCGTCGTGCCATTCTGTCCTTTTGCGACTGAATTGAAGAGTTTTAGTGCGAGCACATCCAAACCCTCGCGGTACGAAATGGGTTCATTAAATTATCTGTGTCTAGTGTTTTCACAATTTCCCAAATCCTATTATTATTCGCATATTTTCAAAATTTGAGCACTCGTAATCAAAGAATATGGGCTAACATTTACCCATCTCAATTATTTTCTCGGTGAACGTGCATGCGGTACATCGCGATCACTCTCCACAAACCAGCCCGGTACGCGGTAGTGGTACGGTACAGCGGTACAAATTTACATGGCGGTGTATGCGAGCTCTCACTGCATACGCGGTATACGGCGGCGAAGTTGGGGTATTGCAGCGATACACTTTGTGTACCGCGGCAAAGCTGCGATACTAAACATTAGTATCGCAGCCGGCACTATCGATGGTACCGTGCTCGTAACGCGGTGGTTTGAATGGGCACGCGGTACACTGCTACCGCTGAGTACCGCTGTACCGTACCGCTACCGCGTACCGCTTAATACCAGCTGCGATGCAAAAGTGTATTTCTGCAATTTCGCGGCTTCGCCGTCTGATTTAAGTGCTCCCATATACCCCAATATAAATGGGTACCGCGCTGGTTTTATCCTTTTATTTCAATTGGCTTCGATGGCAGTCATCTGCTGGCAAATGCGCTAGCCATTAACCCATTCATATTTAGTGTATACGTAATGCTCGTTTCCGCATGAACGTATTCAGACGCATTTAAGAAAATTCAATAACAACAATAATGGCATGCGTGCTGTCTTTCGAGGGCGCGTCGTATTTGTTGTTATTGCTTTTTCCTAAATGCGTCCGCATGCGTTCATGTAGAAATGAAGCATTACAACATCGAAAACAAAGAAAAATCACAAACGCAATTAAATTGTCCTTTGGTTTGTCGTGGTTCTCAAACTTTGTTAAACTGCTGTTTAATCACCATCAATTGGTTTAACGGCTGTTTAGCTAAACGTTCGTTAGAATGTATTGTGCAACAGGCTAAACATGAATCGTTGGTTAAACGGAGATTCAAGTTTAAACTACGTTTAACTAATTCTCTGTTTAAACTATGAATTGTACACCCGGCCCTTAGAGAAATTGTTTGTATCTTTTTATTTGGCTTAGGCCTGTTCGGTACTGAGATTTCAGTATTGGTACTTGATATTTTCAAGTACCGGTACCACAAGCGGTATCCCGGTACTCACAGGTATTCGTTCAGTACCGGTACTAGTACCGGTTTTTTTCAGTACCGAGTCTTTTCAACCATGAGCCGGTTTTTTCAGTACCGGTACTGAGTACCTGTTCTTTTCAGTACCGGGATCCCGGGATCCCGGTACTCAGTACCGAGTCTTTTCAGTACCGAGTCTTTTCACTACCTGTTCTTTTCAGTACCGAGTCTTTTCAGTACCGAGTCTTTTCAGTACCGGGATCCCGGGATTCGAGTACCTGTTCTTTTCAGTACCGAGTCTTTTCAATACCTGTTCTTTTCAGTACCGGGATCCCGGGATTCGAGTACCTGTTCTTTTCCATAAAAAAGACTCGTTCATTGCTGGACCAATTCTTCAGGTTTTTGGAAATTGTTATTGGAAATGCTCATAGAGTCGTGTCGTGCATTGAAAGATTTTTCAGATACACCGTTGCGAACCCCGCATGTAGCCCTAGGTTGCCCGTTTCACTCTTTGTACATGTACCTGCAGCCGTTTCGTGCTAGCATATCTGCATCCAGCACTTTTTTTTTGCCCACCCCTGAATGGCCACCCTGTTTTCATGGGGAAATACTCGTCTGATCGGGCTTTCCTTGCAAAGCATGTCTTTTTTCGTTACCAAAGGACTCAAAATGCCTTAAGCGGCAGTCTAACGTATTCGTCTCAGCACCCCTAGTCATACAACACCCATCTTGCCTATATATCTCTCCTCATCGATAAACAAATCCTTTTATCCTGACGCACACCTGCAGCAGGACCAAAATATCTGCGTGGACCCATCCTTCTCATATTTTATTATGCAAGCTACTACTACCGCCACTATAGGTAACCCATAAAAATTCGGTCGCGGCGAATCATCTGCAAAATCACAACGCACCCAACTAGACATCGTCTCCATACAAATTGTTGTTGCTCTATCATCTGCAAACCGAAAACGCCACGAACCGTCTGGTCGCACAAAATTACTTAAATTTCACTGCTCGTTCAAACGCGGCGAATCATTCGGCGACCCAGGTGCCGCGATTTTCGAAGGGATTGTAAACGCCGCGAATCATTCGCAAAAAAATTGGGGACCCAGGTGACGCGATTTTGCAGGGGATTGCGAACGCGGCGAATCATTCGGAAAAAAATGGGGCGATCGAATTGGCGTACGTTTGCAAATGATAGAGCGTGTATGGCCGGCTATTGACCAATGCAACGCATTATATTATTATATTATGTACAATACATACGTACATATACATATTCGTTCATATGTATTTCATATTTATATCATACCCAATTACATATCCTATTCCCAATACAATAAATACTCTCATCCTAACAAAACTCAAAATCAATTATGTATGAACAATGTAAAATACTCGTATATCTATGTGCGTACTAACTAACATACTATACTACGATGTGTATCTGAAAAATCTTTCAATGCACGACACGACTCTATGAACATTTCCAATAACAATTTCCAAAAACCTGAAGAATTGGTCCAGCAATGAACGAGTCTTTTTTATGGAAAAGAACAGGTACTCGAATCCCGGGATCCCGGTACTGAAAAGAACAGGTATTGAAAAGACTCGGTACTGAAAAGAACAGGTACTCGAATCCCGGGATCCCGATACTGAAAAGACTCGGTACTGAAAAGACTCGGTACTGAAAAGAACAGGTACTGAAAAGACTCGGTACTGAAAAGAACAGGTACTGAGTACCGGGATCCCGGTACTGAAAAGACTCGGTACTGAAAAGACTCGGTACTCAAAAGACTCGGTACTGAAAAGACTCGGTACTACTGAAAAGACTCGGTACTGAAAAGACTCGTTGCTGAAAAGACTCGGTACTGAAAAGACTCGGTACTGAAAAGACTCGGTACTGAAAAGACTCGGTACTGAGTACCGGGATCCCGAATAAAACCGGCTCATGGTTGAAAAGACTCGGTACTGAAATCCCGGGATCCCGGTACTCAATACCGGTACTAAAAAAACCGGGATACCGGTACTCTTAGTTTTTGGTACCGGTACTGAAAAAAAACCGGTACCAAACCGGGATCCCGGTATTAGGAACAGGCCTAATTTGGCTCTATTTATAGGTGTACGTAGCTAAGCTGAATAGCGCTGATGAAGTTGTTTCAGTTTAAAGAGGAAGCAGCATTAGAGAAATAGTTTAGTTTATATCTTTCTACATGGTTCTATTTATAGCTATAGCCCATGATTCAACAAAACATGTTGTAGATTCATAGATATAGCCATACGAAATAAAATAGGTACGGATGATCATGAATGCCGAATTGAAAAGCAAAAGACCTTTTTCTTAGTCCTCCTCGTGGGCGCCCCCTGGTAACAGCAGGGTTTCAAACCGCTGACGGCTAAGTCTTAGCGATAAGACAGTTTGGGAAAAGGCAGATTGCTGTAGCCTGAATGGCCGACCAACACCTAAGCGTCTTAGGTTTAGTAGGATGGAGTGACTTGCGTAGTTGGACCTGCAACATAGTTGTGTGAACTTCGGCACGTTCTTAAACCATCTGAAGCAGCTATCTTCCGAGGCCATCCCCTAAATGGGGTTAAGCGATGTGCTGACAACTCTTCCTTGTAAAAACCACTCCACGTCAAGAAACCCGGATCAAAAGCTTCGGATTGGACGGATCAACAACGACAACCACGCAAACGACTAAAGGATTATTCTTTCGGATCCTGGAATGTACGCTCCCTGAATAAACCGGGGGCCGAGTAGGCCCTCCTTTAACAGGTCGAAAAATACAAACTGAGCAGAATGCTAAAATTCATTTGACGCGAAAACGAGGCTTACAGACAATGCATTCAACAAAGAACCAGAGCCAGAAGAAAACCAGGCCGAAGCTTCGCTTCGGCCCGGAGTCCGAAGCGTGTATACCCTAGACTTGTACAGACCTAGTGGGGATACCAAAAGTACCAATTGGCAACGACCATATGCATTAAAAGTAAGTTTCCTATATGGCCAGTTTATAGGGGAGGTTGGCATACATTCAGGAGGATCTTGGCCATTCTAAAAATCAATTAACTAACCCATTCTACAAATATTTGTCGAATTTTTCAAGTCGCTAGCTTCATTCTATCGAAAGTTATTGCCTATTTGAAGTCTCACTTGTAGGGGTGGAAGAAGTTCCTTGGATCGGATCTTGCCCATCATAGCCACCAACCAATTAGATCACCCTACAAACATTAAAAAAAAAATTCAGGTGTCTAGCTTTACTCTATCGAAAGTTATCGCTTATTTGAAGTTTTATTTGTAGGGGAAGCAGGGGTTTCATTGGTCGGATTTTACGTATTTTCAGTATTAGCCAACTGGATCCTACTACAAATATTTGACCAAAATTTCAAGTCGCTAGCTTTATTTTGTCGTAAGTTATCGCTTATTTAAAATTTCATTTCTAGGGGAGGTAGGGGCTCCTTAGGTCGGATCTAACCCATCCTTAATGCCAACTAAATCAATCTCAGTTCAAACATTCGACCAAAATTTCAAGTCGCTGGCTTCATTCTCTCAAAAGTTATCGCTTATTTGAAGTTGCATTTGTAGGGGAGGTAGGGGTTCCTTAGGTCGGATCTTGCCCATTTTCAATACCAACTAACAGGATATTACTACCAACGTAGGGTAGTACGGGGCTCTTTGTAAGAAAATTGCCGTTAGTTTTCAACTGATCGATTTTATTTTTCAAAGAGAGTATAAGATCACCCTCGCGAGTAATCTACCAAAGCTAGAGCTTTTCATGTTTATTAAATCGGGAGTTACTGATACATTTAAGTATTTTACATATGTAGGGGAGGTAGGCGTTCTCTTGGCCTGATCATGCCCATTTTCAATACCAACCAACTAGATCATACTTCCAACATCTGACCAAAATTTCAAGGCTCTAGCTTCATTCTATCGAAAGTTATCGTGCGAACGGACAGACAGACAGACAGACAGACAGACAGACATGGCTAAATCGAATCAGGAGGTGACCCTGATCATTTATATATATACATTGCTATACCTCCGAAGCCTCCTTTAAGGTGTTACATATTTTCGTCGTGACAAAAACAATATACCCTATACTAAAGGTCTAGGGTATAAAAATATGACAAGCTACGGCGAATATCGAACAGAATAATTAGACGCAAGAAACGTAAATACAATACTTTGACGAGCAGTTGCTGAGTAGAAAAGTTAGTCAATAGGAACACCAGACAAGAGTACAAACTAGTAAATACAATTAAGAACGGCTACCAACCCAGGACGAGCCTTTGTAAGGACAAGGATGGAAACATCATCAGCGACACCGATGGCATTAACAAATGATGGGCCTTTTATTTTGAAGAGCTTCTTAACGTACCATCTAACATCCCCACACAAGAAGCTCTCGACGATATTGTTGATCTAGGCCCACCCATACAACCCCCGACAGTAGAGGAAGTTGATCTCGCGCTGCGGTGACTAAAACGAAATAAAGCGTCGGGCGCAGACGAGATTCCAGCTAAACTGCTAAAATTCGGTGGAACGAGTTTAATTTATGCCATACATTAATTACTCCTGCGAATATGGGAGGACGAGGAAAACCCAGACGATTGGCGCAGAAGCATCATCTGTCCAGTTCTTAAAAAGGGAGATAAACTGCGGTGTGAGAGCTACAGTGGCATACCACTAGTTTGTACGGCCTATACAATTTTGAAGAAAATTCTGGAAAATAGAATAAAACCGTATGCAGAACGAATCATTGGCGAATATCAAAACGGTTTCAGATCTGGTCGCTCCACAACCGATCAGCTCTTCACAGTCAAACTGATACTCCAGAAGTGCTGGGAATACAATGTAAACGTATACCAAATCTTTGTCGACTTCAAGCAGGCATACGACAGTACTAGTATCGATCGTGGAGTACTGTACAACATCAAGCTGCAATTTGGTATACCAGCAAAATTAGTGCGACTGACAAAGGTGACGATGACCAACTCCGTCTCACAAGTCAGGATCCATAATAGACTTGCTGATCTATTTGAAACACGCACTGGTCTGAAACAGGGCGATTGACTGGCACCGACGCTCTTCAAACTAGCACTGGAATACTCTATTCGGGCTATGAATATGGACAGCTGCAAGACGCTACTCATCAAGTCGACACAATTAGCAGCGTATACCGATGACATCAACATCATGTCCCGAAGATTGGCCGACGCAGAAAAACTTCTGCATACGCGTTGGACTACGCATCAACGAGGTAAAACTAAAATCGTAGTATCGAGTTCGTGAACGACTTCATATACCTGGGTTGCAACTTGTCAAGGGACGCCAACGAAACTGACGAAATCAAGCGACGGCTACCGTTAGCTAATAAGACTTTTTTCTCGCTTCTCCCCATAATGAAATCGAAGCTTGTGTACAGAAACACTAAGCTCCGTGTGTACAAAACGATTATACGACCAGTGCTATGCTATGGCTGCGAAGCATGGACCCTAACTCAAGCCTCCGGAAACATGCTAGACACTTTTGAACGTAAGGTTCTACGGCGAATTTTGGGGGCTGTACAACCATGAGTTGTATGAGCTGTACGATGAGCTGGAAGTTTCGGAAATCGTCAAACTACAACGACTTCAATGGGCAAAGAATGGACGATGATCGCATGCCAAAAAGAGTAATGATCGTAGAACGAGTCGATGGAGCGAGACTGCCTAGACGACCGAGATCTCGTTCGGAGAGCTCAGTATATGTGGATGCCGAGCAGCTACTGGACTTCCAAGATTGGTGGACGCTGTCACGTGACCGAGATAATTGGAGGACAATGATCCAGGCGGCCAAGGCCCGGCGTCGGGCTGTCGCGCCACGATGATGATGATGAATTGGAAAGCAGCATTAGAGAAATAGTTTGTAACTTTCTTTAAAAAGCTGCATACTTTATTGCTAGAAACAGCAGTCGAATTTCGGATGTTGTCTCTAGATTGAATGAACCTGAACGTCAGGTGTTAGCCGACGTGAAGTAGGTCTAAGACATGGACTAATATATGTATCTTATGGCTGCTACACACAATGGGCCATGATTGGTATTTTGAAGCCATTGCCATCGTGTATCTATGCGTATCGAAATTGGTGGTGACGGCATTTGATAGGAAATGGCTTTGACAGCCATTATGAGCCAACTGCAGACATCACCGCAACAAACCATAATCGCGCAAACCGCTATCTGCCCAGATTCACGATATCGACTGAAAGCGATGTGCCATTATCTGTACTACATACTTTGCCTTAACCCCTAGTGGGGCATAGCGCGTCAACTACTCCTGCGCGCCATCGTTTTCTGTTCTGGGCAATGAGGTGCAACTCCCCAAAAGACTTACCCAGTGTCTGACAATCCTTACCACAGATCGTCACCATGAGATTTGAGGACCCCCTCTTGGTCGGCCTTGGCTGGAAATGGGGTTCCATTTCATGGCATGCAAAGCAATACAGTTATCACTCTTCCGCAATGTGTGACCTATCCACTGCCATTTTCGCCTGCGTATCAATTTGTCTATTGGCATCTGACCCGTACGCCGACTTAGCTCTTCATTGGATATTGTTTCGGGCCAGAATATTCTTAGAATTCGACGAAGACATGAGTTGACGAAAACTTGCAACTTTCTGGTAACTCTTACGGAAACTTTCCGTGTACCGCTTCCTTACAAAAGCACTGACAATACCAGGGAGCAGACGAAGTGTTCCACCTTCTCCACAGGCTGCCCATTAATATTGACGGCAATAGGTGTCGGATTTCTTTTTCGCAATGGTGGGCTTAGAACCTTGGTTTAATTGGTATTTATCTTTAGCCCAACTTTGCTTGCCTTCCTCTCGAGATCTAACGACATTGCGGACAGATCCATGATTTTGTGGGAGAGTAGGAATATGTCGTCAGCGTAGTCAAGATGTTGTCGATAAGATGTCAAAGTCCATTGAATTCCTCTGTCGAGTCCGGCTAGGGCTGCATGCAACACATCGCCGATCACAATGAGGAATAGGATCGCTGAGAAGATGCACCCCTGCCGACCTCCACTGCGAATCTCAAAGTCCCCCGACACCTTACATTTATGCAGAACGCGACATTTCGTGCCGTATCGTAAGTTGCCTTAATAATAGCCACAAGCTTCTCAGGGATGCCTCTCCTGCGCAAGGCCGCCCGTATAGAATCCCGGTTCACATTATCGATAGCCTTTTCGAAATCGATGAAAAGCAAGTGAAGCGGAGAATCGTTTTCAGCGCATTGCTCGATTCTGATTCGCTGAGTGTTAATGTGATCGACACAGGAGAATCCGGATCGAAAACCAGCCTGCTCTTCATCAATTGTGCTTTCTAAGTGGGCCTTTAGTCTTTCCAGGACGATTTTAGCTATTATCTTGGCAACGGCAGGAAGCACGCAAGTGCCTCTCCAATTATTACAGTCTGTGCGACTACCCTTCTTCGGAAGTTTGATGATCAAACCTTCCTTCCACTCAGTGGGAAAGGTCTCTCTATTCCACACTTTATCAACAAGTGGGTGCAGCAAATCGGCAGTTACGCTTGGCGCTTCTTGATGAAGTTTCGCAGGGGATACCGTCAAGTCCGGCGGCCTTTCCTCGTTTTAGTGCAATAATTGCAGTGACTATTTCCTCTTTAGTCTTTAGGCAGTGGACCGTACCGTATACGCACATTTCTATATGGGGGGACCTCACCAGAGGTTACACGGTTCAAGACCGCGGCGAAGTGCTCTTTCCACCGCCTCATTTGATCTTCTTCTAAGATAAGTAGCTTTCCATCACTATCCTTCATCGGATGTTGGCAGGAGTTACGACCACCTGTAAACTCCTTGATGATACTGTAGACGGCGTTTAAGTTGTTACTTCTTGCAGCTTCTTCTGCTGAGGCTAAAAGAGAATTCGCATAAACTCTTTTATCGCGTCGCACACTACGCTGAACTTCTCGAGCTTTCTGACGGTAAAGGAGTTTGATGCTGCAGCCAAAGGAACCTTCAGCTCCTTTCTTTCAAAAAATCCGCTGCCATGAAGCGTCGGACATCCAGGGCTTATTCCGGCAATCCGTGTTTGTTCTAAGGATGGTATTTGCGCTATCAATGTACGCATTTTTTACGGCATCCCAGTTTTCGTTTATGTCACTATCTGGGTGACTAGTTATCTCAGCTGCTTTTTGCGCAAGATGGTTATTATATTGTTGTAAGACAGCTAAATTTTTTAATAGAGCGGTGTTGAATTTGCGGCCCCTGGATCATTCGTCGCTAGGGCGGCGCACGGCTGCAATATGCAATCGAATATTAGCGATCATACGATAATGGTCTCTTCCCATCCCAATATCGGCACTCTTCTTGTTTCGCACATCCCAGAGGCAACTCTTGAATCTTTTACTAATGGCAAAATGGTCGATCTGATTTTGTGTTCTGCGCCGATCAACTGAAGACCAACTGACTTTGTGGTGGTCCTTATGCTCAAACATAGTACCACCGATGAAGTGACTGTGAAAGTTGCAGAACTCAACCAATCTTCCACCGTTGTCATTACAATAACCAAGACCGTGTCTCCCCATCACATGTCTGAGCCCATAGTTATCAGCGCCAACTTTCGCATTCAAATCACCCATAACCATTAAAATTTCACCTTTAGGTGTTCTGCTCTGAACGGCATTTAGTTTTTCGTAGAACGAGTCTTTTGCCAAGACATTGTCGGGTTCAGTAGGGGCATAACATTGTATTATTGAGATGTTCCTCATTTTGGTCCGGAACCTGGCGGTCAAGATTCTGTCAGAGACCGGCTCCCAGGATAAGAGACAGTTTCGTGCGGCTCTGGTTAAAAGGAGCCCAACACCTGACTGACGACGACTACCGGTAGCTTTAGCGGAGTACAACATTACAGTGCTGCCCGTTGGAGAGATGAATTCTCCGCTGTTCCACCATCTTATCTCACTAACTCCTAAGATGTTTAATTTGTACCTCAGAAATTCACTCTCTAATTGAAGAAATCGTATGTTCTGGGGACCTTCTGATCCATTGTCCAGGAGAGTACGTACATTCCAGAATCCAATTTTCGTCGTGGTACGATAGCCAAAAGTCGTAACCGTTGAGTCAGTCCTTATCCGGGGCATAGTTTACGTTTCGTTAGCACATAAAGATTTCGGATAGTGCAAGTTGCTGGCATACACATCCTATATTTTGATTGTCGGTTTTAACGACAGGCCCTCAAAGGGAAAGGCCGTGGTATTATTTTTACACCCCACACCACAGGGGAAGATTTACCTCAACCAAATCATCGCACCGCCATCACTGGTGGCTTGACGTTGGTTGGCAATGGTCAGTGACCACTGCCGTTCCAGGGGGCGCCCACGCGGAGGACTATGGAAGAGGAATTTTTGCAAACTTCTAGATTGTAATAGGTTCAGAAAATGATCAAATATTGGTTTCAAAGATAAGGACACTGACAGATGTCGTTTTTTAATCGAAAAGTTCATGCACTTGTCAAGAGCAATATAAAATTTGATAATAATGTTATCCACTTATCCAGCTTGTATATTTTCTTTTTTCTTTTCTTTTATTAAGACAACGTTTCGCTAATCATTAGCAATTTCAAGTCTATATATAATAACAATAACATGATTATTGGAAATAGAATACAACAATTATAAATCTATATGTTACCTTATTTAAATTAATAAATGAAGATTTAAAAAAATTATATAATATTAATATTATATGCTTCTTCTTCCTTGCCATTTCATACCACTCTGCGGCTTCGCGTTGCTCTGCCCGTGGTGTTGGCACTTCGCCCGTTCTGGCGGTATAATCTCAGCTTCCTTCTGCAGGCAGCTCGGTCTTGGATCGTTTCATCGCCGAGATTTATGCGTTGTTGTTGCTTCTTCATTTGATCGATCCACGTGTGTTTCCGTCTGCCTCGGGGTTTGGGTCCAGCAAATGGAACGTTCATTGATATTGCCTTCATAACTGGGTTCTCAGGTGGACGCCTTAGAACATGGCAATACCAATCCATACGACGATCTTCGAGCTTTTCAGTGATCGGTTGCTCGACAAACAAGCTGCCTCGGATGTAGGTACTTTTGATGCGATCCTTTTTGGTCACACCGGCTGACATCCGTAGCATTTTCATTTCGGTCGCAGTCATTTTACTCTCGTATGTCTTATACATAGTCCAGCATTCAGACCCATACATGAGTGCGGGACGTACGACCGCTTTGTACAACTTGCCTTTAAGCTTTCGTGGCATCTTCTTGTCGCAGAAGACTCCAGAGTTTTCTTGCCACTTCATCTAACCGACACTGGTGCGATGTTTGATGTCGTCATCGCAGTTAGCTTCCTTGTTGATCATCGAACCCAGGTATTTGAACCTTGTACAGGACTTCAGCTGCTCTCCTTTAATGTAGATATCTGGTATCGGTCTCTCTGGATCTGATAAACGACAGCAAAGGTACTCAGTCTTTGCTATGCTGATCCTCAGTCCATCATCCTCCAGTATCTTACACCACTTGGTCAGTGCAGCCTGCAAAGCAGCGATGTCTTTGCTACCCAGAACAACGTCATCGGCGAAAAGAAGGGATATTTCCAGGCCATCAGAGATGAGTGTTAATAAATAGAACATGATGATGTCGAAGAGCAAGGGACTCAATACACTGCCTTGGTGAACTCCGACTTTAACCAGAAATTCTTCAGACTCTCCAGCTGTGCATCTAACTTTAGTAGTTGCCCCATCATACATGTCTTGTATCATCTTTACATATGCCTCAGGGACCTTAAGTGCTCTTAGGGCCACCCATATCAGATCACGAGGAACTCTGTCGAAGGCTTTTTCCAAATCGATGAACACAAAGTGCAAGTTCGTCCGTGCATCACGGTGCTTTTCCATCGGAACACGCATGCACTGGATAGCATCGACTGTGGACCGACCCTCCACAAAGCCGCATTGATTGTCATCCAACCGTACAATCTCTTTCAGTCGATTGCAGACAACTCGCTCGTAAGTCTTCAATGTGTGAGATGTTAACTTGATTGCCCTATAGTTGTTGAGCTTGCGTGAGTCACCCTTGTTCTTATAAAACGGGAGAAGAAAGCTCTTCCTGAAAGCGTCTGGCATCGGTTGCCCCCTTTTAATTTTGTTGAAAAGAATAGTGAGCCATCTAAGCCCGACATGATTCATCTTCAACCAAAATTCCAAGGGTATTTTGTCCGGTCCGGCTGCCTTTCCACGTTTCATCTGCATCATTGCCTTCATCACCTCCTCCACTGAAAAATCAGCAATATTAGTGGTGTTTGGCTCCCCAGTTTGAAAAGTTTCTCGCGAAAATTCTTCGTTCAAAAGTTCTTCGAAGTACTCACGCATTCTGCTACAGATTGCTGAGTCTTCAACCAGTAGCACTCCTTGTGAGTCTTCAACGTATTTTGGCTTCTGAATCTCTCGAGCGTTTCTTCTCCTTTGGGCTGCGACCTTATATATCCTGGCATTGTAGGTTTCTCTTGCAATGATATCTTATCCGCAGCCTGATCTTCTAGTTCTTGGTAGAACTTCTCTGCTGCAATCGCCTTTGCTTGAGCCACCTTTCGCTTTACTTCCTTTCTGCATCTATCGTATTTCTCCGGAAGTTGAACCTTCTCGGCTTCACTGCTTGTCCTGCATGTTGCATGCTTCTTACAGATATTTGTATTTGATATTGTTTATTAATAATATATTTGACAATATTATTTAAGTATACATACTTGATTATATATTATGAAGTATTAACAAAAATATATAGGTATACTTGATTATACATTCTGTCAAAAAAGTATCGTGAATCAATCATTAAAAAAGCCTGCCAGACAGGATTGTCAATATTCTTTTTGTCACTAAGTTGGCACAGCTGTCCTCTATACTGTCACGGAATTTGTCTTAAATTTTGCGTTGCAATTCCGACCCCACATTCATAAAACGCATTGTAACTGGTGATGAGACGTGAGTTTACGAGTTTGACATGCAACGGAATGGCACTGAGCCGAAACCAAAAAAAGCCACGTCAAAGTCGATCAAAAGTATAATGTTGACAGTTTTCTTTGATTACCGTGGTGTCGTGCACTCAGAATTCTTGCCCGAAGGTCAGACGGTTAATAAAGAATATTATTTGGCGATTGAGAGAGAAAATTCGTCGAAAAAGGCCAAATTTGTTGAAAGAAAACTCTTGGATTTTGCATCACGACAACGCACCATCACATAAGGCTATCATTGTGAAGGAATTTCTGGCCAAAAACTCAACAAATCCCATTGAACAACCACCGTATTCACCTGACATGGCTCCGTCCGACTTTTTTCTCTTCCCGAAACTGAAATTTCAACTTCGAGGCACCCGCTTTCAGTGGATAGAAGACATAAAACAGAATTCGCAAATACACTCGAGATGAACTGACAATATCGAGTACTGTAAACAAACTAAATGACAGATGACTGTCAAACTCCGTGACAGTATAGAAGACAGTTGTGTCAACTTGGGGACAAAAAGAATATTAGCAATCCTGTCGGGCAGGCTTTTTAAATGATTGATTCCCGATACTTTTTAGACAGAATGTACATAGCAAAGTACATATTGAAGGAATTAATTTAAGTTTAATATTCTATTATATATTGATGATACATTACTAATTTCAGTTTCTGAGTTTAATGAATTATTAAAATATTTATTAATATAAATAGATTCTTTGAATCTTATTTTTGGTGTTTTATTATCTTTATCAATAATTATAGTATTTTTAAAATCCATACCATGATTATCATATTCTTGGTGTTGAATTAATTTTGTATTGGGGTTATTCACTTTTCTATATATACTTTGGTGTTCTTTAATTCTCGTTGACAATTGTCTTTTTGTAGAGCCATAATATGCTATGCCTACATTATTATCTTTACAAGTTTTATAAGGAATTTTTATTTTATAAATGATTTTGTGTTTATTTTCTTTCGGGATTTTTTGTTTAGTGTCGGTATATATTATATTTTTTAATTTATTATTGGGTTTACATGTTCATTTTATTGTTCTATTATTATATAATTGTGGATTTATTGTTCTCTTGAATATTTTATTTATTTGTTCTGATAAATTAGGAATGTATATAATATATAAATTTTAACTAAGCTATTATTATTAGTGTTATTTATTATCGCCTGGCTGGCGTAATCTCGGCCCCTTTGGCCGGTATGTATACCCGCAACGGATGCAACGCATCAAGTTGACGGGTATGGATCCCTTGGGCAGGTGTTATGCCGGCATTCTGATAACTAATATAAAATAAATTAGTGGAGGTCGCCAAGCACTTTCCGCACTATTGTACAAGTATGCAAAATGACGTATTTTTGCATATGAGATTGAGTCAGCGTCAATGAGATTATGCGGCAGGTCTAATTGGGTGAGGGAAGTCAGAAGGTTTTTGGGTATTATACTGGTAGCCGACAATATTACAGGCACTATTCGTACACTGCCAAGATGCCAAAGTTGTTTGATTTCTTGGGCCAGCGCACTATAGTTTGCCCTTTTCTCCGCATGCTTTCTCTCGATGTTGCTATTATGGGGAATAGCAACATCGATTATGTATGCAGAGCGACTCGTCTTGTCGACTAAGAGTACATCGGGTTTGTTGTGGGCGACCGGGTGATCAGTGTTTACCTGGCGATCCCAGTACATCGTGAAGCGAGTGCTGTCAAGCACTGCTTGTGGAGTGTACTGGTAGATCGGTACGGTTTCACTGATCAGCCCGTGCTTGTATGCAAGGTGTTGGTGGATTACCTTGCATACAGCATTGTGTCTGTCCGTGTACTCTACCGGCGCCATTACAGAACAACCAGAAATGAGATGGTCAAGTGTTTCCAACACCGAACCACACATTCTGCACCGGTCGTCATCCACCCTTTGTTTGCAGATATGCTTAAGATAAGCACGGGTGGGGACCACGCCGTCCTGAATGGCAACCATCGAACCTCGGCAAAGAGGTACCCTGCACGAAGCCACCTGTTAGACAGGTGAAGATCGACAAATGGCTGCCAAAGGCAAATCGCATGTTTACCATGCATTGCCTTTGACTTTCATTTCTCGATCTTCTCTTGGTCTGACTTCACCAGACTCAAAGGAGCAAATGATTGATCCTTTAAGTTCAGTGGAGTCAAACCATCATCTGCCTTGCAGACAGCATCATGCAGAGCACTCGATGTTGCTTTGCCTCGGAAATAAGTGCGAAGTGAGTTGACTTGCTGATGATGTAAGTTCGCAATGTCAACTAAACCTCTACCTCCGATGTCACGAGGTAGACACATTCGCTCCACTGACGATTTTGGATGTAGCATTCGGAATTTGGACATCAAAACGCGTACCCCCGTTCAATATCCGCCAAAGATGTGACAGACCACGGGACTATTCCGAATGAGTAGGTCAGTGAAGGAATGGCATATAAGTTTATCGCACTTATTTTATTCCTTCCCGATAAGTTGGACTTTAGCACCAATTTCAACCTGCGCCAGAACTCAACCAGCAGTCCTTCTCTCAAGCCATCAATGCTGGGGTATTCACCTTGTAGAATTCCTAGGTATTTGTAAAAGTCTGCCTCGGACATTGCACCTATATGGATATCATCCAAGGTAAAGCCGGGGTGCGGTGCGTGAACGCCTTTGCGGATGGCACGGATTCGACACTTGTCTAACCCGAAGTCCATCCGAATATCACGGCTGAAATTTTCGGTGATCCGCAGCAGACTTTTAAGATGGGCGTCGCTTCCCGAGTATAGTTTGATGTCATCTAATTACATCAGGTGAGTCAGCTCGAATTTGGAAAACATTCCAAGAAGACCATGCTTGATTGTATAGCCGCACTGTCTAGCCGAATTCAAAAGTGATGAAAGGGGGTTCAGCGCCAAGCAGAACCAGACAGGGCTCAAAGAGTCCCCTTGGAATATGCCTCTTCGGATATGTACCGGTTGAGAGAGCATATTGCCTTCGGTTGATGGCACTGATAGTGTTGTGCGCCATCCTTCCATCACTTTTGTTAGGAAATTGATTAGGGCAGGATCTACGCGGAACATGTGGAGGACCTTAGCCAGCTATGGGGGATCCTGTCAAACGCTTTGGCGTAATCGATGTAGCAGCAATACAGATTCCTGTGATTGCGCGTAGCTTGTCCTACCACAACCGAGTCGATCGTTAGTTGTTCCTTGCAACCCCTAAATCCGACTCGGCAGCCATTTTGCTCCTGGGCAAGAATATTGTTCTGCTCAAGGTGCGTATAGATCCTGCCACTAATAATGGCTGTAATGTATTTGTACAGTGTCGGCAAGCATGTTATAGGCCTCGTTTCAGCAGGGCTCTCCACTGTTTCCCATTTGGGTAACAAGTAGGTAACACCTGCTGTGAGAAAAGGTGGAAAATCCTCAGGCCTATTTATCAACAGATTTATCTGTTGTGCGAGCTGACCACATATACTCGGGAATCGCTTATACCAGAAATTCTGCAATTTGTCAGGACCAGGCCCCTTCCAATTTTTGGACCGCTTAATAACTTAGTGTTATTGTTAATATTTTGATTATTGTTACCATAATTTTCATTTCTTATTTTATGTATGTTTTTATGGATTATTTTTTTGTTAATTTTGTGTAATTATTAATTATTCTTGTCTGTCCAATTTCTCATATTTGTATAGTCCAATAAATATCATCCGGAAGTTTAAATCTACGATATATGTAGTTATCTAACGAGTTATTAATAATATATTTAGGATGTTGAGAGTTATATTCTAACATAATAGTTGTAGATGTAGGTTTTTTATACCATTTAGTTTTATTTAAATTATTATGTTTAATAAGTGTAGGGTAAAGAAAATTAATTATATTATTTATTTCTTTTTCAATTGTAAATTTTAAGTTGCCATGTATCATATTTAAATCTTCTAATATAGAATTAATTTTATCTTTTTTAATAATGGCAATAATATCGTCAATATATTATAATATAAAATATAAATAATATAAAGGATATCTTGTATATATTTAGTTTTTATTATATTAAGGATATGTTGAAGATATATATCTGATGCAATGATACTAAAGTTTCCACCTATAGTCAAACCATTATTTTCATAAGTTTTATTATCTTATTTAAAACATAAAAGAACTACGATTGGGGTAAACCCCAATCATGCAATACTCTAGATGAATTTGAACCTGGTTAAAGCCAATAAATAATTTTGGTTTCAATCTCGGATGCATCGTATACGTACTGAGTAAATAGGCTTAACGTATTTCATGAAATAGTGCAGTTTGTATGGGAGGGGGTAGAAGGAGGGTGAGGATTACAATAAATTTTATAATGTAGGTTACAATTATCATAAAAGTGATATATTAAAAATTTCAAAGCAATATGTTTTATAGTTTCTGAGAAAATCTGATTATTGTAAATTATCAAAAATGTGTCATTTTGTATGGGAGGGGGTAGACGGAGTAAGGGTAATCGATTAATTTTTTTGAATCTAACTGATATTGTTAATTAAGTGTGAAGTACAAAATTTCAGCCCGATAAATTGTATACGTACTGAGTAAATTGGCTTAACGTATTTCATGAAATAGTGCAGTTTGTATGGGAGGGGGTAGAAGGAGGGTGAGGATTACAATAAGTTTTATAACATAGGTTAAAATTATCATAGAAGTGATATATTCAAAATTTCAAAGCAATATGTTTTATAGTTTCTGAGAAAATCTGATTATTGTAAATTTTCAAAAATGTGTCATTTTGTATGGGAGGGGGTAGAAGGGGTGGAGCGATTTAGCCCGTTCACGAACTTAGCCTTCATTTTTTGTCAAAAATAACGTGTGCAAAATTTGAACTTCATAGCTCAACGCGTTCTCGAGCTAGAGAGGTCACGGACGGACGGACGGACAGACGGACAGACGGACAGACGGACATCCGGTTTTGAGATATTCGAGTGATAATATGAACTTCTGTATCATTCATTTTTTTTCTGCGAGCCTTATTTCTTAGCGTTACAAACTTTGTGGCAAACTTATAATACTCTCAGATTTCATCTAGAGTATAAAAAGGCATTATTAAGACATAGTTTAATCATTACCATAAAAATATTAAGTGGGATATTAGTGTTAAGGTTATTAAAATTATTTTGTATTAATTCAATTACTTTATCAATAGGTATATTAGTAAACATATTAACAATATCAAAAGAGGTAATTTCATTATGTATCATCTATTTCAATATTCTTAATATCTTTTACCAATTCAAAAGAGTTTTTTTTATATTTAAATCATATTTATTTTTTATGTTATTTAAAATAGGTAAAACAAATTTAGGTAAATTTGTTAATGGTGAATTAATGAAATTGACCAAAGGTCTCGTAGGTATATCTTTATACCCTTCACGGATGTGATAGGGTACATTAACTTTGTCATGAAGTTTGCAACGCACAGAAGGAAGCATCTCCGAACATCTAAACTATATATATTCTTGGTCGGTATGATGAAACGAGTCGATTAAGCATTGTCCGTCTGTCTGTCCGTCTGTCTGTCTGTTTCTAGCTTTAAAACTGAGGGACTAGTTTTAAAGCTATCGAGCTGAAATTTTGTACAGAGCCTTTTTCTATTGCATACAGTATATATGTCGGAGCCAACGGAATCGGACCACTACGTCATATAGCTGCCATAGGAACGACGGTCCAAAAATTTAGTCTTTATGAGAAACACTTTTTTATTTTTAAAAATATCTTTTTCAAACTTCGGAAAAATCAATAGTATCTGTAGCTAAATCACATTCACGAATTTGGTTGAAATCGGACCACTACGTCATATAGCTGCCATAGGAACGACCGGTCCAAAAATGTCTTTGTGAGAACAACTTTCTTATTTCTAAAGATATCGTTTTCAGACTTCACACTAATCAATAGTATCTTTAGCTAAATCACTTTCCCGAATTTGGTTGAAATCGGACCACTCGTCATATAGCTGCCATGGGAACGACCGGTCTAAAAATTCGTCTTTGCGAGAAAAACTTTTTTATTTCTAAGGATATTGTTTTTGAAATTCACAATAATCAATAGTATCTTTAGTGAAATCATATTTCCGAATTTGGTTGAAATCGGACTACTCTATCATATAGCTGTCATTGGAACGGCCGTCTCAAAAGCAAGTTTTTTTCAGAAAAACTTTTTTTCTTTCTGAAGATATCTTTACGAAATTGCATATTATTCAACCGTATTGACTGCTAAGCCACGTTCCTAAATTTGGTTGAAATCGGCCCACTCTTTCATATACCTCTTATAGGAACAGTGAAATCGGAACAAGTCTTACTGCTAATTTCAAAAAGGCAAATGTACCACAAAGCCGAAGGCTAGCTTGTTTTTAAGAATTTAAGGTCTATCTAATAATCTAGGTGTGGTTGCAGTATAGTTCAATATTTTATTTTTTGTAACATATAGATTTATAATAATTTATAATTGTTGTATTCTACAATATTTATAATAATCTTATTATTGTTATTATGCTATTGTATATATAGACTTGAGAATGCTAATGATTAGCGAAACGTTATCTTAATAAAAGAAAAAAAAAGAAAATATATAAGCTGGATAAGTGGATAACATTATCATGAAGATTATTCACCAGCGAAAAGAATTATGGCCAATAGAATATGGGCATGTGGGGTGTCAAATCAAAGGGGGCGCTGGGTAAATTCCATCTTCTTATATATAAAAGAAAGTCGTCTACGTATGTACGGACTTGGCGTCGTTATCCTTTATCCGATTTGCTTCAAATTTTTTGCAATCGGTTTCTTTACGCTCCACTTGAAACCAAATATCATCAAAAATTGGAAATTTTCCCGGGAAATTGGAAAATTCGGGAAATACCATTTTCCCATACATTTTGTATGGAGACATGTTTTCCCTTCTATGTATATCCCTAACCCTACATACGATTTGCCTGAAATTTTTTCCCTTTTGATCCTTCACGCTCAACTTACTTGTTCACTGAGCCCGAAGTCCAAAAAAGGACGACCTGCTGACAATAAAGGATATTCTGGTGTCCTTCGAGGAAACATATCCAGTACGTTGCATGTACATTACACATGTTCTCAATGCAATTAATTTCTTTCGTTTCCCATGGTCTCTCCTAAAAAGGACGACGACCCTTGACCTGAAATGAAAATTGCCGTGTGTCCGATTTACCTGAAATTTTTTTTGTTCTGTCTCTTTACCCTCAACTTGGATCCATATCCAGCTCAAACTCCACAAAAAGGACGACCTGGTTAAAAAAGGACAACTTTTTATGAAGAAATGTTTTTCGATCCACTTCAATTATCCTACATCCGATTTGCTTCAAATTTTTTCTGTTGTGCTCCTTTCTGGTCAACGTGCATTCTTACCGAGCCCAAATTCCCAAAAGAAGGCAACCTCTTGGGAAAAAGGACGACCTGGTGTCCTTCGTGCAAATATATCCAGTCGTTGCATGTACTTTATACATTTCCTCAATGCAATGTGTTTTTTGTTGTTTCTACTGGTCTCTCATAAAAAGGAAATGCTTTATATGAAATCTCCATACATGATAAACAATTTTCATACATTTCACGTCGCGCCAGTATTTACTCGCTCGAGATGGACTCTGCATATAAAACGCCGAATTGCTCCCTCTCGCACTCCCGCAATATTGCAATCTTCCGTCCCATTCATCTGAGTGTGCAAGACATCCGTATGCAAATTTTTTGGTGTGATGACACACGTTCAGTATGCCCCATATGAAATTCAATTCCCATACATTTGAGTCGGCGGCAATATTTGCTTGCTCGAAATCAATTCTTCATATAAAACGCCGAATTGCTCCCTCTCGCACTCGCGAAATATTGCAATTTTCCATCCCGTTCATATCTGGGTGTGTAAGGCATTGGGCTGGAAAATTTTCCATGTGATTAGACAGGTTGTGCTGCTGAGTAGGTGGGTGGTGGTGCACGTTGATAATTATGTATGTACATCATTAAAAGTTGGAAATTTCCCCGGGAAATTAGGAAATTCGGGAAATTCCATTTTCCCATACATTTTGTATGGAGACATGTTTTCCTTTCTATCTCCCTAACCCTAATTTTTTCCCTTTTGATCCTTCACGCTCAACTTACATGTTCACTGAGCCCAAAGTAAAAAAAAAAGGACGACTTGCTGACAATAAAGGACATTCTGGTGTCCTTCGAGGAAACATATCCAGTACGTTGCATGAACCTTACACATGTTCTCAATGCAATTAATTTTTTTTCCAGGTTTCTCCTAAAAAGGACGACCTCTTGCCTGAAATGAAAATTGCCCTGTGTCCGATTTGACTGAATTTTTTTTGTTCTGTCTCTTTACGCTCAACTTGGATCCATATCCAGTTTAAACTCCAAAAAAAGGACGACCTGGTCAGAAAAAAGACGACTTTGTATGAAGAAATGTTTTTCCTTCCACTTCAATTATCCTACACCCGATTTGCTTCAAATTTTTCCAGCTGTGCTCCTTTCCGCTCAACTTCTTACCGAGCCCAAATTCCCAACAAAGGATGACCTGTTGCGAAAAAGGACGACCTGGTGTCCTTTGTGCAAATACATTCAATAGTTGCATGTGTGTACTTTATACATTTCCTCAATGCAATTTGTTTTTTGTTGTTTTCACTGGTCTCCCACAAAAAGGACGACCTCTTCCCTGAAATGAAAACAGTCGTTCTTCGATTTGTCTCACATTCTTCTTTTTCGTTTTCCTTCCGCTTCTTCATGCTGAATGTGCATCCTTATCCACCTCAATAATAAAAGGGATAACCTGCTTTGGAACATTCCTGTTTCGCGAATATTACGAGAATTCTCTCTATTGAATTAGAGAGAATTTTTGTAATTCCTTAATTTCCGGCATTTTTGCTTTACGTAGTCCATTTCCGCTTTAGGTGGTAAGAACCTAGAACCTACCCGGGGGGATTAGTAGATCCTAAAGCGGAAATTTCCCGAGTTTTGTGAAAATTCTCCCTAATTTAATAGAGAGAATTCTCGTAATTTTCGCGAAACAGGAATGTTCCAAAATGCTTCATATTAAATCTCCATTTGACATATGTGCATTTCACTTGCCGCCAATATTTGGTTGCTCTAAATGGGCTCCTCATATAAAACGCCAAATTGCTCCCTCTCGCACTCGCGCAATATTGCAATCTTCCGTCCCATTCATCTGGGTGTGCAAGGCATCGTCTGGAAAATGTTTCGTGTGATTACACACAAGTTGTGCTGGTAAGCAGGTGGGTGGTGGGTGGTGGTGCACGTTGATAATTATGTGCTGCATGCACAAGCGTACAAATGGATCGCCATGACCAAGGTTTATGTGGTTAGGGTCGTCAGGAGCGAGTTTCATGTGATCAAGGAAAAATAAATTGCATGCGCTACTGACCAAGTCCATAAGTTTCATGTCATCAAGGAGTACAGTACAAATGGACCGCAAGGGCCGAGTTTCCGGTGTTCAAGGATAACAATAAAAAATTTCTCCATATAAAATACCAATTTACCTGGCTCATAGTCTAAGTATTAATTGATACAATCATACATCTCGCCTCCTGTTGACATATAAAACCAATTTTCGTTCTTCACAAAGGTAACAACGCGAGCGAAGCGAGCCGACGCAGCTAGTTTTTAATATTTTTTAATAATTGAAAGCAACCATAGAGGAGTAAGAGGGCAAAATTTGATTTTTTTTACTCCACCTCCCGCTTTTTTTAAACTTCTATAAGCACAATACTACACCCTGTTAAAAAACATAACTGTCAAATGATAAGTTGCATCATAGAGAATATGTGTACAAATTTTCATATTGATCGCACAATATTTAATATTTTATTAATTTAAAATTGAGTATTCTGATACTAACCATAAAAAGTTTTATATACAATATATACTCGTATTGATCTTTTTTTTATGAATGAGGAAATATTGTTTTTATTCCGTATTTTTTATTAAAATGAAAAAAAAATAACAATATACACATCAGTTGGGTAAAAAGTAAATACTAACTTACGCTACTAGAAGGTTGTTAACTTCAGGGTGAAGTTCAAGATTTTTAAACCACAGACTTTTAGTATAGGGTATATTGTTTTTGTCATTATACCCTAGACTTTCAGCATAGGGTATATCGTTTTTGTCACGACGAAAATATGCAACACCTTAAAGGAGGAATAGCAATGTATATATACGAGTACAAATGATCAGGGTCACCTCCTGATTCGACTTAGCTATGTCTGTTTGTCCGTCCGTCTGTCTGTCCGTCCGCACGATAACTTTCGATAGAATGAAGCTAGAGTCTTGAACTTTTGACCAAATGTTGGCAGTATGATCTAGTTGGTTGGTATTGAAAATAGGCATGTTCAGGCCAAGAGAACGCCACCTCCCCTACATATGTTAAATAACTAAATGTATCTATAACTCCCGATTAAATAAACATCATCATCGAGCAATCTCGAGAGAGTAATCTTATACTCTCCAGGAAAAATAAAATAAATCAGTTGCAAACTAACGGCAATTTTTTTTACAAAGAGCTCAATATACCCTACTTTCGACGTTTTTTGTCTATAACTCTTGAAACAATTGACGTAACCACCTGATTTTAGTCATGTAAACCTGAGGCGAGAAGTTGTTTAAGTTTTAGTAAGCTGGGCATAATGAGATCAAAGGAACGCGAGTTGAAAATTTGGCAAAATGTTGGCAGTAAAATCCTATTAGTTGGAATTGAAAATGGGCAAGACCCGATCTAAGAAACCCCTACCTACCCTACAAATGAAACTTCAAATAAGCGATAACTTTCGATAAAATGAAGCTAGTGACTTGAAATTTTGGTCAAGTGTTTGTACTAGGATCTGGTTGGTCGTTATTAAAAATGTACAAGATCCTAACAAGGAAACCTCTGCCTCCACTACATGTGAGACTTCAAATACGCGATAACTTTCGACGGAATAAAGCTAGGTACTTGAAAAATTCGACAACTATTTGTAGTGTGTGTTAGTTAGTTGATTTTGGGAATGGTCAAGATTATTCTGAATAATCGCCAGCCTCCCCTATAAACTGGCCATACAGGAAACTCAGGCCCAAACCAGATTGAACGCAGCAGCAGCGGCGGTGACAGCAACAACAACAAAAGGAAGATCTGCTTTCGCCGCTGTCGCCGCGTCCAATCTAGGTGGCTTAAGAGAAACGCCTGCTTTCTAACTTGACATTTGGTCGCCGCTACCGCTGCTGCTGCTTTTCTGCTGCTTTCTGCGTTCAATCTGCTTAGGGCCTCAGTTTTAATGCATATGGCTGTTGCCAATTGGTACCTTGGGTATCACCACTAGCTCTGTACAAGTCTAGGGTATATACGCATATATACACCAGGCCGAAACGAAGCTTCCGTTTGGTTTTTTCTTGAGCTTAATTTAGCAACTATTCATATATATGTAGATCTGACTATAAGAGTAGCATGTTCACGACATCCTTATTCGTTGTAGTTCTGGAACATTTTCTAGAATTATGGAGCCAAAATCTTCTATGGTCTTTATTCCTGGCTTCTTGAGCTTCCTCCGTTATCACGCATATCGTTCAAACTGCCGTACGTTTATATCACTTCCATGAATGAAAACTCGATGAACTGAGTGCGGCATACCAATCGTACAGCCGTACATACAGCTCCGCTTCTCTTCCACGGAACAGGTAGCGTTTTTTCATAAGGCAAAGTAAGAGCTACTGTAAGGTGACAGTTACATTTCTCTCTCAGTTTCCTGCTAACCCCTTGTGGGGCATAGGGCATTAACCACGCCTTCTTTCCACCTCGTCCTGTTCATCGCCATCGCTTTCAGCTTACTCCACGGCTTGCCTATTGAGGCACCCTCTCTCTTAACTGATCTTCTCCAGACCTGGTAACAGGTCGTACAACACGGTGACTTGCGTTGGTTCCCTGCGGGTTACAATCGAAGGCCTGTTGAGCAATGCTGTTCGGCTCTTCTCGGAGTATGTGACCTATTGCCAAAATATCATCAACATAGTCTAGGTGATGAAAGTTCAGCATTCAATGTGCGGTCAACTGTTTGTTTAATTCGGTTCAAAATTATTTTCGCCATCAGTTTGGAGACTGCTGGGAGAAGACAGATCCCACGCCAATTATTGCAATCCTTCAGGTCGCCTTTTTTCGGGATCTTAATAATGACGCCCTTCTTCACTCTTCAGGGAGAGTTTCGGTTTCCCAACACTCTTGGATAAGGAGGAGAAGAATATCCGCAACAGCATTGTTTGCTTTAAAAAGTTCCACCGGAATTCGGTCTATCCCCGGGGCTTTACCCGCTTCCATCGATTTAATAGCCATGGTTACTTCCAGCTTAGATGGTGGGCTGGTATTAACTCTGGCTGTTTGCGGAATGTCTTCTGCTACTAACAAAGATGCGTTCGAAGGTCCAAATGTGTTGTTGAGGACCTCAATGAAGTGTTCTCTCCATCTCCGCAGTTGGTGTTCTTCGATAACCAGTACTACTACTACTTTGCCTTAACCCCTAGCGGGGCATAGCGCGTCAACTACTCCTGCGCGCCATCGTACTCTGTTCTGGGCAATGGGGCGCAACTCCCCAAAAGACTTACCCAGTACCTGACACTCCTTTGCCACAGATCGACGCCATGTGATTCGAGGACCCCCTCTTGGTCGGCCTTGGTTGGAAATGGGGTTCCATTTCATGGCATGCATAGCAATGCAGTTATCACTCTTCCGCAATGTGTGACCTATCCACTGCCATTTTCGCCTGCGTATCAATTCGTCGATTGGCATCTGACCCGTACGCCGACTTAGCTCTTCATTTGATATTGTTTCGGGCCAGAAAATTCTTAAAATTCGACGAAGACATGAGTTGACGAAAACTTGCAGCTTTCTGGTAACTCCTACGGAAACTTTCCATGTACTGCTCCCATACAAAAGCACTGATAGTACCAGGGAGCGAAACAGGCCCAGCTTGGTCTTGATGCTGAGATAACTGCTCTGCCAGATTTTGGACAGCATGCCGTATGCGCGTTTAGCCTGGTTGATACGACGAGCGATGTCCTGCTCCGTACCACCATTTTCGGCAACAATGCTACCCAGGTAGACGAAGTTGTCCACCTTCTCCACAGGCTGCCCATTAATATTGATGGCAATAGGTGTCGGATTTCTTTTCCGCAACGGCGGGCTAAGCACCTTGGTCTTGTTGGTATTAATCTTTAGCCCAACCTTGCTTGCCTCCCTCTCGAGATCTAACGCCATTGCGGACAGATCCATGATTTTGTGGGAGAGTAGGCATATGTCGTCAGCGTAGTCAAGATGTTGTAGATAAGATGTCAAAGTCCATTGAATTCCTCTGTCGAGTCCGGATAGGGCTGCATGTAACACATCGCCGATCACAATGAGGAATAGGATCGGTGAGAGGATGCACCCCTGCCGAACTCCACTGCGAATCTCAAAGTCCCCCGACACCTTACCTTTATGCAGAACGCGACATTTCGCGCCGTCATAGGTTGCCTTAATAATAGCCACGATAACCAGTAGAGACCCATCTTTATCTTTCACAGGATGTTCTGTTGCAACTCTGAGTAGGTCTTTGGCTGAGCCGTCCGAAGCTGAGTTAATCTGTTTCTTAACTCTCTTGCGTGCTGAGATTACAGATCATGTAGAGTCGCTAATAAATGGTCTCCTACCGCGCTCCAATCGACCCGCAAATGTTACGCCACACGAAATAAATGAGTCCTTCGCGACTTTCCATCTATCACCAATTGTAGGATTCTCACAAGGTGGTGGTGTAATAGCTCTCTCGTCCAAGGCGGTGGAATACGCGCGTCTTATTGATGGATCCTTAAGCGTTTGCACATTAAAACGTGGCAAGATTCGTGTATTTTGAGGACGCTGGATCGCTGCCGTTCGTAAGCGTATTTTTTGCGATAATAAGTTGGTGGTCGCTGCCAACATCAGCACCTCGCTTCGACCTGACGTCCAAGAGACAATTCCTCCATATCTTGGAAACAGCTATATGGTCAATCTGGTTTTCTGTTCTACCATCCGGAGAGGTCCAGGTTGTTAAGTGGCAGCGTTTGTGCTTGAACAGGGTACCGCCAATGACGAGTTGACGAGAGTTGCAAAACTCCACGAACATCTCGCCATTTTTGTTCCTGTTGTCTTGTAAATGATTGCCCATTAGGTGTTCTAAGGCTACATTGTCAGACCCAACTTTGGCATTGGTATCCCCCGTGAAAATTTTTATGTCACCTTTGGGAGCCTTGCCGAAGGTGTCGCCAAGCCGTTATTAAAAGGCGTCGTTAACTGATTGATCCGCTGGTTCAGTCGGGGCGTAGCACTGAATTATTGTGATGTTTCTAGCCCTGGATTTGAATCTGGTTGTAATACGGCCGGAGATCGGCCTCCAGTCAATTAGAGATAGTCAACAGGATTCCGACGCCTGCCATTCGAGGTGACGGACGTATCGTCTTCACTTCCAGAGTGGAGCAGTACTGTTTGGGAGCTTGGTGATAAAGTCGTTCCCGATCCAGGCCATCTTGTTTCGCTTAGTCCTAGTATATCGATGTTGTATGCGGTCATTTCCCGTTCGACTTCAGTTAGCCTCGCACTATTGCACTCGCCGCACATCGTTCGAACGTTCCAAAAACCGATCGTGGTCCGTTGTTTGTAGCCAAAATTCGTTCCCGGTGAATCAGTCCGTGGTATCCGGGTTCGTTTAATGTTTCGAGTGTAAATTTATTTCAGGTACGCAGGTTAAAAGCCCACATACCCAACCTTAGGGGAAGGGTTGCTCCTTAGGTGTCCTAAGAGTCGCCGGGAGCAATTTTTTTTATATAGGGCAGAGGTAGCTCTCCAATGATGTTTTGATCGCGCGTTCTTTTGATGATCTTTCAGCTGGGTGTGACGTGTTGGTGTTCTCAAAACTATGTTGCAGCTCCACCGTTCGCCTACTTCATGAGACGCACTGGTGTTATCGGCCATTCAGGATGATCATCGTTATGTGCCTTTACCAGGTCGCCAAAACTTGGTTGGCTTGGTTAGCCGTTCCAAAGTGCGCCCATGGGGAGGACTATGGGAGAGGTCTTTTGCCCTTGACAGATACATAAAAGAATTTGATTATATTTGAATTATTTTTTTCACTGCTCAATAAACTTCAATGATAATCTTATCCACTTTTCCATTATTTGATATCAAATACAAATAATATATTGTATTATATTTTAATATATAATTTTCATATATTCAATTTACATAAGACTTGAGAATGCTAATGAATACCGAAGCGTTGTCATAATAAAAGAAAGAAATATATTAACTGGGAAAGTGGATAAGATTATCATTGAAGAATTTAATTATGGTTTGAAAAAGATGGTCGAATATTATTATTCCACTTGCTACTACACTAATAATTTCGACCCTAACAACTTCTTTTCACAAACGGAAAATACAGAATTTTATCATTTTTACCTTACAACATTTAATATTGTGCTTAAGAAAATAGTATTCATCGGAGGAAGAGAACAATGATAATATTTGTTTTAATGTGCGTTTGACGTTTAGGTGTGTTATTTTTGAAAAGGTAAAGTTTCGTTAAAATAGAGATTTCTCAGAGTGTGGCAGCTAGTAGCAGAAATTTTTCTTCTTATTGTTTACCTGAGACCATAACAAGTCTTCCAATACCAAAACAACCACTGCGCTCGACTGCGCACGAATAGTTCTACGCTCCTAAGTGGAAATTTCGCAAAAAATATCAACAAACTACCATTTGCGAAGAAAAACTGTTACTAATATTATTCTTATTAAATTCCACTTTTTAACAACACAACAAATTGTGTTCTTACGAATGACATTTATTGAATCTACTTAACAGTGGCTCTATTGGTTTGAACTGTAGGCGAGTATATATGAAAAAACAAAGTATCTACACTGCATGCAGATCCATCGGAACATGGATATGTCTATGACTACCGACTGCGTGGAACGTGGAACCTGTTGTGTTGAAGATATCGACGTAAGTTTTATAAAGATCCCAGTATAGTTATACTGGATGAAATCATTCGAAAAACACGTCCCACGCTTATGGTAGGCATAAGAAATATCCATAAGTACCGATGTATCTGGTGGCAGTGTAGATACTCGTCATAAATTCTGCTTTGCTTTGTCCTGTCCGCTCGGGCTCTTTTCTCTCGTGGGATCGTTTCGTTTTCGTTTGCATCGCGTGTGTGCAATATTCACCTCCTCTCGTGCACTCTGTTCCATCTACCCGTTCGGTACAGTTTGCAGACTGCAGCCTATCGACATTTCTCTGAGTAAGTAAGTTTCTGCTAATCGCAATCACGCTTCCCACCATCTTTTCCCAATCGGACGTGTATTGTGTTTGTGTATCTTTTGCAAAATCGCTCCCACACTATCCGCCTCATCCCGCCCCTTTAATCAACAGTCCGGGTCCGGCACACACAATCCGTTTCTCAAGTAACGCGTACGACTCTATGCGATTGTGTCCGGCAAACAGAAAGGGAAACTAACAAAAGTAAACAAAACATTCCAACACACGCACAAAGAGAATGCACAAGAAAAATTTTGGAATTTTTGCAGAAGGGGGGGCATTTGATCTTCTGCAGGCCTCTGAATGTACATCATGTCCCGATGAGCTGCCGGGAACTATAACATCTTACGAAAAATATTTCTCTACTTCGGGGCTTGGGAGATTTTAACTCGCGCAGTACGAATCCGCCATTTTGTTTTATGATATGTTTATTGCACGTGTAGTGGGGGCCCACATTGTGGGCCAGTCAGACCTCGAATCGCCGCCATTGCAAATGCACAAACACAGTCGCTGGATCACCCGATTTGGCTCGAATGAGCTTCATCCGCGCTCGCTCATCTTCCGGGGGCGGGAACTATGTACACTCTCTCAAATTGCGTCTGCGCATGTCAAAATGTTAGTCGAACTGACTACTTGCTACTTTTTCTGGGACCCTAGTGATTCAGATAGTATTGTACAACACGGGCTATTTTATTAAATGATGAATGGGATTTGGCGGAAATTGAAAGTCATTGAAAGTCCTTGGACGTCCTTGACCTAAATAATGAGTAAAAATGGAATTTCATTCATTTTGACCTCAGATTGGGTCTATGCATGTGCATGTCGGGAGTGCACAATTTGTTTAATGAAATGGTGAGAATGAGAATGATATGAATGAATGAGAGGAGGAGGTCCGCTGCCCTGAGCGAAATTTCGCATACATTCAGAGACCATAAATTGCGTGTGAGCATGTCGAGCGAGGAGAACAGGCGACTTCTTGCGACGTGTTCTGGGGGCCTTTCAACAGAGTCGACGATAGGCTGATGGGTCGATGGTCTTTCAGACTCGTGTGAGAGCTTTTATCCGCTTTCGGTATGAAGATATCTTTAACCTCACTCCATATTCGAGAAATGTAAATTAATTCAAGGCAGGCTTTGACAATGGATTCAATCCAGGGGTACACCACGTCTAGCATATGTTGTACATCCGCTGGAATTATACCATCCGAAACAGCAGAATTGAAGGAGTCAAAGCTAGTTATGACCCATTCGATTTTTTCTTTCGAAAGAAGTGACGCAGAAACGCATGACGCCACATTCATTGTAGAGGTCGTTTCCAGTGAGACAACAGAAGAGTTATCTGGAAAATGAGTGTCTAGGAGGAATTCGATCGTCTCTTGACTCGAGGTTGTCCACGTAGCGTCATCCGATAACTTGGCATAGTTGGATTTGTTGATAGGATTTTCAGTAGTATAGATGCATCGCTGGACCTATCGATGCTTTCGCAAAATAGTCTCTACGAACTGCGCTTGTCCCTTCTCAGCTCCTTTTTATAAAGGCTGAGTTGACCCTTATAGAAGAATACCCAAACTGTGCTGTCATCCGCGGCAGCCTTTTAACCTAACCTATACCCAATTTGAGTTTTGTTTTGAAGATTTAGCCCTATTGAAGCATCTTCGACATGTGGCCCTAAGCTGAGCACTCTACTACGCCGGCTTAGTCTTACCCTTTTGCTTACTAGCAGGACATCATCTTTCAGCAGATTTTATGAAAGCCCCCCGTCAGGGTATCTACCATTGCATCTAACTCCTGCGTGTTGCTCGCCTGACACAGTAGCGGAGGTAATGAATTCACAAAACACTCAATGTATTTACCCCAGTCAGCTCTTTTCCGATTTACAATTACTGGTTTGGCTTTATATTGCTCGTCCAAGCTAAATTGAAGATAACGATGATCAGAGAATGAGTGCTTAGGAAACACCCTCCAATCACGTATCAAATGTTGAACTATATGTCCTCTGAAGCAAAAGTTATGTCTAGGACTTCCTGCCGACACCTCGTGATAAAGGTGGGCTCACATCCAACATTGCAGGTAAGGAGATTTGTTCCCAACAAGTAGTCGAAAAACGCTTCCCCCCTCACATTTGTGTTGGAGCTACCCGGTACCACATGATGTGCATTTCAATCCGACCCGAGAATGACGCAGATTCTCTGTAAATTGGCTGCATCCAGGGTTTGTTTCAAAATAGTCGGTGAAATATCACCATCATGTCGCAGGTATGATGATGTCAACCAGTGCTGCCTCTTTTTGAACTCCAGGCTGACCACCACAGAGTCCGCATTGCTGAAAGGCGATACCAAGGAAGCACTTAGACTTTTCCTTACAAGAATACAAGACCAGGTTTTCCCTGATCTTTAACATAGAAGATATTATAATCAGGAGACCACAGTCCTTTTACAATATCACAAACAATCCAGGGTTCCTGTATTAAAGCAATATATTCTCCTTCTTGTGCAAGACAGAGAAGAAGTACAGCTGAAGCTGCCTTAGAGTTAAGTAGGTTAACCTGCACAAATCTGAACATTACTGCAACGATTTCACCGACACCACCACAGTAACGTTGGTCCCCCCTCGGATGCAGACCGGTCAATGTCAGATTCAAACAAGCCACAAAAGTGCATGGAATCCGAAGAGTCCTCTAAGGTACCTACTACACGCGCAAGCATCACCACAGTTCTGTTTGCGCAGGCTTTCCTCAAAAAAACACGGAACACGGACGACGCTACCACACGACGCAAGTAAGCACGCGCAAGCCTCATTCTGTTTCAAGCAAAACAATCTTTCGCAATGAAGGGCCTCAGTCTGCTTCAAACCTTTGTCGGTATAACAATGTTTCCCGATGAAAATTTGTTTCTACTGCTCGTGTTTATTAGTAAAAACATAAAAGAACTACGATTGGGGTAAACCCCAATCATGCAATACTCTAGATGAATTTGAACCTGGTTAAAGCCAATAAATAATTTTGGTTGCAATCTCGGATGCATCGTATACGTACTGAGTAAATAGGCTTAACGTATTTCATGAAATAGTGCAGTTTGTATGGGAGGGGGTAGAAGGAGGGTGAGGATTACAATAAATTTTATAATGTAGGTTACAATTATCATAAAAGTGACATATTCAAAATTTCAAAGCAATATGTTTTATAGTTTCTGAGAAAATCTGATTATTGTAAATTATCAAAAATGTGTCATTTTGTATGGGAGGGGGTAGACGGAGTAAGGGTAATCGATTACTTTTTTTGAATCTAACTGATATTGTTAATCAAGTGTTAAGTACAAAATTTCAGCCCGATAAATTGTATAGGTAATGAGTAAATTGGCTTAACGTATTTCATGAAATAGTGCAGTTTGTATGGGAGGGGGTAGAAGGAGGGTGAGGATTACAATAAGTTTTATAACATAGGTTACAATTATCATAAAAGTGATATATTAAAAATTTCAAAGCAAGATGTTTTATAGTTTCTGAGAAAATCTGATTATTGTAAATTATCAAAAATGTGTCATTTTGTATGGGAGGGGGTAGACGGAGTAAGGGTAATCGATTACTTTTTTTGAATCTAACTGATATTGTTAATCAAGTGTTAAGTACAAAATTTCAGCCCGATAAATTGTATACGTACTGAGTAAATAGGCTTAACGTATTTCATGAAATAGTGCAGTTTGTATGGGAGGGGGTAGAAGGAGGGTGAGGATTACAATAAGTTTTATAACATAGGTTACAATTATCATAAAAGTGATATATTAAAAATTTCAAAGCAATATGTTTTATAGTTTCTGAGAAAATCTGATTATTGTAAATTTTCAAAAATGTGTCATTTTGTATGGGAGGGGGTAGAAGGGGTGGAGCGATTTAGCCCGTTCACGAACTTAGCCTTCATTTTTTATCAAAAATAACGTGTGCAAAATTTGAACTTCATAGCTCAACGCGTTCTCGAGCTAGAGAGGTCACGGACGGACGGACGGACAGACGGACAGACGGACAGACGGACATCCGGTTTTGAGATATTCGAGTGATAATATGAACTTCTGTATCATTCATTTTTTTCTGCGAGCCTTATTTCTTAGCGTTACAAACTTTGTGGCAAACTTATAATACTCTCAGATTTCATCTAGAGTATAAAAAAGGCGCTCCAAAGAACAAGGCGCAAACAAACAAAGTGGACAAGAAAATGGCTGTTGAATAGACAAAGTTATGGCCACAAAACAGTTTATTTAAAACTAATTAATTGTTAATTGTTTTGTGGCCATAACTTCTAAACTAAAAGGAATTTCGTATTTTTGACACCATTTTCACCCCCTTAAGAATCCCCATCCGGGCTGAGGAGCATCCTTCCCCACAATTTTTTTTCCAAAATTAATTGTTAATTATTGTAGTAGTCACAATTAATTAATTGTTAATCGTGACTACTACAATTAACAATTAATTTTGAAAAAAAAGTGGAGATGGATGCTCCTCAGCCCAGATGGGGGTTCTTAAGGGGAGTGAAAATGGTGTCAAAAATGCAAAATTCCTTATAGTTTAGAAGTTATGGCCACAAAACAGTTTATTTAAAACTAATTAATTATTAATCCAGCTTTTGTATACTTCCTTGTATACATATTCAAAGATCCCGACTGAACAGTGATCACGGCATGAACACCGAACACCCAACCACACGAGCAGAGAAGTACGTATACGCTTGGTTTGTGCAGGCAAAATTTAAGCAAGTGGAAAAGTCCGCAAGCCGCGATATGGGGTTTGCGCGGGATACAGTTTTGCCAACTACACGCACGGTGTTCCGTGTACAAGTTGGCCTGCACAGGCAACAGTGTGGTGATACTTGCGTGCGGTAGGCACTTAAGTTATCGAAGTCGGAGGCAAGAGACAGACCGTCGTCCTCAAGAGACAAACCGTCGTCTTCAACATCCTGTTCGCTTAGAGTTGGGACTTCGGAGGGTTTGGCTCTACCCTCTGAGCGAACTTCTTCTTCCATGGGGCTCGAAACAGGTGCCCTGCTAAGCGATTTTTTAGCATCTCCCTTATAAACCCTTATTTTGATTTTAATGAAGCCAAAAGCAATTTCGCCTTTTGATCTGGGAAGTTACTCCAATGATTCGGTGTTTATGATAAATACCGCAGATCGATAATTCTCAATTGGCTCATCTAATTTCACAATCTTCCAGGCAATCTTTTAGGCTGGAATATTTGAATTACTGGTGCGCACCTGATACAGAATTTCCTCAATATCGGTTAATTCTGGCGTTAACCAGGCACGAGCTCGGGGGCGTGAAAGTATTTCACACCTCGATATGACCTCAAGCTTTGCACCTGGCCAACGCTCGCCCGCTTTGTTAATAGCGATACGGAAAAGTTCTGCCGAACGCTGATCAACAAAAGTCATTAGTATTATCCGACCCTGGTGCCAGCCTCCGTTACTGCAGGACGAAGGTGGCCCCGGGTTCACTTCCATCACGCTGCGAAAAGTGAGGGTAGACTTCCCTCGACCTTTCTCCAGTTGTCTAGCGTGATGTTACCGTCCCGTCCCTTCTGTCCACTACCGCCAGCTCTATCCATCCCTTCAGCGCTTCCACATATGAAGGAGCCGGGTCGTCGCGAATCCGATAAGCCCTGTGGGGCGAGTGCAATAGTGCGAGGCTCACTGAAGTCGAACGGGAAATAACCGCATATAACATCGATATACTAGGACTGAGCGAAACAATATGGCCTGGACTAAGCTTCCAAACAGTACTGCTCTACTCTGAAAATGAAAACGATACATCACCTCGAATGGCAGGCGTCAGAATCCTGTTGACAAGGGAGGCATATTTATCTCTAATTGACTGGAAGCCCATCTCCGACCGTATCATGACAGCCAGATTTAATTCCAGGGTAAGAAACATCACAATAATTCAGTGCTACGCCCCGACTGAACCAGCGGATCAATCAGCTAAGGGCGCATTCTACCACGGACTCGGCTACACCTTCGACAAGGCTCCCAAAGGAGACATAAAAATTATTATGGGGGATCTCAATGCCAAAGTCGGGTCTGACAACCTTGGTTTGGAACACCTAATGGGCAGTCATGGTCTAGGCAACAGGAACCAAAATGGCGAGATGTTCGTGGAGTTTTGCAACACTCGTCAGCTCGTCATCGGCGGTACTTTGTTCAAGCACAAACGATGCCATTTAAAAACCTGGGTTTCTCCGGGTGGCAGAACAGAGAACCAGATTGACCATATAGCCATTTCCAAGATATGGAGGAACTGTCTCTTAGACGTCAGATCGAAGCGGGGTGCTGATATTGGCAGCGATCACCAACTTGTTGTCGCAAAAGTGCGCTTACGAACGGCAGCGATCCATCGCCCCCAAAATGCAGGAATCTTGCCACGTTTTAATGTGCAAAAGCTTAAAGATCCATCTATAAGACGTGCTTATTCCACCGCCTTGCACGAAAGAGCTTATGCACCACTTACAATTGATGATAGATGGAAAGTCGGCAAGGACTCATTTATTTTGTGCGGTGGAACTTTTGCGGGCAGATTGGAGCGCGGTAGAAGGACATTCATTAGTGACTCTACATGGTCTCTAATCTCGGCACGCAAGAGAATTAAAGAGCAGATCAACTCAGCTACTGACGACGCAGTCAAAGATCAACTTAGAGCTGAATACCGTTCTCTTCAGAAAGGCGTGCAAAGAAGCGTAAGACGGGACAAACGCAACAACATCAATGCATTAGCGGAGAAGGCAGAGGAAGCGGCTTACCGTGGTGACAGTGGAACCCTTTACAAACTTATCAAGCGTTTACTGGCAAATCTTTTGCAACTGAACATCCCGTGAAAGATAAAGAAGGGTCCCTACTGGTCACTGATGAAAACCAACTGCGACGGTGGAGAGAGCACTTGATTGAGGTCCTCAACAACACCTTTGGACACTTGAACTCATCTTCACTAGAGGTAGAAAATATTCCGCAAATAGCCAGAGTTGATTCCAGCCCACCATTTAAACAGGAATTAACTTTGGCTTTTAAATCGATGGATGCGGGTAAAGCCCAGGGGATCGATGGAATTCAGGTGGAACTCTTTAAGGCGGATATCAACGCTACTGCGGATATTCTTCTCCCCCTTATACAAGAGTGTTGGGAAACAGAAACTCTCCCTAAAGAATGGAGGAAGGGCGTCATTATTAAGATCCTGAACAAAGGTAACCTGAAGGATTGTTATAATTAGCGTTGGAATTTGCCTCCTCCCCGCAGTATCCAAACTGATGGCAAAGATAGTCTTAAACCGGATCAAGCATACAGTTGACCGCACACTAACGATGAACAGGCTTGTTTTCGCGAGGGCTTTTCATGTAGCGGCCACATCAACACCCTCCGAATTATTATTGAACAATCCGCAGAGTGGAGATCCCCATTACATCTCATGTTCATCGATTTCGAGAAGACGTTTGACAGCGTTGACCGGGAAAATATCTGAAAGGCCTTACTAGAAGAGGGATACCAGATTAGATCATATCCACCATCAAGGAGTCCTATTGCGGAGCCCAATGTCACGTCTTACACAAAGGTAAGCTTTCAAATCCCTTCGAGGTACATAGCGGAGTGAGACAAAGCTGCATTTTGTCACCTATATTGTTTTTGATTGCAATTAACGACGTACTCTGCAGTGCGCTTCATGAACACCAGAGCAAAGGTATCAGATGGAACCTGTTTGAATACCTTCAACACCTGGATAACGCTGACGATATTTGCCTTCTTTCAAATATATCGGATCATCTAATTCAAATGACGGATGCCCTGCACCGCGAAAGTGGCAATGCGGGGCTTAAAATCAGTGCTGTCAAAACTAAGTACTTGAGCCAGGAAGACAGAGCGGAATTTGTGTTTCGGGGCAGGCAGTCGAGAAAGTTGACAATTTCTTCTATCTCGGAAGGATAGTTACAGCAGATGGTGGAGCGGATGCCGATGTAGAGTCTCGCACCAACAAGGCTTGAGCAGCTTTTTTCAATTTGACTCCCTTCTGGCAAAACCACAACATCTCCAGACGTACCAAACTCAGGATCTTCGAAACCAATGTAAAATATGTGCTTCTTTATAGCTGTTCAACTTGGAAGGTGACCATAGCGATAACAACTAAATTGCAAACTTTTGTGAACCAGTCATTTCTAACGACGACCTCCTGTTCATTACTGGCCAAGACAGGATAGACACCTCCATAAAAAGGCGAAAGTGGCAATGGATAGGTCACACACTTCGAAAAAGGCCGGAAAACATTGTCAAACAGGCCCTCGACTGGAACCCATAGGGAACCAATGCAAGCCACCACGTTGGACGACCTAGAAACACCTGGAGAAGATCAGTTGAGGTCGAGGGTAAGTCATTACGCAAATCGTGGAGTCAATTGAAGGCGATGGCGGCGAACAGGACGAGGTGGAAAGTCGGCGTGGTTAATGCCCTATGCCCCACAAGGGGTTGACAGGATCCAGAGAGATCACTGTATACACTGCAACTGCACTTAAATAATCGACGAGAAATTTATAATTTAATTTTTAATGTTTCACTGAAAAACTTGTAGAAAACTGCCTAACGGAATCAGGCAACGGCTCATCGAACGAGCGGTGAATCGAACAATGACAATAGTTATTAAATTGTTAAATTGGCTGAATTTGTTTGTTTACTTTTATTCTTCACTTAAACTTTCCCTCCCGAAAACACGACATTTGTTTACTTGTCGAGTTTTTCTTTTTTTTCCCGTACGATTATCTTTCTGGTCACCCTAAATAACGATCAAAAAACAAGGTAAACCACTGAACAACACTTTTATGTTTAAAGTCCTTTATTGACTACAAAAGTCAGCAAAATAAAATAAAAAATAACAAAATTATTACAATTTAATTTATTTTGTAAGAATGCATTTCGAGCAGACTTGCTGCTCATCATCAGCAAACACGCAAACTAAATAATTTAACAATAATGCAAAAATTACTGTTAACATTTATAAAAGTACTGAGAACAAATTCCGTTTTTTGTGTATCAGTGAGAACAAGTACTATAAATAGATGGACGTTAATAAACATATAAACATATTTGATTACAGGTGGAAACATTTTATAAACTATCGTACAAAAGAAAACAAAGGTGAAATTATGTTGCCATTGTCGCCATTCATTGTATTTTTGGTTTTTTTTTTTTGATATAAAGAGCTCCATACGCATCTAGTTTTCGCTCGTTATGTACTGCTTTCACTAAACGTACACTTTCCTCGAAAGAACCGATTCTGTGTGGTGGCGTATCGATATTACATGTTGAGTGTACATGAGCTGCGACTGAGGAGCGATTTATTTGCATGTTTTTTATGCAGGTTTTGTGTTCTTCGAAGCGGGTCTCTACGTTTCGCCTTGTTTGGCCAATATATTTGGCATCGCAATCCTTACAGCTAATTTCATATATTCCGCTTTGTTCAGCTAATGTTGGTTTGTCCTTCGTTGAGCCAAGAAACAATCAACGTTCGATATCCTTTTTGGACTTAAAGTGCACTATAGTAGACAAACACATCGAATTTGCCGTCTTTCGTAAACAGACTTCAACAGATCGCTTCATCACAAAAGATTCATTCTGTTCCTTCCAACAAAAAATTGCATCTTTTCATTCAATGGTCTATCGCTTGATAAACCTCCCGCTTTCCCTTGAAAATTATCGGAAGGAATATGAAAAAATTGTTCAAATAGCCAAAATTAATGGATTCGATAGATACTTAGTAGACAAAATTGTTAAAAACATTCAGACGCTCGCAAGAAAAATAATATGTCTACACTTTTCAGCCAAAACCAAGAAATTAGAACCAAAAACTTCGTAAGAGTACTTTTTTCTTATGTTCCTTCGGTAACAAATCATCTACAAAATGCGTTCGAAAAGGAAAATATGAAGATTGTTTACACCAACAGCAACAAATTGAAAAATATTCTTGGCTCAACGAAGGACAAACCAACATTAGCTGAACAAAGCGGAATATATGAAATTAGCTGTAAGGATTGCGATGCCAAATATATTGGCCAAACAAGGCGAAACGTAGAGACCCGCTTCAAAGAACACAAAACCTGCATAAAAAACATGCAAATAAATCGCTCCTCAGTCGCAGCTCATGTACACTCAACATGTAATATCGATACGCCACCACACAGAATCGGTTCTTGCGAGGAAAGTGTACGTTTAGTGAAAGCCGTACATAACGAGCGAAAACTAGATGCGTATGAAGCTCTTTATATAAAAAAAAACCCGAAAATATAATGAATAGCGACAATGGCAACATAATTTCACCTTTGTTATCTTTTGTACGATAGTTTATAAAATGTTTCCACCTGTAATAAAATATGTTTATATGTTTATTAACGTCCATCTATTTATATATGTACTTGTTCTCACTGATACACAAAAAACGGAATTTGTTCTCAGTACTTTTATAAATGTTAACAGTAATTTTTGCATTATTGTTAAATTATTTAGTTTGCGTGTTTGCTGATGATGAGCAGCAAGTCTGCTCGAAAAGCATTCTTACAAAATAAATTAAATTGTAATAATTTTGTTATTTTTATACCCTAGACTTTTAGTATAGGGTATATTGTTTTTGTCACGACGGAAATATGTAACACCTTAAAGGAGGCTCCGGAGGTATAGCAATGTATATATATAAATGATCAGGGTCACCTCCTGATTCGATTTAGCCATGTCTGTCTGTCTGTCTGTCCGTCTGTCTGTCTGTCTGTCTGTCTGTCTGTCCGTCTGTCTGTCTGAGCTTTGAAATTTTGGTCAGATGTTGGTAGTGTGATCTAGTTGGATGGTATTGAAAATGGGCATGATCAGGCCAAGAGAACGCCTACCTCCCCTACATATGTAAAATACATAAATGTATCTATAACTCCCGATTAAAGAAACATGAAAAGCTCTAGCTTTGGTAGATTACTCATGAGGGTAATCTCATACTCTCCTGGGAAAATAAAACTGATAAGTTGAAAACTAACGGTAATTTCCTTACAAAGAGCCCCGTACTACCCTACTTTTCAGGTTTTTTGTCTATAACTCCTGAACCAATTGACGTAGACACCTGATTTTTGGCGTGTAACCTTGAAGGGAGAAGCTGCTTAATATTATGTAAGTTGGGCATAATCAAATCAAAGGAACGCCTACCTCCCCTACAAATTTCCAAAAATTAAATATTCTTTAATTACGATAACTCAAATCAAAGGAACGCCTACCTCCCCTACAAATTTCCAAAAATTAAATATTCTTTAATTACGATAACTTTCGGAAAAATGATACTAGCAAGTTGAAAATTTGAGAGAATGTTGCTAATAAGACCTACTTTGGTGGTATTGAAAATGGGCAAGATCCGACTCAAGGAACACCCACCTCACCTACAAATGAAACTTCAAATAAGCGATAACTTTTGATAGAATGAAGCCAGCAACTTGAAATTTTGGTCAAATGTTGAAAGTGAGATTGGGTTAGTTGGCATTAAAGATGGGTAAGATCCGACCTAAGGAACCCCTACCTCCCCTAGAAATGAAACTTAAAATAAGCGATAACATACGACAAAATAAAGCTAGAGACTTGAAATTTTGGTCAAATGTTTGTAGTATGATCCAGTCGACTAATATTGAATATACGTAAAATCCGACCATCGAAACCCCTACTTCCCCTACAAAAGAAACTTCAAATAAGCGATAACTTTCGATAGAATAAAGGTAGAGACTTGAAATTTTGTTTAAATGTTTGTAGGGGGATCTAATTGGTTGATGGAAATGCTGGGCAAGATCCGACTCAAGGAACCCCCACCTCCCCTACAAGTGAAACTTCAAATAAGCGTTAATTTTCGATAGAATGAAGCTAGCGACTTGAAAAATTGGATAAATATTTGTAGAATGGGTTAGTTAATTGATTTTGAGAATGGTCAAGATCCCACTGAATGAGTGCCAACCTCCCCTATGAACTGGCCATATAAGAGACCCACTTTTAATGCATATGGTCGTTGCCAATTGGGACTTTTGGTATCACCACTAGGTCTGTACAAGTCTAGGGTATATACGCTTTGGACTCCGGATTATTTTATTTTGCTGACTTTTGTAGTCAATAAAGGACTTTAAACTTAAAAGTGTTGTTCAACGTTTTAGACTACAAACAAGTGGTTCAACTATTTAATTAAAAAAACAGATCCCAGTGACAAGGTAAACCACTTCAAAAAAAAAGATGCGACGAAACCAAATCAATAATCCAACAAATGTCATCAAAGCATTCGCGCCGTAATCAAACAACAACAAATGTGATGTGTCGCCCGGAGGCAAGCTACTAGACGAGCACGGATGAACCGTTGTCCCCTTTGTTTCAGGGGCAAACCAAATACAATTCACAAGAAAACCTCGATTTTCACGGAAATTCGTCGCGGTTTTTTATGTACTAATAGCAAATGTGCTGACTCCGACTTTCATTTACTCACGCACACAATTTGTATCGATTTACAGCCCGAAAATCGCTTAAAAACACAACTTTTCTATAGACTGATTTTTTCGCGTGCTACACTGGCTAACGCATCAAAGTTGAAAGCCAAAAACCTAAGTAATAATTACTTTTTCAGAAAAAGTAATTGTAACTCAAAAGTAGTAATTCATTTTTCAGGAAAAGTAATTGTATTTCAAAAGTAATAATCACTATTTAATCACTGTTTAATTACTTTTTGTAAATAATGTAAAGTAATTAATTAGTATTTATTAAATAAAGATTTTCAAAATATTTAATTACTTTGAACAAAAAGCAAAGCAATTAATTAGTATTTATTAAATTCAATTTACAGCAGTAATTAAATTTTAAATAATTATTACCTTTCGGAAAGTAATTTAACCATACTTTGCAGTGGATCGAGCTAGTACATCATACTTCCGAATTGAGTTTTTTTTTAAATATATTGCCTTCTTTTGAAAACATGCTTCACATAGCTCAAAAATTTATGACGTAATTTTGTATAGCCCAGTTTTTATGGGTCTTAGGCCAGTAAAATAAAGCCAATTTGGGGGCTTTAAGGGAATTATTTTAGAAGAATTGGGAATAATTTTAATCTCTTCTGTAGGTTCTAAATTTGTATGTACGAGTATATGGGACCTCAGTTCGCACGGTCGGAGAAGGTAAGCTTAACTTTTGGGAGGCGAAAATCCGAGAAATTTAAGTCCTTTTTATACCCTTCACGGATGTGATAGGTTATATTAACTTTGTCATGAAGTTTCCAACGCACAGAAGGAAGCATCTCCGACCATATAAACTATATATATATTCTTGGTCGGTATGATGAGACGAGTCGATTAAGCTTTGTCCGTCTGTCTGTCTGTTTCTATGCAAAGTATTCCCTCAGTTTTAAAGCTAGCGAGCTGAAATTATGTACGAAGCCTTGTTTCCATTGAATGCTGTAAATATGTCGGAACCAACGGAATCGAACCACTACGTCATACAGCTGCCATAGGAACGACTGGTCGAAAAATTCGTCTTTGTGAGAAAAACTTTTTTATTTCTAAAGATATCGTTTTCAAATTCCACAATAGTCAATAGTATTTTTATTTAAATCACATTCCCGAATTTGATTGAAATCGGATTACTCTATCATATAGCTGTCATAGGAACGACCGTCCCAAAAGCAAGTTTTTGTCAGAAAAACTTTTTTATTTCTGAAGATATCTTTCTGAAATTGCATATTATTCAATCATATTGACTGCTAAGCCACGTTCCTAAATTTGGTTGAAATCGGCTCACTATTTCATATACCTCTCATAGGAACAGTGAAATAAGAACAAGAACTACTAATTTCAAAGTGGCAAATGTACAATATCATACCATAAAACACAACGAAGGGTATCATACCTTCGTGTTTTAATATTTTCCTTATAACTTCCAAACGGTACATCAAATCGAAAAATCTTATGGGATGAAATTAAAGAGTGTTGAATTTCTCCCTGCCAAAAAACGTTAAAAGAAATTAACTATAATAATTTAATCAGAGTTCAATATGCATACATTAAGGCGAGGCGCAAAAGCACGGGACTGGCTAACGCATGTAATGGACGGTCTGGTGAGCATCCGAAGATGCCCGTGGGGACGGAGCCTAAGGTGGCATGTTGACCGTGCAGGTCGGGCCTTGCCATCTGGCGAAGAAATAGGCCCCTCAACGAGCTAAGCAGCGGCCTATGCTTGCTGTAGCTCAGTTCGGGAGACGTGGGCGGGGTTTTCGCCGCTCGTTGCCCCTGTCCTTACGTATTATTAAAATTCATAGGCCTGAGGAAAACAACACAAACAAATGGGGGAAAACAAAATTGGGATGGTAAAAAAAAGGGCGATAAGGATGGAATGAATGGTTGTCGGATGGCTCAGGCGCCCTCGTGCACGCAGCTGGGTCCAGGTTTTATTGGACCCTCGGCCGTCTACACCCACCCTACCATGAGGTCCCATGGCCGAAAAAATTATGTGGGGACCTCCCTAAACAAACAACACCTAAATTTAACCTAGCGTTCCTGTGGCATAGTGCCACTTATAACCACGACACGATATCTAAACATTTGCTTATTCAATGCGAATTTGCAAAACCTGCGTAGAAAATCGAAGTTAATAAGTATATTTCCAGCCCGAACATCAATACAACTGTAAGCAGATCCGAACAGACTAGATTTCTGCAAACACCTTGTCTAAAATCACCAAAAACACGATTTCTACGCACCTGTGCAATTTTGACATATATTGTATATTACAACAATAGCGGCCAAGTTCCGTAATATTCCTCGCTAACAACTCGGAGCGTTTTGTTGGCTTGCAGAACATACTTGATTATTTTTATGTGTAACGTAGAGAAAAGGGTGTTAAAACAGTGGACTTTGTGTCTCTCCTACGAGAACCTCACACTGTGACATATCTGTCAAATTCTTCTCAAATTCGACCAGGCGTTGCAATGCCCAGGCCGTCCATCGCATATCCAAACAAATAAATACGAAAACCGATACAAATAAATATATTACTCGATCACGCAATTTCAAACATAACACTCGCTCATCTCACACAATCCTACCACGTTCACACAACATTCACACCTTCCGATTCACACCATACACTCATCAAAATTGTTCTGGGCGTCACATTCGCTACAGCATTCACAACATCATACTGACAGTCAATACATAATCAGACAAATAAATATGTACAAATATATTATATTATAAATAAATAAATAAGCGCAAAACGGCACACACCAAAATATTCACACATTAACGCACATTCATGACATGATCATAATATAACGTTCACTCATCGGCACATTCACACCCACACAAACATTCGCATCATATTCACTTATCTTTGTCGGGCGGGGAGACTCCCTGGCGCTGATTTAAATTTGGAGACTACCGTTACGTCCTGATACAGATAATGCCTGTTCGCTGTCTCGTCGTCTATAAGATTTTATTACACATCTGAACTATTTGTATAGGGCGGATTGGATTTAATTAGTAGCCGATTCACAATACTCTACATTACACACAAAAAAAATAGAAATATTATAGTATAAAATCGCCGCGCAGCGTCTCTGCCGCTTAACTCTCGGCTTCCTCTACCGCCAGCCAAACTTCGACTCCCTCTTTCATAAAAAATGCCAAATCACCTCTTAATGAACCTGGCCGTTTACAATTCACCTGTGTGCGTGTGCCAGAGGATTGCGGAGACTGCAACTTAAGGTGTGTGCGACCGCTAAATTTAAAATTTGAAACAATTTTTCACAAATATATTTATTTTGGAAAAAACCAAAAATAAATATTTTCGCGAAAAATACTTCGAATCAAATGTACCGGTCACGCCACAAAATTTGATTCATTACACGCATTATATTTTAATCAATTTGCTTTTAAGTTGCCAATGATTTGCATTCAGAAAAGTTGTCCTCAAAGAACTAATTCTTTAATTGCGTATCCTTCTGTAAATGTGCTTTTGGCATGACTTTTAATTGCATTCCAGGACATAATGTCTTTCAGTGCTTAACGTCCGTTCAGTCATTTATATCTCCCAAAAACAACCCTGTTGTGAAAAAATCCCCGCCAAGAAAAACTCTTCAGCCGCAAAAAGGATTGATATGAACACAATACCGCCAAAGTACTCGTAGCTTCGCGCCTCGCTCTAGGGTATGCATGTTGAACCCTGATTGAATTAGTTAATTTCTTTCAACGCTGATTGGCGGGGAGCTTCGTAGCCTAAAGCGTGATCCACACGCAATGACATATCCATCATTTTGTCGCAACAATATCGTTGTCATTATTATTGCCATTTTGTCATAAATCCCTTCGGCGGTGAGTTGATGCGTCCAACAAGAAGCATATATATGTAGTTCCATTCGCGCGAATTTTACGTTTTCACTAGTAAATTTGAGTGATGATTTCAGTCCCGACCGACAGAAAAATTGAAATTAGCCCTCTGTGCCAGATAGGGTGGAATGGTATGGAATGTATACTATTTGTCATGAAAAATCCAACTTTTCGTTCAATTTGTATAGAGTGTGTCATGCTTATTGCACATGAAATGCGTGCCTTGCTGAGGTGTGTCTTGAATACCCCACCCGGTACACAGAGGAATAAATTAATTTTCCTTTCAGTCGGGATTAAAATCATCGCTCGAATTTACTAGTGAATACTTAAAATTGGCGCGAAAAAAACCGTATGTGTCTGTTGTTGAACTCGTCGAATCAGTGACAATGATAAAGACAACGATGTCGTTGCGATAAAATGATGGATAAGTAGTTGCGCGCTTAAAGCTTTTATGCCAAGTACTGTTGTCTTCTCGCCCGAATCTCGTTATAAAGCTCCCACCTTATAAAAGACTAAAAATGCACTTCAGTTCAGAAGTGATTGATAGACTATTTTCTACTCCGTTCTTCTTCAGATTATTTAATTTATTTTGTTTGATGGAAGCTCCCCGCCAAACAGCGTTGAAAGAAATTAACTAATTCAATCAGGGTTCAATATGCATACCCTAGAGCGAGGCGCGAAGCTACGAGTACTTTGGCGGTATTGTGTTCATATCAATGCTTTTTGCGGCTGAAGAGTTTTTCTTGGCGGGGATGTTTTTTACAACAGGGTTGTTTTTGGGAGATATCACGTCTTTTTGCATAGTAGTAGTAATCCAGATGGCGCAACGGTAAGCACGTTCGCCTTCTATACACTGGACTCCGGTTCGATCCGATTCCGACTGAATGCGGTAGTCTTCGATAGGAAAAGGGGATTTACGTCTCGGACTATGAGTACCCGTTTGAGGTTAATAACTTGGTTCAGCATATGTATGAAAGTGTTTTACTTTCGTGTAGGTTTTTATTTTTAGGGTTTTGTATTAAAAACAAAACCCTTATGAAATCGGTCAAATGTCTGTCCGTCTGTCCATGAAATATCTCACGAACGGCTGAAGCTACATACATGAAATTTTGTGGGAGTATGTACAATAGAATTATTATAATTCGCCGGAGAAAGCGATTCGTTGTAATAGGCTGACTTTAAGGGGATGTCCCCATAGAGGGGAAATGAAGGTCAAAATTTTATTTTCATCTGGTATAGGCAAGTGGGGTATCATGAGAAAGGTAACACCGAGTATATTTCGTTTCCGGTATTTTCATCAAATTTGAAAAAAGGGGAAAAGAGATAGAGGGGAAAATATGTTATCCGAGTTTGTCCCCCCCTTGCATTTCGATACCGTTATACTTAGAAATATGAAAATTTGCAGAAAGGCGGCATTTTACTAGCGTAGAAAACCGAAAATCGTAGAATTTTGATATCTCAACAAAAAAGGTTAATAATAGTACATTTCTATAGTTGCAGTTAGCATACCCCTGCACGCCTTAAGCACAGCCGAGGTCAAAAATATTGATGGCTAATGATAACCAACATCATTGGCAAAAATATCTTTAAGTTATTTTACATTACAATCACATAATATTTAATAATAGTACATTCATTTAAAGTTAGGCATTTTGACACTATCCACACAAAAATTACACCTACCGGCCTCATATGTAGGTGTGAGTACTACTTTCATGTTGTTTTTCGTAGTGCGAATTGAAGTTATTTAATTAATCATTTTTGAAAAGGTAAAGATTAGTTGGGGCGCTGCGTCATAATTGGCAAACTTTACCGAGTGGAAGGGGGGAGGGGTCCACATAAAGGCGAAATTAAGCTCAAATTTTTTTTTTATCGACTGGTATAGGCAAGTGAGGTGTCGTGAGAAAGGTAATGTTGAGTACATTCCATTTTTTCGCATTTTCTTGAAATTTGTAGAAAGGGGAATAGTGGGGGGGGGGGGGGAATATTAGTTCGTAATTTGCCCCTCCACCTGGCATCTCGAGACTGTTAGAATTATGAAAACTTACAGGAAGGTGGGTTCCGAATAGCATATAAAATGGAAAATCATGGAATCTGTATATCTTCTCAGAATAGGTAAGTAATAGTTTATTTCTGTAGTTACAGTTAGCACACCTCTGCATGCCTTAAACACGTTCGAGGTCAAAAGTACTGATGGCCAACGATAACCAACACCTTAGGCAATAATATGTTCTAAGTTTCGTTACAATCACGTAATATGAATTGGCATGTAAAATGTAAGTGGGTAAGACATTTTAATTATGTTTTTTTTTGTTCATCTGAGTGGTATCAAGAAGAGCAACGAGCCGATATTTATATACCAAAATAAGCGCTTGCTACAAAACCCTCGGATTGCGGGAGTAGTCCTCTATATTCCGGTTTCATTTTATATATGAAATGTTTGCGTTGTTAATAAAACTATTTAATATTTTACTATTTATTAGTTACATATTATTTATTGAATTTTGTTTGTTACGTCAGTCTAGTCCGAATAACCGTTTCCCTAGATACATATATTCAATACAGAGGTATAATTAAGAATAAGAAGGAAAACTCCATCAGTTAGAGAGAAGGCAGTGAAACTTTTTTCGGAAAAGCATATTTAAGTAAATTAGTAAAAAAAAATCACTATTGCCTTATTTCCATCCAGTAGGACCACGAGGAGATTGGAGTTATTTTAACACTTAATTTTTCCAGGCCTGTATGTTAATTCACTGGCTAATAATTAATTAATAATTAAACAAACGACAATTTTCAACACACGAAAAAAACATAAAACGGTGTGGATGAAGATACAAACAGGTTATAAATTCCGGAGTTCTTCAATTGCATATCCTGTCCCTAAAATATAGTTATTGTCATTTGATCTGCTTGTAGACTTTGTTTACGTTAAAAGTGTACTTTTAGCGTATTTTATCACTTCTAATAGAACAGGAGGATTCCCTCATTACTGATGCTTCCTTTATTAGTATCTTATTCGTGGACGCAAATTTGGGGCAGATATGATTTTGCTTAATGTTTTTATTTTTTTTTACTATCGATTTATTGTGCATCACAGAAGCTTTCATCCCGGGACTGGGCCGGTGCGAACCCTAGTAGATTGTATAATTAGAATGGAAATTTATCAAAATATTCTCTTTTAAAAATTAGTTTGTTAATTGAGTGAAAGTCAATTATATCCTTCAAACTGTTATATAGGATAATAGACCGTGTAATCGGTTCATTAAGACCATAATTCACTCTATGAAAAGGCTGAATAAAAAGATTGTTGCGCCGCAAATCGTGTGAGACATCTCTAACTACAAAGTAATTTTTAATATCTTCACACGAAATGTGAGAGCATAGCAAGTCTCTTATAAACATCGCGTTGAGGAAAGTCCTTCTATAAGCTAACGTTTGTAAACCAAATAAGGCACAACGAGTACTATAATCAGGCTAAAACGCCAGCCAATTTGGTAAATAGCAAAACGAGTAAAATTATGTTGAATTCTCTCTACACGTTCGATATGAACATTATAGAAAGGATTCCACACAATTGAACAATATTCAAGAATCGAGCGAACAAATGAAGAATATAGAATCTTCAAAGTCTTCGATTAGATTTGCTATGCAACAGTTGCAAGAATCACGTTTCATATGCTGTACATTCCATTTTCCCAAATAAATCATCATACATCATAAAATATTCAGATGGCTTAAAATTGTCGTTTTAAACAATTAGCACACAATTCTTTCAAATTTCCTTTTCCGCCTCACAAAAATCATAACATGACCCCTCATTTTTCGTTTATCTTTCAACTATTTATATGCAATAATTGTAAATACCTGTATTAACATCTCAATAAGCCCTATCTTTAATAATTAAAGAACCCACCTCCTCGAAGTACTTGAAATATGAACGTGTGTTAAGTCTTTTGAAGATCCGAATGATTTCAAAAAGGTTAATAGAGCGCTTCCTTGCCAAAAATATCATTTTTCTAGTTCAAAGGACTCAAAGTGCCTTCAACAACAGTCTAATGCATTCACCTCACCACCCCCAGTCATATCATACCCATCATCCCTTGATATCACTTCTTTTCCAAAAATGTCCTTTTACCTTCTCCAAAGGACGCAAAATGCCATCAGTCGTGGCCGAAGGACTCAAAATGCCATTATGCCATTGGTCTCATTACCACGACTTAGAATACACCCTTACCTCCCAGCTTTGGTTTTTGTTTCATTTCATAATAATAGAGTCCTTTTATCCTGACGCACATCTCCAGCAGCACTAAAATATAACCGTTTTGTACTTAATAACCAAAGCAAGCTATGTACTAAATTTAGTTGAACCACGGACCACGGCTAATACCTGAAAGATTTTTTTTTCATTGAATTCATTAAAAAGATAACTCCAATTGACGATGTTTCGACTTTGTGATAATCCATTTTAATGGAGTTAGTTCTTAGAACTAATATAAATAGTGATAAAGATAAAGAAGTATCTTTCATTCATCAAATCATTAAAAAGACTTCGAGAAAGCGAGAAACTCTATATATTTTTTCCACATTTTTGGATGTATCTTTTTATCTACTGCACGGATCAGAGCAAATGAAAGAAAAGGCACACCCTTGGGACACAGTCAATCCGTGAGAAAAGAAACCAGACCTCGATACGCTCCCTACGAGGCTGTAGCCCTGTCAAGGAACAACAAGATCAACGAGAACAAGAATAATTTGAAAAATAGCGATTTTCAAACAGTCATATCTCGGCTGCTTTTCGTCATATCGACATCAAATTTGCAACACTTTGTAAGACGGCCGGAGAGAATGGTCATACTAAATTTGAGCCCCCAAAATCACCTGCAGCCGCATCTACACAGGTCCGAAAACCCGTACTTGTTGTGTCGCGTAAACATAGCCTTGGTCACTTTTTCGAATTTTTTTTTTTTTCGATTTTTTTTTTGTTTCCTGACCAAAGAACTAAAATTGCCATCAAGAATAACTTAGTACCTTCAAAACCAATGCAGTTATTTTTTACTTTTAGATTGTAATTTATAGAAGAGTTAGTCAGGGTTGCTTCATAAAAAAAAAAAAAAAAATGCAAATTTGTAATAACAGTACAGTACAGTAAAATCATCACAGGGTATGAATTTTTCCAATTCTTTTTTGAATGGCTATAAGTCAAAAAATAATTGAGGGAGACTTTTTACTTTTCTGATAACTGCCATCACTTGGCCTATCCCCGGTTTCCGGGTTGACGTTGGGGTTTGGGACACCCTGTATACTTCCCTGCCAAAAATATCCTCTTTTCTCTCCAAAGGACTCCAAAAAAAGAATTCATCTTTAGTCTAGTGAATTCGCCTCAACACCCCTAAGTCATATGGTACCTATCTCATCTAGATATTACTTCCTTGCCAAAATTATCCTTTTCCTCTCGAAAAGACTCAAAATGCCATCAAAAATAGTCTAATGCATTCGCCTGATGACCCCAAGCCATATGACACCCATCTTGCCAAGGTATCACTTTCAGGCCAAGGAAGTCCTTTTTCCTCCCCAAGGGCTCAAAATGTCATCACTCCCGACCAAAGAAATCAAAATTAGGTTAACTGTACTCCACTCGTTTGGTTTCATCACCATAAATCAGAAGACACTCATATTTACCAGGTTTGGTTTATGATTTTTTTCATGATTAGGAGAGTCATTTTGTCCTGACTCAAATCTGCAGCAAGACCAAAATATCGCTAAGGAAGTTATGTACCGAATTCGGTTAAAATCAGGCTACGGTAAGTTTCTGGAAGAATTTTTTCTATGAAATCTTTTAAAAGACTTAAAGGAGAACTCTATGAAATCTTAAATTTTTGGATGTATCTTTTTTATATTTCATGGATCAGAGTAAATGATAGCCTATGCAAACCTTTGGGACAGAGCCTATAGGTGAGAAAAGAAAGCAGATCTCGATATGCCCGCTACGAAGTTGTACTCCTGTCAAGGACAACGAGAACGAACAACGAACGCCGAAAACAACGAGAACAAGAAAAATGAAACCGGAATATAGAGGGCTACGCCCGCAATCCGAGGGTTTTGTACCATCGCTTATTTTGGTATGTAAATATCGGATCCTCGCTCTTCTTGGTACAACTCAGATAGGTAAAAACACCAAATTGCAAACTTGCATAAAAAAAACTAATAGAGTCAGGGACCAGCCTAACCTCCCCCCCCCTGCTCCTATCCCACCAATCTTTACCCTTACGGAAATGGTTAAACTACAATTCGTTCTACGAGAAACAATATGCAAGTATGTACTCGCACCTACATACATACATATGCATTTTTTGTATGGATAGTGTCAAAATACCTAACTTTAAATGAATGTACTATTACTAAATATTATGTGGTTGTAATGAAACTTAGAGACATTATGGCCTATGATGTTGGTATCATTGGCCATCAATATTTTTGATCTCGGGTGTGCTTGAGGGGTGCAGGAGTGTGCTAACTGCAACTATAGAAATGTACTAATATTAACCTTTTTTGATGAGATTTCAAAATTCTAATATTTTTAGTTTTCTATGCTAGTGACACGCCGCTTTTCTGTAAATTTTCATATTTCTAAGTATAACGGTCTCGAAATGCAAGGGGGGGACAAACTCGGATCACACATTTTCCCCTCTCCCTCTTTTCTCGTTTCTTCAAATTTGAAAATAATTCCAGAAATGGAATGTACTTGACGGTACCTTTACGATACCCCACTTGCCTATACCAAAAAAAATTTTCGACCTTCATTTCCCCTCTAGGCAGACCTCCCCTTACAGTTGAGCTATTACGACGCATCGCTTTCTCCAGAGAATTATAGTACTTTTACATATTTTCACCAAATTTCATTCACGTAGCTTCAGCGGTTCGTGAGATATTTCATGGACAGACAGACAGACCGACGGACGCATGACCGATTTCATAAGGGTTTTGTTTTTTTTTACAAAACCCTAAAAAACAATTTTCAAACTATTATATCTCGGGTGTTTTTTATCGTATCGACTCCAAATTAGACACAATTCCCAAGACGGCTTGCGATAAGATCCCTATTATCAAATATGAACCCCCACGACCACTAGGAACCCGAGATACAGAGTCCCGTACTTGTTGTGTCGCGTAGACATAGTCTTGGTCACAATTTAAATTTTCGCTTTTTTCGATTTCTTCTTTCTTTGTTGGGCGGGACGCTACCGCGTCCCTAGATAAATTGAATTACTAGCTGGATCCACTGTGCATGATTCATTTTTAGGTCAAGTGTGCAACTTTGATAGCGCGTAACTCTTAAAATAATAGATTTACAGAAAGATATTGAAAACAAAAGTTATAGAAAATTTAATACTCTAAATTTTTCCAAAGGTGCGTTTAGATTTAGCATAACTACTGAGAAAACTGTTGGGTGAGGCAAAAAATTGCGTGTAGTGTGAACGTGCTCCTCACCCGAAACTGTCAGACTGGTCACGGGTGAGTTTCCTCGCGTTTCGCGAGTGGTTTCGCTTAATCTAAACGCATCTCAATACATTGTTTTCCTCTAAGGTGCGTTTAGATTTACTGAAACCACCTGCGAAACTGATGCGCGAGGTAAACTTTCGCGCAGTGTGAACGTGTTCCTCACCTGAAACTGTCAGACTGGCCACGGGTGAATTTCGGGCGAGTTTCCTCGCGCAACAGTTTCGCTAAATCTAAACGCACCGTAAGCTGCATTATTAAAAAGATACGTTGAATAATAATTGAAATGGCCTGAAAGTCTTCGATTTTTGTGGTGCCACAGGGAATGCACAAGGACGTCAAAAACTTAGATTCTAAACTACGGCACCGACTGTAAATGTAAAAAGATGATAACTATTGAACCTTTTGCAAGGAAAGGTCACCTATTTAGACTCTATTCCCCGGACTATATGGCTTCAACGTGGAGGAAAAACTGCTAATTGAGGCCATCCAAGTCGATTGTGGTAAACTATCTGTATCGAATAAAAGTTTTGCCGCACTTATGAATAAAATGCATAACAAGTTAGCTAAACTACTTCTTCAGATCGGATCACGAATGAACAATAATTAGTCTTTTTTGGGACACTTGGTTTCATTCTGCACATCAACTTAGTATGCGTTTGTACTTTGTAGCTTAGCTCGACAACGTACCGGGCATTTTTTGCTACTCAAAACATTTTCTGATTAGAAAAACTGGGTTTCTTTGAAATATTGGGAGTTCGAAACAATAAGTTTCTTTTATCACAGTTGCATTTGACAAGCGTAATTCTTGGTTTCGATTTATTAGAATGAAATTTCCTTCTAAAAATTTTTTAACATGAGATTATACAATAAGCTATAATTGAATTTTTATCTGAGACAAAATTCATTTTATATCAAATGCATGCTCCTACCCAATATACCTTCTGTCAAAAAAGTTCTGGAAATCAATCATTAAAAAAGCCTGCCGGACAGGATTGTCAATATTCTTTTTGTCACTAAGTTGGCACTATTGTCCTCTATATTGTCACGGAGTTTGACAGTCATCTGTCAATTAGTTTGTTTACAGTACTCGATATTGTCAGTTCATCTCAAGTGTGTTTTGCGATTTTTGAAATGGAGGACATTATCGAACAAAGAATTTGTCTTGAATTTTGCGTTGCAATTCCGACCCCACATTCATAAGCGCAATGTAACTGGTGATGAGACATAGGTTTACGAGTTTGACATGCAAACAAACTTCGGAACGGCGCCTTCCAACTGAGCCGAAACTGAAAAAACCACGTCAAAGTCGATCAAAAGTCTAATGTTGACAGTTTTCTTTGATAGCCGTGGTGTCGTGCACTCAGAATTCTTGCCCGAAGGTCAGACGGTTAATAAATAATATTATTTGAGCGTTATGCGGCGATTGAGAGAGCAAATTCGTCGAAAAAAGCCAGATTTGTGGAAAGAAATCTCTTGGATTTTTCACATAAGACTATCATTGTGAAAGAATTTCTGACCAAAAACTCAACAAATACTATTGAACAACCACCGTATTCACCTGGCATGGTTCCGTCCGACTTTTTCTCTTCCCGAAACTGAAATTACAACTTCCGAGGCACCCGCCTTCAGTCGATAGAAGACATAAAACAGAATTCGCTGCAAGAACTGAAGTCGATTCCAAAAAATGCGTTTGAAAAATGTTTCGATGATTGGGTTACTCGTTGGCATAAGTGTATTATTTCAGAAGGGGCTTACTTTGAAGGCGATAAAATAAATATTTTGTGTTTTATTTACCAATTTCCAGAACTTTTTTGGCAGAATGTATATCAGCTATGTACATCGTCTTTTTACCCAATCACTTCGCCTTAACTACACTTTTTTTTATTGTGCATCACAGAAGCTTTCATCCCGGGACTGGGCCTCTCTGCATCACTTTACTTACTCAACGTAAGTGACTTATCAATCTATCGAGTGCGAACCCTAGTAGATTGTTTAATTAGAATGGAAATTTATCAAAATATTCTCTTTTAAAAATTAGTTTGTTAATTGAGTGAAAGTCAATTATATCCTTCAAACTGTTATATAGGATAATAGACCGTGTAATCGGTTCATTAAGACCATAATTCACTCTATGAAAAGGCTGAATAAAAAGATTGTTGCGCCGCAAATCGTGTGAGACATCTCTAACTACAAAGTAATTTTTAATATCTTCACACGAAATGTGAGAGCATAGTAAGTCTCTTATAAACATCGCGTTGAGGAAAGTCCTTCTATAAGCTAACGTTTGTAAACCAAATAAGGCACAACGAGTACTATAATCAGGCTAAAACGCCAGCCAATTTGGTAAATAGCAAAACGAGTAAAATTATGTTGAATTCTCTCTATACGTTCGATATGAACATTATAGAAAGGATTCCACAGAATTGAACAATATTCAAGAATCGAGTGAACAAATGAAGAATATAGAATCTTCAAAGTATAAGTGGATGTTCACACTGCGTGCGATGCCGAGCCGAGCCGGGTCGAGCGATGCGATGTGGTGGGTGTTCACATTGCACGCCGTGCGATGCCGAGCCGAACGATAGCTTGCGATGCAAAGATGATCCGAGCGATGGCTTGCGATGCAAAGATGATCCGAGATGTTCACTGCACGCAATAATGGAGAGTAGAGACCAATTTAGTTCAAGGAATAGAATCTGTTCGACATCATGTCGTTTGTGCTTGACCCGGTAAGTTTATTTCTGTTTCAAAACAGTGCTCTAAAAATGGAAGGGCGTCGCCATTGGGTGCATCCCATTAATGAAGAAAGGCCCAGTGTTGCTGAATTTCATCATCTCTTCCGCGACCTCAGACGAGAGGTTTCACAAGCGGATTGAGCAGCGGCGCGCTTTAGGACGATGAATGTATAAACCGCTCGACTCGCCGTTGCGACCACCGCCGCGGTTTGTGCAGCGGCGAGATTGCATTTGAATTAAGTGTAAGAGCCGGTACACATGGACGTCCAAATGACGCCGGACGCCTCGTCACTTAAGCTCCTCCCTCTTTGATACCTATCTGCATTTCAATTCACATGATGCGATAGTACACAGGGTCACTCTGTATTATATAAGCCGGGCTACATAATAGCGAACCTGAGTTTACAATTTATGTTATTTTTAGTTTTAAATAAACTGTTTTTTGGCCATAACTTCTAAAATATAAGGAATTTCGCATCTTTAACACCATTTTCACCCGCCTTACAAACCCCCGTCCGAGCTGAGAGCTCCCTCCCCACCATTTTTTTTTTCAAAATTAAATGTCAATTGTAGTAGTCACGATCAACGATTAACAATTAATTAATTGGCACTTAAAAGTGATCCTCAAGCGAATGGTTTAAGAAACATCATACAAATCAGACATTGTGACCGTGTCCGTGTTCCGGGTTCGAATATATGTAGGCCGGCTTATTAAAAATTGATATGCGGACGCGTGAAATGACGCAGATAGGAGCAGAAACCAGCGTCATCCCAGATAGCTATCGCGGCGGTAAAATACCGCCGATAGCTATCGGATAGCTATCTGCGGCCATGTGCATCGCTTCATTGCCCGTAATGTATTGTATTTCTTCCTAACCGATTCAAAGTGACGCAGCGTCAGGCGTCATTTGGACGTCCATGTGCACCGGCACTAAATATGTTAGCCGCCGCTTCTGCTCTATGCCTTTATACGCAGCGGTGTCCGCTGCTCAAACCGCTTGTGAAACCACGCTTTCTAAACGCGACCTTATTACAGTTGTAATAACCTTTCATTTGAGCCATACTGAATCAAAACCGGAGTCCAAAGCGTATATACCCAGACTTGTACAGACCTAGTTGTGATACCAAAACTTCCAACTGGCAACGGCCATTGCATTAAAAGTGAATTTTCCATATGGTCAGTTTGAGCTGTGGGCGTGGATCCAATGAAAAGTTTCATCGTTCATCCATTCGAATCTTGGATATTTACATTTGATCTAACGTTTATAGCGAAGGTTGCCGTTCATTCAATAGGGTCATGCCCATTCTCAAAATGAACTAACCAACCCACACTATAAATATTTGTCGCATTTTGCAAGTCGCTAGCATCATTGTATCGAAAGTTATCGCTCATTTGAAGTTTCATTTGTAGGGGACGTAGGGGTTGCTTGGGACGGAGCTTGACCATTTCCAATACCAACCAACTAAATCTAAATCCAAATATTTGAACCAAATTTCAAGTCGCTAGCTTCATTTTATCGAAAGTTATCGCTCGGATGGCGCAACGGTTAGCACGTTCGCCTTCAAAGCACTGGGCCCCGGTTCGATTCCGGGGATTTACGTGTCGGACTATGAGCCCACTCAGCTGTTAAATGAGTACCCATTATGGGGTAAATAACTCGGTTGAGCGTGTTGCTGATCACATACCTCTGCACAAAAAACCGTCACGATCTAGAAAATGAGATGATGTCAACTCATCTCGAGGCCGTGGTTCAAATTGGACTGTTGCGCCAGTTATTTATTTATTTTTATTTATCGCTCATTTGAAATTTCATCTGTAGGGGTTCCTTCAGTCGGATCTTGCCCATTTTCAATACCAACCAACTAGATCATGCTACAAACATTTGACTAAAATTTCAAGTTTCTAGCTTCATTCTATCGAAAGTTATCGTGCAAACGGACAGACAGACAGACAGATATGGCTAAATCGAATCAGGAGATGACCCTCATAATTTCCATGTACCTATATACACTGCCACACCGCCGCGCCTAAAAGTCTAGGGTATAAAAGCAGACATACATGCATTTTTTTCAGTGTGATCTTACATCAAATATTACTTTACAGCTCGTACTTGCAGCATACTGGCTCCATGGAGCTTCACATCGCAAAGCATCGCAAAGCCTATAAACTCCATCGCAAAGCCTATTAAATTCCATCGCAAAAAATCAGCAGCCGGTACTCGCACGAAAAAGCAAAATAGTTTGTGAAAACATCGGGCCATCGCTCGGCTCGTCATTGCATCGCGCGCAGTGTGTACACTCAAAGCGTGATTCTAATTGATATTGAAGACTTTCCATTTTTTTGCTTTAAAAGCTTGTAATCGCATTGCATCGCTCGACCCGGCTCGGCTCGGCATCGCACGCAGTGTGAACATCCACTAAGGATCGTTAAATTCACGCGCGTTACGTTTAACAAACCCTAACATGCTATTTGCTTTTGACAAAATGTAATCGGTATGTGGTCGAAATGAAAGCTTTTGATCAAAAATTGCACCTAAGTCGGATATCTTAAAAACTCTTTCAAGAACACTACCTGCTATGGAATACTCATAAAAGAGAGAATTTTTTAATCTAAACGCGCTCAAAACTTTACATTTACTAACATTTAAATTTAAATTATTATCGCGGCACCAATTTTGCAATTTCTCTAAGTCGCATTGCATTTTGAGACAGTCGCTTACGTTGCCAATTTTCATAGCAATTTTCATATCATCTGCGTATTGCCATACCCGCACGTATTGGAAATTTTGGATGATATCATTTACAAAAACTAAAAGGAATAGTGGTCCTAAATGACTTCCTTGCGGTACTCCCGATGTACATCTTATCAGACAGCGCGATGTACAGCCGTTTAACTTCACCAATTGAGTCATATCAGTTAAGTAGGATCTCACCCAGCTTAGAAAAGTCGACTGTATACCTAAATTCTCTAATTTGCGAAGTAATATGTTGTGATCAACTTTATCGAAAGCCTTCGAGAAGTCGGTATACACAACATCAACCTGCATGCCCTCTTCCATAGAATCAGCAACAAATTTAGTAAAGGAAACTAAATTTGTTGTAGTTGATCTACCTTTAAGGAAGCCATGTTGACAAGGCGATATTAACTCGCTGATCAAAACATATATTTTCTTTTTAACAATCAATTCAAAAAGCTTCGGTATAGCCGATAGTTTAGCTATAGGCCTATAATTGTCTATATGATGTTTTGGACCCTTCTTATGAACAGGAGTATGTTGCGACCCCTCCTGAAGGCTTTTCAGATCTTCAGGGGAAGTCTAATAAATGTGAAAGTATATACAAATATCCATATATATGTATATATGTCACATCGCAGCAGGGGACCGGGAGATGGCCCCTTTGCAACATTAGTCGGCTTAATGGCCGACAAAAAAAAAACATCCTTTTACGTCCCGGCCAGGACAGCTACTTGGGGTGGGGCTTGAAAAATAATTCATCGTCATCACATCATCATACACTCACTCCCTCCCATTCATCCGGAATTCCCCCATTCTCATATTGACCTACATTTTAAATAAATAAATTAAAGAAAACATTTAGATACATTATTATTATTTTTTTATTTTTTTTGTGACCAACCGAACTTCTGTCAAAAATCGAACATTCGTGCATTACGTTTATTATAAATTTAACTTTTATGCGCATTTACATAAATAAAAAATTTGATTCTGAATGACTGAATCATACAAAAAAAAAAATTATTACTTATTCTAATAGTTTTTCTTTTCAATGTTTAACATCACTGATGCGAAATGGGCAATATTTAAACCAAATTATCAGGTTCACACAAAATAAATCCAAACTATTCGACTGTATTACAAATTTAATCCACAAAATGATCTGACTACACAAACTTTCAATGTTTAACATCACTGATGCAGAATGGGCAATATTTAAACCCTATTATCAGGTTCACAAAATAAATCCAAATTATTCAACTGGATCTCAAATTTAATCCACAAAATGATCCGACTATAAACTTTCTACGTTTAATATCACTGATGCGAAATGGGCAATATTTAAATCCTATTATCAGGTTCACAAAATAAATCCAAATTATTCAACTGGATCTCAAATTTAATCCACAAAATGATCTGACTACACAAACTTTCAATGTTTAACATCACTGATGCAGAATGGGCAATATTTAAACCCTATTATCAGGTTCACAAAATAAATCCAAATTATTCAACTGGATCTCAAATTTAATCCACCATATAATTCGATCACCAACTTTAAACATAACTCCCACCATCAATTGCACGCCTATCCACCGCACAAAATCAACCCACACCAAAAATGACCAGCTTCCATCCGCGATCCTCTCTATTCCCACTCCTGACCGATTCTAACGACCATAATCCAAAGCCTACGTGACCAAAACTAAACGGATCGTGTTCTTTTCTCTACTCCGACCCACTCGTCATCAACCCATCTCAAAAAAAAAAAACCAAACTCATTCTTCTTGGACATAACTGGAGCAATCATCGTGTATGTGTGTCGTCTGACACGAAAATTCACAACGGAAAACCATTCCCCGATGGCAATCACATACTCCATTCTCCCAGCAGGGAAAGAGTTGTTACCTTTTTTTTTTTTTTTTTTTTTTATTATACATTATTACTACAAACGAGGGGCCGACCCATCCCTGAGGAAGAGTCTCCTAAATAAAAGCCGGGCAAATATACAAAAAAAAAAATGTTTCCAAACCTACAATAAATTCACTTCTACGATGTATCTTTACATATAATTTTTTCTTTTTCCAGAATTATAGTCACCAATACGTCACCAGATTCAATAAAAAAAAACGAAAATATCTCTGCTCTCACAAATTCAGTATACCTCAGCGGAAGGATCTCAAACCAGAACAAACTGTAATCTAAACCATTCCAAGGTCGAAGAACCAGCAAGTTCGGCGCTTATACCTGACCGATGAAGATAACCAACACAGATAATACAGGAAGATTACTTTTGGATTAAAAAAAAAAAAAAATCAAAACAAAATTCTCGTGTTGCTACATGCTAACCGACAGCATTTATCAATGCTAAATTTAAAAAAAAGAGCATTTTTCAATGCTTACAAAATTACAATAAACAAAGAGTAAAATGGAACAGTATTGATTCTTGATCAATCCCCAAATCCTCCTGAATCCAAAAATAATCCTTTAACGAAAATAATTAATAATTCCTTATCTTATATACTAATACTATGAATTAATGTACTACGCTAATAAATTTTTGGAAGCCGAATTACGGAAATGCAATACAAAGTTTACACAGAAGGTGTACACCAGATAGCTAAATTTTATGAACTCTACTTTAATAGACCTGCAACTATTTGATAAGTGAATTCCAAATAGCGGTGGTGCTTCTCAGGATGGTTACGAAAGCAAAATTTAATATGAACCTATCACCTGAAATGAATATAAGTTGCAACCAGCCTCAGGTGCGAATGTCTTGAGCATGATATATACCTAATGATTTTCCTGAGGAATCGGCCACCTCATAGGCAACATTGCCGTTAGGTCGTACTATAACTCCATCAATGAATTTCGGGGCTAATTTGCTGGCGAAATAATCCACAGCTGAGCTTTGCACATGATTGCGCACCAAAACCTTTTGGCCAATTTGAAAAGATCGTGGTCGACTCCGAAGATTATAACGGCGAGCACCTTTAAAATAAGCCTCCGTCAGTTTGGCTTTAACTTGATCTTGAATAAGACGTAAACGCTCTATATGAGGCGATAATTCAACTGCTCCATCCTCAAAGGCATTGAGTTGTCTCAATAATTGGTATTGAGAACCGTGATGAATACTTTGATAACCAAACATAAGAAAATATGGGGAACAACCCGTGGACTCATGAACAACGTTCCTAAAAGCAGCTGCGGCATCACTAAGATGAACATCCCAATTTCGGTGATCTTCCTCCACATATGCCCTAATAGATGCTAAAATTGATTGATTAACACGCTCTGACGCATTAGATTGCGGAGAGTAACGTGGCGTGAATATGTGTGTAACCCCATATTCAATCAACAAAGTTTCAAGTGCCTTCGAAGTAAACTGCACTCCATTGTCCGAGTGCAAAAATTCAGGCACACCAAACGTGTGAAAAATCAAATCCTTAAGAAACTTGACGACTGAATCTGCCGTGGCTCTAGGCACAGCTTTCAACCATATGAACTTAGAAAAATGGTCCAAAATCACTAACAGTTGGGTGTTCCCTGCCTTTGAACGGGGATAAGGACCTAAAAAGTCTATAAACAGTCTTTGCATAGGCCTTTCGGATGTTCGCATTTTTCCCATAGGAGGTTTCATTACACAATTGGCTGGTTTAATTCTCTTACATGTCATGCACTCAGAAATATACTTTGTAACGTCCTTTCGTAAAGTCGGCCAATAATAATAGCGCTGCAAAAGCTCGATTGTTTTGCGAATCCCAAAGTGCGACGAAGTTGGTGAGTCATGTGAATTAAAAATCAATTTCAACCTTTGACTCTCAGGCACCCAAAGTTTGGTAACTGGTATATCCACATCATTAGGACGTGAACCGGTATTAATATACAGGCGACCATCTCGAATCCACAAATTTTGAAACCGATCAGGCGCTTGACTGACCTTCATAATAAGTTCCAAATACGATGGTTCAGTAAACGCTGTATCCGGTAAGATTTCATCCAAGTGCAAATGTTCAGGTAAAAATGCAAGAGAATGACAAGATCGATTACAAACCACACTGACAGATGCAACAACTTCAGACTCCTTGAACATACGTGATAACGCGTCTGGTACTAAATTGTTGATCCCTTTACAATGCTGAATTGCGAAATCAAAGCTTTGAAGCTTTAAGCTCCACCGAGCCAATCTACCCGAAAGATCTTGCTGAGACATCAGCCATTTAAGGCTGGCATGGTCAGTAATAACTGTGAAGGGCAAACCTTCGATATAAGCACGAAAACGCTTAATGCTCTGTACGGCTGCCAAGCATTCCAATTCTGTAATAGTGTATTTCTGCTGAGCGGAAGTAAGTTTAGCAGACATGAAAGCCACTGGGTGCTCTTTATTATTTTCATCCTTTTGGAAAAGGACACTACCGATTCCGGTACTGCTAGCGTCACATTGGATAAAAAATCGCTTAGAAAAATCGGGATTGACCAAAACAGGAGCGGACACAAGTGCTTGTTTTAGTTGCTGAAATGCATTTTCAGCTGCGTCAGTCCATTTAAATTTTTTCTTTCCTTTTAATAAATCTGTAAGAGGAGCTGCAATTGTGGCAAAACGAGCTATGAATCTGCGGTACCAGCCCGCCATTCCCATAAAACGACGGATATCTTTTGCAGACTTAGGAGTAGGATAGTCTACCACACTAGAAATCTTGTTCGGATCGGGCTTGAGAATACCATCGCTTACTATGTAACCCAGATATTTAATTTCAGATTGAAGGAACCTGCTCTTTTGTATATTAATGGTAAGACCAGCATCTTTAAGTAAATGAGCCACTTTTATCAATAATTCAAAATGTTCCTCCAATGTAGAGCTTGTGATAAGTAAATCATCAAGATACACAAATATTTTGTCATGTAACTCATGCGGTATCACTTTATGCATAAGACGACACATGGACTGTGGCGAGTTACACAGACCGAATGGCATTACCTTAAAATGATAAAGAGGACGCCCTGGCACAGTGAAGGCAGTTTTTTCCTTAGACTCATCGTCTAAAGGAATTTGCCAAAAGGCGTCCTTGAGATCGAGGCTTGATATAAAACGAGTTGATTGCAAACGGGATAACAATCCATCTATAAGAGGGAGAGGATATGCATCTTTTATCGTCACTTCATTTAGCCTGCGTGCATCTAGGCACAGGCGCACTTTGCCAGGCTTACGCACTAAAGTGACAGGAGCACTCCACGAACTATGACTCTCCTCTATTACACCGAGTGCCAACATTCTGTCTAATTCCTCATATATCTGTTTCTGTATTATCGGGGATACAGCATAATGACGCTGTTTGATAGGTTTGGCCTGACCAGTATCAATGTGGTGAGATAACAGATTGGTTTTTCCCAATCCAAGAGAATTATAAGAAGGAAATCCTTTTATTATTTCCTGTAGTCTAAAATTATCCTCCGGAGATAAATTAGAAAACGTAGGACCGTCAAGAGATTGTGAGGGCACCACTTCGCAGACTGTTGGATTTTGATAAGGCACAATGTTGAAAGCTCTCCAGAAATTAATACCTAAATATAAGGTACCTGATAACTCTGGCACAACCAAAAATCGTACAGACCTGATAGAATCCTTAAAACTAACCTCAAGGTCTATATAGCCCAAAGCTGTGATTTTTTGTCCGGATGCTGTACTTACATTTGTTCGAAAATTGTATAAACGAGAGGACAACCCAAGTTCATCCAATATAGACAAAGCCTCTCTTCCAAAAACACTAATGCTAGCCCCACTATCCAAAAGACCAACAATCCCACGATCCCCAATAAAAATCTCACAATGCGGCCGAGAATCTCCCGGGACAGATGACGTAATAATGGAACTAATTGCACTCTTGTACAAAAGACGAATGTCATGAAAATAACGATTTGATCGGGTACGACGGTTTTTAGCACGATTACTAGAATGACTAGAGCCATAGAGAGGAGTGTTACTAATTTTAGAAAAATCTGAAGATGAACTGGTAATTTCAAACTCCTCCGAACTATCCTCGAATGTGGTTAATATATCATTTTGAGTATCAACATCTACTGACTTCATTGTTTGAACTGATTTGTGACACATTTTTAATGAAGACTTCACATAATCAGAACTATATGTTGCGGAGTTTAACGCTGATGATGCAGTTCTGGGTCCACATTCGTGGCCGCATCCACTGTCTTTGATACCGGGGGCAGAAACAATTTTGGTGAAGGAATGTGATGATTCCCCGGGTTCCTCACATTCCTCATCACGTTTCCCGAACACTTGCCACATTTCGGCTTCAAAGTGTCCTTGGCACCACACCCGAAACAGAAAATATGCCTTATTGGGAGAGGACAATTATAAAAGTTATGACCCAAATCCTGACAATTCCAGCAAATGTTATAATTTGGAACATTTAATTCGGAATTCGGTACAAAATTACGTGAAGTATTTCCTAAAGGAGCCTTATTTCCCAGAACATTAACATGTGCCATAGGAGCGAAAGACTCTGAACATTCAATCTCGTGGACAGGTTTTCGTATATAAGAGGGACGTTCCGTGGGCTGGTCCAAATTCCAAACAGCCTCTACCGAAATACAACATTGAACTAGCTCTCTTGTGTTGACAAATTGCCGACCAGCCAGATGTTCACGTAAACGTTTCGACATATTTCTAAAAAGAATACATTGCATGTCATAATCATGAAAACTATGCCGCAATTCCAAAGACATAGTTTCTATACTATCATAAAATTCTATGAATGATTCATTGGTTTTTTGCAAACGAGAATCAATTCGCCTACGAATATCTACATCTGATTGTGTAGAACCAAATCTATCCGTTAAAGCTTCCTTCAGCTTAGACCATGAAATATTGGGTGAGTTTAGTTCATGGAACTTCCAATACCAGTCACTGGCATAGCCACGCACTAGTAGATGGAAATGTCCTGCCAATTCAGACAAACTCACATTATGGGTATTTGCCAATACCAGTATCCGATAAATAAAAGAATTAACTGGAATACTATTATTCGATCCATCAAAGTATATGCCCCATTTAGACACAGGCAAACCAGATTGTCTAGACCTATAATTACTATTTACACGTGAAGACAAAAATTCAGAATCTGGAATATGAACCTCAAACTGTTGTTGGTTTTCAATACAGGGAACGTTAACTGAAACTACTTCGGGTGGAACATTATTAACGAAAGGGTTATGGGAAATATTATGATTATCGGCAGACACTGCAGGTTGATTTCCAGCTGAAGAACCTAAACCAGTATCTCTAGTTTCACGAGCGTTTCTCTTAGGAGTATCCATGACTTTAGGATTATTTATAGCAGGAGTAGAAGCGAATTCAGGTCCAAAATCACACGGGCTTCTACGCGAATGCCAGGCCATAATTTGGTATTTTATATTATATTTAATAGTTAGAATCAGATGAACTACGTTATAAAATAGAGACTATAGAAGAAAAAAAAATGAACATACTAACCTAGACAACATTAATATTGGTTTTAACCTACGAGTATATACCAGAAAAACTATCAACAAAAATGCTATTGATATCTAGAAGAATTTATCAAACTGATGAAGTTAACAAACTTGAAACCAGTGGATACGCGTGCGCAGATTGTTTTACGATATGGATGCGAAGTTGAGTCCAGAAGCAGCAAACGTGAAAACTTGATCAGACGAAATCTATGGTTTAAAATTTTTTTTCTGATTAGTAAATATATTTGATAAAGTTATTAATTGAAATAATGAACAATAACAAATGTAAATTATTTAAGTAATAAAAGAAGACAGATATGTATTGTATTTTACTTTTTTTTTTTTTTTTTTTTTATATGCAAACTTCAAATTACAGAGACAAGAGAATCCCGGATGAACGAGATGCGAGGAGTATTCAACAAAACACAAAAAAAAACTGGATGTAATAGGTCCATTTCCAATCCTTCCAGCAGAAACAACACTCTCAAATAACTTATTCCAATCAAAAAAAATGAAAAGGAGTCAAAACGTCTCGCGTCGAATATACCTCTTCAATTTGACGAATTACAAATTATTTAGTTTAATAACTCCTTAAATCAAAACGTTTTAGTCGAATAAAGGCCGATATGACGTGTTACGTTTCCGTAAAAAGATTTTCAATGACGAAGTTATATGTTGCTCATACAAAAATATTGGGCGCCAGCCACGATGTGAACTTTCACTCTAGCCGTGAAAGCTACTGAACCCTACCACAAAATTCCCGAATACGCTACCAACTGTGACAATCAAAACAAATCCACTTAAGTGAGCTACAAGCTCAGGCCACAAAATTTGGGCGCCATTTGTTGCGACCCCTCCTGAAGGCTTTTCAGATCTTCAGGGGAAGTCTAATAAATGTGAAAGTATATACAAATATCCATATATATGTATATATGTCACATCGCAGCAGGGGACCGGGAGATGGCCCCTTTGCAACATTAGTCGGCTTAATGGCCGACAAAAAAAAAAACATCCTTTTACGTCCCGGCCAGGACAGCTACTTGGGGTGGGGCTTGAAAAATAATTCATCGTCATCACATCATCATACACTCACTCCCTCCCATTCATCCGGAATTCCCCCATTCTCATATTGACCTACATTTTAAATAAATAAATTAAAGAAAACATTTAGATACATTATTATTATTTTTTTATTTTTTTTGTGACCAACCGAACTTCTGTCAAAAATCGAACATTCGTGCATTACGTTTATTATAAATTTAACTTTTATGCGCATTTACATAAATAAAAAATTTGATTCTGAATGACTGAATCATACAAAAAAAAAAATTATTACTTATTCTAATAGTTTTTCTTTTCAATGTTTAACATCACTGATGCGAAATGGGCAATATTTAAACCAAATTATCAGGTTCACACAAAATAAATCCAAACTATTCGACTGTATTACAAATTTAATCCACAAAATGATCTGACTACACAAACTTTCAATGTTTAACATCACTGATGCAGAATGGGCAATATTTAAACCCTATTATCAGGTTCACAAAATAAATCCAAATTATTCAACTGGATCTCAAATTTAATCCACAAAATGATCCGACTATAAACTTTCTACGTTTAATATCACTGATGCGAAATGGGCAATATTTAAATCCTATTATCAGGTTCACAAAATAAATCCAAATTATTCAACTGGATCTCAAATTTAATCCACAAAATGATCTGACTACACAAACTTTCAATGTTTAACATCACTGATGCAGAATGGGCAATATTTAAACCCTATTATCAGGTTCACAAAATAAATCCAAATTATTCAACTGGATCTCAAATTTAATCCACCATATAATTCGATCACCAACTTTAAACATAACTCCCACCATCAATTGCACGCCTATCCACCGCACAAAATCAACCCACACCAAAAATGACCAGCTTCCATCCGCGATCCTCTCTATTCCCACTCCTGACCGATTCTAACGACCATAATCCAAAGCCTACGTGACCAAAACTAAACGGATCGTGTTCTTTTCTCTACTCCGACCCACTCGTCATCAACCCATCTCAAAAAAAAAAAACCAAACTCATTCTTCTTGGACATAACTGGAGCAATCATCGTGTATGTGTGTCGTCTGACACGAAAATTCACAACGGAAAACCATTCCCCGATGGCAATCACATACTCCATTCTCCCAGCAGGGAAAGAGTTGTTACCTTTTTTTTTTTTTTTTTTTTTTTTTATACATTATTACTACAAGTAATAAAAGATGTCTTGCATTCATCAAGGAACACACCTGTAGACAATGACGTATTAAAAATGTTCGTTAGAGGATGACATAATGACTGCATGCATATCTTTAGAAAAATGTTTGGAATGCAATCAGATCCGGCTTGAATACTAATATCAAGCTCAGCCATAGCACATAGCAGGTCATCTTTAGAAATCTGAAGACTGCTAAGACGTTCATGAGCTATTTGAGCGATCGGGAATCTCCCATTGACATTGTTATTCAATTCCGACGAAACCGAACCTGGCATACCATAAACCGAATTGAAAAAATTTGCAAAACCATCACATACCGATTGATCATCATTATAAGAATTACCATTGAATTTTAAATTTTTCGGAATGCCTGTATTCTTGCGTTTACTGTTTATAAATTTCCAAAAAGCTTTACTATCATTCTTTATATTTTGCTCCGCTCGAGCAAGATATTGTTTATAAAGACGTTTATTTAACAATTCATACTCTTTCCTCAATGTAAAAAATTTAGCTTTGTTAACAAGAGACTGTGAATTTTTAAATTATTTATGTGCTTTATTTTTTGAATTTTTAAGTTGGTCCAACTCCTTGGTAGCCCAAGGATTTCTCTGTTTTTTGTTAAAATATTTTAGAGGAACATGTTTATCAATGGCTTCAGATAATATTGATTTGAAAATACCATAAGACTCAACAATACTTTTATTTGAGAAAATAGAAGTCCAGTCAATATCAGAAAAGTAAGTATTCAAATCAGCATATCTGGCTTTTTCAAAATTTCTACTAGGAATGACAACCAACTCTTCCTGAATGTAATCATAAAATATAAAATCTAAAAGAGGAGCATAATGATGTACTGAGTTCCGCAAAAGTGGGTTATCTACTCTATTTACGGATGCATTTAAGTTAGTACCCACAAAAATTAGATCTAAAATTCTACCAATGGAGTTTTCAGCATGATTAATTTGCATCAAATCCATGGCAGAAAGACAATCTGTTAGAAAAAATTCGCACTCGAGACGTAGATTTCGTGGCAAAAATCTTTTTTCTCCATCATTCCAATACCAACTTATGTTACCAAGATTGAAATCCCCAACAACAATCAATTTATCAGTTTCTTTAAAAGACGCAGAAATTTTGGAAATATTCTCTACATGTTTTTGAAAAATATCAATCGAACTAAGGGGTGGTGTTTATACTTTTTGGCCAGAAACTGGCACAAAACACTTGCTTTGAATGTTCCTGAAGAATTTTTAATGAAAAACTAATCGAAGTTAATTTGGAAATATCGCTATCTTTTTTAACCAAAGGATAAATTGAAATGAAAGTTGAATCCGATAAATTTAGTTTTTTTTACAACATAATCCTTCAAATCGTCCGCCCTCATAGAAGTATGGAGTTTTGAAATATGGAAAACTTTGAAACTGGGTACACTTTTACGAGAATTATTGGTATCATCGATACCATAAATTTTCTTGTGTCGCCCACTTCAATTTTTACTAACCCTGAGTGCGACAGAAGTGCCATCACCAACAGCGGACGGTTTTTTAACACCATTCTTCTTTTTACGCATTGTTACATGCTTATCAATCGGTGATTGGCGAGCTTTAGAAGGTGTAAGGTTTTGAGAAGCTGTGCAAGGAACAACAATTGATTCACTTACCACTTCTCTCCTCTCAGATGGAACTTTGTCGGGTGATATCACTTTTGATTTTTTTACTTTTTTCTTCGATTTGTTCTTATTTTTCTTCGATTTATTTAAATTATCCAAATTGCTATTACAGAAATTACTCAAATTCATGAGGGATTTCATCTTACTTAGTTGGCTTTGCAATGACACAACTACTTGGGAAAGCTCATCCAATTGAATTTTGTAAATTTCCGAGCAAATGCAATTTTTCATATTGATTTTTAAAAATATGTTTCGAAAAGAGAAAGAAAATCGATAAAAAAAAGCAAAGGTCGCAAGTGAGCCTCGAACCAGGGTCCGAAAATTGCAAGGCAGACGCACCAAACACTACGCTATGAGGGCTCTTAAACAGAGCGTTAAATGTAGATATACAATTTGTACCGTATCTGTGTGCACAATCGAATTCACACGAATTGCAAATTGACAGACACGAATTGAAAAATATAAACGTAAATAGAAAATCGCTCAAAGTAAAAAACCACACAAATTTCAGATTTTCACTTTAAACACGAAAATTATAGTAAAAATTAATAATCCGTAAACACCGGAATTCACTGTAAAAATTAAAATTTGAATTAATGCGATTAATTTAATAATTTCAGTTAATTTTCACGAGCGCGTCCGAACACTGACAATGTCTCCTTGATATATTCGACTTGACCCGGATAGTGGCAAAAAAAAACGCGCCTAATATTAACTTAATGTGTCGTTGCGGTCAACGTAAAATATAGAAAGGAAAGTTAGTTAAAATTGTATCATACGGGTATCATACTTATGAACTAATTTTTACCGCACCCTGTTGAATTTATGAGTTCTCCCTAAGAGGTACTTACCTTGAAAGAATGCCACACGCGTATATAAAAGGGAAAATAACTGTTGGTAAAAATGCCATCCAGACGAATGTTAAGTAGGTGAAATCGAAATGCCTAGCATTTTCATATGTTTCGGTTAGTACCATCTTAGCTAGACGAAGTATCATCAACGGACATGTACAAAGGACTTGTGTGGCCGCCATCGATCCAAGATGCCGTTGCATTTGCTTCTCCCGCGTCACGTCCAACTCAGCATTATACAAGTCATAAGATCGAGAAGAATTATGTCGGTCAGGTCGCTCTGTCGTCGACGACGTGTTGGAATTCCTAGAATCGGTAAAATAGAGAGGACAAATGGATAATATATGTATGTATGTCACAAATGAAAAATGAGTGCTCATTTTGGGTTCGCGAGGAATAAATTTTCTGGAGCACTAGTTGAATGTAGTGCTCCAGAAAATGTGTTCCCCGCGATTCCAAAAAGGTTAAAATAAAATACTGACATAACTGCTTTTAAAGGGTGTCCCTAAAGAGGCACACATGTAAAGTGTGAATAAAACAAAGAAACAGTTTTAACAGAATTTGAGAACTTAATTTTTTAAAAAGCAATGTGGTTCACAACAATTATAAAAATAAATAACTGGCGCAATAGTCCAATTTGAACCGAAGCCTCGAGATGAGTTAGCATCATCTCATTTTCTAGATCGTGGCGGTATGTTATGTGTAGAGGTGTGTGATTAGCAACACGCTCAATCGAGTTATTTACCCCATAAATGGGTACTCATTTAACAGCTGAGTGGGCTCAAAGTGCGACATATTAATTTACTTTTCCATCGAAGACTACCCAGCAAAAAGCGTGGCTAACCAAGTAGGGTAGGTACCTGATTAACCAAAACACCAAAATCGTAGCCCCCACATGGGTGGTACGAAATGTTAAGGAGAGGGTAATAAAAAAAATGCATCAATGTCACAGGTATTTTGACAAACAAAGGTGCCCCCCAATGTTACTAGCGTAGGCTACTACTGTATTTACCTTTCCTAAGTTGGTCCCCTAAATACCCACCAAAAGTAAAAAAATCAACTACATCCGGTTAGTATGCCTATTTGATTTTACGGTTGGGTCGTTTTCCTAAGAATTGTTTTTATAATTTTTTCAACATTTAAATCAAATTTTTCTGTTTGCATGTCCGATTGGGATTCGAACTCGGGTCGTTTCGCCTCAGAAGCCATCGCGCTACCACATACGCCATCGAGACTAATATATGTAGAATGGTTTCCAAATAATGCTTTATAAGCAATACTGCTGCTGTAGCTATTGCACGAGGCTAAAACTATACTGAAACCCAAAGGATTTAAGTTTATCTGGACGAAGGATGGCAGAGTATATTCGAAGAAAGATGAAAATTCTAGAGCGACGCTAATAAAAACAAAAGAGGATGTTTCCAAGCAATTGTAAGCTTGCTTAGTTTCTGTAAATTTGTTAGTTTTTGTTTTTTATCAATGATGGAAATTAACGATTTTTTTAATAGTCCAACAAATACGCAGTCGCCCGCATTGCGCAAAATATACGTTTTGCGCAATGCGGGCGATTGCAGACAGTTCTTGAATGATTGTGACACATTTAAAAATTTTCATAGGAATACGAGTATTAGAAGTCTTTCAAAACATTTTAACGAGCTAAGCTTATTGGTAGATGATCTAAATTCTGAATTCGACGTATTAGTCTTATCCGAAACCTGGTTAACTGCAACACATTGTTTCAATATTAAAGGTTGCTAAATGTTCAACGGGTTTGCAAAATACAATAAATGTGATGGCGTTGTTGTTGTTGTTGTTAACAACAAATATAGCGTAGAAAAATTTGACCACCAGATCGACGATGCTAATATAATCGACCTATTAATAACTAATGAGAAAATTGAAGTATGTATTACAGGGATTTTCCGATCGCCAAACTCCTAATATTTTTCTACATTCACTAAACACGTTTTTGAACATGAAACGCAGACACAAAAACCACTTTATAGTAGGAGACTTGAATATAGACATTTTAAAAAGTAGAATAACTTCAATAGGAAATGATTATCTTGATACCATGATAAGCTATGGATTCGTAGAATACTTAGAAAGAAACACGCAAACAACAGGGCATGGTAAATTAACATGCTTAGACCACATTTTTTGGAAAACCAATTCAGACTTTGTTTTTTTCGCCGGCTGTATATGAAACATTTGTAACTGATCATTTCAGCACATAAGCTAAAATTAAAATTCCGGCATCCGACTACAAATGCAATCCGGCAGTTGCGGTCGTTGCAAGTCGAAAAATTGATTACCTAAAAGTTGCAGACAATATAAATAATGTAAGTTGGGCTCCATTCATGAATTCTAATGATGGAGAAATCGGCTGTGGGATCCTTTTCAATATTCTTAATGAAGTCTTAGTTAAATTTTCTTCTGTTATTTCTAAAAAGACTGTTAGTCCAACATTACGACCACTTAAAAATTGGGCAACACAAAGTATTGTAGCTTCTATAAGACGAAGGGACAAGCTCGCAAGGATGGCCAAAAAGCATCCATACAACGAAGAATTATTAGCAAAATACAAGTCTTACAGAAACAAATTAACAGACATCATCAGGTCAGCTAAAAATGCTTACTATTCAAATGAAATCAATAAAGTTTTAGGAAATAGCAAAAAATTGTGGAAGAAAATCAACGAACAATATTTGAAGATATATTTTAAAAGAGTGGGGCTTGAAATCAAAAAGTAGGAAAAATGGGGATTTTAGAAAATGGAGTGTGGTCAGGTTTTTGTTAAATAAAACAAAATTTTTGGAAAAAATAACAAAATTATTTATTTATTAATATCTGATATTACCACCTCTTGCTCTAATCACAGCTTGTACTCGATTTTGAATTGAAATTATTAATTTTTTAATGGTATCTCGAGGAATTTCGCTCCATTCCTCTATTAAGGCCTCCTTCAATTCGTCGATAGCCGAAGGCGCGGGATCTCTGTGTCGGACTCTTCTTTCGAGCTCGTCCCACGCTCAATGGGACTGCGTGCAGGCCAGTCAATTGTCGCAATATTAGCTTCGTTCAGGAACTGCTGTGCTTGACGCGATGTGTGACATCGTGCATTAAAGTAGTCACCAATAGATGCTGCGTAGGGAACAACATGGCCACGTCGAATACCGGTAATATACCGTTCGGCTTTCAATCCTCCTCCTCGGCCTCCTGAGGGCACGAATACAATTTCCGTTTTTTAATCCAAAGAGATACCGGCCTACACCATACACGAACCGCCCCCGTATGCTACCGTTTCTGTGATACAGCATTGCGCAAATCGCTCACCTGGACGCCTGTATACCCGACCTCTTCTGTCACTGCCATGTAGATACACTCTGGTCTCGTCGGTGAACAATACGGAGCGCCATTGCTCGAGGGTCCAATTTAAGTGATTCCTGGCAAACGTGAGTCGCGCTTGTCGGTGATGTGGGGTCAATTTTGGGCCTGTGGCGGGCCGTCTTGAAGTTAAATTCGCTTCCTGTAGTCGTCTCCTCACTGTCCACTCGTTTACAGCTACTCCGCGAACGTCCCTCAGATTCTGCTGCACGTCAACTCCCGTGAGGTGCCGATTTCGTAGCATACTTGTCACAATAAAACGATCGTCTCTATCGGAAGTGCACCTAGAGCGCCGGGGCGGGGTCTCTGATTGTAGCTACCTTCCCCCGAAACACTCTTGACACAGTAGACTGACTCATTCCTAGCAGACAAGCGACTGTTCTCTGAATAAGCCCTTCCGAAAATAGGGCGACAACTTAAGCCGCCTGCTGAGGCGTGGTACTCATGAATGACAAAATTGGGAACATTCCTGTTCCGCGAATATTATTGCATTTAGGGAGAATTCTTAAAATTTCTTTATTGCGGGATTTCCGCTTTAAGGTAGTTAATTTCTACTTTAGGTGGTAAGAACCTAGAACCCATGCGGGGGATTTGCAGCTCCTAAAGCGGGAATTTCCTGATTTTTGGGAAAGTTCTTTCTAATCGAATAGAGAGATTTCTCGTAATTTTTGCGAAACAGGAATGTTCCCAAAATTGTGACTCTAATTGCTTTAAACTTATTCAATCGACCTTCCAGATTCAACTAACCATTGAAAACCCTTTGCAGATGCATTTATAGGGTTAGTTTGCCTTGTAATAACCCATTCATAAATGTTCAATTTTCCGACTTCTTAGCTCCAGGTAGCGTTCATTCATAAAACACTCATTAAATGGTGATAAAAAAAAGGTATCATTGTAAAGCTAAGATCTCAAACTTTCAAATTACATACGATTTGTAGGGATACATAACGTACTTTTAAAAATATACATAACAAATACACGTGCTTTCGGTTTGATTCAGTATTTTAGCTCGCAAGTGTATTAAAAAGGCGAACTACGGTTTATTAATGGTAGACAACTGGGTAGTCAAACAGAAATTGTATTTAAATCTGGAAAAAAACTAAGTATATACAGTTCACGAATTCTGCTTTAATGGAAACTGATAGGGGTAACTCCAAGGTTGCTATAAAAGGCATAACTTTGGAAAACGTAAGAAATATAAAATATTTAGGAGTAATAATTGATTACGTTTTAAAGTGGGATCTCCACATTATATCTATGTATATGCAAAAAGTTAGGGAAACCTCGTACATGTTTTATTTGTTGCGCGATGTGGTAAATCTCCAAGTAATTAGAAATGAATATTTTGCAATTTTTCAAAGTGTCGCACGGGATACTTTACTCGTGGTCAAAATCAAAATAAATTACCAATGAAAAAATGGAAAAAAGCTATTATGCAAACACATGCTAGTACGTTAGGTCCCAAAGCATTTAATTTATTGCAGCCTAGTATTAAAATAGTCTAACAGCTCAAAATTACAAAAAAATATTAAAGGAAGTGGTCTTGGCTAAACCAGACATATTTACGGAAATTAAAAATATTGTAAAATAACTACATGAAATATGCTCGTTTTTTAAACTACCTGTTTAATTTCTTTATGTTTTATATATATATATTTATGTATACATATTTTCTATTTCTATTTGTTTACCTTTATTGTAAATACCAGTTTAAACTAAAATTTTAAATTTAATGCATTTTGAAGTAAACAACTGAATTTTTAAAATAACCACTACCTTTCAGCTCTCACGCTCAAGCCCTTCTGTCTTTTGTGAGTTACAATAGCTTAATTAATAGTTTATAAGTGTACAAAATATGTAGAATTTAAACTGCAATAAAGATGAAGATGAGAATACTATCCCAGCATAAAAAGTGGTTAACTAAGTTGGGTACGTAACTGGGTTACCTAAATCATCAACATCGTAGCCCATGAATAGCTATCTACGTTGGGTACGTACCTGGGTTACCTAAATCATGAAAATCGTAGCCCCCGCGCCATGGATCTCTTGAAAGTCCTATAGGCTGTGTGAAAATGGTGAGTATGCCGGGATGGCTATTTAGCATAGCTATTTTGGGTAGTACGCGTTACCGGTGGGTACGGTGTTTTGCTGGGTACTGCATTCAGTAGGAACCCAACCGGGGTCCAGTGCATAGAAGCCGAGTATTCTAACCGTCGCCCCATCCGGACTACTTATAACAATCATGTATGGAACAAAATGCCACCCAAATGTTCACCACCATTCTAGCGTTAGACCTCCAGCCGATCGTTTACATTTTCGACGACACTGATTTTACATTGGTCGCATGAACCGCATGAGCAAACCACATTGGCGACCAACAACAAAGTAGATGGTTGTGGTGCAAGAGCATGCGGCTCATCCGGTTCATGTGGTCAATGTAAATTGGCATATCACTTTTCATTTTTCATTATCTCGTCCTTCAGCTCTTGAATGGCTGTTGGCGCATTTTCTTTCAAATTTTCCCAAAGAAAGAAGTCCAATGATGTCAAATCACATGATCTCGGCGGACAATTGACATCGCCATTTCGGAAGATAATCGGACCATCGAACTTTTGCCGCAAGGAAGTCATTGTTTAGTTTGTTGTATGGCTAGTGGCAACTTCCTGTTAGAACTACATACGTATATCATTCAAATCAATAGCCCCAAATTGCGTTCAGAAAAAAAAATCCGTTACTATGGCGCGATAGCGTATGCCATTCACTTACCAGCCTGGACGTCTAGGTTTTCGAAGAACTACAGCCCGATGACTCCGCCGCTCCAAAAACCACACTAAAAAGTAAATTTTTATGAATGCGTAGCCTTCTCAGCAATAAGTTTTTGGGTTCTTATCAGCCCAGATGCGACAATTCTGCTTTGTTGAGGAATCCATCCATCCTCGTCGTGATAAGTAATTTGGGTGAATTTTGTTCCATCCATGATTGTAATAAACCACATTATTGATAAAAAAAAATAAAATTCTTTCAAAACTGTTTATTTTATTCACACCTTACATGGTGAAATCCCGATTGGGACACCTTTTAGGTTGAATTTACATTGCCGCATGTACCGGATGAACAGAATGATGCCGGGGACACACCTATCCGATCATACTCCGATCATACAGTCGGACGAGTATATGAGAGGCAAATTATATGGGATTTCGGCCGCGTTGTGGCCCGGGCTTTAGTTCACACTTTTCTGATACGCGTCCAATCATACTCCGTTCGAAACCCAATTCCATTTCCTTCCCATACACTAGTTCGACTGCATGATCGGAGTATGATCGGATAGGAGTGGCCCGGGCTTGAGTCGCATGAGCGACCCACATCGGCGACCAATAACAAAGTATAGATGCTTGTGGCGCGAGAGCATGCGGTCCATTCGGTTCATGCGGCCAGTGAACGACACTGCCATCTAGATTGCCAGGCCGGCGGGTCGGCTGTTTGTCAAAGCCCCGAGGACATGACAAGCAGTCAACCGTATGTAAACGCGTGCGGTCGCCTTGTGAAATTTCGCGATTTTCGTGCGGAAAAGTAAGTTTAGTGTCGCGATTTCAAGTGCAAATAAAAGTAGTAGTTATCAGTGACGTGTGGAAGTGAAAACAAAACGTAAAGTCCCGTGAAATACCGAACGAAATGGACTGTTAAGAAGTGCGAGGCTATGAAAGTGCGAAACGGGAAATTTCGCATTTTTCAATAATTTGACGGCTATTTGGCTAATGTGAATCGTGCACTACCCTGGGACTAATCCTCGAGCCGGTGATTTTTGCGAAAACTCCCGGAAGTGCCCCAAAAAGTAACTGTAAAATGGTCGTCAAATGACAACATTCCAGATAATCTCTGGCCCTTTCATCGGAATTCATAATGTAAGTATAAGTCTTTTATACCCAGGACTTATAGGGTATATTGTTTTTGTCACGACGAAAATATGTAACGCCTTAAAGGAGGCTCCGGAGGTATAGCAATGTACCATATATATATAAATGATCAGGGTCGCCTCCTGACTCGATTTAGCCATGTCTGTCTGTCTGTAAGTCCGTCCACTTTTCTAATAAAGGGCAGTAAGTCTTTAGCAGGAATCAACCTGAAGTTTGCAGTGCTGATAGTAGCCTGCTCGAGGAGTGACATCCTACAACGCGCGATGGTGGGACATTCGCACAAGAAGTGTTTGGTCGTTTTCAAGTCTTCCAGACAGAGACGGCATTCAGTCTTGCTGGACAGACCCATCTTGTTCAGGTGATGGCCAGATAAGTACCCCACTAGGAGTCTTATGCTAGGATTACACGATTGACGATTCGCGTGAATATTTACGCTTTTTTGATGTTCAATCGATATCAATCGTGTAAAGGCACAATTTTTTTACGTCAATCTACGCCAATTTGGTTGACGACTAGATTGTCCCCAATTTCCGTCAACTAAAATTTACGCGATTACATCAATCATGTAAACGAACCTTTTAGGCACAATTTTTTTACGTCAATCTACGCCAATTGGGCTGACCACTAGATTGTCCCCAATTTCCGTCAACCAAAATTTACGCGTTTACATCCATCATGTAAACGGACCTTTTTGAAGCACAAGTGTCAATCGACAGATCAATTGCGTCAACCAGTGGTTGACGTCTCGAGCATCAACCACAGACGTCAATATTGGATCAATTTCGGTGGAAAATTTACAGTTTTCATAGTTTTATGTGTTTCTTTGTTTCAAACAACATGTAGGTTTTGATTATACTCTTTTTTTTTAATTTTTGTGAATTTAATTTATTTATAGTTTAATAACAAACTATATTTTGTTTCTAGTGAGTTTGAACATGATAAGTGGAGATTTTTTCAACGATAATATCGAATTTTCTAGTGCGACAATCATCAAATTTGTTCGCTACGGCTTCCCACTATTGAGTTGTTGATGGTACCTACATTGACACATTGAATAATTGTAGATAATGCATTGAAAATAAACAACTATTAACAAAGAGACAAACCTGTATAAAATTTCCTTTCAAAGCAGAATATATCGCGTCGCAGACTTCTGGTACTATCATTGATATTATACAAGGTGCGATTCGAAATAGTACTGAGAGCGATTTGAAGCTGTCGCCAGTAACTAAAAATCTTAAAGTTACGGCCAAACGCTCAGATGCGGAAATTGACTTTCGCATATTTGTATCCTGCTTTTGAATTAGCGGTGTCACCATATGCAACAATTCATTAAAAGCAGTTTCATTCATACGCAGAAAATTTGTATACAAATGTTTCTGATTCTCTATATCTATGATTCCTGCAACACATTATTGTGTGCTCCATACATTGGCCGATTTTCAAACCATTCAAATACCCAGGCTCGTCGTACAGCGCGAGAATTTTCTGTTGCCTTTTTTTCATCCAAATACTGCTGATAAAATGCTGCAAACACGTACAAGGCTGCTGCCCTTTTTAGGGTTTTGTATAAAAACAAAACCCTTATGAAATCGGTTATGAGTCCGTCTGTCCGTCTGTCTGTCTGTCGTCCATGAAATATCTTACGAACCGCCGAAGCTACATGCATGAAATTTGGTGGAAATATGGGGAAATACTATAATTCTCTGGAGAAAGCGATGCGTCTTAATGGGTCAACTTTAAGGGGAGGTCCCCATAGAGGGGAAATGAAGGTCGAAATTTTTCTTTCGCTTGGTATAGGCAAGTGGGGTATCGTAAGAAAGGTACCGTCGAGTACATTCCATTTCTGTAATTTTTTTCAAATTTGAAGAAAGGGGAAAAGAGGGAGAGGGGAAAATATGTGGTCCGAGTTTGTCCCCCCCCCCCCCTTGCATTTCGAGACTGTTATAGCTAGAAATATGAAAATTTACAGAAAAGCGGCATTTCACTAGCATAGAAAACTAAAAATAATAGAATTTCTAAATATCTTCCAAAAAGGTTAATAATAGTAAATTTCTATAGTTGCAATTAGCACACCCCTGTACCCCTCAAGCACACCCTAGGTCAAAAATATTGATGGTTAATGATAACCAACATCATAGGCAATAATATCTTTAAGTTTCATTACAATGACATGATATTTAATAATAGTACATTGACTTAAATTTATGCATTTTGACACTATCCATACAAAAAATACACCTACCGGCCTCATGCATGGATGCGAGTACTACTTGCATGTTGTTTTTCGTAGTGCGAATTGCAGTTATTTAATGCACCAACTTTGGAAGGGTGAAGATTGGTTAGGGCGGTGATTCTAACAATAATTATTCACACAATTTTTTTTTTAAGGTTTTGTGTCTTTAATCTTACAAAATCGGTCAAATGTCTGTCTGTTCGTCTGTTCATATAGAATATCTTACGAACGGCTGAAGCTGCACACATAATTCGGCAATAATGTGTAGAAATGCTATAATTCGCTGGAGATAGCGTTGTGTTGTAATTGGCCAACTTTAAAGGGGGGGGGGGGGGGGGTTCCACACAAAGGCGAAATTAAGGTCAATTCTTTTTTATCCACTGGTATAGCCAAGTGGGGTGTCGTGAGAAAGGTAATGTTGAGTACATTCCATTTTTAGCATTTTCTTGAGATTTGTAGAAAGGGGAACAGTGGAGGAAAAAATATTAGACCGTAATTTGTCCCAGCCGCCCTGAATTTCGAAGCCGTTACACAAGTTTGCAATTTGCAATGTCATCTTAACATGAATGGTTAAGCATCTCGAAGAGAAGGACAGTTTATCTCGTATATATCTATCTACAGTACAGCTTCTCGTATTAAAACTATTACTTTGAGAAGTGACAGATGGAGTCTTTTTATGAATTGGCATGTAAGATACTATATCATGGGTAAGACATTTAATTATGGTGTTTTCATTCAGCTGAGTGGTACCAAGAAGAGCAGGGAGCCAATATTTAGATACCAAAATAAGCGCGTGCTACAAAACCCTCGAATTGCGGGCGTAGCCCTCTATATTCCGGTTTCATTTTTATATTTTTCAACATCGTATAGAAAAACTATAAACTATAACCGATTTTCACTACACAACTAAAAATAATTATTAATTAAAATTAAATTAATAATTTTATTCACAAGTTGAAAATATTTTTTTTTTACAATATTTATGTACGAGTATATGCTCACGCCCGTCGTCGTCGCAATTTTGTCTGATTGGGGAGAGTGAATAATTTGGAATTCAATTATCGCTATTGAAAATAAGCGTCAACCAATGATCAATTCGATTGACATAAAAAGAGTCAATCGTGTAAATGGTTCGATTGTACGGTTGGCGGTTTACCCTTTTTTAGGGTTTTGTATTAAAAACAAAACCCTTATGAAATCGGTCAAATGTCTGTCCGTCTGTCCGTCTGTCCATGAAATATCTCACGAACGGCTGAAGCTACATACATGAAATTTTGTGGGAGTATGTAGAATTATTATAATTCGCCGGAGAAAGCGATTCGTTGTAATAGGCTGACTTTAAGGGGATGTCCCCATAGAGGGCAAATGAAGGTCAAAATTTTTTTTTCATCTGGTATAGGCAAGTGGGGTATCATGAGAAAGGTAACACCGAGTACATTCCATTTCCGGTATTTTCATCAAATTTGAAAAAAGGGGAAAAGAGATAGAGGGGAAAATATGTGATCCGAGTTTGTCCCCCCCCCTTGCATTTCGATACCGTTATACTTAGAAATATGAAAATTTGCAGAAAGGCGGCATTTTACTAGTGTAGAAAACCGAAAATCGTAGAATTTTGATATCTCAACAAAAAAGCTTAATAATAGTACATTTCTATAGTTGCAGTTAGCATACCCCTGCACGCCTTAAGCACAGCCGAGGTCAAAAATATTGATGGCCAATGATAACCAACATCATTGGCAATAATATCTTTAAGTTTCATTATAATCACATAATATTTAATAATAGTACATTCATTTAAAGTTAGGCATTTTGACACTATCCACACAAAAATTACACCTACCGGCCTCATATGTAGGTGTGAGTACTACTTTCATGTTGTTTTTCGTAGTGCGAATTGCAGTTATTTAATTAATCATTTTTAAAAGGGTAAAGATTAGTTGGGGGCGCTGCGTCGTAATTGGCAAATTTTACCGAGTGGAAGGGGAGAGGGGTCCACATAGAGGCGAAATTAAGCTCAAATTTTTTTTTATCGACTGGTATAGGCAAGTGAGGTGTCGTGAGAAAGGTAATGTTGAGTACATTCCATTTTTTCGCGTTTTCTTGAAATTTGTAGAACGGGGAATAGTGGGGGAGGAAAAAATATTAGTTCGTAGTTTGCCCCCCCCCCCGGCATCTCGAGACTGTTAGAATTATGAAAACTTACAGGAAGGTGAGTTCCGAATAGCATACAAAATGGAAAATAATGGAATCTGTATATCTTCTCGTAGTCCGGATGGCGCAACGGTTAGCACGTTCGCCTTCAACGCACTGGGCCCCGGTTCGATTCCGGGGACTTACGTGTCGGACTATGAGCCCACTCAGCTGTTAAATGAGTACCCATTATGGGGTAAATAACTCGGTTGAGCGTGCTGCTGATCACATACCTCTGCACAAAAACCGTCACGATCTAGAAAATGAGATGATGCTAACTCATCTCGAGGCCGTGGTTCAAATTGGACTGTTGCGCCAGTTATTTATTTATATCTTCTCAGAATAGGTAAGTAATAGTTTATTTCTGTAGTTACAGTTAGCACCCCTCTGCATGCCTTAAACACCTTCGAGGTCAAAAGTACTGATGGCCAACGATAACCAACACCTTAGGCAATAATATGTTCTAAGTTTCGTTACAATCACGTAATATGAATTGGCATGTAAAATGTAAGTGGGTAAGACATTTTAATTATGTTTTTTTTTTGTCCATCTGAGTGGTATCAAGAAGAGCAACGAGCCGATATTTATATACCAAAATAAGCGCTTGCTACAAAACCCTCGGATTGCGGGCGTAGCCCTCTATATTCCGGTTTCATTTTAAATTGTGTCAATCGACATTTTGGTTGACGCTGTTAAAATTGACGTGTTTAAGTCAATCGTATAACTCGGGGGAACAATCTGTTTACGCTTCTGTCGAAAATACGCCAATCGTGCGTCAAACTATTGACGCTAGATTTACGCTTTTCCGTCAATCGTGTAATCCTAGCATTACTACGATTACTCGATTGACGGAAAAGCGTAAATCTAGCGTCAATAGTTTTACGCTCGATTGGCGTATTTTAGACAGAAGCGTAAATACATTGTTCCCCCGAGTTATACGATTGACTTAAACACGTCAATTTTAACAGCGTCAACCAAAATGTCGATTGACACAATTTAAAAAAAGGGTAAAGCGCCATACAATCGAACCGTTTACACGATTGACTCTTTTTATGTCAATCGAATTGATCATTGGTTGACGCTTATATTCATTTGAGCCAATCCCCATGGTTCACTCTCCCAATCAGACAAAATTACGACGACGACGGACAACCACTGGTTGACGCAACTGATCTGTCGATTGACACTTGTGTTTCAAAAAGGTTCCTTTACATGATTGATGTAAACGCGTAAATTTTGGTTGACGGAAATTGAGGACAATCTATGGGTCAACCAAATTGGCGTAGATTGACGTAAAACCAGGAGTCCGGAGCGTATATACCCTAGACTTGTACAGACCTAGTGGTGATACCAAAAGTACCAATTAACAACGACCATTTGCATTAGAAATGAGTTTCCTATATGACCAGTTTATCGGGGAGGTTAGCACTCATATAGGAGGATCTTGACCATTCTCAAAATCAATTAACTAAGTAACCCATTCCATTGTACAAATATTTGTCGAATTTTTCAAGTCGCTAGCTTCATTCTATCGAAAGTTATTGCTTATTTGAAGTTTCATTTGTAGGGGAGGTAGGGGTTCCTTGGGTCGGATCTTGCCCTTCATTGCCACCAACCAATAAGATTACCATAGAAACATTTAAACAAAATTTCAAGTCTCTAGCTTCACTCTATCGAAAGTTATCGCTTATTTGAAGTTTCATTTGTAGGGGAAGTAGGGGTTTCGTTGGTCGGATTTTACGTATTTTCAATATTAGTCAACTGGATCCTACTACACACATTTGACCAAAATTTCAAGTCGCTAGCTTTATTTTGTCGTAAGTTATCGCTTATTTTAAGTTTAATTTCTAGGGAAGGTAGGGGTTCCTTAGGTCGGATCTTACCCATCTTTAATGCCAACTAACTCAATCTCACTTTTAACATTTAACCAAAATTTCCAGTTGCTGCTTTCATTCTATCAAAAGTTATCGTTTATTTGAAGTTTCATTTGTAGTGGAGGTGGGAGTTTCTTGGGTCGGATCATGCCCAATTTCAATACCAACCAAGTAGGCCTTACTAGCAACATTCCACCAAAATTTCAACTTGCTCGTATCGTTCTATCGAAAGTTATCGTAATTAAAGTAATATTTAATTTTTTGAAAATTGTAGGGGAGGTAGGCGTTCCTTTCATCTGATTATGCCCAACTTACCAAAACCTAAACAACTTCTTACTTCAGGGTTACATGCCAAAAATCAGATGTCTACGTCAATTGGTTCAAGAGTTATAGACAAAAAACCTGAAAAGTAGGGTAGTACGGGGTTCTTTGTGAGAAAATTACCGTTAGTTTTCACCTAATCGGAGTCCGAAGCGTATATATCCTAGACTTGTACAGACCTAGTGGTGATACCAAAAGTACCAATTGGCAACGACCATATGCATTAAAAGTGAGTTTCCTATATGGCCAGTTTATAGGGGAGGTTGGCACTCATTCATGAGGATCTTGGCCATTCTAAAAATCAACTGACTAACCCATTCTACAAATATTTGTCGAATTTTTCAAGTCGTTAGCTTCATTCTATCGAAAGTTATTGCTTATTTGAAGTTTCACTTGTATGGGAGGTATGGGTTCCTTGGGTCGGATCTTGCCCATCATTGCCACCAACTAATAAGATCACCCTACAAACATTTAAACAAAATTTCAAGTCACTAGCTTCACTCTATCGAAAGTTATCGATTATTTGAAGTTTCATTTGTAGGGGAAGTAGGGGTTTCGTTGGTCGGATTTTACTTATTTTCAATATTAGCCAACTGGATCCTACTACAAACATTTGACCAAAATTTCAAGTTGCTAGATTTATTTTGTCGTAAGTTATCGCTTATTTTAAGTTTCATTTCTAGGGGAGGTGGGAGTTCCTTGGGTCGGATCTTGCCCATTTTCAATACCAACTAAGTAGGTCTTACTAGCAACATTCCACCAAATTTTCAACCTGCTAGTAATTATCGTAATTAGAAATTATTTAATTTTTTGAAATTTGAAGGGGAGGTAGGCGTTCTTTTGATCTGATGACCTCAGGGCTACATGCCAAAAATCAGGTGTCTACGTCAATTGGTTCAAGAGTTATAGACAAAAAACGTGAAAAGTAGGGTAGTACGGGGTTCTATGTAAGAAAATTACCGTTAGTTTCCAACTGATCAATTTTATTTTCTCAGGAGAGTATTAGATTACCCTCATGGAGTAATCTGCCAAAGCTAGAGCTTTTTATGTTTGTTTAATCGAGAGTTATAGATACATTTAAGTATTTGACATATGTAGAGGAGGTAGGCGTTCTCTTGGCCTGATCACGCCCGTCATTCCCATTTTCAATACCAACCAGCTAGATCATACTTCCAACATTTGACCGAAATTTCAAGGCTCTAGCTTCATTCTATCGAAAGTTATCGTGCGAACGGACAGACAGACGGACAGACAGACAGACAGACATGGCTAAATCGAATCAGGAGGTGACCCTGATCATTTATATATATACTTTGCTATACCTCCGGAGCCTCCTTTAAGTTGTTACATATTTTCGTCGTGACAAAAACAACTTACCCTATACTATAAGTCTAGGGTACAAAAATTGCAAAATTGGTGCCGCGACAATAATTTAAATTTAATTATTAGTAAATGTGAAGTTTTGAGCGCGTATAGATTAAAATCTCCTTTCTTTTTTGAGTACTCCATAGCAGACTCTGTTCTTGAAAGAGTCTCTGAGATATCAGATCTTGGTGTAATTTTTGATTAAAAGCTTTCATTTCGACCAAATATTGACTATATTTGATCAAAAGCGAATAGTATGTTAGGATTTGTTAAACGGAACGCGCGCGAATTTAATGACCCTTATACTTTAAAAATTTTGTATTCAGCTTTTTTTCGCTCGCGTCTTGAGTATTGCTCTATTGTGTGGAATCCTTTCTATAATGTTCATATCGAGTGTAAAGAGAGAATTCAGCATAATTTGACTCGTTTTGCTATTTACCAAATTTGCTGGCGTTTTAAGCCTGATTATGGTACTCGTTGCTCCTTATTTGGTTTACAAACGTTAGATTATAAAAGGACTTTCTTGAACGCCATGTTTATAAGAGACTTGCTTTGCTGTCACGTTTTGTGTGAAGATATAACGAACTACTTTGTAGTAAGAAATATTCCTCACAATTTTCGGCGCAACAATCTTCTTGTTCAGCCTTACCATTAGGGATGGGTATCGATTAATCGATTAATCGAAATAATCGATTATTTTGTCGAATAATCGATTTTTATTTAATCGATTACATTAGGGTCGATTTAATCGTTAAATCGATTATTTTATAACGATTATTGAACTTTTTTCTTCGCTGAGACTTCAGATTTCAAGAGCGATATATTTTTCTTTCATTGCGAAAAATCACTTACAACAGTCGTGTATGGTACATATTTATCTACTACTTTTCTCATTCTACTTTTACCTATCTACCACAATTTTTCTCTGAAGCTGGTCAAATTCTGAGGGAACAGAGAGGCCGACTGACCGCCGACATGGCCAATACACTTAAGGACATTCATGATAAGTATTGGGATTAATAAATAAGCTCAATACTTCTCACAACTCAATAATTACTATTATTTCTGCAGCTACTGGGAACGTTTCAGGCAACTGCTTCCAGTAGGTGTAATTATTATTTCTCTGTTTGATGACCTTTCTTGTTTTTATGTGAATAAATAAGGACTATTTTTTGCTTGGAGTTCATTGTTTTCATTGTACCCAGTTTTTAATTTGTCCCAACCTTTTTTGAAATTGTCTATTAATCGAGTAATCAATTTTTCAAGTCACAAATAAATCGGTGTATCGATTAATTCGTAAAAAATTATAATCGTTTCATTAATCGATTACTTGTTGGTCGATACCCATCTCTACTTACCATAGAGTGAATTATGGTCTTAATGAACCTATTACACGGTGTTTTATCCTATTTAACAGCTTGAAGGATCTCGTTGACTTTCACTCTAATAACAAACTAAAATAATTTTTAAAAGAGAATATTTTAATAAATTCCCTTATTAATTAACTAATTTTAACAATCTGCTGGAGTTCACAGTCGATGGATTGATTACGATTAGTCACTTACGTCGTAGTAAGTAAAGTGATGCAGAGAAGCCCAGTCCCGGGATGAAAGCTTCTGTGATGCACAAAAAAAAAGGGCATTCACAAAAGTCAGTTGAAAAATGGGCAATATGGGTGTCATATGAAACGGGGTGAAGAGCCGAATGTCCAGAAGTCCTGCAGAGGGCATTCCGGATCCTTCGGCGGCGACAAGGACATTCGAAAAAGGATATTTTTGCAAGGGATGCGAAAAATGGACAACATGGGTGTTGTATGAATCGGTGTGAAAAGGAGAATGTCCAGGAGTAGTGTAGATGGCATTTCGAGTCCTTCGGTGGTGAAAGGGACATCCATGGAAGTCAAGCGAAAAATATGAAACACGGGTGTCATATGAACCGGAGTGAAGAAGTGAATATCCGGGGGCACTATAAACGGCATTTAGGTCCTTCGGTGGCGACAAGGACATCCGAAAAAGGATTTTTCGGCAGTGAAGCAAAATATAGGCAATATGGGTGTCATATTAATCGGGGTGAAGAGGCTAATATCCAGGAGTAGTGTAGATGGCATTTCGAGTCTAGAACTATTTCATACAAAAACCCTTCATTTCACATTCACACAAATCGCAAAGGCATTGCGAAAAATAAAAAGATATTTTCCCAAAGCAGCACCAAAATATACTTTGCCAAAAAATATTTTCAACACCTTTGGCTGCCGTGTTCAATCATCCTCGTGCATACAAAATACACAAGATCCCACAGCCACAAAGTCACAATCACCATGGCGCCAATATACAACATTGCCCAGGCACGAATCGCAATCGCAGTCGCTCATAGCTTTCGTTCGTCCAATGCAGGATCGCAATCGCAGTTGAATCGCAGATCGCGTTCTAGCAAAACACCTCCATATAAAATATACACAAGTAGTGCGACATACGAAAATCGCAATTTCAAATCACAGTCGCAAATCGCCCAGTCGCAGCCTAACAAAACACAGCTTAAGTCGTAATACATCTGACTAGAAATCCCTCCAAGTCGAAACCACTCCAAGTCGAAATCCCTCCAAGTCGAAATCCCTCTAAGTCGAGACCCCTCGAAATCCAAATCCCTCCAAGTCAAAATCCCTCCAAGTCGGAATCCCTCCAAGTCGAAACCCTCTAAGTCGAAATCCCTGCAAGTCAAAATCCCTGCAAGTCGAAATCCCTCCAAGTCAAAGTCCATCCAAGTGGAAAACCCTCTAAGTTGAAATTCCTCTAAGATTTCAAATTAGGGAGCTTTCAACTTAGAGAGATTTCAAGTTGGGGAGATTTCAAGTTAAGGAGATTTCAAGTTAGGGAGCTTTCAAGTTTAGGGAGATTTGGAAATAGGAAGATTTCAAGTTAGGGAGATTTCAAGCTAGAAAGATTTCCAGTTAGGGAAATTTCAACTTATGGAGATTTTAACTTAATGTCATCATAGACTGTCGAACTCGAGCACGAATCTAGTACAAGTGGACCGGTTTTCTTCACACCTATGTGAAGTGTATGTCCCAACTAACAATTTGCTCTTGTGGTCAGAACCAAAACTCTTATACCTATTTTATAATATCGGTATTAAACCTTTCGGGACGAAATATTACGTTAAAAATATTTATTAGGCATTCTGCTAAAAAGTAAAACTAATACCTGAATCTGTTGTAACTTTTAAAAGAGAAGACGTGTAAAAAGTGTTTAGTGCAGATTGGAAGCTCGATGAAAACTTTAAAGGCATTTTGTTCAGATTATAGCCTTAAAAGTAATTTTTGCAAATGTGTTATTAGAAAAGTTCCTCTTAAAGTTTTTGCTTTAGACCATTCTAAGTGTTAATGCAGTGTAGGTCTAACTAAACCATTACGGGGAATAATTGCCGTTTGTCAACTCTCGTACTGCTTGTATAATAAGCTTGATCAAGAATATATTCCTGTTTCAGGGTTGTAATATTTTGGCTTAAATAGAGATGAGTAGAACGGCTTTAAATGAGAAAGCTATACACTCTGATACTTAAAGAAGTCAGGCGAACGTTGTAGGGAAAGATATAGTTTAATTGCAATTTTGAAGAAAAGTTTAATAGGAAGAAGTTATTATAATTTACTTATGGGAGCAACAAACTTAACTAAACACTTATAAGTTCTTTAAAATAGAGCTTGAGAGAACCGCCATCTTTTTCGACTGTTTGGTTATAGCAATTATTGCGCCAGAAATTAATTTCTTCAATACTTTGGTGACTTTGGATATTTTCATTTTAAATGTATTTCTTAGGGTCTGACAAGAAAATAAGAACGTGTTTAATACATTTTAGGCCACTATTAGCTACTACGCAAAAAGTACATTTAATTCATGATGAACATTAAATGTACATGTACGCTAAATTTCGAGAGGGATTCGTTTTTTGGAAGTTTTGTACAGCATTTGATCAGAAAAATTTCTTTCGCAGAGGAAATTTGACTATCAAATCGACAAAATCCACTGCGAAAAAGTGCATCAGACCAATAATACAAGTATGAATTTCAACTCCATTCGTATTTTTAAAGAGAACTTCCAAAAGTATCATGAATTCCACTTAATGCTACAATAAGCACAAAATTTACTTACTGAAAACCAATAGAAATCTTTGTCTCTTAGTTAAGATTCTAAAAGGTGATCTATGTATGTACAGCAGATTACTGTAAATCACTTATACGTACTTTTACTGATATCTTTCTGATAAGTTCTCTAGTTAGAGCTGTCAAGAAGACTTGAAGAATTCTTAAAATACTTTATACTCATAGTTTCATACGCCACTTTTTGGCTAGAAACGTTCTTTAAGATTTCTATCAGAACAATTTGCAAGTCAATAAGTCTTAGCTGAAACTAAATGTAGTTCTTATAAAATCCTTGAAGATCTCTATAAGAACAAAATTGTTAGTTGGGGTGTGTGTCAGAGGACATTTGTACCAGGTTCGTGATTCGAGTTCGAGTTCGACAGTGTATGGTGACACTAAGGGAGATTTCAAGTTATGATGATTTTAAGTTATGATGATTTTAAGTTAGGGAGATTTCAACTTAGGGAGATTTCAAGTTATGGAGATTTCAACTTAGGGAGATTTCAAGTTAGGGAGCTTTCAAGTTGGGGAGATTTCAACTTAGGGAGAGTTCACGCTAGGGAGCTTTCAAGTTTGAGGGATTTCAAGTTAGAGAAATTTCATGTTAGGGAGATTTCAAGTTAGAGAGATTTCAAGTTAAAGGGATTTCAAGTTAGAAAGATTTCAGGTTAGAGAGATTTCATGTTAGAGAGCTTTCAAGTTTGGGAGATTTCAAGTTAGGGAGATTTTAAGTTAGAGGGATTTCAACTTAGGGAGATTTAAATTTAGAGAGATTTCAAGTTAGGGAGATTTCAGGTTAGGGAGAATTTAACTTAGGGAGATTTAAACTAAGGGAGAGTTAAATTTGCAAAAGATTTCAAGCTAGAGAACTTTCAAGTTAGGGAGCTTTCAAGTTAGGGAGATTTCAAATTGGAGGGGTTTCAAGTTATGGAAATTTAATGTTAGGGAGATTTCAAGCTAGGGAGATTTCAAGTTAGAGGGATTTCAAGTTAAGGAGATTTCAAGTTAGGAAGCTTTCATGTTAGGGAGCTTTCAAGATAGGGAGATTTCAAGTTTCTACACTACTCCTGGACATTAGCCTTTTCACCCCGATTCGTATGACACCCATATTGCCCATATTTCGCTTCACTGGCAAAAATATCCTTTTTCGAATGTTGCCACCGAAGGACTCTAAGTGCCATTTATAGTGCCCCCGGACATTCGCTTCTTCACTCCGGTTCATATGACACCCATATTGTAAATTTTTCACTTGACTTCCACGAATGTCCTTTTCACCACCGAAGGACTCGAAATGCTATCTACTATACACCAATCCTGCATATTCGCCTTTTCACTCCGATTCATATGACACCCATATTGCCCATTTTTCAATTGACTTTCAAGAGAGAGATTTCAAGTTATATAGATTTCAACTTAAGGAGACTTCAAATTAGGGAGCTTTCAAGTTAGGGAGATTTCAACTTAGGGAGACTTCAAGTTTGAGGGATTTCAAGTTAGAAAATTTACATGTTGGGGAGATTTCAAGTTAGAGATATTTCAAGTTAGAGGGATTTCATGTTAGAGAGATTTCATGCTAGAAAGATTTCAAGTTATAGAGATTTCATGTTAGGGAGCTTTCAAGTTAGGGAGATTTCAAGTTAGGGAGATTTCAAGTTAGGGATATTTTAAGTTAGAGCGATTTCAAATTAGAGGAGATTTCAACTTAGGGAGATTTCAAGTTAGGAAGATTTTAAGTTAGGGAGATTTCAAGTTAGGGAGATTTCAACTTAGGGAGATCTCAACTAAGGGAGACTTAAAGTTAGCAAGATTTCAAGTTAGAGAGCTTTCAAGTTAGGGAGTTTTCAAGTTAGGGAGATTTCAAGTTTCTATACTACTCCTGGACATTCGCCTTTTCACCCCGATTCATATGACACCCATATTGCCCATATTTCGCTTCGCTAGCAAAAATATCCTTTTTCGAATGTCCTTGTCGCCACCGAAGGACTCTAAGTAACACTTACAGTGCCCCCGGACATTCGCTTCTTCACTCCGGTTCATATGACACCCATATTGCCCATTTTTCACTTGACTTCCATGAATGTCCTTTTCACCACCGAAGGACTCGAAATACTATCTACTATACACCACTCATGCATATTCGCCTTTTCACCCCGATTCATATGACACCCATATTGCCCATTTTTCAATTGACTTTCGTGAATGTCCTTTTCGCCACCGAAGGACTCGAAATGCCATCTACACTACTCCTGGACATTCACCTTTTCACCCCGATTCTTTTGACACCTATATTCCCCATATTTCGCTTCACTGCCAAAAATATCCTTTTCCGAATGTCCTTGCTGCCACCGAAGGACTCTACATCTACCGTACATTCGTCTCTTTCCAAACATTCTCCTCTCGTACATTTAAAAATCCTTGATTGCATAGCCACAACTTGCGCAGCATACTAGAACTATTTTCATACAAAAACCATTCATTTCACATTCACACAAATCGCAAAGGTATTGCGAAAAAAGATACAAAGTATCTACACTGCATGCAGATACATCGGAACATGGATATGTCTATGACTACCGACTGCGTGGAACCTGTTGTGTTAAAGATATCGATGTAAGTTTTGTAAAGATCCCAGTATAGTTATACTGGATGAAATCATTCGAAAAAACAAGTCCCACGCTTTCGGTAGGCATAAAACATATCCATGTACCCATGTATCTGGTGGCAGTGTAGATACTCGTCATAAATTCTGCTTTGCTTTGTCCTGTCCGCTTGGGCTCCTTTCTCTCGCGGGATCGTTTCGTTTTCCTTTGCATCGCGTGTGTGCAATATTCACCTCCTCTCGTGCACCCTGTTCCATCTACCTGTTCCATCTACCCGTTCGGTACAGTTTGCAGACTGCAGCCTATCGACATTTCTCTGAGTACGTTTCTGCTAATCGCAATCACGCTTCCCACCATCTTTTCCCAATCGGACGTGTATTGTGTTTGTGTATGTATCTATTGCAAAATCGCTCCCACACTATCCGTCTCATCCCGCCCCTTTAATCAACAGTCCGGGACCGGCACACACAATCCGTTTCTCAAGTAACGCGTGCGACTCTATGCGATTGTGTCCGGCAAACAGGAAGGGAAACTAACAAAAGTAAGCAAAACATTCCAACACACGCACAAAGAGAATGCTCAAGAAAAATTTTGGAATTTTTGCAGAAGGGGGGGGGGGGGGCATTTGATCTTCTGCAGACCTCTGAATTCTGAATGTACATCATGTCACGATGAGCTGCCCGGAACTATAACATCCTGCGACGAATATTTCTCTATTTCGGGGCTTGGGAGATTTTAACTCGCGCAGTACGAATCCGCCATTTTGTTTTATGAAATGTTTATTGTATGTGTGGTGGGGGCCACATTGTGGGCCAGTCAGACCTCAAATCGCCGCCATTGCAAATGCACAACCATTTCGATAGAATGAACTTCATCCGCGATGGCTCTCGCTCTCTATCTTCGGGGGGGGGGGGGGACTATGTAATGTACACACTCTCAAATTGCGTCTGCGCATGTCCAAATGTTAGTCGAATTGACTACTTGCTACTTTTTCTGGGACCCTATTGATTCAGATATGTAGTACAACGTGCGCTAGTTAATTTGTTTGGATTTTTTGCGGAATTTTTGCGGAAGGGGGGCATTTGATCTTCTGCAGACGTCTGAATGTACATCATAACATATAACATCCTGCGACGAATATTTCTTTATTTCGGGACTTGAGAGATTCTAGCTCGCCTAGTATAAATCCGCCATTTTGTTCATGTTTATTGCACATGGGGTGGGGGCCCACATTGTGGACCAGTCAGACCTCAAATCGCCGCCATTGCAAATGCACAAACACAGTCTCTGGATAACCCAATTTGGCTCGAATGAACTTCATCCGCTCTCGCTCATCTTCGGGGGGCGGGAACTATGTACACTCTCTCAAACTGCGTCTGCGCATGTCCAAATGTTAGTCGAACTGACTACTTGCTACCTTTTCTGGGACCCTAGTGATTCAGATAGTACAACACGGGCTATTTTATTAAATGATGAATGGGAATTGGCGGAAATTGAAGGTCATTGAAAGTCCGCCCGTTCACCCGTACACTGTTATTTCTTGCCGTCCACAACGTCAGATTTCAAGTTAGAGAGATTTCAAGTTAAAGGGATTTCAAGTTAGAAAGATTTCAGGTTAGAGAGATTTCATGTTAGAGAGCTTTCAAGTTTGGGAGATTTCAAGTTAGGGAGATTTTAAGTTAGAGGGATTTCAACTTAGGGAGATTTAAATTTAGAGAGATTTCAAGTTAGGGAGATTTCAGGTTAGGGAGAATTTATCTTAGGGAGATTTCAACTAAGGGAGAGTTAAATTTGCAAAAGATTTCAAGCTAGAGAGCTTTCAAGTTAGGGAGCTTTCAAGTTAGGGCGATTTCAAATTGGAGGGGTTTCAAGTTATGGAAATTTCATGTTAGGGAGATTTCAAGCTAGGGAGATTTCAAGTTAGAGGGATTTCAAGTTAAGGAGATTTCAAGTTAGGAAGCTTTCAGGTTAGGGAGCTTTCAAGATAGGGAGATTTCAAGTTTCTACACTACTCCTGGACATTAGCCTTTTCACCCCGATTCGTATGACACCCATATTGCCCATATTTCGCTTCACTGGCAAAAATATCCTTTTTCGAATGTTGCCACCGAAGGACTCTAAGTGCCATTTATAGTGCCCCCGGACATTCGCTTCTTCACTCCGGTTCATATGACACCCATATTGTAAATTTTTCACTTGACTTCCACGAATGTCCTTTTCACCACCGAAGGACTCGAAATGCTATCTACTATACACCAATCCTGCATATTCGCCTTTTCACTCCGGTTCATATGACACCCATATTGCCCATTTTTCAATTGACTTTCGAGAGAGAGATTTCAAGTTATATAGATTTCAACTTAAGGAGACTTCAAATTAGGGAGCTTTCCAGTTAGGGAGATTTCAACTTAGGGAGACTTCAAGTTTGAGGGATTTCAAGTTAGAAAATTTACATGTTGGGGAGATTTCAAGTTAGAGATATTTCAAGTTAGAGGGATTTCATGTTAGAGAGATTTCATGCTAGAAAGATTTCAAGTTATAGAGATTTCATGTTAGGGAGCTTTCAAGTTAGGGAGATTTCAAGTTAGGGAGATTTTAAGTTAGAGCGATTTCAAATTAGAGGAGATTTCAACTTAGGGAGATTTCAAGTTAGGAAGATTTTAAGTTAGGGAGATTTCAAGTTAGGGAGAGTTCAACTTAGGGAGATCTCAACTAAGGGAGACTTAAAGTTAGCAAGATTTCAAGTTAGAGAGCTTTCAAGTTAGGGAGCTTTCAAGTTAGGGAGATTTCAAGTTTCTATACTACTCCTGGACATTCGCCTTTTCACCCCGATTCATATGACACCCATATTGCCCATATTTCGCTTCGCTAGCAAAAATATCCTTTTTCGAATGTCCTTGTCGCCACCGAAGGACTCTAAGTAACATTTACAGTGCCCCCGGACATTCGCTTCTTCACTCCGGTTCATATGACACCCATATTGCCCATTTTTCACTTGACTTCCATGAATGTCCTTTTCACCACCGAAGGACTCGAAATACTATCTACTATACACCACTCCTGCATATTCGCCTTTTCACCCCGATTCATATGACACCCATATTGCCCATTTTTCAATTGACTTTCGTGAATGTCCTTTTCGCCACCGAAGGACTCGAAATGCCATCTACACTACTCCTGGACATTCGCCTTTTCACCCCGATTCTTTTGACACCTATATTCCCCATATTTCGCTTCACTGCCAAAAATATCCTTTTTCGAATGTCCTTGCTGCCACCGAAGGACTCTACATCTACCGTACATTCGTCTCTTTCCAAACATTCTCCTCTCGTACATTTAAAAATCCTTGATTGCATAGCCACAACTTGCGCAGCATACTAGAACTATTTTCATACAAAAACCATTCATTTCACATTCACACAAATCGCAAAGGTATTGCGAAAAAAGATACAAAGTATCTACACTGCATGCAGATACATCGGAACATGGATATGTCTATGACTACCGACTGCGTGGAACCTGTTGTGTTAAAGATATCGATGTAAGTTTTGTAAAGATCCCAGTATAGTTATACTGGATGAAATCATTCGAAAAAACAAGTCCCACGCTTTCGGTAGGCATAAAACATATCCATGTACCCATGTATCTGGTGGCAGTGTAGATACTCGTCATAAATTCTGCTTTGCTTTGTCCTGTCCGCTTGGGCTCCTTTCTCTCGCGGGATCGTTTCGTTTTCCTTTGCATCGCGTGTGTGCAATATTCACCTCCTCTCGTGCACCCTGTTCCATCTACCTGTTCCATCTACCCGTTCGGTACAGTTTGCAGACTGCAGCCTATCGACATTTCTCTGAGTACGTTTCTGCTAATCGCAATCACGCTTCCCACCATCTTTTCCCAATCGGACGTGTATTGTGTTTGTGTATCTATTGCAAAATCGCTCCCACACTATCCGTCTCATCCCGCCCCTTTAATCAACAGTCCGGGTCCGGCACACACAATCCGTTTCTCAAGTAACGCGTTCGACTCTATGCGATTGTGTCCGGCAAACAGGAAGGGAAACTAACAAAAGTAAACAAAACATTCCAACACACGCACAAAGAGAATGCACAAGAAAAATTTTGGAATTTTTGCAGAAGGGGGGGGGGGGGGGGGGGGGGGCATTTGATCTTCTGCAGACCTCTGAATTCTGAATGTACATCATGTCACGATGAGCTGCCCGGAACTATAACATCCTGCGACGAATATTTCTCTATTTCGGGGCTTGGGAGATTTTAACTCGCGCAGTACGAATCCGCCATTTTGTTTTATGAAATGTTTATTGTATGTGTGGTGGGGGCCACATTGTGGGCCAGTCAGACCTCAAATCGCCGCCATTGCAAATGCACAACCATTTCGATAGAATGAACTTCATCCGCGATGGCTCTCGCTCTCTATCTTCGGGGGGGGGGGGGGGAACTATGTAATGTACACACTCTCAAATTGCGTCTGCGCATGTCCAAATGTTAGTCGAATTGACTACTTGCTACTTTTTCTGGGACCCTAGTGATTCAGATATGTATTACAACGTGCGCTATTTAATTTGTTTGGATTTTTTGCGGAAGGGGGGCATTTGATCTTCTGCAGACGTCTGAATGTACATCATAACATATAACATCCTGCGACGAATATTTCTTTATTTCGGGACTTGAGAGATTCTAGCTCGCCTAGTATAAATCCGCCATTTTGTTCATGTTTATTGCACATGGGGTGGGGGCCCACATTGTGGACCAGTCAGACCTCAAATCGCCGCCATTGCAAATGCACAAACACAGTCGCTGGATAACCCAATTTGGCTCGAATGAACTTCATCCGCTCTCGCTCATCTTCGGGGGGCGGGAACTATGTACAGTACACTCTCTCAAACTGCGTCTGCGCATGTCCAAATGTTAGTCGAACTGACTACTTGCTACCTTTTCTGGGACCCTAGTGATTCAGATAGTACAACACGGGCTATTTTATTAAATGATGAATGGGAATTGGCGGAAATTGAAGGTCATTGAAAGTCCGCCCGTTCACCCGTACACTATGTTATTTCTTGCCGTCCACAACGTCAACCTTTATCGCTATCAAATCAACATCCCAACATGTACACACAGGATCCCCGCAAGCGCACCGCCCGCGCAACAGCAACAGCCATGCACAATGACCACTTCACTCAAACGACATGCACAACCAGAAAAAAAAATTTGCATTGGGCTTGTTTCCTCTTCTGACCCCCGAGTAGAAAAAAAGACATTTCGTGTGACGGACAGATTTTTAGGATGACCCCCAGCTATAAGACATATCCATGTAAAAAAAGATATTTTCCCAAAGCACCACCAAAAGATACTTTGCCAAAAAAAGATTTTCAACACCTTTGGCTGCCGTATTCAATCATCCTCGTGCAAATACACGACATCTCACAGCCACAAAGTCACAATCACCATGGCGCCAATATACAACATTGCCCAGGCACGAATCGCAATCGCAGTCGCTCATAGCTTTCGTTCGTCCAATGCAGGATGGCAATCGCAGTCGCAGTCGCAATCGCAGATCGCGTTCTAGCAAAACACCTCCATATAAAATACACACAAGTACGTACGACATACGCAAATCGCAATTTCAAATCACAGTCGCAAATCGCCCAGTCGCAGCCTAACAAAACACAGCTTAAATCGTAATACATCTGACTAGAAATCCCTCCAAGTCGAAACCCTCTAAGTCAAAGTCCATCCAAGTGAAAAACCCTCTAAGTCGAAATTTCAAATTAGGGAGCTTTCAGCTTAGAGAGATTTCAAGTTGTAGAGATTTCAAGTTAGGGAGATTTCAAGTTAGGGAGCTTACAAGTTAGGGAGATTTCGAAATAGGAAGATTTCAATTTAGGGAGATTTCAAGCTAGAGAGATTTCCTGTTAGGGAGATTTCAACTTAGGGAGATTTTAACTTAGGGAGATTTCCAGTTGGGGATATTTCAAGTTAAGGAGATTTCAACTTAGGTAGATTTCAAGTCAAGGAGATTTCAAGTTAGGATGATTTCAACTTAGGAAGATTTCAAGTTTGAGGGATTTCAAGTTAGAGAAATTCCATGTTAGGGAGCTTTCAAGTTAGGGAAATTTCAAGCTAGCGAGCTTTCAAGTTAGGAAGATTTCAAGTTAGGGAGATTTCAAGCTACAGAGATTTCAAGTTAGGGAGATTTCAACTTAGGGAGATTTTAACTTAGGGAGACTTCAAATTAAGGAGCTTTCAAGTTACGGAGATTTCAAGTTAGGGAGATTTTAAGGTAAAGGGGTTTCAAGTTATAGAGATTTCAAGTTAGGGGGATTTCAAGTTAGGGATATTTAAAGTTAGAGGGATTTCAAGTTAGAGAAATTTCAAGTTAGGGATCTTTCAGGATAGGGAGATTTCAAGTTAGGGAGATTTCAACTTAGGGAGATTTCAACTTAGGGAGATTTCAACTTAGGGAGATTTCAACTTAGGGAGATTTAAACTTAGGGAGACTTCTAATTAAGGAGCTTTCAAGTTAGGGAGATTTCAAGGGAAAGGGGTTTCAAGTTATAGAGATTCCATGTTAGGGAGATTTCAAGTTAGGGAGATTTAAAGTTAGAGGGATTTCAAGTTAGAGAGATTTCAAGTTAGGGAGATTTCAACTTGGGTAGATTTCAAGTCAGGGAGCTTTCAAGAGAGATTTTGTTGTAAATGTGAACGTGCTATAATATGTATTCACAATAGTTTTGTAACCATTGACAATTGTGGTCTTAATAAAATCACTCTCTTTCATTTTAACCGCCAATCGACACAGTCGTGTTTTATTCAATTCCACTTCTGCTGAACAACAGGTTATGGGCTAACGTTACTTGGATATTAGTTTTGCGACTTAATTCCTGGAGAATCTGTAATAGTCGATATTGGTGTAGCAAAATTAATTTTGTGTTATTGGTTGAAAGAGCAAACTTTCATCGTGCGAAATCAAATCGGTGAAAGTGTAGTGGAACATTTTTAAAAAAACCGTGCGAATTTATCGGACTTAAAAATGGCTTCGCATTCAATTATGTTTCCAAAACTTCGCGGTCGCGACAACTATGCGCAGTGGAAACGAAACGTTAAATCGTATCTAGTGATCAAAGATTTGTGGTTTTGCACCCAAATGGCTTTGGCAGCAAACGCTAAAGTAGAAGATGCTACTAGAGATTTGAAGTGTTTGTCCGAAATAACGCTGTTAATTGACCCTAGCATTTTTTCGTACATCGACGGCAAAGAAACAGCGAAGGAGGCGTGGGATGCGCTTGAAAAAAGTCTCAGTGAAACAGGGCTAAGTCGCAGAGTGGCGTTATTGAAACAGTTTACTCATACTGTACTCTCAGATTTTGAAAGTATAGAGCAGTACGTCACTGAAATGCTCTCGTTGTCGTCGCGAGTGAAAAATGCCGGTTTGTCGTTGAATGACGAAGTGGTTGCGTCAGTTATGTTGGCCGGTTTACCATCTGAATTTGACACTTTTGTAATGACAATTGAAAATACGCAGCGTAATCTTACAATTGAATATGTAAAAACTACATTGTTACAGGAGTCAAGATTAGATTCAAAGTGTAAAGGCACGAACGATAAGGCGTTAGTTGCAAAAAACAAAAAGTTCGCGTATCATACGTGCAAACAGGTGGGGCATTTCGCGAAAAATTGTCCAAAGAAAAAGCAAAAACAGAAAAAATCTAAAAATGAAAATGTGTTGTTCGCTTCGTTGTTTGCTTGCAATGCAAACTCAACGGATTGGTATGTGGACAGCGGTGCCACTTCGCATATGACGATGAACAATTCGTTTTTGTCAAATAGACGGTCGATTTTAGACGAAATGGTAGTTGTTGCAGACAACTCAACAATAAGTGCTGAATGTGCCGGTGATTTGAACATGTTTTTGGATAATGATGATGGTCAAACCAGTGCGGTGTTTACAAATGTCACGTGTGTCCCCCAATTGTGTACTAACTTGTTATCGGTGAGCCAGATGGCTTCGAAAGGAAACAAAATAGTGTTCGAAAACTCCACTTGTAAAATTTACAATCAAAATCGGGAATTAATCGGTACGGCATCATTGGTAAACGGACTTTATCGGTTAAATTGTAGACCGGTACTTGAACAATCTCAGTCTCAAAAAGTTCTGATTGCAAGTGATCACGAATTGTGGCATCGTAGACTCGGACATATCTGTCATGACAACTTATTAAAAGTTGAAAAATCATCTGATGGAATTGAACTTTTATCAAGAAAGAGTGACAAGTGCGTCGTTTGTGTCAAGGGCAAACAAACACGGTTACCATTTAAGCATCCGGGAAATAGAGCAAGGCAGTTGCTGGAATTAATTCATTCTGACGTTTGTGGACCATTCGAAGAAGCCTCATATTCGGGTTCGCGGTAATTTGTGACTTTCGTTGATGACTTCAGCCGAAAAGTTTTTGTCGTGCCAATAAAGAAGAAATCGGACGTTCTAAATGAATTTATAAAATTCAAGGCAGCCGTCGAAAATCAGTGCTCGAGAAAAATTAAGGTGTTTCGCACTGACAACGGAACCGAATATTGCAGTCAGGAATTTGAAAGTTTTTTGGCGAACCACGGCATAAAACATGAGAAAACAGCGCCTTACACACCGGAACAAGGCGGAGTCGCTGAAAGGATTAATAGAAGCATAATCGAAAAAGTCCGATGCATGTTAATAGACGCCGGATTGAGCAAACGATTTTGGGCGGAAGCAGCCGTTACCGCAGCTTACCTGTTGAATCTAATCCCATGCAGAGGCAACGAAATCCCACCGAAAGAAATTTGGACAGGAAGAAGGCAAAATCTGGAACATTTGAAAGTGTTCGGCTGTGTAGCATTAGTTCATATCCCGAAGCAGAAACGTCATAAGTTGGATGTTAAATCATCAGAGTGCTTGTTAATGGGCTATAGCAGTAATTCCAAAGCCTACCGTTTGTATGACAAGAAAACCAGGAAGATTGTCGTCAGTCGAGATGTAGTGTTCATCGAAAAACAAAACACTGAGGTAATTGAAAAAAATCTGACTAAGTTTAATGATTTTTTTGCACCGATAGAATTATCGTTCGAGAGCGTTGAGCAACAAAGGCAACCAGGTGCCAATTCCGGAGGGGAAATTGTCGAAATTGCCAGCCAGTTGCAGAATGATGGAATAGTTGAGGAGCTAGTTGTCGGACAGTCTTCTGAGGTGCTAACTACAACCCAAACGGCTGAGGATCCAACAACCAACCGGTTAGTTGATGTTCCGGCTGCAACCGCCAATGAAGTACCAGCTACGGTAGCTGAGGATCCAACAACCAACTGGGTAGTTGATGTGCCAACTGCAACCGCCATCGAAGATGAGGTTCTCGATAGCTCGGATTCTTCGGAAGTGTATGAAGATACTTTGCACGACATGACTTTTTCACCAGAAGAAAATACTTCAGTTCTGGAGGAAATTCGTCACTCAATTCGGCAAGACTCAGCACCAAAGCCGAATTACAAACCTCCAAAATACAGCTTTTTGGCAACTGAAAGCGATCCGTTGACATTCAAACAAGCCATTGCCAGTGATGAATCAATGCATTGGAACGAAGCTATGAAGAATGAAATTGATGCACTGAAGTCGAATGGTACGTGGGAGTTAGTCGAGCTTCCAACTGGCAAGAAACCTATAAGCTCAAAGTGGGTTTTCAAGGCCAAACGTGGGACAGAAGGTAAAGTGTGCAAGTACAAAGCACGCGTCGCATCGTGGCGAAAGGTTTCACTCAAGTTGAGGGGATCGACTATAAAGAGACTTTTGCTCCAGTTGTGCGATATACTTCGATCCGTTTCCTCATTGCTATGGCTGCAAAACTCAAATTGCGAATTCGTCAAATGGATGCAGTCACCGCGTTTCTCAATGGCGATTTGCTAGAAGAGCTTTACATGAAGCAACCAGAAGGATGGGATGATGGTACGAAACGTGTCTGCAAACTAAAAAAGTCTTTGTATGGCCAGTCAACAGTCAAGCCGAGTGTGGAATGAACGGCTCAACAAAACACTACTTAGTTTTGGGCTGATTCGCAGCGAAATAGATCAGTGTGTATATTTTCTTGAAAATGGACCTAGCATTTTGATCGTTGCTATTTATGTTGACGACGTACTCATCTTCACCAACTGTATCAAAATGGAAAATAAGCTGAAGAAGACCTTATCTGATAACTTCCAAATGAAAGACTTGGGCAACGCTAGCTCAGTATTGGGGATACGAATTACACGCAATGATGATCTTGGGTTTATTGCAATCGACCAAAAACACTACCTCACGGACGTGTTGAAGCGATTCAACATGGTTGATTGCAATCCAATCTCAACACCACTTGATCCTAATCGAAAGTTCTCGATTGATCAATGTCCTACCAAACCAGCTGAGATTGAAGAGATGTCGCAGAGGCCGTACATGCAAGCAATTGGAAGTTTATTGTTTGCAGCTCAATTAACCCGACCCGATATTGCTTATGCAGTGAATATGTTGAGTCGCTATGGAACGAATCCTGGGAAGGAACATTGGGCAGCTGTAAAGCGTGTGATACGTTATGTCAAGGGACTTTAGATAAGAGACTCGTCTATACTGGAGACCAGACAGAGATCGAAGGCTACTGTGATGCGGACTACGCAGGTAATTTAGACACAATGCAAACTACAACCGGATATGTCTTTTTATTCCAAGGCGCCGCTATATCATGGGCTTCGAAACTGCAGAAGACAATCACCTTGTCGACAACGGAATCCGAATTTGTGGCGATGGCTGCAGCCTCGAAGGAAGCAACTTGGTTGAAAGGCTTACAGCGTGAATTGTTTCCATCTTCACCAAAACTTACGATTTTACACTGTGACAACAAAGGTGCGGAAGACAAGGCCAACAACAATTCTTACTCGGACGCCACGAAACACGTTCTAATTAAAGTCAAATATTTACATCAGAAAATTAAGAAAGGTGAGCTTAAATTAGTCAATGTAGCTAGCAATGAAATGGTTGCAGATATATTGACAAAAAGTCTTCCTAAAATTAAATTGGATTATTTTGCAATGAGACTAGGATTGAAAAATGTTTGAACTTTGGTTTATTCGAAATATGAATTCATTTAACTTTATCCTAATTAAATTGTAATTGAATTGAAAAATATTGAAATATAAAAGGATATAACTCCTTCAGAGGGGATGTTGTAAATGTGAACGTGCTATAATATGTATTCACAATAGTTTTGTAACCATTGACAATTGTGGTCTTAATAAAATCACTCTCTTTCATTTTAACCGCCAATCGACACAGTCGTGTTTTATTCAATTCCACTTCTGCTGAACAACAGATTTCAACTTAGGGAGATTTGAAATTATGGAGGTTTCAAGTTAAGGGGATTTCAAGTCAGGGAGATTCCAAGTTAGGGAGATCTCAAGTTAGGGAGTTTTCAGCTTGGGTAGATTTCAAGTTATGGAGATATCAAGTTAGGGAGATTTCAACTAAGGGAGATTTCAAGTTATGGAGATATCAAGTTAGGGAGATTTCAAGTTAGGGAGATTTCAAGTTAGAGAGATTTCAAGTAAGGGAGATTTCAACTTAGGGAGACTTAAAGTTAGCAAGATTTCAAGTTATAGAGATTTCATGTTAGGGAGATTTCATGTTAGGGAGATTCCAAGTTAGGGAAATTTCAAGTTAGGGAAATTTCAAATTAGGGATATTTCAACTTAGGTAGATTTCAAGTGAGATTTCAAGTTAGGGAGATTTCAAGTTGGGTAGATTTCAAGTAAGAGAGATTTCAAGTTAGGGAGATTTCAACTAAGGGAGATTTCAAGTTATGGAGATTTCAAGTTAGGGAAATTTCAAGTTAGAGGGATTTCAAGTTAGTGAGATTTCAAGTTAGGGAGCTTTCAGGTAAGGGAGCTTTCAACTTAGGGAGATTTCAAGTTGAGCAGATTTCAAGTCATGGAGATTTCAAGTTAGGGAGATTTCAAGTTAGGGAGATTCCAAGTTAGGGAAATTTCAAGTTAGGGATATTTCAACTTAGGTAGATTTCAAGGGAGATTTCAAGTTAGGGAGATTTCAACTTAGGTAGATTGCAAGTTATGGAGATTTCAACTTAGGAAAACTTCAACTTAGGGAGATTTCAACTTAGGGAGATTTCAAGTTATGGAGATTTCAAGTAAGGGAGATTTCAAGTTACGGTAATTTCAAGTTAGCGAGATTTCAAGTAAGAGGGATTTCAACTTAGGAAGACTTAAAGTTAGCAAGATTTCAAGTTAGAGAGCTTTCAAGTTAGGGAGCTTTCAAGATGGGGAGATTTCAAGTTAGGGGGGTTTCAAGTTATAGAGATTTCGTGTTAGGGAGATTTCAAGTTAGGGAGATTTCAAGTTAGAGGGATTTCAAGTTAGAGAGATTTCAAGTTAGGGAACTTTCAGGTTAGGGAGCTTTCAAGATAGGGAGATTTCAAGTTTCTACACTACTCCTGGAAATTCGCTTTTTCACCCCGATTCATATGGCACCCATATTGCCCATATTTCGCTTCACTAGCAAATATATCCTTTTTCGAATGTCCTTGCTGCCATCGAAGGACTTTGTGCCATTTATAGTGCCCCCGGACATTCGCTTCTTCACTCCGGTTTATATGACACCCATATTGCCCATTTTTCACTTGACTTCCATGAATGTCCTTTTCACCACCGAAGGACTCGAAATGCCATCTACACCACTCCTGCATATTCGCCTTTTCACCCCGATTAATATGACACCCATATTCCCCATATTGCGCTTCACTGCCAAAAATATCCTTTTTCGAATGTCCTTGCTGCCACCGAAGGACTCTACATCTACCGTACATTCGTCTGTTTCCATACATTCTCCTCACGTGCTAAAACTATTTTCATACACAAACCCTTCATTTCACATTCACACAAATCGCAAAGGCATTGCGAAAAATAAAAAGATATTTTCCCAGAGCACCACCAAAAGATACTTTGCCAAAAAAAGATTTTCAACACCTTTGGTTGCCGTGTTCAATCATCCTCGTGCAAATACACAACATCTCACAGCCACAAAGTCACAATCACCATGGCGCCAATATACAATATTGCCCAGGCACGAATCGCAATCGCAGTCGCTCATAGCTTTCGTTCGTCCAATGCAGGATCGCATTCGCAGATCGCGTTCTAGCAAAACACCTCCATATAAAATACACACAAGTAGTGCGACGTACGCAAATCGCAATTTCAAATCACAGTCGCAAATCGCCCAGTCACAGCCTAACAAAACACAGCTTAAGTCGTAATACATCTGACTAGAAATCCCTCCAAGTCGAAACCCCTCCAAGTCGAAGTCCCTCCAAGCCGAAATCCCTCCAAGTCGGAATCCCTCCGAGTCGAAACCCTCTAAGTCGAAATCCCTGCAAGTCGAAATTCCTCCAAGTCAAAGTCCATCCAAGTGGAAAACCCTCTAAGTCGAAATTCCTTTAAAATTTCAAATTAGGGAGCTTTCAACTCAGAGAGATTTCAAGTCTTGGAGATTTCAAGTTAAGGAGATTTCAAGTTAGGGAGATTTCGAAATAGGAAGATTTCAAGTTAGGTAGATTTCAAGCTAGAAAGATTTCCAGTTAGGGAGATTTCAACTTATGGAGATTTTAACTTAGTGTCACCATAGACTGTCGAACTCGAACTCGAGCAAGAACCTAGTACAAGTGGACCGGTTTTCTTCACACCTATGTGAAGTGTATGTGTGTGTCAGAGGACATTTGTACCAGGTTCGTGCTCGAGTTCGAGTTCGACAGTGTATGGTGACACTTAGGGAGATTTCAAGTTATGATGATTTTAAGTTATGATGATTTTAAGTTAGGGAGATTTCATGTTAGGGAGATTTCAAGTTAGGGAGACTTCAAGTTATGGAGATTTCAAGTTAGGGAGATTTCAACTTAGGGAGATTTCATGTTAGGGAGATTTCAAGTTAGAGAGATTTCAAGTTAGAGAGATTTCAAGTAAGGGAGATTTCAACTTAGGGAGACTTAAAGTTAGCAAGATTTCAAGTTATAGAGATTTCAAGTCATGGAGATTTCAAGTTAGGGAAATTTCAAGTTAGAGGGATTTCAAGTTGGTGAGATTTCAAGTTAGGGAGCTTTCAGGCTAGGGAGCTTTCAACTTAGGGAGATTTCAAGTCATGCAGATTTCAAGTTAGGGGGTGCTGGGGTGCAACCTCTCACCGATCCTATTCCTCATTGTGATCGGCGATGTGTTGCATGCAGCCCTATCCGGACTCGACAGAGGAATTCAATGGACTTTGACATCTTATCTACAACATCTTGACTACGCTGACGACATATGGCTACTCTCCCACAAAATCATGGATCTGTCCGCAATGGCGTTAGATCTCGAGAGGGAGGCAAGCAAGGTTGGGCTAAAGATTAATACCAACAAGACCAAGGTTCTTAGCCCGCCGTTGCGAAAAAGAAATCCGACACCTATTGCCATCAATATTAATGGGCAGCCTGTGGAGAAGGTGGACAACTTCGTCTACCTGGGTAGCATTGTTGCCGAAAATGGTGGTACGGAGCAGGACATCGCTCGTCGTATCAACCAGGCTAAACGCGCATACGGCATGCTGTCCAAAATCTGGCAGAGCAGTTATCTCAGCATCAAGACCAAGCTGGGCCTGTTTCGCTCCCTGGTACTATGCTTTTGTATGGGAGCAGTACATGGAAAGTTTCCGTAGGAGTTACCAGAAAGCTGCAAGTTTTCGTCAACTCATGTCTTCGTCGAATTTTAAGAATTTTCTGGCCCGAAACAATATCAAATGAAGAGCTAAGTCGGCGTACGGGTCAGATGCCAATCGACGAATTGATACGCAGGCGAAAATGGCAGTGGATAGGTCACACATTGCGGAAGAGTGATAACTGCATTGCTTTGCATGCCATGAAGTGGAACCCCATTTCCAACCAAGGCCGACCAAGAGGGGGTCCTCGAATCACATGGCGTCGATCTGTGGCAAAGGAGTGTCAGGTACTGGGTAAGTCTTTTGGGGAGTTGCGCCCCATTGCCCAGAACAGAGTACGATGGCGCGCAGGAGTAGTTGACGCGCTATGCCCCGCTAGGGGTTAAGGCAAAGTAGTAGATTTCAAGTTGGGGAGATTTCATGTTAGGGAGATTCCAGGTTAGGGAAATTTCAAGTTAGGGAGATTTCAAGGGAGGTTTCAAGTTAGGGAGATTTCAACTTAGGGAGATTGCAAGTTATAGAGATTTCAACTTAGGAAAACTTCAACTTAGGGAGATTTCAACTTAGGGAGATTTCAAGTTATGGATATTTCAAGTTAGGGAGATTTCAACTTGGGGAGATTTCAAGTTACGGCGATTTCAAGTTAGCGAGATTTCAAGTAAGAGGGATTTCAACTTAGGGAGACTTAAAGTTAGCAAGATTTCAAGTTAGAGAGCTTTCAAGTTAGGGAGCTTTCAAGATGGGGAGATTTCAAGTTAGAGGGATTTCAAGTTAGAGAGATTTCAAGTTAGGGAGCATTCAGGTTAGGGAGCTTTCAAGATAGGGAGATTTCAAGTTTCTACACTACTCCTGGAAATTCGCTTTTTCACTCCGATTCATATGACACCCATATTGCCCATATTTCGCTTCACTAGCAAAAATATCCTTTTTCGAATGTCGCCACCGAAGGACTTTGTGCCATTTATAGTGCCACCGGACATTCGCTTCTTCACTCTAGTTTATATGACACCCATATTGCCCATTTTTCACTTGACTTCCATGAATGTCCTTTTCACCACCGAAGGACTCGAAATGCCATCTACACCACTCCTGCATATTCGCCTTTTCACCCCGATTCATTTGCATGGGTGTCATATGAATCGGGGTGAAAAGGCGCCCATTTTTCGTTTCCCTGCCAAAAATATCCTTTTCCGAATGTCCTTGTCGCCACCGAAAGATCCGGAACGCCATTAATCCCGCACATCCGCCTCTTCAACTCGGTTCATATGACACCCATATTGCCCATTTTTCAATTGACTTTCGTGAATGTCTTTTTCGCCACCGAAGGACTCGAAATGCCATCTACACTACTCCTGGACATTCGCCTTTTCACCCCGATTCTTTTGACACCCTTATTCCCCATATTTCGCTTCACTGCCAAAAATATCCTTTTTCGAATGTCCTTGCTGCCATCGAAGGACTCTACATCTACCGTACATTCGTCTGGGTCCTGCACATTCGCCTCTTCACCCCGGTTCACATGACACCCATATTGCCCATTTTTCAATTGACTTTCGTGAATGTCCTTTTCGCCACAGAAGGATTCGAAATGCCATCTACACTACTCCTGGACCTTCGCCTTTTCACCCCGATTCTTTTGACACCCATATTCCCCATATTTCGCTTCACTGCCAAAAATATCCTTTTTCGAATGTCCTTGCTGCCACCGAAGGACTCTACATCTACCGTACATTCGTCTCTTTCCATACATTCTCCTCACGTGCTAAAACTATTTTCATACACAAACCCTTCATCTCACATTCACACAAATCGCAAAGGCATTGCGAAAAATAAAAAGATATTTTCCCAAAGCACCACCAAAAGATACTTTGCCAAAAAAAGATTTTCAACACCTTTGGCTGCCGTGTTCAATCATCCTCGTGCAAATACACAACATCTCACAGCCACAAAGTCACAATCACCATGGCGCCAATATACAACATTGCCCAGGCACGAATCGCAATCGTAGTCGCTCATAGCTTTCGTTCGTCCAATGCAGGATCGCATTCACAGATCGCGTTCTAGCAAAACATCTCCATATAAAATACACACAAGTAGTGCGACGTACGCAAATCGCAATTTCAAATCACAGTCGCAAATCGCCCAGTCACAGCCTAACAAAACACAGCTTAAGTCGTAATACATCTGATTAGAAATCCCTCCAAGTCGAAACCCCTCCAAGTCGAAATCCCTCCAAGCCGAAATCCCTCCAAGTCGGAATCCCTCCGAGTCAAAACCCTCTAAGTCGAAATCCCTGCAAGTCGAAATTCCTCCAAGTCAAAGTCCATCCAAGTGGAAAACCCTCTAAGTCGAAATTCCTCTAAAATTTCAAATTAGGGAGCTTTCAACTTAGAGAGATTTCAAGTTTTGGAGATTTCAAGTTAAGGAGATTTCAAGTTAGGGAGCTTTCAAGTTAGGGAGATTTCGAAATAGGAAGATTTCAAGTTAGGGAGATTTCAAGCTAGAAAGATTTCCAGTTAGGGAGATTTCAACTTATGGAGATTTTAACTTAGTGTCACCATAGACTGTCGAACTCGAACTCGAGCACGAACCTAGTACAAGCGGACCGGTTTTCTTCACACCCATATGAAGTGTATGTATGTGTCAGAGGACATTTGTACCAGGTTCGTGCTCGAGTTCGAGTTCGACAGTGTATGGTGACACTTAGGGAGATTTCAAGTTATGATGATTTTAAGTTATGATGATTTTAAGTTAGGGAGATTTCATGTTAGGGAGATTTCAAGTTAGGGAGCTTTCAAGTTGGGGAGATTTCAACTTGGGGAGATTTCAACTTAGGGAGACTTGAAGTTAGCAAGATTTCAAGTTATAGAGATTTCATGTTAGGGAGATTTCAAGTTAGAGAAATTTCAAGTTAGAGGGATTTCAAGTTGGTGAGATTTCAAGATAGGGATCTTTCAGGTTAGGGAGCTTTCAGCTTAGGGAGATTTCAAGTTGAGCAGATTTCAAGTCATGGAGATTTCAAGTTAGGGAAATTTCATGTTAGGGAGATTCCAAGTTAGGGAAATTTCAAGTTAGGGAGATTTCAACTTAGGTAGATTTCAAGGGAGATTTCAAGTTAGGGAGATTTCAACTTAGGGAGATTGCAAGTTATGGAGATTTCAACTTAGGAAAACTTCAACTTAGGGAGATTTCAACTTAGGGAGATTTCAAGTTATGGAGATTTCAAGTTAGGGAGATTTCAACTTAGGGAGATTTCAAGTTACGGTGATTTCAAGTTAGCGAGATTTCAAGTAAGAGGGATTTCAACTTAGGGAGACTTAAAGTTAGCGAGATTTCAAGTTAGGGAGCTTTCAAGATGGGGAGATTTCAAGTTAGAGGGGTTTCAAGTTATAGAGATTTCGTGTTAGGGAGATTTCAAGTTAGGGAGATTTCAAGTTAGAGGGATTTCAAGTTAGAGAGATTTCAAGTTAGGGAACTTTCAGGTTAGGGAGCTTTCAAGATAGGGAGATTTCAAGTTTCTACACTACTCCTGGAAATTCGCTTTTTCACCCCGATTCATATGACACCCATATTGCCCATATTTCGCTTCACTAGCAAATATATCCTTTTTCGAATGTCGCCACCGAAGGACTTTGTGCCATTTATAGTGCCCCCGGACATTCGCTTCTTCACTCCGGTTTATATGACACCCATATTGCCCATTTTTCACTTGACTTCCATGAATGTCCTTTTCACCACCGAAGGACTCGAAATGCCATCTACACCACTCCTGCATATTCGCCTTTTCACCCCGATTCATATGACACCCATTTTGCCCATTTTTCGCTTCCCTGCCAAAAATATCCTTTTTGGAATATCCTTGTCGCCACCGAAAGATCCGGAACGCTATTAATCCTGCTCATTCGCCTCTTCAACTCGGTTCATATGACACCCATATTGCCCATTTTTCAATTGACTTTCGTGAATGTCTTTTTCGCCACCGAAGGACTCGAAATGCCATCTACACTACTCCTGGACATTCGCCTTTTCACCCCGATTCTTTTGACACCCATATTCCCCATATTTCGCTTCACTGCCAAAAATATCCTTTTTCGAATGTCCTTGCTGCCACCGAAGGACTCTACATCTACCGTACATTCGTCTCTTTCCATACATTCTCCTCACGTGCTAAAACTATTTTCATACAAATCCCTTCATTTCACATTCACACAAATCGCAAAGGCATTGCGAAAACTAAAAAGATATTTTTCCAAAGCACCTCCAAAAGATACTTTGCCAAAAAAAGATTTTCAACACCTTTGGCTGCCGTGTTCAATCATCCTCGTGCAAATACACAACATCTCACAGCCACAAAGTCACAATCACCATGGCGCCAATTACAACATTGCCCAGGCACGAATCGCAGTCGCTCATAGCTTTCGTTCGTCCAATGCAGGATCGCAATCGCAGATCGCGTTCTAGCAAAACACCTCCATATAAAATACACACAAGTAGTGCGACGTACGCAAATCGCAATTTCAAATCACAGTCGCAAATCGCCCAGTCACAGCCTAACAAAACACAGCTTAAGTCGTAATACATCTGACTAGAAATCCCTCCAAGTCGAAACCCCTCCAAGTCGAAGTCCCTCCAAGCCGAAATCCCTCCAAGTCGGAATCCCTCCGAGTCGAAACCCTCTAAGTCGAAATCCCTGCAAGTCGAAATTCCTCCAAGTCAAAGTCCATCCAAGTGGAAAACCCTCTAACTCGAAATTCCTCTAAAATTTCAAATTAGGGAGCTTTCAACTCAGAGAGATTTCAAGCTTTGGAGATTTCAAGTTAAGGAGATTTCAAGTTAGGGAGCTTTCAAGTTAGGGAGATTTCGAAATAGGAAGATTTCAAGTTTGGGAGATTTCAAGCTAGAAAGATTTCCAGTTAGGGAGATTTCAACTTATGGAGATTTTAACTTAGTGTCACCATAGACTGTCGAACTCGAACTCGAGCACGAACCTAGTACAAGTGGACCGGTTTTCTTCACACCTATGTGAAGTGTATATGTGTGTCAGAGGACATTTGTACCAGGTTCGTGCTCGAGTTCGAGTTCGACAGTGTATGGTGACACTTAGGGAGATTTCAAGTTATGATGATTTTAAGTTATGATGATTTTAAGTTAGGGAGATTTCAACTTAGGGCGATTTCAAGTTAGGGAGCTTTCAAGTTGGGGAGATTTTAATTAGGGAGAGTTCACGCTAGGAAGCTTTCAAGTTTGAGGGATTTCAAGTCAGAGAAATTTCATGTTAGGGAGATTTCAAGTTAGAGAGATTTCAAGTTAAAGGGATTTCAAGTTAGAAAAATTTTAAGTTAGAGAGATTTCATGTTAGGGAGCTTTCAAGTTTGGGAGATTTCAAGTTAGGGAGATTTCAGCTAAGGGAGACTTAAAGCTAGCAAGATTTCAAGCTGGAGAGCTTTCAAGTTAGGGAGCTTTCAAGTTAGGGAGATTTCAAATTAGAGGGGTTTCAAGTTATAGAAATTTAATGTTAGGGAGATTTGAAGTTAGGGAGATTTCAAGTTAGAGGGATTTCAAGTTAGAGAGATTTCAAGTTAGGGAGCTTTCAGGTTAGGGACCTTTCAAGATAGGGAGATTTCAAGTTTCTACGCTACTCCTGGACATTAGCCTTTTCACCCCGATTCGTATGACACCCATATTGCCCATATTTCGCTTCACTAGCAAAAATATCCTTTTTCGAATGTCCTTGTCGCCACCGAAAGATCCGGAACGCCATTACTCCTGCACATTCGCCTCTTCACTTCGGTTCATATGACACCCATATTGCCCATTTTTCAATTGACTTTCGTGAATGTCCTTTTCGCCACCGAAGGACTCGAAATGCCATCTACACTACTCCTGGACATTCGCCTTTTCACCCCGATTCTTTTGACACCCATATTCTCCATATTTCGCGTCACTGCCAAAAATATCCTTTTTCGAATGTCCTTGCTGCCACCGAAGGACTCTACATCTACCGTACATAAAGCACCACCAAAAGATACTTTGCCAAAAAAAAAAGATTTTCAACACCTTTGGCTGCCGTGTTCAATCATCCTCGTGCAAATACACAACATCTCACAGCCAGAAAGTCTCAATCACCATGGCGCCAATATATTGCCCAGGCACGAATCGCAATCGCAGTCGCTCATAGCTTTCGTTCGTCCAATGCAGGATCGCAATCGCAGTCGCAATCGCAATCGCAGATCACGTTCTAGCAAAACACCTCCATATAAAATACACACAAGTAGTGCAACGTACGCAAGTCGCAATCTCAAATCGCAGTCGCAAATCGCTTAGTTTCACCATACACTGTCGAACTCGAGCTCGAGCTCGAACACGAACCTAGTACAAGTGGACCGATTTTCTTCACACCTATATGATGTGAAGTGTATGTGTGTGTCAGAGGACATTTGTACCAGGTTCTTGTTCGAGTTCGACAGTGTATGGTGACACTTAGTCGCAGCCTAGCAAAACACAGCCTCACACTCTCGGCTGCAGCAGCCACATTCTCGTCTGTGCGCACCGTACGACGACGGGGACCATGAGCGTTGTCCACTAGCATGCCAGTCTCACGAACTTTTTGCACAAACTTGCGTACAGCAGGCACGGTGGGTGCTTCATTTCGACCAAAACTTCTTTTCAAAGAACGCACTGTTTGGGCTACACAGCACTCACTTTGGAAATAAGTTTTCAATATTTCCCAACGTTGTTCAAGTGTAAAGCGACTCATTTCGTTCTGCGGAGGTATGATACAGACTTTCTGTCAAGATTTCGAGCGGGAAACAGCTTTCACTGTCAAAATAACCTATGGTTTAAAAAGAAACCACTAGATGGCCCACCCTTTACATATGCTTGAAATGATAATAATAATGAAACCGGAATATAGAGGGCTACGCCCGCAATCCGAGGTGTAGGAGTCTTTAGTTCGACATCTCACCACATCGAGCGAATCGGCGTTGCAAACAGTTAATTTCATGTGTCAAATCTATTGTACGAATTTCATCATTCGATGCCATCTTCTCATGTCGAATAAACGAGTTGTATTTTTAATCTCTGGCTTTTTATCTTCCGCATTCTTGAACGTGGTTTTGGCGATCTATATTTACATCTTCAGCGCATAAAAGCCGCTAAAATTGGTGACCCCGTCGCTGCATTGTTCGTACTGTTGCGAAAGTTGCGAAAAGCAGACCATCGGAAAAAGGTAAACTTTGCATTTACACCTCTCGAGCGCCATTTCGTGAAACCATGGCCACCGATGAAAAATTTTCTGACGCGATCGCGGAAAAGGTGCATGTTTCACCGTGGCCAGCGCATGTTTCACCGTCGCCAGCGCATATATCGGAAAATTTTCCTACACAGAACGATATTAACGCAATCGCCACGCTTAAACTGCCGTCCTTTTGGAAATCCCGACCAGCCTTATGGTTCGCCAGGACAGAACCACAATTCCGCACTCATCGGATTTCAAGCGACACCATCAAATTCGACAGAGTCCTGTGCGAACTTGATCAAGACGTTTTAGGTCAAGTGGCCGACATCGTGGAAAATCCTCCCGTCGAAGGAAAATATCTGGCTCTTAAAAGCCGCATAATAAGCGCCTACGCACGTTCGGAAGAGACCGAGATCCGCGAACTCTTAACAGAGCTGGACTTAGGGGATCAAAAGCCTTCACAGCTGCTTCGAAACATGAAGATTCGAGCCGGCACAAAAGTTACCGACAATTTCCTCAAAAATCTTTGGCTAAAACGGCTACCCGCGCGCGTGCAAGCCATTTTATCCATTTCGGAGACATCCAATTTGGACCGCTTAGCTGAAATGGCTGACAAAATTGTTGAAGTTCGTGATCCCAACGTTTCAGAAATCAGTTCGACTGGTTTGCGTGGACCTTCCACCAGCCAAACAGACGCCATTTGCAACGAATTACACGAAATTCGGTCGAGGCTGGATAAACTACACACCGATCGTTCGCGAAACGCGAAAAAAGGTCGCCGTCAATCTCATTCCCGAAATCGATCAGCACAACATGGCGATGTTTGCTTCTACCATAAGAAGTTTGGCAATGAAGCACGTCGATGTCAACCACCATGTTCCTGGTCCGACAAAAAGCCGGAAAACTAGTTGCGTCGTTGTTGCAGGCGGTTAACAACGATGCAATAAAATACCGCCTATTTATACACGATTCTGCTTCTGGTTTTCGCTTTCTCATCGACACAGGCGCTGATGTGTCGGTGATACCACCTGCTTCTAGGAGGGCGAAACCCAAACCATCCGAATACAAATTATTCGCCGCCAATAGCACTTCCATCAACACTTACGGTCACACAGTGTTGAATGTGAATCTTGGTTTGAGACGCGAGTTCAGATGGAAGTTTTGCGTTGCAGATGTGTCGAAACCAATAATTGGTGCCGACTTTTTGCGTCATCATGGCTTAATTGTCGACATCAAAAACAATCGGTTACTAGACCCTGTAACGAGTCTGGTTAGTCAAGGTCGCAAAGTTGACACAAATCACACCTGTATCAATACTGTCAACGACTGTAAATATCGTGCTTTACTCGAAGCGTTTCCTGCTCTGACGAATCCGTCTATCCAAAAGCTTGCCGAAAAACACTCAGCAGAGCACTGCATCGTGACGAAGGGACCACCCGTAGCAGAACGTGCACGTCGTTTAGCACCCGACAAGCTGGCCATCGCCAAGCGCGAATTCGATTACCTCGTACAAAAGGGCTACTGCCGTCCTTCAAACAGCCCTTGGGCGAGCCCGTTACACCTAGTCCCCAAAAAGGATGGATCCTGGCGTCCCTGTGGAGACTACCGACGTCTGAACGCGGTTACCATACCAGACAGGTACCCCATGCCGCACATACAAGATGTTGTCACCGGTCTTGCAGGAAAGCGGATATTTTCAAAAATTGACCTGTTAAAGGCATATCATCAAATACCTGTAAACGAGTCCGACATTCCGAAGACTGCCGTTATTACCCCATTTGGGCTCTTTGAGTTCAAAGTAATGACTTTCGGCTTGCGTAATGCCGCACAATCATTTCAACGATTCATGAACGCAGTACTATCTGGACTCGATTTTTGTATATCCTACGTTGATGATTTGCTTGTGGCATCGGAATCTCCTGAGCAACATGTTGAACATCTTCGCCTCGTCTTCGAGCGACTCGAGAAATACGGTGTCGTGATCAACCTAGCCAAGTGTTCCTTCGGTGTGGAACAAGTCGAGTACCTTGGACATCAGATCGACCAGCATGGCATTTCACCACCGTCTGCACGCGTTGAAGCTATCCGGAATTTCAGTCATCCTAAAACAGCAAAGGATCTCAGGAGATTTCTTGGAATGTTGAATAACTATCGTCGGTTTATTCCGGATGCCGCAAATATACAAGCGCCACTGCACGAATATTTGGGAAAGAGCAAAAAGGGAGACAAAACACCAATCTCGTGGAATCCGAGACTATCAAAAGCTTTTGAGGATTGCCGAGACAGTCTCGCGAAATCAACTCTCCTCGTTCATTACCTGCCTGATAAGCCCCTCGCTATAGTAACAGATGCTTCCAGCGTTGCCATCGGTTCTGTGTTGGAACAACATCAAGACAATCGCTGGTTACCTATCGCGTACTTTCAACGAAAACTATCATCGACAGAACAGAAGTACAGCGCTTATGACCGCGAATTATTAGCGATTTATGACAGCATTCGACACTTTAGACACTTTCTTGAAGGAGTCCAATTCACAATAAAAACGGATCACAAGCCGTTGGTATATGCCTTTTCCAAGAAGTCCGAAAAAGCCACTTCTCGACAGGTCAGGCAACTCAATTTCATTTCGGAATTTTGCACCAACATCATACATATTTCTGGCGAATCCAACTGTATTGCCGACTCGCTTTCGCGCATTGAAGATATTTCTTTGCCAGCGAGCGTAGACACAGACGACCTAGTAGTCGAGCAAGCCAAAGACAACGAACTTCAGAAACTTCTTGAAAGCAACTCAACTTCGTTGGTCCTTCAACCAGTTGACGTAGGAAAACAACAGCCGCTTTATTGTGACAATTCGACGCATGTGATTCGACCGTTCGTGCCAGCATCTCTTCGCAAGAGAATCTTCGATGTTTTCCACCGTGCTTCGCATCCAGGAAACCGTGCCATGTTACAAGCTTTGAAGAAGAAGTTCGTATGGCCTTCTATGAGGAAAGACATCGCTTTGTGGACCCGCACATGCATCCAGTGTCAACGGTCAAAAGTCGGAAAGCACACAAAAAACGATTTTCAACCTTTTCCGATGCCAGATAAAAGGTTCCAGCAGGTTCACATTGACATTATCGGACCGCTTACACCGTCTCGGGGATTTCGCTATTGCCTCACGATGCTCGACCGATTTTCGAGATGGCCCGAAATTTGCCCCATGTATGACCAGTCTGCGGAATCTGTTGCAGAAGCGTTCCACTCAACCTGGATCTCACGCTATGGGGCACCGAATGTTATCACAACAGATCAAGGCGCACAATTCGAGTCTGGATTGTTCAAGTCACTTATGAACTTGACTGGATGCCAACGTACTCGAACTACGCCTTATCACCCAGCATCGAATGGAGCAATCGAGCGGTGGCATCGTTCGCTTAAAGACTCAATTATGTGCCATGAGGACAACACATACTGGATCGAGCTGCTGCCCACTGTATTGCTCGGCCTACGTAACAGCGTAAAAGAAGACTTGAATGCTTCTCCCGCAGAGTTAGTATTCGGAACTACTCTTCGGTTACCCGGTGAATGGTTCATCGACGACAACAGAAACATCGACCACCAAGATTTTCTGACCAAGTTTCGTCAACATATGCGTGAACTACGACCGCAGCCAATCGTTCATCGGAACAAAAGAACGTCCTTTGTGCACAAGGACCTGAGTTCTTGTTCGCACGTTTTTGTTCGAGTCGACGCAGTTAAAAGATCGCTTACTCAACCGTATACTGGACCCCACCGCATTGTTAAGAGATTGTCAACCGCAGTCTACACAATTGAAATACGTGGAAGACAGGTAAACATTTCAATTGAAAGACTTAAACCTGCCTTTATCTCGGTAGATGATAACGTTTCACCTCCGGATCGGTCAGCGAATCGTTCTTCAACACAAGTTCAACTGCGAACACCAACCGTGGACTCATCCTTGCCTGATGCCCATGCAAGCCAGCCCACAGTCACATCACAGTGCCTACCGGAAACCACCTATGGGACACCTGACGAAAATGGTTCGTTGCCAATCCAACCGACACCAGCTATCTCCAAGCCGCCAATCGTCATCCATTCGCCTATCAACCCCCGACCGCCTCACATTCAACGAACGTATCCACCCAAGCGTCATGTTCGTTTCGCCTGCTGAAAACTTGGATCCAATTTCAATCATCTTCGATGACGTCAACATCAGCTGACATCACCACTAAGGAGGGGGTATTGTAGGAGTCTTTAGTTCGACATCTCACCACATCGAGCGAATCGGCATTGCAAACAGTTAATTTCATATGTCAAATGTATTATACGAATTTCATCATTCGATGCCATCTTCCGCATTCTTGAACGTGGTTTTGGCGATCTATATTTACATCTTCAGCGCATAAAAGCCGCTAAAGAGGGTTTTGTAGCAAGCACTTATATTTGTACGCAAGTATCGGCTCCTTGCTTCTCTTGGTACCACTTAGATGGATAAAAAAAAACATAATAAAAATGTCTGACCCATCATATAGTATCTTACATGCCCATTCATATTAGGCGATTGTAATGAAACTTAGAACATATTGATGTTGGTTATCCTTGGCCATCTGTACTTTTTATCTCGGACGTGTTTAAGGGATGTAAGGGTGCACTAACAGTAACTATGGAAATAAACTATTATTAACCTATTTTCATTAAAACAGCGCGTGCTGACCTGAGGTCAGCACCACGAACTGAGGAAGAGAGCAAGTGTCTCTCGAAACAATTGTATTCGAAAAGGAAAAATAAAGATCTCGTTATGGAAACGCGCTGTTTTAATGAAAATAAGTTTCAACGGGAAAACTACCGACAACAGAAGTATTATTAACCTATTTTGAGGAGATATACAAATTCCATTATTTCCCGTTTTATATGCTATTCGGAACCCACCTTCCTGAAAGTTTTCATTTTTCTAAGTTTAACGGTCTCGAAATGCAAGGGGGGACAAATTACGATCTAATATTTTCTCCTCCCTCACTGTTCCCCTTTCTACAAATTTAAAGTAAATGCCAAAAATAAAATGTACTCAACATTACCTTTCTCACAACACCCGACTTGCCTATACCAGTCGATAAACAAAATTTGACCTTAATTTCGCCCCACCCCCTCCCCCGCTCGTTATAGTTGGCCAATTACAACACATCGCCCCCTACCAATCTTTACCCTTTCATAAATGTAATTAACCATAATATGTAACAATAACTGCAATTCGCACTACGAAAAACAACATGCAAGTAGTACTCGCACCTTCGAAGCCGGTAGGTGTATTTTTTGTATGAATAGTGTAAAAATGCCTAACTTTAAGTGAATGTACTATTATTAAATATTACACGATTGTAATGAAACTTAGAGACGTTATTGCCTATGGTGTTGGTTATCATTGGCCATCACTATTTTTGGTCTCGGGTGTGCCTAAAGGGTGCAGGGGTGTGCTAACTGCAACAATAGAAATGTACTATTATTAACCTTTTTTGATGCGATTTTGAAATTCTATTATTTTTAGTTTTTTATGTTAGTGAAATGCCGCTTTTCTGTAAATTTTCATATTTCTAAGTGTAACGGTCTCGAAATGCAAGGGGGGGGGGGGGACAAACTCGGACCACATATTTTCCCCTCTCCCTCTTTTCCCGTTTCTTCAAATTTTAAAAAAATTCCAGAAATGGAATGTACTCGACGGTACCTTTCTTACGATACCCCACTTGCCTATACCAGACGAAAAAAAAATTTCGACCTTCATTTCCCCTCTAAGGGGACCCCCCCCTTAAAGTTGACCTATTACGACACATCACTTTCTCCAGAGAATTATAGTACTTCCACATATTTTCACCAAATTTCATGCATGTAGCTTCAGCGGTTCGTGAGATATTTCATGGACAGACAGACAGACAGACAGACTGACAGACGGACGCATGACCGATTTCATAAGGGTTTTGTTTTACTACAAAACCCTAAAACCAATTCAAGCTTACGAACTCAAATAGCGACTGAAGATTTCTCATTCAATTTGAGTATGATTGCTCATTATACTGTGAATTATGGATCTTTTGCGCCAATTATAAGAAGATTGGAGGGGTTCAAATATTCGGATTTGGAGATAAATCAAATTTTAATTATTATTTTATGGTATCCAACAAACAATTCTTAAAGAATCATATGACCATTCCAGTTAGGCCTACAGATATTGAATCGCCGCGCAGCGGCATGGCCAAGTGTGAACCAAAATATGCTTGGCTATTTTGCTTGTCGGAGTTGGTGCTGAAAAAGTCGTTAGTCTGTATTTCGCCTTAAAATTGGTCAATGGCTGCGTTCCTGCGAGCGAACCAAGATTTGACATTTCTCGATTTCTCCTCCATATGCTTTCCTCTTCCGGTAAAATATGTACGGATAACTGTCACTTTCTATGTTCCCCTCCGGACCATAATATTTTTCAGAACCAAAAAGTGACAGTTGTCCGTACATATTTTACCGCAGGGGAAAGCATTTGGAGGAGAAATAAATTTTCAACCGGAATCCAGGAGTTGGGTTTTGTTTTTGCTAAGAGATTAATCGAACATATGTATATAATTTAACTGAAATGAAGAACGCGAACTCCACACTATTTATAATTTTAAAAAATTATTAAAAAACACCATTTACTTTGAATTCGCAAATTTATTTCGAGTCGAAATCTCTGTATGCATTTCGGGCAGCCTTCCGCCCATCATCAGCAACACGACTAAAAATTCGAGTTTACATGTCAAAATTCACATACATATGTCTCATTTAAATGTTTTGATACAGTAGAAAACTAACACATGTATAAATGAAACCGGAAAATAGAGGGCTACGCCCGCAATCCGAGGGTTTTGTAGTGTCACATGCCAATAGGAGATGAACTGTCCTACTTTTGGAGATGCTTAACCATTCATGTTAAGACAATATTGCAAATTGTAAGTTTGCATAAAAAATATTGAAAATAAATTGTTTGAATAATTATAGAGAATAGAGTCAGCAACGAGCATACCCCCCCCCCTTCCCCCTTCCCCCTTCCCCCTTCCCCCTCCTCCCACCTCTCCTACCAATCATTACCCTTTTGAAAATGGTTAACTCCAATTCGCTCTACGGAAAACAATATGCAAGTATGTTGTACACTTTTAGTATAGGGTATATTGTTTTTGACACGACGGAAATATGTATGTAACACCTTAAAGGAGGCTCCGGAGGTATAGCAATGTATATATATAAATGATCAGGGTCACCTCCTGATTCGATTCAGCCATGTCTGTCTGTCTGTCTGTCCGTCTGTCTGTCTGTCCGTCTGTCTGTCCGTTCGCACGATAACTTTCGATAGAATGAAGCTAAAGTCTTGAAATTTTGGTCAGATGTTGGAAGTATGATCTAGTTGGTTGGTATTGAAAATGGGCATGATCGGGCGAAGAGAACGCCTACCTCCCCTACATATGTAAAATAATTAAATGTATTTATAACTCCCGATTAAATAAACATGAAAAGCTCTAGCTTTGGTAGATTGCTCGTGGGGGTAATCTTACACTTCCCTGACAAAATCAAATCGATTAGGTGAAAACTAACGGTAATTTTCTCACAAAGAACCCCGTACTACCCTACTTTTCAGGTTTTTTGTCTATAACTCTTGAACCAATTGACGTAGACATCTGATTTTTGGCATGTAACCCTGAAGTAAGAAGTTGCTTAGGTTTTGGTAAGTTGGGCATAATCAGATCAAAGGAACGCCTACCTCCCCTACAAAATTGAAAAAATTAAATATTACTTTAATTACGATAACTTTCGATAGAACGACACTAGCGAGTTAAAAATTTGGCAGAACGTTGGTAGTAAAATCTTGTTAGTTAGCATTGAAAATCTGCAAGATCCAAACTAAGGAACCCCTACCTACCCTACAAATGAAACTTCAAATAAGCGATAACTTTTGATAGAATGAAGCCAGCGACTTGAAATTTTGGTCGAATGTTTGAAGTGAGATTGAGTTAGTTGGCATTAAAGATAGGTTAGATCCGACCTAAAAAAAACCCCTACCTCCCCTAGAAATGAAATTTAAAATAAGCAATAATGAACGACAAAATAAAGGTGGCGACTTGAAATTTTGGTCAAATGTTTGAATTAGGATCCAGTTGGCTAATATTGAAAATACGTAAAATCCGACCAACGAAACCCCTACTTCCCCTATCAATGAAACTTCAGATAAGCGATAACTTTCGATAGAGTGAAGCTAGAGACCTGAAATTTTTTTTTTAAATTTGTGTAGGGTGAACTAATTGGTTGGTGGCAATGATGGGCAAGATCCAGTCCAAGGAGCCTCTAAACTGGCCATATAGGAAACTCACTTTTAATGCATATGGTCGTTGCCAATTGGTACTTTTGGTATCACCACTAGGTCTGTACAAGTCTAGGGTATATACGCTTCGGCCTGGTTTTTTTTTTGTTTTCTGTGCTAGTTGAAAGCCTTCTTCCTGTATGTTTTCATATTTCTAAGTGTAACGGTCTCGAAATGGTAAGGGGGGTGGGACAAATTACAATATGATCTCATATTTTCCCCTCTGCCTCTTTTCCCCTTTCTTCAAATTTTTTGAAGTCGCCAAAAATGGAATGTACTCTATAGTACCTTTCTCATCATATCCCACTTGCCTATATCAGATGAAAAAAATGACCTTAATTTCGCCTCTATGGGAACCTCCCTTAAAGCAGCAGCCCACCTACCTCCCCCCTTAAACTTCTCTCCCGTACCACTCCTATACCACCAATCTCCACCCTTTCAGAAGTGGTTAACTCCAATTCACTTTACGAAAAACAATAAACAATATTCAAGTATGCAGTACTAGTATGTAACCGGTTATGTGCATTTTTTTGTATGAATGGCATCAAAATCTCAAAATTTAAATGAATGTAATACAATATTATTAAATATTATGTGATTGTTATGAAACTTGGAGGTATTATTGCCTATGATGTTGGTTATCATTAGCCGTCAATATTTTTGACCTCGGGTGCGCTTAAGGGGTGCAGGGGTGTGCTAACTTACAACTATAGAAATGTACTATTATTAACCTTTTCTGACAAAATTTCAAAATTTTAGAAATCTAGGTTTTCTACGCTAGTGGCGCTCGCTCTGCGTACGGTTTTATTCTATTTTCCAGAATTTTCGACAATATTTTATAGGACGTAAAGACTAGTGATATGCCCTGTACTTCTCACACAGCAGTTTATTTCCCTTTTTGTTGGACAAATGGCCCTTCTGCACCATTCGTCTGAGATCACCTCGTCTTACCATATTCGCAGGAGTAATTGATATATGGCACCCGTTCCACCGAATTTTAGCAATTCAACTGGAATCTCGTCAGCGCCCGGCGCTTTATTTCGTTTTAGTGACCACAACGCGAGATCAACTTGCTCTTCTGTCGGGGGTTGCATGGGTGGGCCTAGATCAACAATATCGTCAGGACCATCTTGTGTGGGGATGTTAGATGGTAGGTTCAGAAGCTTTGCAAAATAAGAGGCCCATCGTTTGTTAATGCCGTCGGTGTCGCTGATTATGTTTCCATCCTTGCCCTTACAGAGGCTTGTCCTGTGTTGGTAGCCGTTCTTAATTGTATTTACTAGTTTGTACGCTTGTCTGGTATTCCTATTAGCTAAGTTTTCGTTTATATTCAGCAACTGCTCAACAAAGTATTTACGGTTCTTACATCTATTCGATATTCGCCGTAGCTCGTCATATTTTAATCTTTTGGCTCTGAATGCTCGTGGAATCCATTGTCTAAAGGCCTCGTTTTCGCGTCAAGTGAATTTTTGCATTCATCGTCGAACCAGTAATTTCGCGCTCGCCGGGCTTTATATCTCCCCCTTGAACTCTTCCCAGAACCCATGCACGCCTGTGTAGCTGATGTTGTGTGGCACATGTTGGGAGAGCTGATTCTCCATTAGTGCAGTTAAGAAATTCTACACTGATAGGTTGTCTTTACCAAGTGATGGTCTAAATCGCAGTTTGCTCCTAGATAGGAGCGGACATCCATTACACTAGATTCCCATCTCCTTCAAATAAGGACGTGATCAATTTGGTTGGCGGTATGTGCGTCTGGAGATTTTCAGGTCTGCTTGTGAATGCGTCGGTGCGGGAAACACGAAGAGCTTACGATCAGATTCCAGCTGTAGGCGAAGTCGATAAGTCATTGCCCGTTGTCGTTACATTTTTCATGGAGACTGTGACCTCCAGTGACTCCCGGTGCCAACTTTCATTTCCGACTTTCGCGTTAAAGTCCCCAGCAGCACTTTGACGTCGGAGGAAGTTTGAAGGCAGTCGAAGAAAATCTCAAGGCGGCCGTAGAACTCGTCTTTTACTGCGTCTTCTTTAACAGTGAGACGTGGACATTGATGAGCCAGAGGTCGAAGAATCGAGTCTTAATGCGGATCGCACACAGCCGTTAATTTATGCGTTTGAAGTCAAGTGCGGATTGAAGTGATTCTTCGCTATAAATGCTACTTCAAACTCCTTGTGGCCGGATGGTATGCCACTTTTAAAAATTGTGTGCGATTTCATGTCATTGATCTCGCTGCCAAGCCAATTTGTCTCCTGGACTGCAGTAATGCTCAGTTTATACTTTTTGACCTGTTGAAGGAGAGCCGTCTCTCCTCGGAGATAGCTGCTTCAGATGGTTTAATAAACGTGCTGGAGTTCACGCAACTACGTTGCGGGTCCAACTGCACAAATTATTCCATCCTACTAAACCTGACACTTTTAGGTGTTGGTCAGCCATTCAGGCTACAGCTATCTTGCCTTTATCCAAACTGTCTTATTGCTAAGACTTTGCCGTCAACGGTTTGACCCACTGCCGTTACCAGGGGGCGCCCACTTGGAGGACTATGGAAACGTTCTTTTGCCGTTATAGTCGGTATGTTCCTAATTTTGAATACTGTATTGGGCAACCCTTACCAATATTTCTGGAATCGAATAAATGGACATCCGAAGCAAGAGTCTAGCTACGCCGCTGTGCTAAGTTATTTTAAAATATGATTTGAATGTTAAACTATGTATGTTTAACTTGCTAATGGCAATAGTGGCCAGAACATCCAGCTGCAACACTCAGTATGGGGTGGTTTGCCAGTGCAAGTAATCTGGGGATCATGCGTTCACAACTAACTCCCGACGAGATGCGTTCATTAACGTATTCAAATTATTATAGTATGACTACACTATATGTAATAATAACAAAAAATTTCAAAATATAAATATTGCAGAAAGCTTGCTGTGAAATCTAAAAACATTTAAATTGCTTAACTTACCGTTGTTTATTTCGGATATCTGCACGATGTTCGAACATCATTACTGCGAATGGTCCAACCGGCGGTCTCAATTCCTGTGACGTCTTAATATACAAATACGCCAATATAGTTGTTGGTGCGCAGTACCTTTGAAAAATATATTTTACTTAAGTAAAAGAATAAATATATACATAACAGTACGATAAGTATGTTCATAAAATGAAGTGTTAACAAACACAATAAAAATTAAACACTTAACTGGCGAGTTAATGGAATGAAACCAGACCAAGGCTCAATGGGCGATGGATGGAAGCATCTACATACAAACTTATTGGGAATGATTGCGTACATCAAATGTTCGACCGATATCCAGACTCTAAAACATTAGTACGGAAACCTATCACCTTGGGCGACCGGTAGTTCAGTGCGTAGAGGCATCAGTCTCATGTCTGACTACCGGTGTTTCGGGTTCGAACCCCGTCCACAACGACATTCGTGACTATAGATGTTTGTGTTGTCTTCCCCCTGTGGGGCGTAATAATAAGACACAGCATCTCCCGACTTGTCGCAGGTAGGCGGCTAAATGGGAGAGCAAAAGATGTTGGCAATCGCATTCTGCGAAATTAGTTTATGCCACGAAACGTCAACTGGGCCACATGGAACAGATAACGCACTATGTCCCACAAGGGGTAAGGGCAATATTGAGTAAACCTATTACCTTCCGCAAATTCACAGACATTTGCAAAAGACTTAACCATATACAACAATCCTACGGGGGCAGATATTTGAAAGCAGATTATTGAAAATAATCGATTATCTTCAATTAATCGATCATTTTGTTATTTAAAACCGCGGGAAGAAATAAAAAACCGTTTTCTGCGAGCAGTTCCATAAATCATAATCAATCATAATTCCATGCAGCGGCGAATTTCAGCATTTTGTATTTTTGCAATTCTTGAAATTATTGTATCGTAATAGAACGAAACCGGAAAGTAGAAAGCTTCGCATGCAATCCGAGGGGTTTGTAGTGTATGATGCCAGTAGGAGATGAATGGTCTTACACCAAGACAACGCCCTTCCCAAACCAATCTTATTAAATGAGTACCCAATTAGTGGGGTAAACAACTCGATTACGCGTGATGTTGATAATACACCTCTGCACAAAACACACAGTCAAGATCTAAGTGAAAGAGATAATGTTAACTTATCTCGAGACTTTGGCTAAAAATTGTACTGTAGCGCCAGTTATTATATTTATTTTATACTTTTAAGTTATTTACATATATTTATTACTGGCATTATTTATCGTTTAGAGTGTGGTTCCAAGTTATCGTGGTGTTGCAGCAAAATCGAAGCATGTGTTGCTATTTCGGAATTTTTGGCAATTCAATTTCATATTCCCAATCAGCGCCCCAAACTACATCCCATTCGCTTTTTCTTTTAGCAAGATACGCTGCGTTTTCTAAAGGAAGGGTCACGGTGTTAGAAATTCTTTGTTTTTGAATTTTTGTAGTTTTAAATTTAGATTCGCAGTCAGCGATCTTACTCTTCCTTTGTGTTAGCAATATCAACCTTCTGTCTCCTTTTCATTAATTTCTTGCCTATATTCCACTACACCGCCAAGAATGTTCCCTTATCTCCACCAAAAGACTCGCGATGGCATTTATACTACTCCAGAGCATTCACCTCCTCACGCCAATTCCTATGACACCCATCTTGCTTAAGTTGCACCCCACTGACAAGAATGTCCTTATCTCCCACCAAACGACTCGAAATGCAAATTACACTACTCCAGAGCATTCACCTCTTCATTACGATTCCGACGATACCCATCTTGCCCACATTCCACTTTCTTGCCAAGAGTGTCCTTTTTTCCATAACAAAGGACCCTAAATGCAATTAAACCTACTCCAGAGCATTCGTCTCTTCACAACGATTTTTATGACACCCATCTTGACTATATTCTGCTCCATTGCCAAGAATGTCCTTTTCTTCCCACCAAAGGACTCCAAATGCAATTTACATCACTCCAGAGCATTCGCCTCTTCACCACAATTCCTATGACACCCATTTTGTCGTCATTCCGCTACATTGCCAAAGAATGTCCTTTTCCTTATCAAAGGACTCAAAGTGCCATTAACTAGTTTAGTACATTCCCCTCAAGACTCACGTACATTCAAAAATCCTTCATTGCATAGCCACAACCTGCGCGTCATACATCATTTTTATGGAAAAGCTCTACATTTCAAAGCCACTTCAAATCGCAAACGCTAAATAGGTACGATTAATCGTATTCTTATGATTAATCGTTATGTTTCCATTAATCGTATTTTTTCGGTTAATCGTATTCTTTCGATTAATCGTATTCTTTTGATTAATCGATTAATCGTATTTTTCGATTAATCGCAATAATCGATTTTCAGAAATAATCGATTGTCCTACGATTAATAGATTAATCGCACAGCGCTATGGACAGAGTATTTTGTACGTACATACAAGTATATACGGAGTGGCGCGACTTGTTTATTGTGCACGGCTCAACAACGCGACTCTAGTAAATTTTCAAGCGAGTGAAAACAAGACTTTGGTCCATGCACTGTGATCTAAACATACAGGCTGGCTCTCAATAAGTCTACCTTCATCAATGACGCCACGCCATAGAGCAAATGCATAGAGTCAAAGTTGCTTGTGTGTGTTTCCGTCGGAAATAGCCACTGGCTGGTGACTGACAGCGGCGAGTCTGGTTTACGTGCACTTTGTGTCTACTTTTTGTTTTTCGCGTTCAGTGTTAATTTAATGGTTAAATTGCATCTAGTGATCTGAGAGAACAATATGTGCTGCGAACAAAATGTGTTGTGTGTGTTTGTACGCAAGATGTGTGCAGATGTAGTACCACTGCCTTCTTTATACAAAAATTATCAATGACGTCGTTCATGCAGACAAAGTTTCTATGTGTGCTGGCGAGTTGTTTTCTACATTCCGGCCTGTAAGGTGGACATTCACAGAGAAGCTACAGAGCCAAATTACTTCGCCCAAAGTCAAAACTCACCGTGTGTGGGAGTCAACTGATGGCTCTGCAAATCCAACTGACGTTTGCGGAATCCAAGTTCATCAAGCCCAATATCCAGAGGCCAAAGCCACCGAACACTCGAATACACAAGCGACATTCGAACCAAACTGTGTAAGAAAACACAAATTGAAAAGAAAACTGCCCGGATTAAAAGGCAATTACGCTGCAAATGATTAATAATAATCAGAACATCCACTGACAAATGTATTGTAGTTTGAAAAACACGGAATGACGACAGTTAATTGGCATATTATTGCCTTGGCTGGATGGATTCGGCTCTTTCGTGAATGACCCCCAGTTTCGGACTTCAAGCCAATGGACGAGGATCAAATAGCCGCACGCCAAATTACTACTCATTTACCCAAACCCTAGCGCGTCAACTATTTCATGTGGCTTAGCTGACGTTCCGCTGGCATAAATCAGTTTCGGAAGATGCACGTTGCCAGCATGCTCCTCTTGGATATCCACCTTAATAAGGTAGTGGTCCATGTGACGAGAACGCAATGCGCAGGTCGGTTATTCAACCACTGAACGAGAGGAAGCTGGTGATGTTACCGTTTCAATTATGCATATGCGTGCCTTGTATGAAATTTCGTGGTTTTTGAGAGAAAAACTCCTTTCAAATCTAGAGTTTTATTTCGATTTTAATGAAATTTCGAATATTGAACTTCCACAACAAGGGGAAGGTTACTGTTTTACGGCATTTTGTAAATCCACCACCATTATTTACGATTTTCAACTGCAAATACAATTTTACGATTTTTCTCAAAGCCTAGAACAAATTTAACAATTTTGAATAATCGATTTTGACGATTTTTCAGTTCAATTAAAAAAAACTATATACATGTTTCAAATTTTGTGGATAGACTATCACTGCGAATCCACTTTCAAATGGTTCCAATTCTACCCGTACGATGGCTACACAGTCGTGAATGAATTTCTTTACAATTGCTTTGTTCAGGAAACGACAGTGTCATTTCTACCCAAATTTAGTTGGAATCGACGAATGTCGGAATATTTAGGATTTCGGGAAAATATAAATTTAGATTTCAAAAAAATGTTTGGGGAGTTCAAGACCATAGAAATAGAACAATTTTTGAAAACGAATTCGGGTTAAAAATGTACAGATAATTTCATAGCATTTCCTTTGATTGGTAAATTCACTTTACCGAATTTGCAAGCAAATGTAGGAAGAATCTCCCAAAAACAACCCTGTTGTAAAAAAAATCCCCGCCAAGAAAAACTCCTCAGCCGTAAAAAGGATTGATATGAACGCAATACCGCCAAAGTACTCGTAGCTTCGCGCCTAGCTCTAGGGTATGCATATTGAACGCTGATTGCATTAGTTAATTTCTTTCAAAGCTGATTGGCGGGGAGCTTCGTAGCCTAAAGACTCACCGCCGAACGGATTTAATGACAAAATGACAGTGATAATGACAACGATGTCGCTCTGACAAAATTATGGATAAGTAGTTGCGTGCGGATCATGCTGTAAGCTCTTATGCCAAGTATTATTGGCTTCTCGCCCGAATCTCGTTATAAAGCTCCCGCCTTACAAACGACTAAAAATGCACTTCAGGCCAGAAGTGGTTAATAGACTATTTTCTACTGCGTTCTACTTCAGATTGTTCAACTTATTTTATTTAATGAAAGCTCCCCGCCAAACCGCGTTGAAAGAAATTAACCAATGCAATCAGCGTTCAATATGCATACCCTAGAGCGAGGCGCGAAGCTACGAGTACTTTGGCGGTATTGCGTTCATATCAATCCTTTTTACGGCTGAGGAGTTTTTCTTGGCGGGGATTTTCTTACGTCAGGGTTGTTTTTGGGAGATATCACATCTTTTTGCATAGTAGTAGTAGTAGTAATCCAGATGGCGCAACGGTAAGCACGTTCGCCTTCTATACATTGGGCTCCGGTTTCATTCCTACTGAATGCGGTAGTCTTCGATAAAAAAAGGGGATTTACGTGCCGGACTATGAGTCCACTCAGGTTACCCATTTGGGGTAAATAGTTTTCTTGCCAAGAATATCATTTTTCTAGTTCAAAGGACTCAAAGTGCCTTTAACAGTAGTTTACTGCATTCGCCTCATCACCCCCGATAATATAATACCCATCTTGCCTAGTTATCGCTTCCTTGCCAAGAACATCTTTTTTCCTGCCCAAAGGACTCAAAATACCATTAACAGTCTACTGCATTCGCTTCATCACCTCCAGTCATGTGATACCCATCTTGCTTAGACATCGCTTCCACACATTGGAAAAAATCATCTTACATCATAATTCATATCTTATATGCCATAAATGAAACCACCTAAATCATATACCACACAGCATGTTTTTTTCTTTCCAGACATCCTAAGAACCGGTACACATGGACGTCCAAATGACGCTGGACGCCGCGTCACTTAAGCTCCTCCCTCTTTTATACCTATCTGCATTTTAATTCACATGATGCGATAGGACGCAGCGTAACTCTGTATTATATAAGCCGGGCCACATAATAGCGAACCTGAATTTATATTACAATTTATGTTATTTTTAGTTTTAAATAAACTGTTTTTTGGCCATAACTTCTAAAATATAATGAATTTCGCATTTTTGACACCACTTTCACCCCCTTAAGAGCCCCGTATCCATTCCCACTACTTTTTTTTTGTTTTTTTTTTTTTTCAAAATTAATTGTCAATTGTAGTAGTCACGATTAACAATTAATTAATTGGCACTTAAAAGTGATCCTCAAGCGAATGGTTCAAGAAACATCATACAAATCAGACATTGTGACCGTGTCCGTGTTCCGGGTTCGAATGTATTTGGGCCGGCTTATTAAAAATTAATATGCGGACGCGTGAAGTGATGCAGATAGGAGCGGAAAGCAGCGTTATCCCAGAGATCTATCGCGGCGGCAAAATGCCGCCGATAGCTATCGGATAACTCTCTGCGACCATGTGCATCGCTTCATTGCCCGTAATGTATTTCTTCCTAAGCTGTGTTTTGCTAGACAGCGGCTGGGCGATTTGCGTCTGCGGCTCGAGAGCAATTGATTCATCATTCAATGTCGGGGTTTTGTATGAAAATAGTACTAGTATGTTGGGCAGGTTGTCTATGCAATCAAGGATTTTGTATATATGTACGTGAGGAGAATGGGTGGAAAGAGACGAATGTACTGTAGATGTAGAGTATTTCGGTGGCAGCAAGGACATTCGAGAAAGGATATTTTTGGCAGTGAAGCGATATATGGGGAATATGGGTGTCATATGAACCGGGATGAAGAGGCGAGTGTCCAGGCGTAGTGTACTCGTAGATGGAATTCCGGATCCTTCGGTGGCGACAAGGACATTCAAGAAAGTCATTTGAAATATGGGCAATATGGGTGTCATATGAACCGGGGTGAAGAGGCGTAGATGTAGATAGCATTTCGAGTCCTTCGTCTACATGCGCAGCATTTACTCGAAAATGGTGGTGCGGACCAGAACAGCGCTCGTTCTATCAACCAGGCTAAATGCGCATACGGCATGCTGTCGAAAATCTGGCAGAGTAGTTGTAGTCAGCATCAACATCAAGCTGATATTTTTTCGCTCTCGGGTACTGTCTGTAGTTTTGTATGGGTGCAGTACATGGAAAATTTCCGTAGGAGTTACCAGAAAGCTGCACTCCGGCGCGCCATCGTACTCTGTTCTGGGGAATAGGGTGAAGCTTACAACAGACTTACCCAGCGCGCTACACTCCTTTGCCACAGATCGTCGCCATGTGATTCTAGGACCCCCTCTTGGTCGGCCTTGGTTGAAAACGGGGTGCAATTTCATGACATGCAAAGCAGTGCATTTATCACTCTTCCGCAATGTGTGACCTACCCACTGCTATTTTCGCATGCATATCAATTCGTCGATTGGCATCTGCCCCGTACGCCAACTTAGCTCTTCATTTGATATTGTTTCAGGCCAGAAAATTCTTATAATGCGACGGAGACATGAGTTGACGAATACTTGCAGCTTTCTGGTAACTCTTACTGGAACTTTCCATGTACCGCTACTATGGGCGACCGGTAGCGCAGTGTGTTGAGGCATCAGTCTCATGTTTGACTACCGGCGTTTCGGGTTCGAATCCCGTCCACGACGACTTTCGTGGCCATGAATGAGCAGGAGTTGCATGCTGGCAGCTGCACTGAAACCAATTTATGCTAACGAAACGTCAACTGGGCCACATGGAACAGTTGACGCGCTATGCCCCACAAGGGGTTAGGGCAATTGAGTACAAGCGCAGAAATTACCAGGGAGCGAAACAGGCCCAGCTTGGTCTTGGTGCTGAGATAACTCCTTTGCTAGATTTTGGAGAGCATGGCGTATGCGCATTTAGCCTGGTTGATAGAACAAGCGTTGTTCTGGTCCGCACCACCATTTTCGAGTAAATGCTGCGCAAGTAGACGAAGGACTCGAAATGCTATCTTCATCTACGCCTCTTCACCCCGGTTCATATGACACCCATATTGCCCATTTTTCACTTGACTTTCGTGAATTTTCGACACCGAAGGAGTTGAAATGCCATCTGCACTACTCCTGGACATTCGTCTTTTCACCCCGATTCATACGACACCCATATTGCCCATATTTCGCCTTACCAGCAAAAATATCCTTTTTCGATTGTCCTTGTCACCACCGAAGGACTCTAAGTGCCATTTGTAGTGTTCCCGGACATTCGCCTCATCACCCCGGTTCATATGACACCCATATTGTCCATTTCTCATTCCACTTCCGTGAATGTCCTTTTCGCTCCAAAGGACTCGAAATGCCATCTGCAATACTTCTGGATATTCGGGTGTTCACCCCGATTCATATGACACCCATATTGACCGTATTTCGCTTCACTGCCAAAAGTATCCTTTTTCGAATATCTTTATCGGCACCGAAGGACTCGAAATGCCGTCCATAGTACTCCAAGGCATTCGCCTTCTCTCTCCGGTTCATATGACACCCATATTGCCTATTTTTCATTCGACTTTCGTGAATGTCCTTTTCGCTCCAAAGGACTCGAAATGCCATCTGCACTACTTCTGGATATTCGGGTGTTTACCCCGATTCATATGACACCCATATTAACCGTATTTCGCTTCACTGCCAAAAATATCCTTTTTCGAATGTCCTTGTCGCCACCGAAGGATCCGGAATGCCATCCATAGTACTCCTAGGCATTCGCCTCTTCACCCCGGTTCATATGACACCCATATTGCCCATATTTCAATTGACTTTCTTGAATGTCCTTTTCGCCACCGAAGGACTCGAAATGCCATCCGCACTACTCCAGAATATTCGAGTGTCCACCCCGATTCATATGACACCCATATTGACCGTACTTCGCTTCACTGCCAAAAGTATCCTTTTTCGAATATCCTTTTCGCCACCGAAGGATCCGGAATGCCATCCATAGTACTCCTAGGCATTCGCCTTTTCACGCCGGTTCATATGACACCCATATTGCCCATATTTCAATTGACTTTCTTGAATGTCCTTTTCGCCACCGAAGGACTCGAAATGCCATCCGCACTACTCCTGGATATTCAGGTGTCCACCCCGATTCATATGACACCCATATTGACCGTATTTTTTGCTTCACTGCCAAAAGTATCCTTTTTCGAATATCCTTGTCGCCACCGAAGGATCCGGAACGCCATCCATAGTACTCCTAGGCATTCGCCTCTTCACCCCGGTTCATATGACACCCATATTGCCCATATTTCAATCGACTTTCTTGAATGTCCTTTTCGCCTCCGAAGGACTCGAAATGCCATCCGCACTACTCCTGGATATTCGGGTGTCAACCCCGATTCATATGACACCCATATTGACCGTATTTCGCTTCACAGCCAAAAGTATCCTTTTCGAATATCCTTGTCGCCACCGAAGGATCCGGAATTCCATCTACGAGTACACTACTCCTGGACACTCGCCTCTTCATCCCGGTTCATATGACACCCATATTCCCCATATATCGCTTCACTGCCAAAAATATCCTTTCTCGAATGTCCTTGCTGCCACCGAAGGACTCTACATCTACAGTACATTCGTCTCTTTCCATCCATTCTCCTCACGTACATATAAAAATCCTTGATTGCATAGACAACCTGCCCAACATACTAGTACTATTTTCATACAAAACCCCGACATTGAATGATGAATCAATTGCTCTCGAGCCGCAGACGCAAATCGCCCAGCCGCTGTCTAGCAAAACACAGCTTCCGATCGAAAGTGACGCAGCGTCAGGCGTACTTTGGACATCTATGTGCACCAGCACTAAGATGCAGCCATAAGCATTCAGTTTCAATTTTTTCATGACATACTTTTCATTCATGCACTTGCCTCAAACCACCCCCACAACCATGAACTCGTATGGTTCTCGTCACTAGACGAGCGCACGGACTTTTATTGTACATCCGTCGTCACTATACTCACATAATCAAGTGTTTGCGTGTCTCCCCGTCGGCATGCGATCTCTGCGAGTGATTTTCTGTGTCGCATTCAAAATATCAAAAAGACTTAAGCGAGAAACTCTACTATAAAATTTCACATTTTTGGATCTATCTTTTCATCTACCTATACTGCACGGATCAGAGCAAATGATAGCCTATGCACACCCTTGGGACACAGTCAATCCATGAGAAAAGAAAGCAGACCTCGATACGCTCCCGACGAGGCTGTAGACCGGTCAAAGAACAACGAGAACAAGAAAAATTTGAAAAATAGCCATTTTCAAATTATCATATCTCGGGTGTTTTTCCTTGTATCGGTATCAAATTTGCAGCACTTCGTAAGATGACCAGAGACAATGACCATGCCAAATTTGAGCTCGAACAAGCATCCAGGGCCGGAGCTACAGAGGTCCGAAAACCTGTACATGTTGTGTCGCGTAAACGTAGTCTTGGTCACTTTTCAATTTTTTTTTTCGATTTTTTTTTTCTTTGGCGGGGCGGGACGCTCCCGCGTCCCTAGATATTTTACATATGAAATATAAAACAAAGACTAGAAATCGATTTCATGTAGAAACCTTAAAATGTATTCTCCGATCCAAAGGATATCTTAAACTTAAAGAAACCCCTTGCTACGATATCGAATTCACAAAAGATTTGGGGAAAAGGTTTTCTAAAGCATATTTATAATCATAATGAATCTTTTGTTTGCCGTTCTTTAATTTTTGTGTTGATTGGACACCAAGTCCTTTCTTGACTTCGCAATTTGTAAATCAAATGAAATACTATAATAATGACTTTTCCTCATACTGCATATTTTTATTTATAATTTAGCATACCGGAGGAAAGCATTTCATTTAACAGAGTTAAAACCTAATTTTGATTAGAGGCTTTAGCATCGGAGAAACATTGGTATACTAGTGTACTATAAATTAAAACTTGCAGTCGAAAGGAAAATCTCAGTTTTGTCTGATATATGTCAATTGCCTTGAACCCTCCACGGGCATGAGCGCATCAACATCTCTAGCATTTCTATGCCTTGTTGACATTTCGATAGCATATCTACTTTTCGGAAATGCAGTTGCTAGTATGTACCTCCTATCCGGTTTTTATACTAACAAGCTCGGAGAACTGTGAGTTCTATTAGTACCCACAGGCAGTTTTTGATCGAGCCGAGATTTTAACTCCGAGCTCTAGATTAGTATCGTAGAGCGGTGGCCGAACGACCACGGACACCAAATGCGATGATTAATTAATAATATATTTCTTCTGTGTCGTATGGAACTAAATGTACTGTAATCCAAAAGTCAGAATCTTAAATCGTATTTAAAAAAACGTTAAATTTTGTTATAGAGCTCTTCTAAAATCACATTTGAAACTGAAGCAACTATTGGCACCGAAAGATAGGGTTTTAAATGATTTGTCAGCCGTTATTTATTCGCGCATTTAACAATGTCTGCCGGCGTTTTTGTAACGTCAAAATTTATAATTTTCATTTTTTTTGGAACTGAACTGGAATTGAACGCTCGGTTGGCGTGGTGTTATCAATTCAATTTTGATCTGCTTTATACTGAAATTTAGTTCCTTTTTGTACTGTGCAGCCCGCCTAAGTACATTTTTTTAAGTGGCCCACTATTCTAAAAAGGTTGCCGACCCCTGCTGTAATATATTGTATGTAATATATTTTACCGTGTATTTTCGAAGTTGAATTACGAAAATTTAACTCAGGATATTAATCTACATATACATTTTTGTATGGTTATCCGTAATTTGCTTGCAAACGAATCGATATCCATGAAAATTTCAAAATTTCTCTGACATATCCGTTAGGTTCCAGAATAGCTTCTAGCCTTTTAATTTTTCGATTTGGCCGCAGTCCCCACACCCTTTTCCCACATGAGGGTAAGTAGGCTAGGAATCGAGATTGAAACCCGTGAAAAATGTGTCAAAAATAACCAAGGTTAGTATCAATATACCAATAGTTTCCGTGGTCGCTGAGATGAATGGTGGTCAACCCAAAGACCACTCCTCTCTAGAGGGGTTGGTAGGTGTGGTAAAAATCTCTATTATCCCCAACAAACTGCGAGTCAAACTAGCTCCAAAGAGGATTGATAATTCTGCAAGAGTTATCACTCCATATAACTTTCCCCTCTGCCAGGAGATTTGTATGTATTGACAAATTGTATAGACAAAGAGGATTGATAATTCTACAAGAGTTATCACTCCATATAACTTTCCCCTCTGCCAGGAGATTTGTATGTATTGACAAATTGTATAGACTTCACAAGAAAGCTGACTCCGCCTCCGGCGGTAGATTTGTATGTATTCATTCTCTTGTGTATCTATACCGTTTAGTTTATACTATGTTTATACAATTTGTCAATACATACAAATCTCCTGGCAGAGGCGAAGCATCTATGGAGTGATAACTCTTGTGGAATCTATACTATTTGGTATATACTTCACAAGAAAGCTGACTCCGCCTCCGGCGGTAGATTTGTATGTATTGATTCTCTTGTGTGTCTATACTGTGTAGTTTATACTATGTTTATACAATTTGTCAATACATACAAATCTCCTGGCAAAGGCGAAACTTCTATGGAGTGATAACTCTTGTGGAATCTATGCTATTTGATGGAGTGATAACTCTTGTGGAATCTATACTATTTGCTAGCTCCCTTTGCTAGAAGTCACAAAATAGGGGGAAATACGATTTTTACGATTTTTTTGGAACGAGTTGGTACGATTTTCACTTTTTTTCTTTGGCACCACTAGCGCTGAGTAAATTCCAAGCGAGAGTGTTAGAAAAGACAAGGTCCAGCTAGAAGTACTACCACCGTTTAGGTTAGTCGTCCTTTTCACCTCAAATACCATTCAACTATACATAGTTAAAATAAACAGTGTTACATTAAACAGTGATACTTACAATATAACAAAGAGTCCTCGCATATATTCTTGCATATCATCAATAAGATTCACGAAGCACAGCCCAACTCCATTAAGACCTTCTACGTAACTCTGAAAAATAATTATTTGTTTATTGTTTTAATTTGCTTATAATTTTATTCCGATTATAACTTTAATTCTAAAAGTCAACCAAAACATTTCTGTGAAATTCCCAAGTGAAACCCCACTGCCACGTGCATTTATTCAGGAATACCAAAAACTCCGAGTTTCCTTCAATATATTCCTTCTTTCAGTTTCAATTGTAATTGATTTTTCCGGAGAAACAATCAAATTTTCGCATTACATATTTCTAATAATGCCTTATAAGTAAAATTATCTAGGAACGTAAGCTGAAAAACTGAGACCAAGGAGCGTTCATTGCGATGAGCGATTGCCGATTAACTGTTGGGCTTTCTTAACCTTCAAGTACCGACGCGACGTGCCGTCTCTGTTACATACATACCGACCTTGGGGTCTGGTAAAACCACCAACAATAATAACCAAAATTTTCAACTTACTATACATTTTTGCAAAAATTGTTTATTTTTCCATTATTAATTTTTATGCCCTAGACTTATAGTATAGGGTATATTGTTTTTGTCACGACGGAAATATGTAACACCTTAAAGGAGGCTCCGGAGGTATAGCAATGTAAATATATAAATGATCAGGGTCACCTCCTGATTCGATTTAGCCATGTCTGTCTGTCTGTCTGTCTGTCTGTCCGTCTGTCTGTCTGTCTGTCTGTCAGTCCGTCTGTCTGTCCGTTCGCACGATAACTTTCGATAAAATGAAGCTATAGAGCTTTGAAACTTTGGTCAAATGTTGGTAGTATGATCTAGTTGGATGGCATTGAAATTGGGCATGATCACGCCAAGAGAACGCCTACCTCCCCTACATATGTAAAGTACATAAATGTATCTATAACTCCCGATTAAAAAATCATGAAAAGCTCTAGCTTTGTTATATTGCTAGAGGGGGTAATCTTATACTCTCCTGGGAAAATAAAATCGACCAGTTGAAAACTAACGGTAATTTTCTTACAAAGAGCCCCGTACTACCCTACTTTTCAGGTTTTCTGTCTATAACTCTTGAACCAATTGACGTAGACACCTGATTTTTGGCATGTAACCCTGAGGAAAGAAGCTGCTCAAGGTTCTGTAAGTTGGGCAAAATCAGATCCAAGAAACACCTACCTCCCCTACAAATTTAAAAAAATTAAATGTTCCTTTAATTACGATAACTTTCGATAAAATGATACTACCGACTTAAAAATTTGGTGGAATGTTGCTAGTAAGACCTACTTAGTTGGTATTGAATATGGGTAAGATACGACCCAAGCAACCCCCACCTCCCCTACCAACGAAACTTCAAATAAGCAATAACTTTTGATACAATGAAGCCAGTGACTTGAAATTTTGGTCAAATGTTTGAAGTAAGATTGAGTTGGTTGGCATTAAAGATGGGTAAAATCCGAACTAAGGAACCCCTACCTCCCCTAGAAATGAAACTTAAAATAAGCGATAACTTGTGACAAAATAAAGCTAGCGACTTGAAATTTTGGTGAAATGTTTGTAGTAGGATCCAGTTGGCTAATATTGAAAATACGTAAAATCCGACCAACGAAAACCCTACTTCCCCTATCAATGAAACTTCAGATAAGCGATAACTTTCGATAGAGTGAAGCTAGAGACTTGAAATTTTGTTTAAATGTTTGTAGGGTGATCTAATTGGTTGGTGGCAATGATGGGCAAGATCCGACCCAAGGAACCCCTACCTCCCCTACAAGTGAAACTTCAAATAAGCAATAACTTCAAATAAGCAATAACTTTCCATACTACTGAATGAGTGCCAACCTCCCCTATGAACTGGCCATATAGGAGACCCATTCTTAATGCATATGGTCGTTGCCAATTGGTACTTTTGGTATCACCACAAGGTCTGTACAAGTCTAGGGTATGTACGCATCGGACTCCGGGCCTGGTTTATTCATAAAAAGGCAAAAATTCGAAAAAGGTAAAATTTTTGCGAAAAAATTTAGATTTCCAATAAGCGATAAAAATAATCCATACATAACAATATCAAGTTTAAATTCAAGCTTAATGAAACCGGAATATAGAGGGCTACGCCCGCAATCCGAGGGTTTTGTAGCAAGCGCTTATTTTGGCATGTACATACCTATATTGGCTCCCTGGTCCTGTTGGTATCACTCAGATGGATAAAAACACCATAACTGAAGTGTCTTACACGTGATATAGTATCTTACAGGTCAATCCATAAAAAAAGACTCCATCTATCTCACCTTTCAAAGTAATAGTTTTAATACGAGAAGCTGTACTGTAGATATATATGAATGTATACGAGATAAACTGTCCTACTCTTCGAGATGCTTAACCATTCATGTTAAGACGACATTGCAAATTGCAAACGAGCATAACCCCCTCCCCTCCTTCCACTCCCACCAATCTTTACCCTTACCGAAATGGTTCAACTACAATTCGCTCTACGAAAAACAATATGCAAGTAGTACTCGCACCTATGCATGAGGCCGGTAGGTGTATTTTTTGTATGGATAGTGTAAAATTGCCTAACTTTAAATGAATGTACTATTTTTAAATACTATGTCATTGTAATGAAACTTAGAGATATTATTGCCTATGATGTTTATTATCGTTGGCCATCTATATTTTTGACCTTGGGTGTGTTTGAGGGGTGCAGGGGTGTGTTAACTGCAAAAATAGAGATATATATTATTATTCCTCGCAATCCGAGGGTTTTGTAGTGTCCCATGCCAATAGGACATAAACTGTTCGTCCTACTCTTAGAGATACTTAACCATTCATGTTAAGACGATATTGCAAATTGCAAGCTTGCGTAAAAATATTGAAAATAAATTGTTTGAATAATTATAAAAAGTAGAGTCAGCGACCAGCATACTCCCCCCTCCCTCCCCTCCCACCAATCTTTACCCTTTTGAAAATGGTTAACTCCAATTCGCTCTACGGAAAACAATATGCAAGCATGTTGTACTCGTAGTACTAGTATGGTACAAGAGACCTGTTATGTGCATTTTTTTGTGTAAATATTACGTGATTATTACGAAACTTGAAGATATTGTTGCACATGGTCTTGATTATCGTTGGCCATCAACATTTTCGACCTCGGATGAGTTTGAGAAATGCAGGGGTGTGCTAACTGTAACTATAGAAATACAATATACTATTATTAACCTATTTTGAGAAGATATCAAAATTCTATAATTTTTCTTGTTTTCTGTGCTAGTTGAAAGCCACCTTCCTGTATGTTTTCATATTTCTAAGTGCAATGGTCTCGAAATGGTAAGAGGGGTGGGAAAAATTATAATCTCATATTTTCCCTCTACCTTTTTTCCCCTTTCTTCAAATTTGATGAAAACGCAAAAAATGGAATGTACTTGGTAGTACCTTTCTCATCATATCCCACTTGCCTATATCAGATGAAAAAAAAATTTTGACCTTCATTTCCCCTCTGTGGGGACCTCCTCTTGAAGCAGCAACCCACCTACCTCCTCCCTTAAGCTTCTCTTCCCTACCACTCCTATACCACCAATCTTTACCCTTTCAGAAATGGTCAACTCTAATTCACTTTACGAATGAAACCGGAATATAGAGGGCTACGCCCGCAATCCGAGGGTTTTGTAGCACGCGCTTATTTCGGTATCTAAATATTGGCTCCCTGCTCTTCTTGGTACTCAGCTGAATAAAAACACCATAATTAAATGTCTTACCCATGATATAGCATCTTACATGCCAATTCATAAAAAGACTCCATCTGTCACCTCTCAAAATAATAGTTTTTATATGAGAAGCTGTACTGTAGATATACGAGATAAACTGTTGTAGTGTATACAATGTACACATTGTAATGTATACACACATGACCTCGAAATCACTTCATTACGTACCCACATAGTAAACAAGTAAAAACATAGTAAACATTCATTCATCCACGTAGATGTAAGATGATATGCAGCCAGACGACAAGCAATGCGAGATGCACTTACTTGCATCTTTGCATATACATATATACATACGTGAGAACTCTTTTTGAGGAAACTATGAGAAATGCTTGATAAGCATTTTCGGAAGTGATTCGCACCTGTGAATTTTGCTTAGGTAATAAGATTTAGAATAGAATAATTTAGTATAAATAGAGTAAGATTTTGTGTAAATAAATAGTGTTAAACCGAAACTCACATCGGCAAGACCACTTGCCTTAGTTTTAATTGCACTCTATTCGGCAGTACCAACTGCTTGCCTTTTAGTGGCATAACAATGGTAAGTCCAGCAGTCCCAACTGCTTGCCTTCTAGCGGCATAACACTTGGGAAATCAGTGAATCTCTTCACTATCAATTTCGGCAGTAGTGCCTATCTATGAGCGGGAACGGCTGCTCAAATAAATTACCGTTCATTTGATAGATCTTTCCTTTTCTCTCTTCTCTCTCTCATGATGACAATTGTACCATTATCACATGGCTACCCAACCTTTATTACATGGCGATCCTGCCACATCGATCCTGCCCCATCGAATCTAAACTACCCCGTGGAAACCAAAAGTAGAGATTCTGAGTATAGAATCACTACCAACCAGAGCGACTCCTGCAATAAACGACTCAAACTGGAGGAACATACAAGTAGGTCCACAACCACTCACCATAGAAGAGTATCGGCTTCGACAAGGGAAAAGAGGCAACCAACCGGACAAACCCACACCAACTATAAAGAAAAACCGCAGCCGAGGAGGAAAAGCATTCCAGAAACGGAAAGAGTTGGCCATGATGTATAAGGCGTATAATCTAGAGTTAAGTGCATCCAAAAAGGACGCATTATACAAAAAAATTATATATTTAAAAAAAAAATAATAATAAAAAAAAAAAAAAAATTTTATGATTAATATACATATATATTTTCACTATGGTATTCTCCGACACAAATGTAGACGAAAAAATAATCGTCAATACGGGTTCTGTCAGTAATACTAACCAATTTACGACAACCCAAGTATCTATTTTTGTGTTCATAACAATAACAGTTATGTTAGCACTATTTCTTGTGTATTTCCTCACTAAAAAGTTTATCAAAAAGGAAATTAAAAGGGAGATGATTAAAAGTACAAACGCCCTTAGCGTTTAGTCATGGAAAGTTTAAATGAGTTAGATAGAATACTACAAAATTTAAAAAAAGCAATTAATAGAAATTATACCGACAAATTTTTGGTAAATTTGCAATTGACCGTTCACGAACTACGTGAAACATTTAAAAATGAATTACTAAAGTTGAAAGATGATAATATTTTACAATTGAAAAACGCTTTCAATGTTAAATATAATGAAATTCAACAAATCATAAAACAGAAATCCACACTTACAAATATGGCAACTTTTGACATATTTAACAGTCTGAAGGTAATTCCTGACTTTACAGGAAAATACCAAGACATAAACCGATTTCTGAGCGTGGTAGACATAATCTATAAGTCTGTACCACAGAACCAACAAGAGGATTTTATTACTCTTATTGTTAATACTAAGCTAACAACTTTAGCTAGAACAAGACTTAATTCATTTTCTCAGCCGAAGACATATATTCAATTATCTACAAACCTTTCGAAAGCATACAAACCACCTACATCAACTAACAATCTTTTAGACAAATTGTCTAACATTCGACAAGGTGATAATTTATCAGTAACTCAATTTGCCGAACAAATTGAAAATCTAACCGCTGAACTAACAGCCCTTCAAATAACTTCAATTGGTGAAACCAATAGAGACACTCTCACCAAAGTTAATGAAACTTTAGCCTTAAACAGCTTTAAGAGAGGTATATATAATAAAAATATACAACAGACATTACAAGCTAGTAGAGTTGAATCTCTAATAGAAGCTATAGCAATAGCTCAAGAAGCGGAAAACGCTATAACAGAGAAAAAAGTCTTTTACTACCAAAAACAAAATAAGTCTAACAATAATAGACAAAATAATAATAACAAAAACAAAAACAAAAATGGTTATAACAATAGATATAACAATAAAAATAAGAACAACAATGATAATAGAAATAATAAAAATAGTACTAACTATAGAAATAACAACCCAAATCATAATAATGGGAATAGCAATAATAGAAAGAATAATGAGCCTAGAAATAACAATAATGGGAATAATAAGAATAGTTACAATAATAATAGAAATTACAACAATAATCGTAATAATTCAATTTATGTTACAAATCAGGAAAACCCCGAAACCCGAGAAACCAATGTGGAAAATTAACTAAAGGTCAATCCGGGACTGAAAATAAAAATGATAGTGCGAAAAATACTTTTAATATAAAAATAATTGAATTTAATGATGGGATACCTAACTATATAAAAATAAAAACGGATTATAAAACCCTAACATTCATGATAGATACAGGAGCAGATGTTTCCTTGTGTAAACTCAACAACGGAATCGATCAGTGCAAAATAAATGAGAACGATTCATGCAAATTAACGGGCATAACTAAAGACTACACTAAAACTCTTGGTACAACCATTTTAAGAATGCAACTAGATAGTGAAGATCTTTATTATAAAATTCAAGTAGTCGACAACGACTTTCCAATTTTAACAGATGGCATACTAGGAAGAGATTTCTTTAATAAATATTTGGCAAAAATTGATTACGAAACGTATACATTTTCCTTTTCAACAAATAAAAATTCTCACATTGTTCCAATAAACACAAAAATTTTTCAAATAAGAGTACCACCTAGATCTGAGATTATTCATCCAATCAATATCGAAATATCTGAAGACAGTCTAGCTTGTGGAAAACAAATATCTGAAAAATTATTTGTTGCAAATACCATTATACCTGCCAAAGGTATTAAACATATAAAAATATTAAACACTTCCGATGAAGAAATTATAATCAAAAATATTAATTTAAAATTGATACCCATTAAACACTTTCGATTAGAGAAAAACAATAAAATCATTAAAAACGATAGATGGAACAAATTAAGTAAACTCTTAAAAATTGGCTCCGACGATCCAAAAGCCAATGATTCTATAAAAACTATTTGTGAAGAATTTCAGGATATTTTTCATTTACAAGGCGAAAATTTAACATCAAACAACTTTTACAGACAACACTTAACTACCATTGATAAAACACCGGTATACATAAAAAACTATAGGCTACCACACGCCCATACTTCCGAGATAAATAACCAAGTACAAGATCTAATAAACACCGATATTGTAGAACCATCTACCAGTCCTTATAACTCACCAATGCTAATTGTGCCAAAAAAATCCGACAATGACACAAAAAAATGGCGACTAGTAGTTGATTATAGACAGCTCAACAAAAAATTAGTAAACGATAAATTTCCTTTAACCCGATTAGACGACGTTCTAGATCGAATTGGAAGAGCAAAATATTTCTCAACTCTTGATATGTCTAGTTCTTTTTATCAAATTGAGTTAGACAAATCATCTCGACCATTAACAGCATTCTCAACGAGTAATGGACACTACCAATTCAAACGTTTACCATTTGGATTGAAAATATCATCCAACAGTTTCCAACGAATGTTGACAATTGCTTTAGCAGGTCTTGACTCTAACGCATTTCTTTACGTAGACGATGTCATAGTATTTGGATGTTCCTTGAAACATCACAATACTAATTTAGTACAAACATTTAATCGATTACGTAAATATAACCTGAAATTAAATCCAGAAAAATGCAAATTTTTAAAATCCGAAGTAGTATATCTTGGACATCTGATAACAGATAATGGTGTAACAGCAGATCCTGATAAGTGCAAAGTTGTGCATAATTACCCCATACCAAAAAATGCCGACGACATTAGAAAATTCGTGGCATTCTGTAATTATTATCGACGTTTTGTGAAAGACTTCGCCGCTATTGCAAAACCTCTAAATAATCTACTAAAAAAGAATCAAAAATTCGAATGGAACCAACAATGCCAAAATTCCTTCGAAAAACTTAAAAACTGTATAACAAGCCCACCAATATTGCAATATCCAAATTTCGAAAATGAATTCGTCTTAACGACTGACGCCTCAGACTACGCTTTAGGAGCAGTATTGTCTCAAGGTGAAATAGGCCAAGATCTACCAATATCTTTCGCTAGTAGATCCCTAACTAAAACTGAATTAAATAAACCAATCATTGAAAAAGAACTTCTTGCCATACATTGGGGAATAAATTATTTCAGACCTTATCTATACGGCCGAAAATTTACAGTCGTCACTGACCATCGCCCACTCGTATCTCTTTTTGTGAATAAAAACCCATCTCCAAGATTAACCAGAATCCGTTTAGACTTAATGGATTACGATTTCAATATTGTATTCAAACAAGGAAAAATAAATACAAACTCTGACGCACTATCCAGGTTAAAATTAGACTCAAATGCATTAAAAGAAATGACTCCTAAAACTATGAACGTCATTACACGCAGCCATACTAACAAATTAAATAAAGAAATTGTGACCCCTCAGAATAAGGATACAGCTAAACTCACTAATGAGCCTGATCAACTCTACATGTGGCAAGGCACATCCATTTCTGATGTTCGAAATCTGCCGATATTGAAATTCGAGCCAGATACAGGGGACGCCCTTATAATAAATAAATGTTTGCCAAAAATAAATATAAATGGAAAAGAAATTGTTGTGGAATATAGTGAAAATCCTCACCGAGACTTAGGTCAGGTACTGGAGAAACTAATATCCAAATTACAACATAGTAGAATACAGAAACTAGCGCTATCAACAACTGATAAAGTATTCAACTACATAACAATTCAAAAATTGATTGAACGTTATAATAAAAAGCATGCAGAAATAATTAAAACAAATAGGCAAACCGATGTAAAAATCATTTTATTTAATACTCCTACAAAAGTTGAGAAAGTAACTGATCAACTAAGGTTAATCAGTGAATATCACGAAACTATTCACGGAGGTCACACCGGAATAAGGAGAACCATTGCAAAACTAAAGCAAAAATACATCTGGAAAAAGATGAACAAAATGGTAAAAGAATTTGTGAACAAATGCGAGTCATGCTGCAAAAATAAAATAATCCGACATACTAAAGAGAAATTTATAATATCTGATACTCCATCGAAATGTTTCGAAATAGTATCAATTGATACAATTGGACCATTACGAATATCAGACGGATATAGATACATAGTCACAGCACAATGTGAACTATCAAAATATATAATAGCCAAACCTACATATACCAAAGAAGCAGATGAAATAGCCCGAACTATAGTTGAAGAAATCATTCTCAACTACGGACATTTCAGGGTAATCAAGACGGATATGGGAACGGAATACGTCAATCAATTATTTACTAGCATCTGTAAATCATTGAATATCAAACACGTTACATCGACCCCATATCACCACGAAACTTTAGGCTCAGTGGAACGTAACCATAGAGTTCTAAATGAATATCTACTATCTTTCTGCGAAAATTTTAATTGGCATACCCTTCTACCGTACTATGCATTCGCATACAACACAACACCACACTCAGATACACATTATACACCGTTTGAACTAGTATATGGTCATATTGCAAATCTACCAAATGAAACCAACAATAATAACCCAATTTATGATTATGATAGTTACCTATCTATACTTAAAACCAAATTAAAACATGCTCAAGAAACAGCATATAATCAGCTAATAAAAGCTAAACAAATAAGACAAAAAAATAGTGAAAACAAATCAAATATTGTTAACTTCCAAGAAGGAGATTTAGTTTACGTAAGAAATGAAAATAGAAAGAAAAGTGAAAGTCCATACAAAGGACCTTATAAAATAATAAAAAGACTAGAAGTAAACTCTCTCATAAGAATAAATGATAAAGACAAGTTAATTCATAACAATAGATTGAAAAAATACAAATAAAATTGAAAATATTACCAACTAGAAATTATATGCAAACAAAAAAAAAAAAAAAAAAATTTTTTACTTATAGCAATAAATTTTTTTTTCTTAAAGGGTGAAGGTGTAGTGTATACAATGTACACATTGTAATGTATACACACATGACCTCGAAATCACTTCATTACGTACCCACATAGTAAACAAGTAAAAACATAGTAAACATTCATTCATCCACGTAGATGTAAGATGATATGCAGCCAGACGACAAGCAATGCGAGATGCACTTACTTGCATCTTTGCATATACATATATACATACGTGAGAACTCTTTTTGAGGAAACTATGAGAAATGCTTGATAAGCATTTTCGGAAGTGATTCGCACCTGTGAATTTTGCTTAGGTAATAAGATTTAGAATAGAATAATTTAGTATAAATAGAGTAAGATTTTGTGTAAATAAATAGTGTTAAACCGAAACTCACATCGGCAAGACCACTTGCCTTAGTTTTAATTGCACTCTATTCGGCAGTACCAACTGCTTGCCTTTTAGTGGCATAACAATGGTAAGTCCAGCAGTCCCAACTGCTTGCCTTCTAGCGGCATAACACTTGGGAAATCAGTGAATCTCTTCACTATCAATTTCGGCAGTAGTGCCTATCTATGAGCGGGAACGGCTGCTCAAATAAATTACCGTTCATTTGATAGATCTTTCCTTTTCTCTCTTCTCTCTCTCATGATGACAATTGTACCATTATCACATGGCTACCCAACCTTTATTACACTGTCCTACTCTTCGAGATGCTTAACCATTCATGTTAAGACGACATTGCAAATTGCAAACTTGTGTAACGGCTTCGAAATGCAGGGCGGCTGGGACAAATTATGGTCTAATATTTTTTCCTCTTCCACTGTTCTCCTTTCTATAAATTTCAAGAAAATGCCAAAAATGGAATGTACTCAACATTACCTTTCTCACGACAGCCCACTTGCCTATACAAGTGGATAAAAATTTTTTTACCTTAAATTCGCCTCAATGTGGACCCCCCCCCCCCCCCCCTCGCGCAAAAAACCTTTCACCCCCTTCCACCCCGTAAATTTCGCCGCCTACGACACAGCGCCCCCAACCAATCTTAACCCTTTCAAAAATGATTAATTAAATAACTGCAATTCGCACTACGAAAAACGACATGAAAGTAGTACTCACACCTATGAGGCCAGTAGGTGTATTTTTTGTGTGGTTAGTGGCAAAATGCCTAACTTCAAATGAATGTACTATTATTAAATATTATGTGATCGTAATGAAACTTAAAGGTATTATTGCCTATGATGTTGGTTATCATTGACCATCAATATTTTTGACCTGGGGTACGCTTACGGGATGCAGGGGTGTGCTAACTGCAACTATAGAAATGTACTATTATTAACCTTTTGTGATGAGGTATCAAAATTCTACGATTTTTAATTTTCTATGCTAGTGAAATGCCGCTTTCCTGCAAATTTTCATATTTCTAGGTATAACGGTCTCGAAATGCAAGGGGGGGGGGGGGGACAAACTCAGATCACATATTTTCTGCTCTCCCTCTTTTCTCCTTTCTTCAAATTTGAAAAAAATTCCAAAAATGAAATGTACTCGACGGTACCTTTCTTACGATACCCCACTTGCCTATACCAAACGAAAAAAAAATTTCGACCTTCATTTCCCCTTTATGGGACCCCCCCCCCCCCCCTTAAAGTTGACCTATTACAACGCATCGCTTTCTCCAGGAAATTATAGTATTTCTACATATTTCCACCAAATTTCATACATATAGCTTCGGCGGCTCGTGAGATATTTCATGGACAGACAGACAGACAGACAGACGGACGGACAGACAGATTCTGCAAATTTTCATATTTCTAAGCATAACGGTCTCGAAATCCAAGGGGGGGGGGACAAACTTGCATCGCATTTTTTCCCTTCTCCCTCTTTTTCCCTTTCTTAAAATTTGAAAGAAATTTCAAAAATGGAATGTACTCGACGGTACCTTTCTTACGATACCCCACTTGCCTGTACCAAACGAAAAAAAAAATCCCGACCTTCCCTTAAAGTTGACCTATTACAACGCATCGCTTTCTCCGGCGAATTATAGTAATTCTACACATTCCTACAAAATTTCATGTAATATAGCTTCATCCGTTCGTGAGATATTCTATGGACAGACGGACAGACATTTGAGCGATTTCATAAGGGTTTTGTTTTTACTACAAAACCCTAAAAAGAAAATGCATATTATCCACCTCTATGAACACTGTTTTACAACTACCCCTCAGGCAGATCTTAATACAAGGAAGACAAGATATCGCCTTCCGGCGTTTCATTTTCGTATCGTTCTGCGCATCACGTCATAAGCGCATATATATTTGAGAGAGTAATGGTTCATAACTCTCAGCATTGACACTCTCACGAGAGTCACACTTCGCTAGTTGAGGGTGTAGCACCCGCACGGTGCAGCGGTCTCTTGTACTGCTTGATATGTTTTTGCAACTTCGTACGAACAGGGAACCATTGAACTACATATTTAAGATAGAAAAAAGTTTTTTATGTATATTTTCGTGATCTTCAATTTCGCTCCAGGAAGTTAGATTTGCTAGGATTATTAGTTACAGAGATAAAAGCCAAAAACTAAGTATTTAAACAATTGTATGAGCCTGTGACGTAGGTATTCAGAGAGCAGACATGGGCAAGACGATATCTTGTCTTCTATCTATCTATCTCTGTCCTTGTATCATGGGTTGCAATGCTGTGTGTTATGAACCACAAGTCTCTCAAATATATAAGCGCTTATAACGTGATGCACAGAACAATAAGAAAATGAAACGCGGTAAGGCGCTATCCTGTCTTCCTTGTATCATGGATAGAAGCATATCTATTCTATCGGGAAGGCTTAACAGCTGGCAAACGGAAAGTCAACAGTGTTCGCAATGCGAAATGTTGTGCAGTGGTTCGTAACAATGTATAAGATATGTTATAAACAAAATGTAAATACTTTTATTGTACTACTTAGGTGGCTATTACACTATAAAAGTTCTTTTACAAACATCTTTGACGAACGATATTTTAAAAGAACTTTTATGAATGATATTAGGCGCCTAAAGGGGAAGGGGTGCAAGCTTGTAAGAAAAGTACTTGAAACAGGCAACGTTCATGTCGCAGATCTTTTGTTAGACGGCTATTACGCTATAAAAATTCTTTCAAAATGTCTTTTATAAGAGATATTTGTAAAATAACTTTTATTGTGTAATAGCCGCCTTACTAAATATAAATGCACGTATTGCACTATATCTGACAAAACAAAACAATCAATATTTTGCGTCCTTCACTCCGCTATGGTTCACCAAATTGTAAAAAAACCAGCCCGAAGCGTATATACCCTAGACTTGTACAGACCTAGTGGTGATACCAAAAGTACAAATTGGCAACGACCATATGCATTAAAAGTGAGTTTCCTATATGGCCAGTTTATAAGGGAGGTTGGCATACATTCATGAGGATCTTGGCCATTCTAAAAATCAATTACCTAACCCATTCTACAAATATTTGTCGAATTTTTCAAGTCGCTAGCTTCATTCTATCCAAAGTTATTGCTTATTTGAAGTCTCACTTGTAGGGGTTGTAGAAGTTCCTTGGATCGGATCTTGCCCATCATAGCCACCAACCAATTAGATCACCCTACAAACATAAAAAAAAGATTTCAGTTATCTAGCTTTACTCTATCGGAAGTTATCGCTTATTTGAAGTTTCATTTGTAGGGGAAGCGGGGGTTTCATTGGTCGGATTTAACGTATTTTCAGTATTAGCCAACTGGATCCTACTACAAATATTTGACCAAAATTTTAAGTCGCTAGCTTTATTTTGACGTAAGTTATCGCTTATTTAAAATTTAATTTCTAGGGGAGGTAGGGGTTCCTTAGGTCGGATCTAACCCATCCTTAATGCACCCAATCTCACTTCAAACATTCGGCCAAAATTTCAAGTCGCTGGCTTCATTCTATCAAAAGTTATCGCTTATTTGAAGTTTCATTTGTAGGGAAGGTAGGGGTTCCTCAGGTCGGATCTTGCCTATTTTCAATACCAACTAACAGGATGTTACTACCAACATTCTGCCAAATTTTCAACTCGCTAGTGTCATTCTATCGAAAGTTATCGTAATTAAAGAAATATTTAATTTTTTAATTTTGTAGGGGAGGTAGGCGTTCCTTTGATCTGATTACGCCCAACTTACTAAAACCCAAGCAGCTTCTCACCTCAGGGTTACATACCAAAAATCAGATGCCTACGTCAATTTGTTCAAGAGTTACGGACAAAAAACCTGAAAAGTAGGGTAGTACGGGGCTCTTTGTAAGAAAATTGCCGTTAGTTTTCAACTGATCGATTTTATTTTTCCAAGAGAATATAAGATTACCCTCACGAGCAATCTACCAAAGCTAGAGCTTTTCATGTTTATTTAATCGGGAGTTATGTATACATTTAAGTATTTTACATATATGGGGTAGGTAGGCGTTCGCTTGGAATGATCATGCCCGTTTTCAATACCAACCAACTAGATCATACTTCCAACATCCAACCGAAATTTCAAGGCTCTAGCTTCATTCTATCGAAAGTTATCGTGCGAACGGACAGACAGACAGACAGACATGGCTAAATCGAATCAGGAGGTGACCCTGATCATTTATATATATACATTGCTATACCTCCGGAGCCTCCTTTAAGGTGTTACATATTTCCGTCGTGACAAAAACAATATACCCTATACTAAAAGTCTAGGGTATAAAAATACCAAATGGAAAGCACCCATTGTGCTCTTTGATACGGCATTCTCCATACACGATGATGATGGAAAATGATACAAAGTATCTACACTGCATGCAGATACATCGAAACATGGATATGTCTTATGCCTACCGAAAGCGTGGGATGTGTTTTGTCGAATGATTTCATCCAGTATAACTATACTGGGATCTTTATAAAACTTACGTCGATATCTTCAACACAACAGGTTACACGCAGTCGGTAGCCAAAGACATATCCATGTTTCGATGTATCTGCATGCAGTGTAGATACTTTGTATCATTTCCCACCAAAAGCCAATAACCTGTCTTCCAAGAACCGATTCCCGATAAACCCGCCCCAAATCAAACTTAACACCCCCTTTAAGAGACAGAGAGACATACCCCATTGAAAGCTAACGTCCCCATATGAACCGGATACACCCGTTATAATGAGATTGAACATCCAACCACATGAGACAGATAGACACGCCCTATTGAAAGTCAACATTTATGCTGCTAATACATCGTACCGTATGTGGAGATTTTGTTCTATGTTTATAGCACGTAGTACGAGTATAAATCCGCCATTTTGTTCTATATGTTTATTGCACGTGTGGTGGGGGCCCACATTGTGAACCAGTCAGACCTCAAATCGCCGCCATTGCAAATGCACAACAACAGTCGCTGGATCACCCGATTTGGCTCGAATTAACTTCATCCGCTCTCGCTCATCTTCGGGGGGCGGGAACAATGTACACTCTCTCAAATTGCGTCTGCGCATGTTCAAGTGTTAGTCGAACTCACTACTTGCTACTTTTTCTGGGATCCTAGTGATTCAGATAGTACAATGGGTGCTATTTTAAGTCGGCCACTACATTCATTCTTGCCGTCCACAACGTCAACCTTTATCGCTATCAAATCAACATCTCAACATGTACACACCAGATCCCCGTAAGCGCGCCGCCCGCGCGGAGCCACAAGCAACAGCCATGCACAATGACCACTTCACTCAAACGACATGCACAGCCAGAATAGAAAAATTTTCAATGGGCTTGTTTCCTCTTCTGAACCCCGAGTAGAAAAACAGACATTTCGTGTGACGGACAGATTTTTAGGATGACCCCCAGCTATAAGACATATCCATGTCAAAAACATTAACCTTTTTCCCCTCTATTTTTAGAGTGAGACATAGCTCAAATTTCAACTTCATCATCATCGTGGCGCGACAGCCCGACGTCGGGCCTTGGCCGCCTGGATCATTGTGCTCCAATTATCTCGGTCACGTGACCGTGTCCTCCAATTTTGGGAGCCCAGCAGCTGCGCGGCGTCCACACCTACTGAGCTCTCCCAACGAGATCTCGGTCGTCCTCGCAGTCTCGCTCCGTCGACTCGTTCTGCATTCATTACTCTCTTAGGCATGCGATCATCGTCCATTCTTTGTACATGCCCTGCCCATTGAAGTCGTTGTAGTTTGACGATTTTCGAGACTTGCAGCTCATCGTACATTTCGTACAACTCATGGTTGTGCCGGATGCGCCATCCATCTCGATCGCAAACAGCCCCGAAAATTCACCGTAGAACCTTACGTTCAAAAGTGTCTAGCATGTTTTCGGAGGCTTGAGTTAGGGTCCATGCTTCGCAGCCATAGCATAGCACTGGTCGTATAATGGTTTTGTACACGCGGAGCTTCGTGTTTCTGTGCACATGCTTCGATTTCATTATGGGGAGAACCGAGAAAAAAGTCTTATTAGCTAACTGTATCCGTCGCTTGATTTCGTCAGTTTCGTTGGCGTCCCTTGACAAGTTGCAACCCAGGTAAATGAAGTTGTTCACGAACTCGATGTTGAGGTCCCCCACATTGATGCTTGGTTGTGCAGGTGTCCTTGTCACCGATTGCATCATTATGTTAGTTTTACCCTCGTTAATACGTAATCCAACTTCCTTTGCAGCAGTATCGAGCGTATGCAGAAGTTCTTCTGCGTCAGCCAATCTTTGGGACATGATGTTGATGTCGTCGGCGTACGCTGCTAATTGTGTCGACTTGATGAGTAGCGTCTTGCTGTTGTCCATATTCATGGCCCGAACAACGTATTCCAGTGCTAGGTTGAAGAGCGTCGGTGCCAGTCCATCGCCCTGTTTCAAACCAGTGCGTGTTTCAAATTTCAACTTGGTTGCTTCATTTATTTGATTCGAGATTTGACTGATTTATTGCCCAACTCTTCACTTTCAAAAAAGGTTGCCGATCGAGCGTTCAGACATTTCCACAAAAAGTTTCATTTCAAAAATAAATTTTTAACAAACGTGTAAGTGATTTTTGTAACTTACCCCGAGATCCAAAAAAGTGGTATAGATAGGATATGGCAATGCGATAACCATCCCAGTCAGCCATGTCGCGCAACAACAGACAAACGCTGGCAATCTTCCTCGAAGAGGATCTCCTAACCATCGCATTCTGTCCCAGGCAATTAGAAGATGGGATATGATTGCAACATGAAATGGTATATCCTGCAATAAGAAAATATTTTATAAAAATAAATCGGTGTACTTTAATGATGATTGTTCTTGCTAAGTTAATTATACGAGTACATTTAAGTTTAAGTTTTCGCAGTAAATTGTGTTCATTTGAAGCGCCCAATGACGCCGTGGAGAGGATATGGAAAATCAATTTGTTCTTTGATATTCCACCTCCCTGTCTTCGCTTTCTCTTCATTATGGTTAGTTTTAAGCCTTACAATGTTCCTCATATTTGTTTCAGCGTATCTAAAAAAATGTTGAATACGTAAAATGATCTAGCATTCCTACAGTTTACTTGGTAATAGTAGGCGTGTTTTTTTGTACTGCGGTGCAGCTTAATTGTATACAATACAATACACAAACAACATATCCTTGTTGTTTGTGTAATGTGTGTATGTTAACCCGGATAACCTCCAATTAACCTATACCGCAGTACAAAAAAAAACACGCTTAGTAATAGTAAGGCTCTAAAAAGGAAAGTACGCTCGCGGCCATTTTGTTGACATCGAATGGAGATTTGTGCCCATCGAATGGACATATGAGAGAGAGAGAGAGAGACAGCACTAATGTTGTTAACTGGGAGCGGTCATTTTTATATGCCTGTCACTCTCCATTGGTTGGCAACAAAATGGCGTCGAGTGTTCCTTTTTAGTGCTCTAGTAATAGTAGAAGTACAACCACATGAAGGCGGAGTACAGTTTTTGTTTTTTTAAAACATATTTCGAAAATGGCAAACCCCAGCGAAAAAGTTTTTGAGACAAAATGGAAGATCGATCTTGAGCAGTTCTTCTGTATCTTCAATAGTAAATGAAACCAGAGCAGTCCGAAGCGTATATACCCTAAACTTGTACAGACCTAGTGGTGATACCAAAAGTACCAATTAGCAACGACATTAAAAAATTAAAAGTGAGTTTCTTATATGGCCAGTTTACAGGGGAGGTTGGCGCTCATTCAGAAGGATCTTGTCTATTCTCGAAATCAGAGAGAGTATTAACCAAATAATTAAAAAGTTAAATTAATTCAATTGATATAAAATTTCACTTAAAATTACGATAATATAAGAATGGTAGCGGCAGGATTTCGCTAGACAACCCAATTTTAATTTTTTATGTTCCTAATTATCTTTTATTTGAGATACATCTCATCAAAAAACAGATATGTGCAAATTTTTGCAGTGGGATCTTAGACTATTACTAGGTAAGAAGATACAAGGACTAAGCTGTAGACTACTTTCATCCTAAAGCTGGACCTTTCAATTTCATTCAACGGCAATCAATTGTTTCCCCTTTGATCACTTACTAAACTAAATTTTTCAAAAGTTAATTATGTTTATAGATGCGGGGCGTTTCGAGATATGCTATTTCCTTTTCCGAGGCGAACATTTCAGATCTTTGTGCTTGCATTTACCACCCACAAGATGATGACTGTTGGGAAACTCACTGTCGCTCATGGGGAAACAGATCTTCGGAGATCGTCGTCTAACATATCTTCATATTATAAAACTATGCGTACATCGTGTGCGTAACTTGGTCGTCGAGAGTAATTAAATTTGAAAGGTTTTGCTCGAACGTATAGCTCTATTGTGTGGAATCCTTTCTATAAGTGTACTCTAGACTTGTACAGACCTAGTTGTGATACCAAAACTTCCAACTGGCAACGGCCATTGCATTAAAAGTGAATTTCCCATATGGTCAGTTTGAGCTGTGGGCGTGGATCCAATGAAAAGTTTCATCGTTCATCCATTCGAATTTTGGATATTTACATTTTAAATAACGTTTATAGGGAAGGTTGCCGTTCATTCAATAGGATCTTGCCCATTCTCAAAATCAACTAACAACCTACACTATAAATATTTGTCGCATTTTGCAAGTCGCTAGCATCATTGTATCGAAATTTATCGCTCATTTGAAGTTTCATTTGTAGGGGACGTAGGGGTTGCTTGGGACGGAGCTTGGCCATTTCCAATACCAACCAAATAAATCTAAATCCAAATATTTGAATCAAATTTCAAGTCGCTAGCTTCATTCTATCGAAAGTTATCGCTCATTTGAAATTTCATCTGTAGGGGTTCCTTCAGTCGGATCTTGCCCATTTTCAATACCAACCAACTTGATCATGCTACAAATATTTGACCAAAATTTCAAGTTTCTAACTTCGTTCTATCGAAAGTTATCGTGCAAACGGACAGACAGACAGATATGGCTAAATCGAATCAGGAGATGACCCTCATAATTTCCATGTACCTATATACACTGCCACACCGCCGCGCCTAAAAGTCTAGGGTATAAAAGCAGACATACATGCATTTTTTTCAGTGTGATCTGATACATCAAATATTACTTTACAGCTCGTACTTGCACCATACTGGCTCCATGGAGCTTCACATCGCAAAGCATCGCAAAGCCCATAAACTCCATCGCAAAGCCCATTAAATTCCATCGCAAAAAATCAGCAGCCGGTACTCGCACGAAAAAGCAATTTAGTTTGTGAAAATATCGGGCCATCGCTCGGCTCGTGATTTCAGCGCGCGCAGTGTGTACACTCAAAGCATGATTCCATTTAAAATTGAAGACTTTCTATTTTCTTGCTTTAAAAGCTTGTAATCGCATTGCATCGCTCGACCCGGCTCGGCTCGGCATCGCACGCAGTGTGAACATCCACTTAGCCGGATAATTCCGACAAAGGCCTCTCCTGTTTGTGTTGTCTTCCCCAGTCCTATGAATTGAATGGGGCAACGAGCGGCGAAAAGCCCGCCCACGTCTCCTGAACTGAGCTACAGCAAGCATAGGCCACTGCTAAGCTCGTTGAGGGGCCTTTTGCTTCGCCAGATGGCACGGCCCAAGTTTCACAGTCATTATGCTACCTAAGGCTCCGTCCCCACGTCTCCTTTGAATTATTGGCACCGCGAGGTTTATTTGTATGCATTAATTTGTATTTGTATTTTTAAAGTCTAATCTTTAGTGAAGGTGTCTGATGGCACCTGCCCGCATTAATTTCGATTCACACAGGAACGTAATATCACATCACGCCACATCTGCCCGACTCATGGCCGTGCCAGTTATAATGTGCAAAGGTGTTCACCAGATGGTGTTTTGGGGTCGGAGCCGAAGTTGACCGTGAAGGTCCGGCGACGCTAGAAGCGAATGCTCCGCAACGAGCTGAGCGGGGGCACATGCTTGCTCCAGCTCTGTTCGGGAGATGTGTGTGGGGTTTTTTGCCCGCTTATTGCTCCAGCCATCACACAGATAACATGTATCATGTGCCTTGCGGTAATCAAACACACAAAGGTTAAAATTGGGTCCCACAGACCCAGGAAGCTAATCAAAAACGCAGACAATAGCCTTCGACCGGCTCATGCCACACGCTGCGGGCCCCGGTATTGCGGACCCTTGGCCTCTTTACCCATTAGAGTACAAAGCCCAACAAATAAGGTTCCGTGGCCGACAAAAATTTCGGGACCTCCCACAGCGGAACTAGACAGGAGGCCTTTACCTCATGTCCTCATTAACCTGAAAGGGGTGTGGGGAAAATTCCATGAAGGAAAACGCCGATATTTTAAAAATTCAACAACATAGTTTTATTCAGTATTATCGGAACGAACAGATCCCAACAAAATAACCAAAATGTACGAGAAACTAATAATAATAAAGGTGTAAATAAAGACAAGCAAATGCCAAAGATAAAAAATGTAAATATTTAAAGATGGAAACAAAATTATGGCAAAAAAATAGCAAAAAAAAATTAATAATTAATTTAATATAAAAAGCACTTACCTCCTGAATCGACGATGGCCACCGTTGACACTGGAGTAACTGAAACACATTTGAATCAAAGCAAAGGAAGAGGAAAATTGCGATCTATAAAAGATACAAACTAAGTGATACCAACAGCAACTATAATTTAAATTCGAGAAGTGTATGGCGGCAACAAGCAGGCGGTAACACTACCGACGGCCAGCTTGCCAAACGGATGGTCAACAAAAAAAAAAATTCGTCTCTAGCGTTGTCAAAACAATTATTTTCCCCTCTCGCTTGCGCTTTGCACTATTTTTGGCCTCATTATATGACTTCAACACTCCGCAACAATATTCCTCACAGGCAAAAAAAAAACCTGTTTCGATTTTGCAATGCATGCAAATGCTAAATCACAGCTGGTCAATTTTTCTAGTTACGATAGGGCAACACAGCACGGCACCCAAGTCGCCGAAGTACAATAACACGTTCATTTAATTTCCTTCAGTCGCATGAATGATGGTCCACTGCCCGCAACCTTGCATAGTAAGCGAAAGCAATTTCCTGAACAAAAGTGTCAAAGGTTATGCTTAAGTCCCCATTCGACACAAAAGCAACGAATCCTCCCGGCATACTATCGCGGCCAAAAATCAAAACTTTACGATCCGACCAGATGATCTTTAATCCTTCGATACCAACCGCGCCGGGAGTTTTTCATTCCCGTGTCACCGTTTCGAGAAGCAAACCAATCCCGCCGGTGTAGTGACTGGGTGTTTTATAAAGCTTTTTCGTTTCGCGGCGCCCGACGGCAATCAGAAACAAACAACGTTCATTCAGCCTCTGTCTCGCGATCGCGAGTGGTTTTTTTTTTAAGCCCAAAAATTCAGGCCCCCGAAAATACCGCCGATGGCGTTGACTCGGCACTCCCCACTTGACAGCTGTCACAGTGCGACACCAACCACTCATCCAACATGAAGTTGACGTTGAGTGATTGGAGAACGCGAAACATTTAAAAACAAATAGTGAATTAGTTAATTTCTTCAACGCTGATTGGCGGGGAGCTTCCATTAAACAAAATAAGTTGAACAATCTGAAGAAGAATGCAGTAGAAAATAGTCTATTAATCACTTCTGGCCTGAAGTGCATTTTTACTCTTTTGTAAGGCGGGAGCTTTATAACGAGATCCGGGCGAGAATCCAATAATACTTGGCATAATAGCCGCCATACATTATCCGATCCGTCGTCCGATCGATCGGCCGATGGATCGCCACAAAATATCTGCCGATCTCCACTGCACACACACTGAGCGATTTTCGTGCGATGCGATAACGAATGACAATTCAAAAAATAGGTTATGATTCACTCCCAATCCAACCTAGATTCATTTTTGTTAACTATTTGGATGTGTGTGGTATTTTCGTATACCACATATTTGATATTTCAATTGCAGTGCCATTTAAATCATTAGAATCCTTGAAATTTTATCATTTAATAATTTGGTAATTTGACATTCACTTGCGATAATCACATACACTACCCAATCGATCGTCACCGATCGATCGCACGAAAATCGCACTAAAATATCGGCAGATCAAAATTGATCGCCCGATCGGTGCGATTTCCACATACACACGCCAATCCGTCGGCCGATATTGATTTCGGGCGACGGATCGGCCGATCGATCGGTGTGTGTATGGCACGTTTAAGAGCTTACAGCACGATCTGCACGCAACTATTTATCCATAATTTCATCAGAACGACATCGTAGTCATTATCACTGTCATTTTGTCATTAAATCCGTTCGGCGGTGAGTCTTTAGGCTATGAAGCTCCCCATCAAAAGCCAATCAGCTTTGAAAGAAATTAACTAATTCAATCAGCGTTCAATATGCCAACCCTAGAGTGAGGCGCGGAGCTAAGAGTACTTTGGCGGTATTGTATTCATATCAATTCTTTTTGCGGCTGAGAGGTTTTTCTAAGCGGGAAATTTTTTACAACAGAGTTGTTTTTGGGAGATATGTATTATTATATTATATTCTGGGGGATAGCCAAAGCAGACCACTAACGTTTGGGTCCCTTTTCGCCCCCTCCCGGTCATCAGTGGCTTCCAGATGTCGACTGATAGTTGTCGACCTCTTTCTTCATCACTGAAGCTTTACCGTCCATTAAAGAGCCACCAGTAAAAATGCTGCTGTCATTGTACATACACTCATTGTGTATGTTTCCATCTGCAATGTGAGTCTTGTGTAGTCTTTCAACTACCCTACGTCTACTCATGCCTTCTACCGGCATTAGAGTCTCCCTGACCTCATCATGAATAATGTCTAGGATGCTCTTATGACCGCTGCTAGTTCCAAAGCGATGCCACATGGCATCCCTTTCCATGCGTATTGCCGAAAGCGCCGCCGTTTTCTTTATAAATAAGTCTAAGGGCGGCAGTCCCAGCAATGCCTCCATTGCTCGCGTTGGTTTGGTGCGCATTGCACCACATACGCTTACGCAAGCTATCCTTTGTACCCCATCCAGCTTCTGCTTTGTGGTATTCTGCATGGCTTTTGGCCACCATACCACTGATGCGTAGGCTAGAATGGGTCTTACCATCATTGTATAAATCCAGTGTGTCGCTTTAGGTGAAATTCCCCACCTACGAGCACACACTCTCTTACATTGACGCAAAATCCTTTTCGCTTTTTGGATCTTTTCATCAACGTGAACATTCCAAGTTAGTTTCGCATCTAAGGTAACTCCTAGATGCTTCACTTCCTTGGACACCTTAATTTCCGAACCAAAGAGCCGTAAAGGAGATCTCTATGTCTTTCCTCTTACGAGTAAAAAATCATAGTGTTTGATTTACTAGCGTTTATGGTTAGCTCTTGCTCATTACACCATTCTTCGGTTACTTTGAGAGCTTGTCCCATGCAACCTAGAATTGTGTCCATGAACTTTCCACTGACCGTGAGTGCCAAGTCATCGGCGTATCCTACAGTGTGTACGCCCATCGAGTCCAGCTTCCAGAGAAGACTGTCCACGGTGATGTTCCACAGTAGAGGCGAAAGAGATGGGAGATATGTAGATATACATATGTATGTCTTCTAATCTAGTCAGTAGTTAAGTTCTCCATTCTCTTATTAACAATCCAACCATTCCATTTACATACAATACTCGTACATTTTAAATTATCAAGAATCACTTCCATTTGTTTCAACTCGTTCCGACCAAAAGATAGAAACAACCTTCTTTCGATTGTTGCCAAACGCTTGCACATTGCACACAGGGCCGTCGAGAGAAAATCCGGGCCCGGTACTCAGCTTTTGTTGGGGCCCCTATATGGCGACCAGTAGCTCAATGAACAAAAAAAAGGTCAAAGCGTATGTTTTTCTATTTTTAGGGTTTTGTAGTAAAAACAAAACCCTTATGAAATCGGTCAAATGTCTGTCCGTCTGTCCGTCTGTCCATAGAATATCTCACGAACGGCTGAAGCTACATACATGAAATTTTGTAAGAATGTGTAGAATTACTATAATTCGCCGGAGAAAGCGAATCGTCGTAATAGGTCAACTTTAAGGGGAGGTCCCCATAGAGGGGAAATGAAGGTCGAAATTTTTTTTCGTTTGGTACAGGCAAGTGGAGTATCATAAGAAAGGTACTGTCGAGTACATTCCATTTTTGAAATTTTTTTCAAATTTGAAGAAACGGGAAAAGAGATCCATACAAACAATGCAAATAACCGTCCTCAGCTACTTACTAGTACTACGAGTACTGTATACTTGAATATTTTTTATTGTTTTTCTTAAAGTGAATTGGAGTTAACCATTTCTGAAAGGGTGGAGATTGGTGGTATAGGAGTGGTAGGGGAGAGAAGTTTAAGGGGTGAAGAAGGTGGGTTGCTGCTTTAAGGGGAGGTCCCCTTGGAGGGGAAATTAAGGTCAAAAAAAATTTTCATCTGATATGTGCAAGTGGGGTATCATGAGAAGGGTACTACCGAGTACATTCCATTTTTGGCGTCTTCATCAAATTTGAAAAAATGGGAAAGGAGGCAGGGGGGGAAATATGAGATCATAATTTGTCCCACCCCCCTTACCATTTCGAGACCGTTACACTTAGAAAAAAGAAAACATACAGGAAGATGGCTTTCAACTAGCACAGAAAGAAAAAATTATGGAATTTTGATATCTTCTCAAAATAGGTTAATAATAGTATATTTCTATAGTTACAGTTAGCACACCCCTGCGTTTCTCAAACTCATCCGAGGTCGAAAATATTGATGGCCAACGATAATCGGGGGCGACCGGTAGCGCAATGTGTTGAGGCATCAGTCTCATGTTTGACTACCGGCGTTTCGGGTTCGAATCCCGTCCACGACGACGTTCGTGGCCATGGATGTGCAGGAGGTGCATGCTGGCAACTGCATTCTCCGAAACCAATTTATGCCAACGAAACGTCAACTGAGCCACATGAAACAGTTGACGCGCTATGCCCCACAAGGGGTTAGAGCAATTGAGTATGTGCAATAATATCTCCAAGTTTCGTAATAATCACGTAATATTTAATAGTAGTACATTCATTTAGATTTGGTCATTTTGATATCATAAATACAAACAAGCTAGCCCTCGGCTAGCTTGCCGAAGGTATGATACCCTTCACGCGAAGCACATTCGCCACTTTGAAATTAGTAGTAAAACTTGTTCCGATTTCACTGTTCCTATAAGAGATATATGAAATAGTGGGTCGATTTCAACCAAATTTAGGAACGTGGCTAAGCAGTCAATATGATTGAGTAATATGCAATTTCATAAAGATATCTTCAGAAATAAAAAAAAAATTTCTGATAAAAACTTGCTTTTGGACCGGTCGTTCCTATGGCAGCTATATGACGTAGTGGTTCAATTTCAACCAAATTCAGGAATGTGATTTCAATAAAAATATGACTGAAGTGTGTGAAATTTGAAGATGATATCTTTAGAAATAAGAAAGTTTTTCTCACAAAGACGAATTTTTCAACGGGTCGTTCCCATGACAGCTATATGACGAAGGGGTCCGATTTCAACCAAATTTGGGTGTGTAATTAAGCTAAAGATATTATTTATTAGTGTTAAATTTAAGAACTATATCTTTATAAATAAAAAAGTTTTTCTCACAAAGACTAATTTTTGGACCGGTCGTTCCTATGGCAGCTATATGACGTAGTGGTCTGATTCCGTTGGGTCCGACATATATACAACGTGCAATAGATACAATATAAAATTTCAGTTCGATAGCTTTAAAACTGAGGGACTAGTTTGCATAGAAACAGACAGACAGACGGACAAAGCTCAATCGACTCGTCTCATCATACTGACCAAGAATATACCTAGTTTATATGGTCGGAGATGCTTCCTTCTGTGCGTTGCAAACTTCATGACAACGTTAATATACCCTATTACTTCCGTGAATGGTATAAAAATGCACATAACAGGCCTCTTGTACTACATACTTGTACTACGAGTACAACATACTTACATATTGTTTTCCGTAGAGCGAGTTGGAGTTAACCATTTCCAAAAGGGTAAAGATTGGTGGGAGAGGAGGGAGGAGGGAAGGGGGAGGGGAAGTATGCTGGTCGCTGACTCTACTTTCTATAGCTATCCAAACAATTTATTTTTAATATTTTTTACGCAAGCGTGCAATTTGCAATATCGTCTTAACATGAATGGTTAAGCTAAGCATCTCCAAGAGTAGGACAGTTCATCTCCTATTGGCATGGGACACTACAAAACCCTCGGATTGCGGGCGTAGCCCTCTATTTTCCGGTTTCATTTTGTTTTTTATATATATGGCGACCGGTAGCTCAGTAGTGCGTCAGAGTGGGATGAAAGAGGAAGGAGCAAAAAAAAAGGTATGATACCCTTCACGCGAAGCTTGGTGCATCTTCCACTTTGAAATTAGTAGTAAATCTTGTTCCGATTTCACTGTTCCTATGAGAGGTATATGAAATAGTGGGCCGATTTTAACCAATTTACAAACGTAATTTGGCAGTCAATATGATTGAATAATATGAAATTCCGTAAAAATATCTTTAGAAACAGAAAAGTTTTTTTTAACAAAAACTTGCTTTTGGAACGGTCGTTCCTATGACAGCTATATGATAGAGTAGTCCGATTTCAACCAAGTTCAGGAATGTGATTTGAATAAAAAATACTTTTTTTTGGTGAGAAATTTGAATAAGATATCTTTTGAAATAAAAAAGTTTTTCTCACAAAGACGAATTTTTGGACCGGTTGTTCCTATCGCAGCTGTATGACTAAGTGGTCCGATTCTATTGATTCCGGCATATTTATAGCGTGCAATAGAAAGAAGGTTTCATACAAAATTTGAGAAAGGTATCTTTAGAAATAAAAAAGTTTTTCTCACTAAGTCCAATTTTTGGACCGGTCGTTCCTATAGCAGCTATATGACGTAGTGGTCCGATTCCATTGGTTCCGACATATTTACAGCGTGCAATAAAAAGAAGGCTGTGTACAAAATTTCAGCTCGATAGCTTTAAAACTGAGGGACTAGTTTGCATAGAACCAGACGGACAGACGGACAGACGGACAAAGCTTAATCGACTCGCCTCATCATACTGACCAAGAATATTATATGGTCGGAGATGCTTCCTTCTGTGCGTTGCAAACTTCATGAAAAAGTTAATATACCCTATCACATTCGTGAAGGGTATAAAAAAGCTCAGTGCGTAGATAGGTTTTTTTTTTCATTTTTTAAATTTTCGGGCCCCCGAGAAAAACACGGGCCCGGGGCGTTTCGCCCCCTTCCGCAAAGTATTTTTTTTAGTAGTTTCCATTGAAATTCAAAGAAGCATTGGAAGAACTCAAACTACTGAGAACCAACAATCGAGAGAACGGGTCGATGCTTTGGAAAATCAAACTCAGATTCTCCAACACCAAATGCGGCGAGACAATCTAGTGATTAATGGAGTAAAAGTTACACCTCAAGAGAACACAACCGAAATAGTGCAAAAACAATTGCGCGTTACATCGGCTCAGAGGTTAGCGAACAAAACTTCAGTCACATCTACCGAGCGTATCAGAGCATATCAATCTAAAACAACTGCTACACCACCAATAGTTGTCCGGTTCACACGATTGTCTGATCGAAATACTCGTAACTTCATGGGAGCGTATAAACGAAAAGTAAAAGAGAGCAGAAATGGTGCTGGAATACTCGCAGCCGAAATCCATAAACAACTACTGGGCGATGGACGATTCTATGTGGGCGACCATTTGACATCCAAAACAGCACTACTGTTAAGAGAAACAAAAAAGGTTTGCAAGGAAAAAAATTATAAATTTGTATGGGTAAGGGACGGAAATGTTTTAATCAGGAAAGATGAAAATTCAATTATGAAAGTAAAAAATGCTAATGATATACATTAAAACCATATGAATTATTAAAAAAAAAGCAATAATAATGAATCAAATCTGTAATCACTTTGAAACTAAAGAATTAACGATAGCTAAAGATTGCAAAACACTATTAACTATTGACAATGGATTCAAAATTCTTCACTTAAATATTAGAAGTATTAAAAGAAACTTTGATGAGCTAATTATATTATTAAACGACCTAAACACGGAATTTGACATCATAGCGCTTTCTGAAACACACCATAGTAGCTACGTGTCTGATTTCGAGGCAATTTCTAAGCACTTTGATATAGTCAATTACAAAATGACTTTTACAAAAGTAAATAGAAATAAAAACGATGGCGTGATTGTTTACATTAAACAATCACTAAATCAAGTATGCGACGAAATATCAAACAATGAAGTTACGGGTCTTAAAGTCAAAATTACATCACCTAATAACGAAATAATTAACATTTTAGCCCTTTATAGATCACCTGACAGTAGCCGATTCGTAGAAGAATTAAGTACAATGATCCCCAAAAATAGAGAAGGATTACTAGATATAATTCTTGGAGACATAAATTTAAATATTTCGGATAGCTCTCATATTGCAAACGATTACCAAAACCTACTGAGTAGTCAAGGATATACGTCCTGCATTAACAAACCTACAAGAGTAGATTTGAGATCAGAGTCTTGCCGTGACCATATCTTTATAAGACAAAACAAAAATCCAACTTACTCCGATAATAGTTCATCAATCATACTAAAACACTCCATTACTGATCATTATCCCATCCTCTTATCAGTAAACCCAAATAATAATTAGCCGATCCATAATTTAGCTAACAGAAATTCCTTAAAAAAGCGAAACCACGAACTTCTTATCGACCTAACAAGTAAAGTAAAGTGGGAAGACATAATTGTTTCGTCAGATAACTGTGAAATTTCTGCAAACAAACTTATAAATACGATTAAACAGATAATACTAGAGTCAACCGAAACACTCACAGTCCGTAAGAAATACTTTTCACTGAAACCATGGATAACCTTTGGAATAATGCATTCGATTAGGCATAGAGACAAACTTAAGAGACAACTAAATACCCAACCTTTCAATGTACAGCTCTTAAATTTCTACAAGTCATACAGAAACAAACTTACCAAAATTATTCAAACTTCGAAAAGAAATTACTTTCAACAACAAATGAACTCCTGTAAAAATAATAAAAAGCTTTGGGAAATCGTCAATAGCTCAGTTAACAAATCAAAACAATGCCCAGTGGAAATTTTGCCTGAAAATGAATATCAGAACTTACCAACTTGTCCAGTCAAAAAAAATAAAATTATAGGCAACTACATAAACGAAACCTTTACGAAAGTAGGTAAGACAATAGCTGAGTCAATACACCAAACCCCACAAACCTTTTGGTATTTAAACCAGGCCGAAGCGAAGCTGACAATTTTCGAGGCTCCGGAGAAAAATCACACTTTATCACTTTCCAAGCTCACAGATCTTTGCAACGAAAGCTCCAAATGAAAAAGCTTGTCGGTAAAAATTGGGGATAATTTGATTGTGAGCCTAACGTGGCCAATATTTTTTAATTCGGGCCATTTTTAGAGTAGCTATGAGCAAAAATTCAAAAATGAATGCTCATAGATTTATGCCTTAAAAGCTTTATCTCGGTAAGTATAACAGATAGAAGTTTTATTTTAGTCTCAGATTGTAGATAAATTATTCTAGTTAAATAAAGTTTTACAAGATTTCTTGTCAGATCAATTTAGGAGATACTGAAAAGAAACAGGACAAGCCAAACAATTAGGTACATTTTCAACATGGTGGCGGGGTCCGTGGTGTTAGGGAGGAAATAAAAAACTTGAATTTTTAAACAATGTACCAACCTAAACAATATATCAAAAATCGAAACTACCATAATTAAAGCAACCAGTGTTATAACAATTTGACTGACTAAAGTAATTTAACCTTTGCAAAATCAAAGACTTTTTTTTTAAATAAAAACGCAATCCACAGTAAAAAGGAAACCAATATTGTTTCATTTCGTCTTCATACAACGAACTGTGGAAAATAAAGGAACTAGCCACAACAACATTCGAAGATGTTAATGTTTCAAAATATAATAAAATGAAACCGGAATATAGAGGGCTACGCCCGCAATCCGAGGGTTTTGTAGCAAGCGCTTATTTTGGTATATACATAAATATCGGCTCGTTGCTCTTCTTGATACCACTCAGATGGACAAAAAAAAAAACATAATTAAACGTCTTACCCACTTACATTTTACATGCCAATTCATATTACGTGATTGTAACGAAACTTAGAACATATTATTGCCTAAGGTGTTGGTTATCGTTGGCCATCAGTACTTTTGACCTCGAACGTGTTTAAGGCATGCAGAGGTGTGCTAACTGTAACTACAGAAATAAACTATTACTTACCTATTCTGAGAAGATATACAGATTCCATTATTTTCCATTTTATATGCTATTCGGAACCCACCTTCCTGTAAGTTTTAATAATTCGAACAGTCTCGAGATGCCAGGGGGGGGGGCAAATTACGAACTAATATTTTTTCCTCCCCCACTATTCCCCTTTCTACGAATTTCAAGAAAATGCGAAAAAATGGAATGTACTCAACATTACCTTTCTCACGGCACCTCACTTGCCTATACCAGTCGAAAAAAAAAATTTTGAGCTTAATTTCGCCTCTATGTGGACCCCGCCCCCCTTCCACTCGGTAAAGTATGCCAATTACGACGTAGCGCCCCCAACTAATCTTCACCCTTTCAAAAATGATTAATTAAATAACTGCAATTCGCACTACGAAAAACAACATAAAAGTAGTACTCACACCTACATATGAGGCCGGTAGGTGTAATTTTTGTGTGGATAGTGTCAAAATGCCTAATTTTAAATGAGTGTACTATTATTAAATATTATGTGATTGTAATGAAACTTAAAGATATTATTGCCGATGATGTTGGTTATCATTGGCCATCAATATTTTTGACCTCGGCTGTGCTTAAGGCGTGTAGGGGTATGCTAACTGCAACTATAGAAATGTACTATTATTAACCTTTTTTGTTGAGATACCAAAATTCTACGATTTTCGGTTTTCTACACTAGTAAAATGCCGCCTTTCTGCAAATTTTCATATTTCTAAGTATAACGGTATCGAAATGCGAGGGGGGGGGGGGACAAACTCGGATCACATATTTTCCCCTCTATCTCTTTTCCCCTTTTTTCAAATTTGATGAAAATACCGGAAATGAAATGTACTCGGTGTTACCTTTCTCATGATACCCCACTTGCCTATACCAGATGAAAAAAAAAATTTTGACCTTCATTTCCCCTCTATGGGGACATCCCCTTAAAGTAAGCCTATTACAACGAATCGCTTTCTCCGGCGAATTATAATAATTCTACATACTCCCACAAAATTTCATGTATGTAGCTTCAGCCGTTCGTGAGATATTTCATGGACAGACGGACAGACGGACTGACGGACAGACATTTGACCGATTTCATAAGGGTTTTGTTTTTAATACAAAACCCTAAAAAAGACACCTGGCGCAGTGAAGCCAGAGGAACTGATTTTTGATATGGGCTAATTCGGGATCATTTATGAGTTTATGTATAATTATGATATGAGTGGGATACTTAACTGTAGTTGTTAGTACCAGGTGCAGCTGCAGAATTATGTATTTCGACATGCGAGCGATATTTTCAGATGATGAAACTTTTTAGCTGTTCGATTGATTTTACAATAATATATGAATTTATTTATCTCCGGTTTCATTTTAAGCATCATCAACTAAATGCCTTTCATGTAGTTAAATTTTTGCTTATTACTTTTTGCTTTTATGTTATTGTAACCTTCCGACTGTACCGTGGATTTTCCTGAAACTCCACCGGAAGCTATTCCTCAATAACTTTCACCAACTGGACAAGTTTCGTTCAACTAGATTTTTCCGTTATAAATAAATTGTATTTTCAAAATTTTACGGTTATATAGCTGTAACTCTGGAACTGACTCATTGATGATGCTGAAATTAAATAGGAGCCCAATTCTGACGATCGCCCACCAATTAGAAAAGTTTCATTTAGCTAGCTTCTTTCGTTATAGAGTTATTTTGCTTGGAAAATTTAGCCGTTATATAGCTGTAACTTTTAAACCGTTTGATGCATTTCTCTTAAATTAGATAAGAGCCCAATCCTCCGTAACATCCACCAACTGGATAAGTTTCGCTGAGCTAGCCTTTTCCGTTACGTAGTTATTTTGTTTATAAATTTATGCCGTTATTTAGCTGTAACTTTTTAACCGCTTGATGGATGTTCAATAAAATTCCATAATAGGCTAGACCTTATTGTCGTCTACGTACTGGACAAGTTTGGTCTAGTTAGCTTTTTCCGTTATGGAGCTATTAGGCTTAGACAATTTTGCCGTTATATAGCTGTAACTTTTTAACCGGTTGATCGATACTGCTGGATTTCAATAGCAGCCGGCTCCCTACTGACATCTATCAACTGAAAAAGTTTCATTTTGCCTACGACTTTCGTTCGACTGTAATCGAGTCCACAAAATTTTGCGAGGGAGGGTCTAATAACTGATTTTTTCTTCAAAAATCAGTTAAAAACTCCAGACGTTTTCCGAGGTGGAAAGTGGGTGCCATATGGGGTTAAATTGGCATAAGAAACGACGGTATTTTATATCGTTAAATACATTTCAAAGAAAGAGAATTCTCAATATACTAATCGCCCTAAACCCTACCCTAGTGGAGCATAGCGCGTCAACCACTCGTAAAAGGCTTAGTAAACATTAAAATATAATTGGTTTAGGACGATGGATGTTGCTAGCATACACCTCTTGCCTATTTAGCCGAATTCTGTGACAAGACCCCGAACCACAGACGGAAGACAACCCAAACAACCGTTGGCCAGCAGAATTCGAACCAGCAAAAACTGTTATGATGAGACAACAGACTGACGCCCGAACGCACTGAGCTACCAGTCCCCTCAGGAACTATTCTCAATGCCAGGCGAAAATTCGAGTGGAAACTCTCCGGTAGACAAAAAAAAAGCCTACTCCAGTCAAAATAAGTTTAAGCGCTATCGTAATTCGAAAAGTGTTGGTGCTCTTTTTGAAGTGAAAGATTATGTATACTGAAAGTCCGTAAGCATACGAAGTGAACTTTCTGCAAAATCTGGACAAAAATACAAAAAGGGGGGCAAAAACTCCTCTTCCATAGTCCTCCGCGTGGGCGCCCCCTGGAACGGCAGTGGTCACTGACCATTGCCAACCAACGTCAAGCCGCCAGTGATGGCGGTGCGATGATTTGGTTGAGGTACCCCTGTGGTGTGGGGTGTGAAAAAAAAACATACCACGGTCTTTCCCTTTGAGGGCCTGTCGTTAAAACCGACAATCAAAGGACAGGATGTGTATGCCAGCAACTTGCACTATCCGAAATCTTTATATGCTAACGAAACGTCAACTATGCCTCGGATAAGGACTGACTCAACGGTTACGACTTTTAGCTATCGTACAATGACAAAGATTGGATTCTGGAATGTGCGTACTCTCCTGGACAATGGATCAGAAGGTCCCCAGAACGCACGATTTCTTCAATTAGAGAGTGAATTTCTGAGGTACAAATTAAATATCTTAGGAGTTAGTGAGATAAGATGGTGGAACAGCGGAGAATTCATCTCTCCAACGGGCAGCACTGTAATGTTGTACTCCGGTAAAGCTACCGGTAGTCGCCGTGAGTCAGGTGTGGGGCTCCTTTTAACCAGAGCCGCGCGAAACTGTCTCTTATCTTGGGAACCGGTCTCTGACAGGGTCTTGACCGCCAGGTTCCGGACCAAAATGAGGAACATCTCAATAATACAATGTTATGCCCCTACTGAACCCGACAATGTCTTGGCAAAAGACTCCTTCTACGAAGAACTAAACGCCGTTCAGAGCAGAACACCTAAAGGTGACATTATAATGGTTATGGGTGATTTGAATGCGAAAGTTGGCGCTGATAACTATGGGCTCAGACATGTGATGGGGAGACACGGTCTTGGTGATCGTAATGACAACGGTGAAAGATTTGTGGAGTTCTGCAACTTTCACAGTCTCTTCATCGGTGGTACTATGTTTGAGCATAAGGACCACCACAAAATCAGTTGGTCCTCTGTTGATCGGCGCAGAACACAAAATCAAATCGACCATTTTGCCATTAGTAAAAGATTCAAGAGTTGCCTCCTGGACGTGCGAAACAAGAAGGGTGCCGATATTGGGATGGGAAGAGACCATTATCTTATGATCGCTAATGTTCGATTGCGTATTGCAGCCGTGCGCCGCCCCAGCGACGAAAGATCCAGGCCCCGCAAATTCAACACCGCTCGACTAAAAAATCCAGCTGTCTTACAACAATATAATGACCATCTTGCGCAAAAAGCGGCTGAGATAACTAGTCACCCAGATAGTGACATAAACGAAAACTGGGATGCCATAAAAAATGCATACATTGATAGCGCAAATACCATCCTTGGCCCAAACCCGGATTGCCGGAATAAGCCCTGGATGTCCGACGCTTCATGGCAGCGGATTGTTGAAAGAAAGGAGCTGAAAGTTCGTTTGGCTGCAGCAGCAGACGACAATCGAAGCAGCATCGAACTCCTTTACCGTCAGAAAGCTCGAGAAGTTCAGCGAAGTGTGCGACGCGATAAAAGAGTTTACGCCAATTCTCTTTTAGCGTCAGCAGAAGAAGCCGCTAGAAGTAACAACTTAAACGCCGTATACGGTGTCATCAAGGAGTTTACAGGTGGTCGTAACTCCTGTCAACATCCGGTGAAAGATAGTGATGGAAAGCTACTTATCTTGGAAAAAGATCAAATGAGGCGATGGAAAGAACACTTTGCCGCAGTCTTGAACCGTGTAACCTCTGGTGAAGTTCCCCCTCATATGGGTAATTTGGCTAACCATCAAAATGTGCGTATACGGTCCACTGCCCCGACTAAAGAGGAAATAGTCACTGCAATTATTGCACTAAAACGAGGAAAGGCCGCCGGACTTGACGGCATCCCTGCCGAACTTTATCAAGCAGCGCCAAGCATAACTGCCGATTTGCTGCACCCACTTGTTGATAAAGCGTGGAATACAGAGACCTTTCCCACTGAGTGGAAGGAAGGTTTGATCATCAAACTTCCAAAGAAGGGTAGCCTCACGGACTGTAATAATTGGAGAGGCATTTGTGTGCTTCCTGCCGTTGCCAAGATAATAGCTAAAATCGTCCTGGAAAGACTAAAGGCCCATTTAGAAAGCACAATTGATGAAGAGCAGGCTGGCTTTCGATCCGGATTCTCATGTGTCGATCACATTAACACCTTGCGAATAATCATCGAGCAATGCGCTGAATACGATTTTCCGCTTCACTTGCTTTTCATCGATTTCGAAAAGGCTTTCGATAGTGTGAACCGGGATTCTATATGGGCGGCCTTGCGCAGGAGAGGCATCCCTGAGAAGCTTGTGGCTATTATTAAGGCAACCTATGACGGCGCGAAATGTCGCGTTCTGCATAAAGGTAAGGTGTCGGGGGACTTTGAGATTCGCAGTGGAGTTCGGCAGGGGTGCATCCTCTCACCGATCCTATTCCTCATTGTGATCGGCGATGTGTTGCATGCAGCCCTATCCGGACTCGACAGAGGAATTCAATGGACTTTGACATCTTATCTACAACATCTTGACTACGCTGACGACATATGCCTACTCTCCCACAAAATCATGGATCTGTCCGCAATGGCGTTAGATCTCGAGAGGGAGGCAAGCAAGGTTGGGCTAAAGATTAATACCAACAAGACCAAGGTTCTTAGCCCGCCGTTGCGAAAAAGAAATCCGACACCTATTGCCATCAATATTAATGGGCAGCCTGTGGAGAAGGTGGACAACTTCGTCTACCTGGGTAGCATTGTTGCCGAAAATGGTGGTACGGAGCAGGACATCGCTCGTCGTATCAACCAGGCTAAACGTGCATACGGCATGCTGTCCAAAATCTGGCAGGGCAGTTATCTCAGCATCAAGACCAAGCTGGGCCTGTTTCGCTCCCTGGTACTATCAGTACTTTTGTATGGGAGCAGTACATGGAAAGTTTCCGTAGGAGTTACCAGAAAGCTGCAAGTTTTCGTCAACTCATGTCTTCGTCGAATTTTAAGAATTTTCTGGCCCGAAACAATATCAAATGAAGAGCTAAGTCGGCGTACGGGTCAGATGCCAATCGACGAATTGATACGCAGGCGAAAATGGCAGTGGATAGGTTACACATTGCGGAAGAGTGATAACTGCATTGCTTTGCATGCCATGAAATGGAACCCCATTTCCAACCAAGGCCGACCAAGAGGGGGTCCTCGAATCACATGGCGTCGATCTGTGGCAAAGGAGTGTCAGGTACTGGGTAAGTCTTTTGGGGAGTTGCGCCCCATTGCCCAGAACAGAGTACGATGGCACGCAGGAGTAGTTGACGCGCTATGCCCCGCTAGGGGTTAAGGCAAAGTAGTAGTATGCATAAAAATGAGGATATACTCCAGAGTGGAGACTATTGAGTGTATTTCTGAGTTTGCGATGTTCTGTGAGTTGAGTGGAAAATTGGTATGTATAAAAGTACACTCTATTCAGAGGACAAAAGAACATCGAATTAATTGTTCACTCAGTCATTCTATCGTTTTGACATTTTGTCAGCTGTTCCTGTCATCGTCTTCTCTTGCGAGTTAAAATCATTAACATAGAAAAAAGTCCTTCTTGCTAATCGTTTTCTCGGTGTTTCAGATATGCCAACTGTGGAGGAAGTGTGCAGCTCTTTCAGGGCCGTGCGAAGGGAGGAGGCGACCGCCCCGGGCGCCATTAGCAGGGGCGCCGAAAACGAGTTTGATATTTGGGAATTTCAATAGCACATTTCAAAGAGACAATTGTACATATTGATACAATTGGGCGATTGGGGCGCCCGGCAGCTCAGTGCGTAGAGGCGTTATATCAGTCTCATGTTTGACTACGGTCGTTACGAGTTCAAGTCTCGTCCACGGCGCGGCGTTTGTGGCCATGGATGTTTGTGTTGTCTTCCCCCTGAGGTGTGGGGCGTAATAATAAGCCACAATATATTCGGACTTGTCCCAGGTAAACGACTTAATGGCATCAGGAGACGCATGCTGGCAACGTACTTCGTCCGAAACTGGTTTATGCCAACGAAACGTCAGCTAAACCACGTAGAATAATTGACACCCTATGACCCACTAGGGGTTAGGGTAAATGAGTAATATATGGATATTATATATTTAATAAAATATATTTTCCCATTTTTTCAGAAAGGTCTACAACGCTATTATGATCGTTGGTATGACAATATCGTCTGTGCTGCTTGAGAAAGGACGGCCATTTTATGATTGTACACACATGTTGTTTCATGTTGTTGCGCTTAACTATTTTGCACAAATTTCTAGACGCCTTTTTTGTTCAAAATTATATGTACGAAAAATTGTACAAGAATTTTTAAAAAAAAACTGACGCAACAGTTCAATTTTCAACCAAGGCCTCAAAATTAGTTAGCATTATCTCAGCAACACGCCCAACTGAGTCATTTTACCTCAAATGCGTACTCATTCAACAGCAGAGTGGGCTCATAATCTGAAATGTAAGTCTCCTTTTAACGTAAAACTACTTCCTTCAGTAAGATCCGAAAGAGAACGCAGTGCATAGATGCCGAACCTGCTAACTGTTAAGCTATTCTGACTACATATGGCTTGCTGCAATAGAAAATATTGCATGCACTGTACTGATCATATATGCGCACTTAGAAGGCTGGTATTGTAGCGACCGAGAGCTCAGTGCATAGAGGCAGTCTCATGTCTGACTACGGTCGTTACGGGCTCAAGTCCCGTCTATGGCGTTCGTGGGTGATTATTTATTATTATTTATGAGATATTTAATATAAAGCATTAATAAATAATTTGTAATACAAACAAAAAAAAAAAAAAAAAAATATTACAATTTTCTATTTACATATACAGGGTGTCCCGATACTCAACGTCAAGCCGGCACTGGGTGAGAGACCAGCTTATACCAGTTTTTGAAAAAGCAAACAAAAAATTCTATGTCACTTGGTTAACTGTAAATAGGCTTTTTTGGAAAAAATGTTTAAACCCACGCCATAGACCACATATTTAGTTACTGTCTTCACAATTTTCCGAATTTTGCAATAATTCTTTTTATAACGTAATTCTAACCAACCATGCTATTGATTGCGATCATTAACTTAAGAACAAATATTGTTGGTTTATTAAAAAAAAATAAAGTTTGTGTTAATAGTGTTTTCAAAAAAAAATGTCTGCCAACTTTGACAAGTCATATTTTAAGAAAAAAGTATTACAACACCCCAGGCAAGTTAATTCAAAAAACGGCCCATTTTATAGAGATTTCAAAATGGTACAACACTTGCCACTCCCGCAACCACGAAAAATTATTTTGCTTAATTTTTGCATAAAGACCTAATTTCCAAAATCACACCTAATGTTGAACTTCATGAAAATAAAGCGAAAAAACCATTTTAATACTTGTATTTTTTTATTTATAATGAAACTAAATTAAATGTTCAAAATGCTTCCCTCCAGCACGGATGCATGCTCTGCATCGCCTTAAAAAGGATCTTCGCACCAGTCGCGTGAGTCCCCTTTCGTTCAATTCTTCCGCAGCTTCAGTGATTCTGTGGCGCAATTCGTCTAAACTTGGAATAGGTTTTGAATAGACTTTTTCTTTTAGGCAACCCCAGTAGAAGAAATCAATTGGATTCAAATCTGGGAAACGAGGAGGCCACAAAATTGTACCAAGGCGACCAATCCACCTTTCAGGATACTGTCTGTTTAAATAATCTCGAACAGAACGAGCATAATGCGCGGGGCAACCATCTTGTTGAAACCAAATTTCTCTATAAATATTTAGAGGTACATCGCCCAATAGATTCTGCAAATCATTTTGAAGAAAACTTAAATAATTCTCTGCGTTTAAGTTTGCAGGTAGCCCATATGGTCCAATAATTTTCCCGTTTAAAATTCCGGTCCACATGTTGACTTGAATCTAAAACTGTAAACGGTCTTTACGAATCAAATGCGGATTTTTGCAAAAATACAGTGCGCAGCGTTTCTCCGTTTAATACGTACCTTCTCATAATCATAAAAGTATTGTATGTGCTTAACATAGCTTGTGTTTCCCTCAATTTTATATTTCCTTTGTGCCGAAAATGTTCGTTTTGCTTCCTTTGTCTTTATTTGTGTTGTGTAATTTTTTTTAAACAATATGCCGTATGCGTATACAGCTGAAGAATATGCAAACATGCACCTTATTTACGATGAATGCCATTTTAACGGCGCTGCCGCAGCTAGATTGTATCGCGAGAGGTACCCAAATGTAGAACGTCATCCAGATCACCGAGTGTTCATCAATGTTCACTTGTCGTACTTGGAAGGACGATTACCTCATGTTCGTGGAACCGGTGGGAGACCTCAAGGACACAACGACGACATTGTTTTGAATGAAATCCAAAATGACCCCAGCACTTCAGTTCGGGCGATCGAAAAAGCGACAGGAATACCGAAAAGTATCACACATCGGATTTTGAAACAACATCGATATCACCCGTATCATGTACAACGTGTTCAAACTTTACTACCTCGGGACTATGCCACTAGAATCAATTTCTGCAGAATAATGTTAGCGAGGAATAGTCAGGATCCGCAATTTCTGAATAAAATTTTATGGACTGACGAATCAACATTTAAAAAAGACGGTTATTTAAATTTACACAATTTACATAGCTGGCATGTATAAAATCCGCATTTGATTCGTGAAGACCGTTCACAGTATCAGATCAAAGTCAACATGTGGACCGGAATTTTAAACGGGAAAATTATTGGACCATATGAGCTACCTGCAAACTTAAACGCAGAGAATTATTTAAGTTTTCTTCAAAATGATTTGCAGAATCTATTGGGCGATGTACCTCTAAATATTTATAGAGAAATTTGGTTTCAACAAGATGGTTGCCCCGCGCATTATGCTCGTTCTGTTCGAGATTATTTAAACAGACAGTATCCTGAAAGGTGGATTGGTCGCCTTGGTACAATTTTGTGGCCTCCTCGTTCCCCAGATTTGAATCCAATTGATTTCTTCTACTGGGGTTGCCTAAAAGAGAAAGGCTATTCAAAACCTATTCCAAGTTTAGACGAATTGCGCCACAGAATCACTGAAGCTGCGGAAGAATTTAAAGAAAGGGGACTCACGCGACTGGTGCGAAGATCCTTTTTAAGGCGATGCAGAGCATGCATCCGTGCTGGAGGGAAGCATTTTGAACAATTAATTTAGTTTCATTATAAATAAAAAAATACAAGTATTAAAATGGTTTTTTCGCTTTATTTTCATGAAGTTCAACATTAGGTGTGGTTTTGGAAATTAGGTCTTTTTGCAAAAAATAAGCAAAATAATTTTTCGTGGTTGCGGGAGTGGCAAGTGTTGAACCATTTTGAAATCTCTATAAAATGGGCCGTTTTTTGAATTAACTTGCCTGGGGCGTTGTAATACTTTTTTCTTAAAATATGACTTTTCAAAGTTGGCAGACATTTTTTTTTGAAAACACTATTACTTTCGGGAATGAAAGTTGGCATCGGGGGACCTCTGGAGGCCACAGCCTCCATGAAGAATGTAACGATAACGGCCAGCGACTTATCGACTTCGCCTGCAGCAGGAATCTAGTCGTAAGCTCTACGTGTTTCCCGCATCGACGCATTCACAAGCAGACCTGGAAGTCTCCAGACGCACATACCGTCAACCAAATTGACCACGTCCTCATTTGCAGGAGATGGGCGTCTAGTGTCATGGATGTCCGCTCCTATCGAGGAGCAAACTGCGACTCAGATCATCACTTGGTGAAGACGACCTACAGATGTAGAATTTCCTCAGTGCACCAGTCAAGAATCAGCCCTCCCAAAATCTTTGCGGTTGATAAGCTTTTGAGTGATGCTACAGCGGTGGCGTATACTACCGCCCTTGAGGAAGAACTATCACCTATGCTACACAACATCAGCAACACAGGCGTCCATGGGTTCTGGGAAGAACTCAAGGGTACCATCAAGGATGTCGCAGAGAAGGTCGTGGGATATAAAGCCCGGCGAGCGCGAAATGACTGGTTCGACGAAGAATGCAAAAACTCACTTGACGCGAAAAACGAGGCCTACAGACAATGGATTCAACGAGGAACCAGAGCCAGAAGAGAAAAATATGACGAGCTACGGCGAATATCGAATAGAATAATTAGACGTAAGAAACGTAAATACTTTGACGAGCAGTTGCTGAACATAAACGAAAACTTAGCTAATAGGAACACCAGACAAGCGTACAAACTAGTAAATACAATTAAGAACGGCTACCAACCCAGGACCAGCCTTTGTAAGGACAAGGATGGAAACATCATCAGCGACACCGATGGTATTAACAAACGATGGGCCTCTTATTTTGAAGAGCTTCTAAACCGACCATCTAACATCCCCACACAGGAAGCTCTCGATGATATTGTTGATCTAGGCCCACCCATTCAACCCCCGACAGTAGAGGAAGTTGATCTCGCGTTGCGGTCACTAAAACGAAATAAAGCGCCGGGCGCTGACGAGATCCCAGCTGAACTGCTAAGATTCGGTGGAATGAGTCTAGTTGATGCCATACATCAATTACTCCTGCGAGTATGGGAGAACGAGGAGATCCCAGACGATTGGCGCAGAAGCATCATCTGTCCAATTCATAAAAAGGGAGATAAATTGCGGTGTGAGAATTACAGGGGCATCTCACTAGTTTGTACGTCCTATAAAATTTTGACGAAAATTCTGGAAAATAGAATAAAACCGTACGCAGAACGAGTCCTTGGCGAATATCAAAGCGGTTTCAGACCTGGGCGCTCCACAACCGATCAGCTCTTCTCAGTCAAACTGATACTCCAGAGGTGCTGGGAATACAACGTAAACGTATACCAAATCTTTGTCGACTTCAAGCAGGCATACGACAGTATCGATCGTGGAGTACTGTACAACATCATGCTGCAATTTGGTATACCAGCAAAATTAGTGCGACTGACAAAGATGACGATGACCAACTCCGTCTCACAAGTCAGGATCCAGAATAGACTTACTGATCTATTTGAAACACGCACTGGTTTGAAACAGGGCGATGGACTGCCACCGACGCTCTTCAACCTAGCACTGGAATACGTTATTCGGGCCATGAATATGGACAACAGCAAGACGCTACTCATCAAGTCGACACAATTAGCAGCGTACGCCGACGACATCAACATCATGTCCCGCAGATTGGCTGACGCAGAAGAACTTCTGCATACGCTCGATACCGCTGCAAAAGAAGTTGGATTACGTATTAACGAGGGTAAAACTAAAATAATGATGCAATCGGTGACAAGGACACCTGCACAACCGAGCATCAACGTGGGGGACCTCAACATCGAGTTCGTGAACAACTTCATTTAGCTGGGTTGCAACTTGTCAAGGGACGCCAACGAAACTGACAAAATCAAGCGACGGATACAGTTAGCTAATAAGACTTTTTTCTCGGTTCTCCCCATAATGAAATCGAAGCATGTGCACAGAAACACGAAGCTCCGCGTGTACAAAACCATTATACGACCAGTGCTATGCTATGGCTGCGAAGCATTTACCCTAACTCAAGCCTCCGAAAACATGCTAGACACTTTCGAACGTAAGGTTCTACGGCGAATTTTCGGGGCTGTTTGCGATCGAGATGGATGGCGCATCCGGTACAACCATGAGTTGTATGAAATGTACGATGAGCTGCAAGTCTCGAAAATCGTCAAACTACAACGACTTCAATGGGCAGGGCATGTACAAAGAATGGACGATGATCGCATGCCTAAGAGAGTAATGAATGCAGAACGAGTCGACGGAGCGAGACTGCGAGGACGACCGAGATCTCGTTGGGAGAGCTCAGTAGGTGTGGACGCCGCGCAGCTGCTGGGCTCCCAAAATTGGAGGACGCGGTCACGTGACCGAGATAATTGGAGGACAATGATCCAGGCGGCCAAGGCCCGACGTCGGGCTGTCGCGCCACGATGATGATGATTAACACAAACTTTATTTTTTTTTAATAAACCAACAATATTTGTTCTTAAGTTAATGATCGCAATCAATAGCATGGTTGGTTAGAATTACGTTATAAAAAGAATTATTGCAAAATTCGGAAAATTGTGAAGACAGTAACTAAATATGTGGTCTATGGCGTGGGTTTAAACATTTTTTCCAAAAAAGCCTATTTACAGTTAACCAAGTGACATAGAATTTTTTGTTTGCTTTTTCAAGAACTGGTATAAGCTGGTCTCTCACCCAGTGCCCGCTTGACGTTGAGTATCGGGACACCCTGTATATGGGGGCGCCATATTAAATTTTCGCCCCGGGCGCCAAATTTTCTTCGCACGGCTCTGAGCTCTATTGGTTTGAACGGTGTAGCCATCGTGTAAATTATTGGCAAAAAATTTCCGACCAATTTAGCGAAAATTTATGTCTTATGTTAACCTTCCGAATGGAGTTGATTGACGTAATACACGTGCTTACAGGTTCTATTATCCAAGCTTATGATGCTGGTGAATGATAAATGACGAGAATTATGTGAGTACAATTCAAATTTACAGAGCGAGCAACAGTCCAATCTATCCTCTTTGGTCCAATGATGATGACTATAAGCCCGAATACCAACTTAATAGATGCCGCACCCAAGCTTTAACACGAGAAAGTATAAAGCTGGATAAATATCCGTCAAACATGCACAACAAATAATTTCATCCTATTCTAAATCCCAATTACAGATCGAAGAAGTCTATGATGAATAAGAGGATATCGAAGTCGCCCCCTGCCATCGTTCAAAGTGGCTTCCTATGCGACGAAAGAAAAGAACGAAGAAGGGGACACGGAGATCATCAAGCAGGTCGCTGAGGACTACGATCCAGTGTATTGGGTCAAGTTGCTTCGCCACCACAACGAACAGCACCAATAAGGCATTGGGCAAAGGCAACCGTGTCCGCAAACAAGTTAATTTCAACGACGGTGGCAAAACCCTGCGCCGATTCCAACTGTTTCTGACTATTCGGGTGGATATTTGGAAAACTCAAAAAATGGTGGCGATTTTTAAGAGATGATACGACAAAGAAGGAAAAGATGAGCGAATAGAAACGAAATCGTAATGTTGCGCCATATTTTTCTTTTATAATTTTACAAATTAATAAAAATTATCAGTTAAATTTCTCAATACATATTTGTTTTACTTGTAAATGAAATGGAGATTGATTGGTTTACATAATGACTAGTCCATAATGATTAGTTCTTTTGGCAGCTCTTGGCCGTCGAAAAACGGGTTCCGGTACGAAGAATCGGCTGCCGTGGGAACGATTGATAAGTACTCATATATGTATCCTGTTTAGGGGCAGTGTTTAATATGGCGGATTCCATCTTGAGGTCCTCTTTAACTATGGCAAGTACAAGATCAAGAAAATTCAACCTCGTTTCAATTCTGTCGTCTGACATCAGAACTTGTATCAGTCTCTCGGGTCAATGCAGACTCATTTCAATAAGGCGTCGAAGCCATCTTATCTAGCTAGAGTCGTTTCACCCATGGAGTAGCAGAAGTCCTACGCATTATAATCTGATGTCAGTTTTTGTGAATGTGGTTTGCTGGCCTTCTTAGGTATCGTCTGATAATTCAATCCATCGGGTAGGTCTTTACGGGGCGAACTTCTTAAGGTCATAGTGGTGGATGCCGATTTAGTTGGAGTTGGTGTATTTTCCACATCGAAATCGTCCTCCGCATTTTCGCTCATGAAATCGCCATCGTCAAGAGTTGATTTTTACTATCCTCTGTTGTCATTATCCAAATAGGGGACTTTCTGAAAAAACTACAAAGCCGCCACTGGTCCGTCCTCCTTCAAATGCCTTCCTCCTGATCGACATCGTCCTGCGGGGAAGCAGCCAGAACTTAGGTAGTTCTCACAGTCAAATAAGTGAATTTGCTTACCAAAAACATGCTAACAAAGCATATCATCGTATATCTACTTGTTTTGATAATTTGACAATTGTCATGGTGTATGTACAGTGAAAACTCGCCTCGCGGACACCCCTCTTGAGCGGACACCCCTCTTGGGCGGACATTTTTTCAAAGCGCAGCTTTTAGAATGACTTCTCCATACAAAGTAACCCCTCTTGGGCGGACCCCCTCTAACCCGGACGCGGACAACACATTTCCATGAAATCGGTCAAAATACCCCTCTTGGTCGGACACGGACTCCTCTTGAACGGACAAAATTTGGTATTGCCCCTCTTGGCCGGACACGGACTCCTCTTGAACGGACGAAATTTGGTATTACATACCATATTGGGAATAAAATGGGGGATTTCCCGTATATGGTATTTGTGCTGTGTTCGTTTATCTTGTTTCAGTCAGGTTTTCGAAAACTAGTTCAAAAATTATCAAAATGGTCCGAAGAATACTCTCTTTGAAAAAAAAAGGAAATTATTAATGCAAGTGAGAAAGAAAATCTACCGGTGCGTGAATTAGCAAATAGGTAATGTATTAAAAGACGTTATTATAAACAAAATCACGAGTGAGCATTTTTGAATTTAAAGGTTTAAAATTGGAAAAATACAAGCTGCACTCATCGTTCGCCAAAAAGAGGAAATCCGTTCAAGCTGGATGGCCGGTGGAAACATCAATCGAAAAAGAAGCTTTCTAAATACAGATGGTAACAAAATAGATTCCATGTGCTTTGAGTGGTTTTCGAAAGTGAGAAATCAGAAAATTCCCGTATCTGGGCCAATCATCCAAGCAAAGGCTAAGGAAATTGCTGACAAAATCGGGATACATGATTTTGCGGCATCTAATGGATGGCTGCAAAGATGGCGTAAGAGGCACAATATTACTTTTCGGTGTGTGACTGTCGAAGCGGCCGCAGTAAACCCTTTGGACGTGGAGCAATTTTTGGAGAAGCTGCCATAAATGCTGATAGGCTACAGTCCGAATGACATCTTCAATGCCGATGAGACGGGTCTGTTCTTTAGAGCTTTGCCGAACAAAACATTTGCACTCAAGAATGAAACGTGTCACAGTGGAAAATTTTCCAAAGACAGACTTACAGTCCTTTTTTGCGTAAATATGGCAGGAGGAAAAGAGAAGCCACTGGTTATTGGAAAAGCCGCACGTCCCAGAGCATTTCAGTCTGTTGATATTAAACAGCTTCCAATAGATTGGCAGTCAAACAAAAAGGAGTGGATGACACGCGAAATAATGGCGGAGTGGCTCATGGACTTTGATCGCAGGATTGGACAGCAAAACAGAAAAATAATATTGTTCTTAGACAACGCCACGTCCCACCCCCGTGACTTACGACTCGAACATATAAAAATTATATTCCTTCCCAGTAACACTACAACAGTTTGCCAGCCTTTAGACCAAGGTGTTATCCGAAACTTTAAAGTCCACTATCGCAGCCATCTTGTCAAACATAGTTTGGCAAATATCGAGACGTGCTTGGGGCGACCGGTAGCGCAGTGTGTTGAGGCATCAGTCTCATGTTTGACTACCGGAGTTTCGGGTTCGAATCCCGTCCACGACGACGTTCGTGGCCATGCATGTGCAGGAGGTGCATGCTGGCAACTGCATTCTCTGAAACCAATTTATGCCAACGAAGCGTCAACTGGGCCACATGGAACAGTGGACGCGCTATGCCCCACAAGGGGTTAGGGCAATGAAGTAAATATCGAGACGTGTTTGACAATGACATCATTAAATGTCTTGGAGGCCATTCATTTTATCCAAGCGGCCTGGATTAATGTTCAACCAGAGGTCATAAAAAACTGCTTCAAAAAAGCGGGCTTTAACAAAAACTCCGAGATTGAACCACCTGATTTCGACGCTGAGGACGACTTGCCCCTGGCAACGTTGGCTTCGATATTGCAACTCCCTGGATGTTTTGGTGAATGTTCTACGAATTGTGACGAATTTCTGACAACTTTGTTAACAGAAAATCCAGAAATTGATTATGGCGATATTGAGGTTGTCGAAGAAATTCATGATAGTAATGATAGTGACTCAGAAATTACAACAGAAGAATACCAAGAGGTAGATTCAGTACGAACAGCGTTGATTCATATTGGTCATTTGAAGCGATTTTGCAAAGATGACTTCATCGCTTTTGAGCACCTTAAAAATTTGGAAAGTCATATGCAAGATAGATTATTAAAAGAAAACCAACAAAAACTTCGCCGATCGTCAATTTCAGATTTCTTCCAGGTTGTTCCATAATAATTTTTGTATTTTTTTACATTTTTGATATATGCGTGTACAATATTTATTTTATGATAGTTACATACGTATGTACATGTCTAATGAATAACGTGAGTTATCAATGTTTCTTTTTGTTTCTTAAATGCAAACATATAATAAATATTCAAAATTTGTATATTTGGTATCATTGAAATACAAAAAAAAAACATCCACATCCCCCTCTATTGAGCGGACACCTCTCTTGGGCGGACAAAAACTGGCTGACGGTGAGTGTCCGCCCAAGAGAGTTTTCACTGTATATGTACACCAAAAATGTTGAAATACTGTCGCTTGAGTGTGCATATTTGCAGACTCAGGTTTTCTTGACTCAACTCAGATATTATGCATACGAAATTGAGTAAATTATCATATGCGATGATTTTTTTAAATGTCAGACTGATTTTCACTCAAGATGGCGGCTGCTGGTGAGTGGCGTGGAGTTTTTCGCATATGTTATGCATACCAAATTGAGTGAAATTCGGTAAACTCAGCTTTTCTCCACTCGACTCACTTTATGCATACCACCCATTGTTTTTTATTAGGGTTTTGTAGTAAAACAAAACCCTTATGAAATCGGTCAAATGTCTGTCTGTCCGTCTGTCCATAGAATATCTCACGAACGGCTGAAGCTACATACATGAAATTTTGTAGGAATGTGTACAATTACTATAATTCACCGGAGAAAGCGAATCGTTGTAATAGGTCAACTTTAAGGGGAGGTCCCCATAGAGGGGAAATGAAGGTCGAAATTATTTTTTCGTTTAGTACATGCAAGTGGGGTATCATAAGAAAGGTACCGTCGAGTACATTCCATTTTTGGAATTTTTTTCAAATTTGAAGAAACGTGAAAAGAGGGAGAGGGGAAAATATGTCATCCGAGTTTGTCCCCCCCCCCCTTGCATTTCGAGACCGTTATACTTAGAAATATGAAAATTTACAGAAAAGCGCCATTTTACTAGTGTAGAAAACCTAGATTTCTAGAATTTTGAAATTATATCAGAAAAGGTTAATAATAGTACATTTCTATAGTTTCAGTTAGTACAACCCTGCACCCCTTACGCGTACCCGAGGTCAAAAATATTGATGGCCAATGATAACCAACATCATAGGCAATAATATTTCTAAGTTTCATTAAAATCACATAATATTTAATAATAGTACATTCATTTAAAGTTCGGCATTTTGACACTATCCACACAAAAAATACACCTACCGGCCTCATAGGTGTGAGTACTACTTTCATGTTGTTTTTCGTAGTGCGAATTGCAGTTATTTAATTAATCATTTTTGAAAGGGTAAAGATTGGTTGGGGGCGCTGTGTCTTAATTGGCCAACTTTACCGGGTGGAAGGGGGGTCCACATAGAGGCGAAATTAAGGTCAAATTTTTTTATCGACTGGTACGAGTATAAGCAAATGAGGTGTCGTGAGAAAGGTAATGATGAGTACATTCCATTTTTTGGCATTTTCTCGAAATTTATAGAAAGGGGAACTGTGGGGGAGGAGAAAATATTAGTTCGTAATTTGACCCCCCCTTGCCTGCATTTTGAGACCGTTATACTTAGAATTATGAAAACTTACAGGAAGTGGGTTTCGAAAAACATATAAAATGGAAAATAGTGGAATTTGTATATCTTCTCAGAATAGGTCAATAATAGTTTATTTGTATAGTTACAGTTAGCACACCCTTGCACGCCTCAAACACGTTCGAGGTCAAAAGTACTGATGGCCAACGATAACCAACACCTTAAGCAATAATATGTTCTAAGTTTCGTTACAATCACGTAATATGAATTAGCATGTAAAATGTAAGTGGGTAAGACATTTTAATTACGTTTTTTCTATCCATCTGAGTGATATCAAGAAGAGCAAGGAGGCGATATTTATAAACCAAAATAAGCACTTGCTACAAAACCCTCGGATTGCGGGCGTAGCCCTCTATATTCCGGTCTCATTAATACTTTGAAAATGGTTAACCCTGAACTAAAAAAAAATATCACAAGGGTATTCGTAAAAAATGTTATAACAATTTTTTTGTACCTGAAATAACTTTCGAGATAACCTTACTTAAAAAGTGGTCTATTTTTTGAAAAAAAGTTTTTAGAGATTTTACTTATTGCCATGGTAACACTTTCTTATCCGAAATACCTTTCAAAATAACCTCACTTAGAATAATGAAAAATAGCACTAACTGACACGGTGTGTGCCGTGGTACAATAATTCTCAACATACACAAATATGCATAACGATGCGATTCTTTTTTTTATCCTTTAACCTTCTACAGCCAAGCCTACACCCGGAGGTTTATTAGACTTATCATCCCCTTATTCCTACAAGAGACCGATCATGGAAGTTCCAGCTCTATTAAGTATGACGCAATGCAATGCAATGCAATGCCCCCCCCCCCCCCCCCCTATTGGCTGATCCTGATAAGGCGAATATCCACTTTACTAACACATACTCGTATGTACATACAAACACATCAGGCTGCGTTCATTCAAATGTTATAGTAATTTTAACTTATAATTTAATGAAGAATTATGTGATGTAGACCGTGTTCGGTCGAAGCGAAACAACCTGTCTGTATTTCGAAAATCTTATATCCTTGAGAAGACTTACGTATTAAAAGCAACATAATCGATCTAAAAGCATTAAATCCGTTAATGATCTTCCACCTTTACATATTTATCTTTTAGCATTGAAATGTAGTCTGCAACGATTACTTTTTTGTTTGGTTAAATTCTGTAGGTATCTTTCTTTTAATTGAAAACGAATAAACATTGGTAAAACAACTCTGCCCCAAAAATAGCATCAGTTGTAATTAAATATCATTTTATTTTTATACACAATCTTCTCCGGCCTGATCATTCAGATATTCTGAGGAATAAATTTACGAAATTTTGAATATTATATGAGTAAATACTTTTGATAAATTATCTCTGTGGGAAGTTTAGGCCGATAACTTATAATTTTAGGTAGGTGTTGTAATTCAACGAAAAATCAATGGCGGTCATCATGTTTTCCACCAGGCAATCGCCCATTCTTGGATCGACAATAAAGAAAAAATGTTTGTGATAATTACTCGTGGCTACTGTGGAGTACGTGAAATGGAAACGTACAACAGAATAAGAGTAGCTTTAGGATTGCAGAGTTGTTACTGTCTGGAAACCTTAATAGTAGTAGCATAGTCAACTTCGTATTATGAATCTCCAATCGACATTACTCTCTTGTATCAAAGTAATATTCGAATTTATTATATTCTACTTAGAGAGTCGAAAAAAATCTATAAGACTCACTCAAACTAACCTTGGTATTACGACCTTATACCATATTCAGACAACCACACGATTCGGTGAAATTTAGGAATTTTATTAAGTCTATCTCGAAATTCACTACATTTTCTTAACATTTTCAAAATCTAGATTTGGGACTAGATTTCAATTTGTATTCACCACACTTTGGGGAACCACTTTATCGAAAAAGAAGAAGAAAGTGACAATTTCCATCAAATTACCGCCCCATCAGCTGATGTTGTATCCGTATTAATTTGTATACCCTAGCCCTTACAAGGTGTAGGGAATATTGTTTTTATCACAACGAAAATATGTAACACACAAAGGAGGCTCCACAGGTACAGTAAGTACATATATACATAGTCTCTCTCTCTCTCTCTGGATCCTGCTAACCCATTTTGTGGCATAGGGCATTAACCACGCCGACTTTCCACCTCGTCCTGTTCGCCGCCATCGCCTTCAACTGACTCCACGATTTGCCTATTGAATTATACTCGACCTAAACTGATCTTCTCCAGGTGTTTCTAGGTCGTCCAAAGCTGTGACTTGCATCGGTTCCCTGTGGGTTCTAATCGAGAGCCTGTTTGGCAATGTTTTCCGGCCCTTCTCGAAGTGTGCAACCTGTCCATTGCCTCTTTCACCTTCTTATGGAGGTGTCTATCCTGTCCTGACCAGTAATGAACAGGAGGTCGTCGTTAGAAGTGACCTCTGGCGAGCGTATGTGTAGGATGCACCGTAGACACTGGTTCACGAAAGTTTGCAATCTAGTTGTTATCACCTTGACCACGTTCCAAGTTAAACAGCCAAAAGCATATATTTTACATTACATATTTTACAATTCTTTCGGAATATGGAACCACTTTCTGTAGATCTGAGTCGGAATCCAAGCCTTAACATCTCGGAATACTGACAGTTCGTCATATGAAAAGTGTCCCAGCATTTCCGAGAGCACTAATACATACAATGACAAATTTGGAAAATGCAGAGACATTTCCGAGACTTTTCTGCACAGTTATCGTTACAGATTTCGGTTTGGTCATTTCGGAACTTTATACGGATTTTGAAGAGAATTCGGATCGGAATCGAGTATCGCTTTTGGAACATAACAAGTGGGAATATGCAGAGCGGTGATCTCATTTCGAGGGTTTTGTATTGTTATTTGTTTTTTTTTTCTATTTCAAAAAAGGAAAAATTCGGTTGAATTTTAATTTATTGTGGAGGTTTCCGAAGTTTTGTGGTACAGGAAACCCGTGGCAGGGATCATATGTAAAGCACCCGGGACCCAAAACTATCTGGGGTCGTCCACCATCGCCGACCAACACCTTAAGTTGATAGTAAGCCAATATCCTGAGAGAAAAAAGGATCTGCCCGAATTGGACGGTCATCTCGTCCCTATAATGGACGAGGGTACATGCATGCTGCACAACTCTTAGGGCATGGGCAAATAAAATAAAATAAATAGAGTACACAAAATTCAAGAATAATTTTTTAATAATATTTCATTTCAATGTGAAAACGAATATTTTTCTTTAAAAAAAAAAAAATTGACAGTCAAATAATACATATGAAAATAATTATTTCATTTTTCTTTGGCGGTCCTTGGCTTGATTGAAAAATTTTTTAATCGTAGTTTCAATGCCGGCATCGTTTGCATTTTCAAACCTTTGTTTTGTTGCATCTAAAAAAAATGAGCTATAGATTCCAAATTTGTGTTTATTAATGAGTAGAGTTACCTTGATGGTAGACCATCAACTCCAATATCAATTTCCAAATTTAAATTTTTTTGTGGAAATGACCTTGTCTTAAGGAAATCAATCAACGCTGTTTTTAGTCCATAGTGGTAATATTCGCCGCTCCTTATAGTGTTTAATATGACTTTTCGTGGAGTTTGTAATAAACTTCTCGAATCTTTCGGTAAGGATGGAAAAAAGTCACTTAAAATACACAGTAAACTGTTTGATGCGGTAAGAGTAATATTATTTTCTACTATCCACTTGGCGAGTTTTTCGTTTATGGAAATATTGTTTCCTGCGTTAATTGCAGAAAAATCATCATCTTCGGATAATTCACCAATATTTGGAGGTGTTTTAAGGCCAGAAAGAGATTCGGGATCAGGGGATTGGAAATCAGAAGGGGACTTTGGAAATGGACTGTGAATGGGAGGTGCCTTGCGGTGAGAACTAGGCTCTAACGTTGAATATCCGAGGAATTGCTTTGCAGCTTTTGAAACATCTCTGTTGAATTTTCGGGACATTATCTCTAATCGAGATCCAAATTTGTCACAACTATTACAGAATAGACTAAAAAAATAGAAAATACTAACCAAACTGCTATTGTTTGAAATTTTACTTCGATTAATGTTATAATAATATAATATAATATTTTTTCAAAAATTACAACAGGCACAACACAGAACTCACTTAAGTCTTCCACATTCAAACTACGATCGAAAAGTAACATCAATTAACGGCGAATGCATTCAGTTTGTGTGCTCCCGGACTTTTCTCGGAAAAGTTTGATACTTTTCCGAAACAATTCCGAGACCGTCTCCACGTGGAGAGGGTCTCAGAACTTTCTCGGAAAAGTTAATACTTTTTCGGGACAATTCCGAGACCGTCTCCACTTTTTGGGAAAAGTACAAACTCGAACAAAAAATTTTACAACAGTTTGCATGTGTTAGTGCGGTCTCGGAATTGTTCTCGGAAAAGTGTTGTGAAATCCGAAATGAATTCCGTCGCTCGGAAAAAATGTTTGTTGGGTAGTTTTGGCAGCATTGATTTTAAGCCCCGCATTGCCACTTTCGCAGTGCAGGGCATCCGTCATTTGAACTAGATGATCCGATCTATGTATTTGAAAGAAGACAAATATCGCCAGCGTAATCCAGGTGTTGAAGGTATTCAAACAGCTTCCATCTGATACCTTTACTCTGGTGTTCATGAAGCGCGCTGCAGAGTACGTCGTTAATGACAATCAAAAGGTATATTACCCTTCACGCGAAGGGCGATATCATGTCTCATCCGCAAGAAACAGAGAAAGCTAGAAGAACAACGAATGACTACCCTCCAACATAACAAGGAAGAACCTAGGAGAAGGATAGGCGTCACACATTCGTACGCATCCGGGAAATTGAAGCGGGTGATGAAGGATATGGACATCGAAATAGTCTCATCAAGCCGGAGGCAACAGCTCAAGAACAAGCTAGGGTCCACGAAGGACAAGAAACTGAAACATGAAGTAATGGCGTATACAAGGTCTCATGTCCAGAATGTGACAAAACATACGTCGGGCAAACGAAGCAGCTAGTTTCCACACGATGGGGTGAGCACGTGAGAGAAGCTGAGTCTAGCGTAAAAAACAACAAGGACCCCGCGTCGCTAAAATCGATGGTAGCGAGACACATAGCAGGAGACGGGCACAACATAACATGGGACAACGTGGAGATTATCAAAGCGAGTACAGACAGCAGGAAACTGGATGCACTAGAAAGTCTGGCCATTCTAAGGGAACCGGAAAACCAGAGGCTGAACCATGATATCGGGAATCTACAATCAGGGCTGTTGAATCTACTGGCGATGGAATCACCCAGGAAGTGAAACGGGTGATTTTCATCATTATTCTACCTGGGGCTCAATTTTCTTTTTTCTCGATTGGGTTTTTCTATTTTTTATTTGCTTTCAAAACATGTTGTATGTCATTAAATGATAATTAGTGTAACGTAACGTAATACCTTAGACACACAGCAACCGAATGATCATTCGGTGAATGATGAATTGCTGGCAATGACGAATTAGACACACACACTTTAATGTGAACGTCGTTCCAACTGTCACTAAAAAATCGACTTAGCACTGATTTTTCGAATAAATATTGTTTATTTCGTTTAGCAACGAACATTTTGCTTAGCAACGAGTGGATATTATTTCTATTGCATATCAACGGGTGCATATTTTTAATACTCAATGATAATTTGTCGGATAGATGGTACTGCATACACAAAGAAGGAATTATGTTTACTATGCCAATTGTAATTCACGGATTATCATTCGGACGATGTTCGGTGCAATTTCAGCTCGATAGCTTTAAAACTGAGGACGGACAAAGCTTAATCGACTCGTCTCATCATACTGACCAAGAATATATAGTTTATATGGTTGGAGATGCTTCCTTCTGGGCGTTGCAAACTTCATGACAAAGTTAATATACCCTATCACATCCGTGAAGGGTATAACAATGAAGGTGGCCTTGTCTCACTCCGTTATGTACCTCGAAGAGATCCAAAAGCTTACCCTTGTGTAAGACGTGACATTGAACTCCGCTATAGGACTCCTTGATGATGCATATGATTTTATCTGGTATACCTCTCCTACGTAAGGCCTTCCAGATGTATTCCCGGTCCACGCTGTCAAAGGCCTTCTCGAAATCGATGAACATGAGGTGTAATGGTGATCTTCACTCTACGGATTGTTCGATAATTATTGAATGGGTGTTATTATTGGGTGTTGATGTGGTCGCTATATGAAAAGTCCTCGCGAAAACCAGCCTGTTCATCGTTGAGTGTGCGGTCAACTGTATGCTTGATCTGGTTGACTATTTTTGCCATCAGTTTGGAGAATACGGGGAGGAGGCTAATTGCACGCCAATTATTACAATCCTTCAGGTTACCTTTCTTCGGGATCTTCATAATGACGCCCTTCTTCCATTCTTTAGGGAAATTTTCGGTATCCCCACACACTTGGATAAGGGGAAGAAGAATATTCGCAGTAGCGTTGATGTCCACTTAAAGAGTTCCACCGGAATTCCATCTATCTCCGGAGCTTCACCCGATCTATCGATTTAATAGCCACAGTTACTTCCAGTTCAAATGGTGGGCTGGTATCAACTCTTTATGCTTCTAGTTAAGATGAATTCAAATGTCCAAAGTTGTTGTTGAGAACCTAAATGAGTTAGTTAATTTGTTCTTTAATTCTCTTGCGCCCCGACATTAGAGACAATGTAGAGTCACTAATGAATGGCTTTCTACCATTCTCCAATCTGCCCGCAAAAGTTCCACCGGACGAAATAAATGAGTCCTAAGCGACGTTCCATCTCTCATTAATTGTAGAAGTCTCATAAGGTGGTGGTGCATTAGCTCTTTCGTGCAAGGCGGTGGAATAAGCACGTCCTATAGATGGATCTTTAAGCTTTTGCACAACGTGACAAGATTCTTGCATTGTGAGGGCGATGGATCGCTGCCGTTCGTAAGCGCACTTTTGCGACAACAAGTTGATGATCGCTGCCAATATCAGCACCCCGCTTCGACCTGACGTCTAAGAGACAGTTCCTCCATGTCTTGGTTCATGGTTCTCCATGTCAATCTGGTTCTCTGTTCTGCCATCCGGAGAAACCCAAGTTGTTAAATGGCATCGTTTGTGCTTGAACAAGGTACCGCCGATAACGAGTTGACGAAAATGGCGAAATGTTCGTGGAGCTTTTCACTCTACGAACATCTCGCCATTTTTGTTCCTGTTGCCTGGGCCATGATTGCCCATTAGGTGTTCCAAGCCAAAGTTGTCAGACCCGACTTTGGTACTGAGATCCCCCATAATATTTCTCATGTCACCTTTGGGGCTTTGTCGAATATGTCCCCAAATCGGTGATAGAAAGCGTTCTTAGTCGACTGATCCGCTGGTTCAGTCGGGGCGTAGCACTGAATTATGTAATTTTCTTACCCTGGATTCAAATCTGGCTGTAATTATACGGTCGGAGATGGGCCTCTAGTCAATTAGAGACAGGCGTGCATCCCTAGTCAACAGGATTCCGACGCCTGCCATTCGAGGTGAGATATCGTCTTCACTTCCAGAGTAGAGCAGTGCTGTTTAGGAGCTTGGCGATAAAGTCGATCCCGATCCAACCCATCTTGTTTCGCTTAGTCCTAATATAGATATGTTATATGTGGTCATTTCCCGTTCGACTTCAGCGAGCCTTGCACTACTGCACTTCCTCCACATCATTGGAACATTCCAAAAACCGATCGTGATCCGTTGTTTGTAGCCAAAAGTAGTTGCCGCTAAATCAGTCCGTGGTATCCGAGGCTCGTTTAATTTTTCGAGTGTAAATTGATTTCAAGCATGCAGATTACAAGCCTACATACCCAATCTTAGGGGAAGGGTTGCTTCCTTAGGTGTCCTAAGAGTCGCCGAGAGTTATTTTATGGTATATTTGTATATAGGAGTATGGTGTTATTGATCGCGCGTTTTTTTGATGATCTTTCAGCTGGGTGTGACGTGTTTGTGTTCGCACAACTATGCTGCAACTCCACCGTTCGCCTATTTTCTGAGACGCACTGGTGTTATTAGCCATTTCGCGCTCGGTGGCCGTGATCGCTCGGTCACTGAAATGATAAGTCGAAACAACTTGCAATGGAATTGATTGAGTCGAAACTTGAAAATCGTTCAGATCCTTCGAATAACCAAGTAAACGGCTAAGACGGTGTTGATGCTCTTAGAATCTTGCCAAGAATTTGGCCAACTCCTATTCAATCACTTGATGAAAGACTTCCCCGAAAAAAAGTAAAAAATTTTAGATACGAAATGTGTTTTGATTGATATATTGATTTTGAATGCTTACCAAAGTTATTTTTCAGGCCAGATGCCACAAGTGTCCAAGAAGTGAACAGAGAAAAGCAAGGAATGCATGTGATACTTGCTCAAAAATTGTTTTCCCTCGTCACATGCCATCCAGAGCCACCTTCACCACATAATTTATTCATAAAACTTTCTTAGCTTTTACGGCAGATCTTGATTAATTTTTATTAAATATCTTCCCAATAACTTTATATGATATATTCCCACTTACTATACATATGTGACTTCATTGCGAAAAATATTAATCATTTTGGGGTGCAAATGCACCCCAAGATGAAAAAGTGACAAAAAAATTTCAAAAAATTCTGAAAATTTCAGAAAAAATCCCACGGCCAAGGAAACATAAAAAAACAATAAAAAACAGTTGAACTTAAAGGTACTGAAGATCCCAGGCAGAAAAAAAATGAAACCGAAATTTAACAGTTGGTCAAAGTAGGCTTGGGGTGCAAATGCACCCCATGCGGTAATCTAGGGTTAATACTTTTCTGATAACTGCCAACACTTGGCCTACCACCGGTTTCCGGGTTGACGTTGGGGTTTGGGACACCCTGTATATAGTTTATATGGTCGGAGATGCTTCCTTCTGTGCGTTGCAAACTTCATGACAAAGTTAATATACCCTATCACATCCGTGAAGGGTATAATGAGGCGATAAAGATGAAATGGTTGGCGGGCAGCGCAGATGCCCTCGCGCTCGCATCGGGGTACAGATGTAGTTGGAACCTCGGCCTCTGGTTTCGTACCACCGACAGATCATTACTCATCAGGTGCTGCCATCGATTTTCGAAGCGCTCGCTATGCTATCTCCAAGTAAACACATGTGGTCGTCACAGATCGTTCCCTTTCAAGTCTCGAAGGACGTCACTCAATTCCGAGCAAGTGAGGGGTCAAATATAGACCTGATCCAGACGGATGGAGTACGTGCCCAGAATACCTCATCGATCGGTACAGTTCGAGGACATATTTCCCCAATTTCGTAAAACCGCTGCCAGGCCAACTACTACCACTTTGCCTTAACCTTAATGGGGCATAGCGAGTCAACTATCCATGCGCGACATCGTACTCTGTTCTGGGCAATGGGGTGCAACTCCCGAAAAGACTTACCCAGTTCCTGACACTCCTTTGCCACAGATCGACGCCATGTGATTTTAGGACCCGCTCTTGGTCAGCCTTGGTTAGAAATGGGGTTCCATTTCATGGCATGCAAAGCAATGCAGTTATCACTCTTCCGCAATGTATGACCTATCCACCATTGCCATTTTCGCCTGCGTATCAATTCATCAATTGGCATCTGACCCGTACGCCGACTACATAAGCTCTTCATTTACTATTGTTTCGGGCCAGAAATTTCTTAGAACTCGACGAAAATATGAGGTGACGAAAATTTGCAGCTTTCTGGTAACTCTTACGGAAGCTTTCCATGCACAGCTCCCATACAAAAGCACTGACAGTACCAGGGAGCCAAATTTTGGACAGCATGCCGTAGGCGAATTTAGCTTGGTTCATACGACGCACAGTGTTTCAAAGTCGAGTAAAAAGTGGTGAAATATCAAGGAGGTGTTGGATTCGACTGAAAATTAGTGTACGGGGGTTTTTAAGGGTGGTGATAATGAATCTGGAAACCAAATTTCAAAATTCAAAATAACGGATATCTTTTCCAGGAAAATACTCAAATTCAGTTTAAAATAAATAAATACATACATAGCAAAAATTTCGAGTAGCTTAATTCAATTTATTATTATAAATATACAGTACAAGATACTTAAGGACAAATGTCATGACAATTCATTTATTAGGACTCGTCGGTAAAGATAGTTTTAGCGATTCAGTAAGTCGATACGCTCGAATCATTATTATCAGCACATGGAGTACCATCGGAAGACATCAACATTTTTATTGCTTCATGCGATAAGCTTTTGTTTCTTTTGGGTGCTATTTTCCTTGCGCTAGACACAACAGGATCTGAAGATACCATTAGCCAGTGAAACGCGTCCTCCATAGTTTTTTCGCGTGAAATTTTTCGAGAAAAATTCTGCCTATACATCTTGAAGTCTTTATTTTTGGCTTCTTGTGCTTCTTCAGATAACTCTCCAATTGGAAGCTCGGCCGCCTCGATTATTTGAGGTCCATGAATTAGGATTTTGTGGACTGTTGTTGGCATGTAAAACCACGGATATTTTTGCACAAAAAATTCCGCTGTAGCTAGGCAGTATGTGTCGAAAGCGGCTACGTCTACGGGAAAGGCACATGAAAGTACAGTACTTGCAAAATTATATGGAATCGCTTTATTAATTCCACATCCACCCCAAGGATTTCTGCTGAAATATCAGCTGCTTCAAAAAAACGCCTAGCAGTATTGCCATCGTTTGAGCTCCCATATCTCTGCTTTGGGATATCAACTTTAAGCGACAACTTCTTTTTGAACTGGTCCTGGATTGCCTTTTTCCTTGCCTGGGCAATGTTTTTGCTTTCCGCTCCACGTGATTGCCACTGCTTTGTGCCTAGCTTATACCCAATATGCAGGCAACATTCAAATAGTCGAATCCACGCATGCAACGTTGACATACCCAAGCACAAATAGGAAGGATTAACTTCTTTTTCGCGGACAAGCTTAAGGTTGTTGAAGTCCCTTGATGTGACTCCGCACAAATAGCACCTCATTGCTGAACTTATCCCTGTTACCGAATTACATATTTTACTTTTCCATCTATCATGCTAAAAAACATTTTATACTTGATTTTAAGTGTTTTTCCGTCAACAATTGTTTCGTAGGGAACGAGGCATTGAATTTCTTCGTCAATGAGGTGGTGTTCGTTTAGAGTCCCCTGTACAGTTTCGGCCGCGAATTGCAATTTGATGGGTCTACAGTAGCGAGGAGAACAAGGCCGCGGATTTTTCCAAACTAGCACTTCCGATTGCGTTTCTTTGCAGGAGGCGATAATTCGTAATGGAACAAGTGAGACAAGAAAAATGCTGGCGTCTGAGCTTTTTTCGTCGCTAAAGCTCTGCTTGTATTGACTTTGCCCGGAACTGCCGTCACATCCCCGTTTTACAACTAATGTCATATTGTGCAAAGTTTCTGGATGCAATGTTCCAATAACATCACTTTGTGCCAGTAAAATCCTGCCAGAAGTGTGGTCTAATAGCTTTTGCAACTTAACTTCTGCACTGGTTTCGGTAACCTCAATTCCCGATGGGTAACAGCACTTCTTAGCCTCCAAAACTTTATGGTACGAGGGATATATAGGCGCATTGCACTCCATCGCGGCTTTTCTCAAATTCATATGTATATGAAGCTACAGTCAATTTACATTCGACCATTAATGAGAGTGCTGTTTCAGGAAGCATTTCAATCGGACGTGGAATATTTGATTTTTTTGCAGCCTGTTGCAACTTCGCAGCACGTGTTGGCGATATTGTGACCTCCTTCAGAACTTTCGCAGCTTCAACAAATGCTCCGGATTTTCGTAAACCCAATTGGGTTGCATGCGCCAACTCCGCTGTGCTGTGTGTTGAGAGCAGTACTTCCGACTTACGTCTCTTCGACCTCTCACTTGCTTCCCCAAACTTCGAGGGAGGTCGACCACTCGTTGTACCCGCCTCTTGGGATAAAGTTGAAGACAGTACCTCAATTTTTTTATTGGTCGCGTTCGTTTTAACATTCTGCAAAGTAAATATGATAGTCTAGTTTATCAGGCATCCGTACATTTTGCAATAATTGTTGATGTTATTTATTTTTTTTCTCACCGTAATAGTAATAGCTGTATTTAGCCAACCTGCATTACTTTTATAAAATTTTGCAGTTGTTCTTTTAGCCAATTGCCATTTTGATCTTATTCTGCTCACAAGCCTTTTTAATGAGGGTTGCTCATTTGGGTGAATTTCGAAGGGAATTCCAGTCTTTGAAAGCAATTTGTTTTCCACATTTGCAAGTATCTCATTCGCAGTTAATTGCAAGTCGCCCTTAATCATCTGGAAAAACTCCTTTCGAGTACATACTACTTGCCCGGTATCTGATCCTTCATATTTGAAAGTCAAATAATGTAATAAATAAAACATAAAAATAATAAATTTATAAAATTAATACGAAATTCCTTTTGGGTTGATTGCAATTGCCAGAGGCAGATAGGGGCAGCTGATTTTCAAAACATTCGATAGAAAACAATATTACCTAGCTACCCCATTCGGAAAAAAAGCTGCCAAAGCCCGCCCGAAAAGTATAATCCTACTATACGACACATTTAATTGAAAACCGAATATAAAAAACGTCAATGTTCAAACATTTTTTTCGTACGGGTAAAAAAAGGCACAGAGAAAGTAACATATATTTAAGTTCTACATACCTTTAGCAATACCCTCCATCACGCCGCATAAAAATCGGGCACACCAATCATAAATTATTCAATTTAAAAAACTATCAAATTTTCGACCGACTGCAATTGCCGTATTTTCTTCCGATAGCGTCAACTTTGAAGCTATACACTAGAGCCGTTACACGATTTACGAGTCCGGCCTTTTGGCAAAGAGTGCGGCAAACCCTCCACTTCAATATTGTATGGATATTAACACAATGCAAAAATATCAATTTTTTGGATTTTGTCACAGTTTTCTGGATTCTGAAACACTGTGACGCGCGATGTCATACTCCGTACCACCATTTTCGGCGACAATGCTATCCAGGTAGACGAAGTTGTCCACATTCTCCACAGGCTGCCCATTAATATTGATGGCAACAGTTGTCGGATTTCTTTTTCGCAATGGCGGGCTATGAAACTTCGTTTTGTTGGTATTAATCTTTAGCCCAACCTTGCTTGCCTCCCTCTCGACATCTAACGGCATTGTGGACAGATCCATGATTTTGTGGAAGAGTAGGCATATCTCGTCAGCGTAATCAAGATGTTGTAGATAAGGTGTCAAAGTCCATTGGATTACTCTGTCGAGTCCGGATAGGGCTGCATGCAACACATCTCCGATCACTATAAGGAATAGGATCGGTGAGAGAACTCCACTGCAAGTCTCAAACTCCTCCGACACCTTGCCTTTATACAGAACGCGACATTTTGCGCCGTCATAGGTTGCCGTAATAATAGCCACAAGCTTCTCAGGGATGTCTCTCCTGCGCAAGGCCGCCCATATAGAATCCCGGTTCACACTATCGAAAGTCTTCCCGAAATCGATGAAAAGCAAGTGAAGCGGAGAATCGTCCTCAGCACATTGCTCGATGATGATTCGCAAGGTGTTAATGTGATCGACACAGGAGAATCCGGATCGTAAGCAAGTCTGTTCTTCATCAATTGTGCTTTCTAAGTGGGTCTATAGCCTTTCAAAACGATTTAAGCTATTATCTTGGCAACGCCAGGAAGCACACAAATGCGTCTCCAATTATTACAATCGGTAAGGCTACCCTTCTTCGGAAGTATGATGATCAAACCTTCTTTCCACTCAGTGGGAAAGGTCTCTGCACTACACGCTCTATCAACAAGTGGATGCAGCAACTCCACAGTTACGCTTGGCACTGCTTGAAAAAGTTCGGCAGGGATACCGTCAAGTCCGGCGGCCTTTCCTCGTTTTAGTGCGATTAATTACAAGATAGTCATTATATTGTTGTAAGATAGGATTTTTTAGTCGAGCGGTGTTGAATTTGCGGCGCCTAGATCTTTCGTCGGTAGGATGGCGCACGGCTGCAATACGCAATCAAATATTAGCGATCATAAGATAATGGTCTGTTCCCATCCCAATATCGGCACCCTTCTTGTTTCGCACATCCAGGAGGCAACTCTTTAATATTTTACTAATGGCAAAGTGTTCGATCTGATTTTGTGTTCTGCGCCGATCAAAAAAGGACCAACTGATTTTGTAATGGTCCTTATGCTCAAACATAGTACCACCGATGAAGAGACTGTGAAAGTTGCAGAACTCTACTAATCTTTCACCGTTGTCGTTACGATCACCAATATCGTGTCTCCCCATCACATGTCTGAGCCCATAGTTAACAGATCCAACTTTTGCGTTCAAATCACCCATAACCATTATAATAAATTTTAAGGCTATTTGATGAAGTTACAGGTCTTAATATTAAAATAACAACACATAAGCATGAAATAATCAACTTATTAGCTCTATATAGATCTCCACCAATAGACAGTAATCGTTTTGTAGAGGAATTAAGCACATTGCTTCCTAAAAATAGGGACGGATTACTAGATATTGTTGTGGGAGATATAAACATAAATATTCTTGACAACTCCGCAATAGCAAATGAATATCAAAACATGCTTAGTGCCCATAGTTATGTCTCATACATCAACAAACCTACTAGAGTAGAAAATAGATCAAAATCCTGTCTCGATCACATTTTCTTAAGACAAAACCAAAATCCAACCCTTACTGATAATGTCTCGCCAATAATTCTACAAAACTCGATCACTGATCATTATTCAATTCTCATATCAGTTAACCTACACAAGAATTCTATCATAAAAACAGAAAACCGAACTATAAAAAAGCTAAATTATGAGCGGTTACCTGATCTGACCACCCAAACTATTTTAAATGGGGGAATATTATCGTCAGTACAGATAGAAGTGAAAAATCGGCAAGCAAGTTTATACACACTTAAAATATAGTAACGAAATCAACAACTAACTCATCAATATCCAAAAGATACACTTCTATCAAACCATGGATTACATTAGGGGTCATGCATTCAATTAGGCATAAGGACAAATTAAAGAAAAAACCAAATGCACAACCGTTCAATTTAAATTTAAAACAATCATATAACAAATATAGAAACAAACTGACTAAAATTATTCTAGAGGCAAAAAGAAAATATATATAACAACAAATAAAGTCATCCAAAAAGTACAAAAAACTTTGGGAAATTGTAAACAATTCCGTTAATAGGTCTAATACGAGTGTTAATATCCCTCTTAATATTTTGCCGCAAAATCAACTCTCGTCAGTCCCACCTTGTCCAATCGCAAGGAATAAAATTATTGCTAACCATTTGAATGAGAACTTCATAAAAGTAGGTAAAACGATAGCGGAATCTATTCAGCAAATGACATCCAATGTAAATTTAGACTTTGCAACTTCCCAAAATTCCAACTCAGAGCCAGAAATATTACTTCTCATAAATAATTTAAAAAATAACACAGCAACAGGACATGATAATATCTCTGTATCTATACTAAAATGCATCAAAAACCATATTCCACTACCCCTAACAACTTCTCTATATATAAAAATGAATGTTTGTTTGTATGTCCTTTATAGAATCGTAAACTATGCATTTGATCATGTGATGATTTTTGGCAAAGTTGTTGTGCATGAACCAAAGAAGGTCACTGAGTAAAAAAAAATATATACATATATTAGAAAAACAAATGAAATTGTTCTAATTGCCACGAGCGAAAGATTGTTGCTATGAATTCACTGTAGTTGCTACGAGCAAAAGTTCGTTGCTATGAAATTATTCTATTATTGACTGTGTTTTTTTTTTTGCAAATGTGACAATATTATAATTGCTTTTTCAATCAAAATTTCTTCACTCAACTTACACTAGAACTCATCCAGCGCAATTTTGTATGAATATTTGCACTGGTATAGCAGAAAAACCACAGCCAATAAACAGTAACAAAGCCAGGGTTTTGCGCGATTGTTTCTTAATAATATGGGAGGAGTGCACTAAGGCGTATCGGAAAGTTGAATCAATAGATAGAACCTTACGTGACATCAAACAAAACGACCGGCCTATGGGCAGTATTATTTTATTACTTTTCTGTGGCGACTTTAGGCTAACTTTACCAGTAAAACCCGGAGGGATGAGGGCTGGTGAAATTAAGGCATGTCTAAAAAGCTCACATCTATGGCGCATTGTCATACCCATGCATTTGTCAACCAATTAGCGGGCGCGAATTGGGAGTAATCAAAATGCCCAAGAGTTTTCAGATTTATTACTGAAAATTGGTGACGGTACGTATCCGGACGAAGAAGGGAAGGTCATTCTCCTAAATAACCCATTATCCGGTTTTTAAATTCCCTAAGCGCACCTAGGCGGGGTCCCTGTAATTCTGCTTAGAAATTTGAACCGCCGAAACTATGTAAAGGTACCCGACTGAAAGTGAAGTTACTTTTAATTTAGCTGAAGTTTAGCCTTATCGTCGTGGTGTGGCAAGCGGAGAACAAATTAATTATGTATGAAAAAAATATTCAAGGTTAGTGTCAAGTTGTGAGCGAAGCGAACAACGCGAGCGCAGCGAGCACTAGATGAGAGAGCGAGCGAAGCGAGCTCTCGCAGGTAGTTATTCAATAAATGCCTCAATGGAGGATGTTTTCCTTCCACATTCAAACGAGCTGTGGTTATACCTACATATATTTAAGAATGGCATGGCGCCACGCATGATCCATCGAATTACCGGCCGATATCTCTCCTTTCAACCGTAAGTAAAATATTTGAACGATGCATTAAAAAGCGACTTGTGAAATACCTTACTGAAAACAAATTGTTATCAAATCAACAATTTGGGTTTCGCCAAGAAAAAAATACAGATGATGCTGTGCTAGAGGTAACAAATTTTCTATATTCAGAATTAGACCAGACAATAAAACTCTGGCTGTATTCATGGATCTATCAAAGGAATTCGATACAATCTCTCATAGAAAGTTGGTAGAAAAAGTGAATATCATAGGAATTACACTCCGCTAAAGCTACTAACAAATTACTTAGAATATAGAACACAACAGGTGAAAATGGAAGACACTTTCAGTGGTATCAAAATTTATCCTAGCTTTGGTCTACCCCAAGGAACAGTGCTGTCACCGATATTATATTTAATTTACGTTAATGACCTTTGCAACTTAAACATAAAACCAGGCCGAAGCGAAGCTTCGGCCCGGAGTCCGAAGCGTATATACCCTAGACTTGTACAGACCTAGTGGTGACACCAAAAGTAATAATTGGCAACATATGGTCGTTGCATTAAAAGTGAGTTTCCTATATAGCCAGTTTATAGGGGAGGTTGGCACTCATTCAGGGAGACCTTGACCATTCTCAAAATAAATTATCTAACCCATTCTACAAATATTTGTTGAATTTTTCAAGTCGCTAGCTTCATTCCATCCAAAATTATTGCTTATTTGAAGTCTCACTTGTAAGGGAGGTAGGGGTCCCTTGGGTCGGATCTTGCCCATCTTTGCCACCAACCAATTAGATCACCCTACAACCAGACAAACTAAATTTTAAGTCTCTAGCTTCACTCTATCGAAAGTTATCGCTTATTTGAAGTTTCATTTGTAGGGGAAGTAGGGGTTTCGCTAGTCGGATTTTATGTATTTTCAATATTAGCCAACTGGATCCTACTACAAACATTTGACCAAAATTTTAAGTCGCTAGCTTTATTTTGACGTAAGTGATCGCTTATTTTAAGTGTCATCTCTAGGGGAGGTAGGGGTTCCTTAGGTCGGATGTAACCCATCTTTAATGCCAACTAACTCAATCTCACTTCAAACATTTGACCAAAATTTCAAGTTGCTGGAATCATTCTATCAAAAGTTATCGCTAATTTGAAGTTTCATTTGTAGGGGAGGTAGGGGTTCCTTGGGTTGGATCTTGCCCATTTTCAGTACCAACTAATAAGACCTCACTACCAACATTCCACCAAATTTTCAATCCGCTAGTATCATTCTATCGAAAGTTATCGTAATTAAAATAATATTAAATTTTTTGAATTTTGTAGGGGAGGTAGGCGTTCCTTTGATCTGATTATGCCCAACTTACCAAGACCTAAGCAGCTTCCCACTTCAGGGTTACATGCCAAAAATTAGATGTCTACGTCAATTAGTTCAAGAGTTATGGTTAAAAAACCTGAAAAGTAGGGTAGTACGGGGCTCTTTGTAAGAAAATTACCGTTAGTTTTCAACTGATCGATTTTATTTTTCCAGGGGAGTACAAGATTACCATCACGAGCAATCTACCAAAGCTAGAGCTTTTCGTGTTTATTTAATCGGGAGTTATAGATATATTTAATTATTTTACATATGTAGGGGAGCTAGGCGTTCTTTTGGTCAGATCATACCCATTTTCAATACCAACCAACTAGATCATACTTCCAACATTTGACCAAAATTTCAAGGCTCTAGCTTCATTCTATCGAAAGTTATCGTGCGAACGGACAGACAGACAGACAGACGGACAGACGGACAGACAGACATGGCTAAATCGAATCAGGAGGTGACCCTGATCATTTATATATATACATTGCTATACCTCCGGAGCCTCCTTTAAGGTGTTACATATTTCCGTCGTGACAAAAACAATATACCCTATACTAAAAGTCTAGGGTATAAAAATTGGAAAATAGTAGCATTTGCAGATGACACAGTGTTGCTTGTAGCCACCGAATCTTGAAAGGAAACAGTAAAATCTTGTGAGAAGGCAATGACACTAATCAAAAGTTGGTTAGATTGCAAACTACTAAAATTAAATGCTAATAAAACAAAAGCGACATCCTTCTCAATTTTGACAAATGGTCTTCCAAATATAAACAGTATATTCATTCATTCCTTATATTGTCAAGAAAGAGATAGTAATAGAAATTGCACGTGTGATAAAATTAATATAGAATGCACAATTAAATATCTAGGAGTTGTAATGGATAGTCATTTGAAATGGAAGTCTCATATATCACATATTAATAATAAAATACGAAAATATATGTGCCTTTTTAGTTACCTGAAGCGAACCCTAACGTTTCAGCAACTAAAAGTTTTATATCACGCTCTAGTCGAATCTCTATTCTTGTATTGCATATCAGCTAGGGGAGGTACCTATAATCAGCACTTAAAATGCATAAGAATTTCACAAAACACCATCATTAAACTCATTTGCAATCTACCACGACTTTTTCCCACAAATAAGCTATATCATTTCGCTAAAATACTTGAAATTAAACATATATCCTTAAACCTTAAAAAAGTTATAATAAGGACATACAACATTGCGATTACAAGAGTAAACCCAGTAAGAAATACCCGCTTCAATCAGTCAAATATATCAATTCCATCTTGCCGAAAGACACAAAACCAAAGATATCCGTACATAACTTATATTGGTCCTAGAGCATTCAACGCTATACCTGATTATATTAAATCATCCCAATCAACAACTGAATTCAAAATTAAATTAACAAAGTGGCTTCTTTCTTTAACTGTGGAAGATTTGAATTTATTCTTTCCATTTTATTAAATTTTTTTACCTCATTCTTTTTTTTTAATTATATTTTTGAATTTATAAATATTATGTACCAATGTTTAAAATTAATAGCATTTATTTATGTTAGAAATTAGAATAAAAAAATCTCGTTTCATTTTGTCAATGATACTATGTATAAATAATTTGAAATACACGCTCATTACACAAGCTTATTGCTTAAAAGGGGCTTCTGCTCACCATAAAATTATTGTGATCATTTTACGCTATATAAATTTGTTATGTGATTAAAATAAATAAATACCACCATTAGGAGATCTGCTCTGAACGGCGTTTATTTGTTTGTAGAAGGAGTCTTTCGCCAAGATATTGTCGGGTTCAGTTGGAGAATAACATTCTATTAATGAGATGTTCCTAATTTTGGTCCAGAACCTCTTTCTCTCAATTGCACTAGCCCCATGTGGGACATTGCGCGTCAACTGTTCCATGTAGCCCAGTTAACGTTTCGTCGGCGTAAACTGGTTTCGGAGAATGCAGTTGCCAGCATGCATCTCCTGCACATCCATGGCCACGAACGTCATCGTGGACGGGATTCGAAACGCCGGTAGTCAAACATGAGACTGATGCCTCAACACACTGCGCTACCAGTCGCTCCAACCTGGCGGTCATGATTCTGTCGGAGACCGAGTCCCAGAATAAGAGACAGTTTTGTGAGGGTCTTGTTAAAAGGAGCCCCACACCTGGCTCACGACGGTAGCTTTACCGGAGTACAACATTAGAGTGCTACCCGTTAGAGATAAGTTCTCCGCTATTCCACCTTCTTATCTCAGTAACTCCTAAGATGTTTAATTTATACCTCAGAAATTCACTCTCTAACTGAATAAATCGTGCGTTCTGGGAACCTTCTGATCTATTGCCCAGGAGAGTACGCACAATCCAGAATCCAATCTTTGTCATTGTACAATAGCCAAAAGTCCTAGCCGGTGAGTCAGTCCTTATCCGGGGCATAGTTTACGTTTCGTTAGCGTAAAGAAGATTTCGGATAGTGCAAGTTGCTGGCATACACATATTGTCTCTTGCTAGTGCGATCGGCTTTAATGCTGAGTAATTTTTGTGGAGTGCATTGCCAACTTAATATTATTGTATTAAGTTGGTAGTGATACACTCCATTCATTCTTAAAAACATTGTCTTTTGTATGTCGATTTCAACGACAGGCCGTCAAATGGAAAGCCTGTAGTATTATTGTTACGCCCCACAACACAGGGGGAGGTTTACCTCAACCAAATCATCTCACCGCCATTACTGGCGGCCTGACTTGGTTAGCAATTGTTACTACTACTCAATTGCCCTAACCCCTTGTGGGGCATAGCGCGTCAACTGTTCCATGTGGCCCAGTTGACGTTTCGTTGGCATAAATTGGTTTCGGAGAATGCAGTTGCCAGCATGCACCTCCTGCACATCCATGGCCACGGACATCGTCGTGGACGGGATTCGAACCCGAAACGCCGATAGTCAAACATGAGACTGATGCCTCAACACATTGCGCTACCGGTCGCCCCTACGCGACACAACAAGTAAGGGTTTTCGGACCTCTGTAGCTCCGGCCCCGGAACTTGTTCGAGCTCAAATTTGGTATCGTCATTGTGTCCGGCCATCTTACGAAGTGCCCCAAATTTGATTCCGATACAAGGAAAAATACCCGAGATATGATAATTTGAAAACAGCTATTTATCAAATTTTTCTTGTTCTCCTTGTTCTTTGACCGGTCTACAGCCTCGTAGGGAGCGTATCGAGGTCTACTTTCTTTTCTCGCGGATTGGCTGTATCCCAAGGGTGTGCATAGGCTATCATTTGCTCTGATCCGTGCAGTAGATAAACAGATACTTCCAAAAATGTGAAATTTTATAGTAGAGTTTCTCGCTTAAGTCTTTTTGATAATTTCAATGCGACACAGGAAATCACTCGCAGAGATCGCATGCCGACGGGGAGAGACGCAAACACTTGATTATGTGGGTAGTGGCGACGACGGATGCAAAAGTCCGTGCGCTCGTCGGGTGAGGAGAACCATACGAGGTGATGGCTGTGGGCGTGGCTTGTGGCAAGTGCATGAATGAAAAGTGTGTGATGAACAAATTGAAACTGAATGTTTATGGCTGCATCTTAGGATGTCCGGAAAGAAAAAAAACATGCTGTGTGGTATATGATTTAGGTAGTTTCATTTATGGCATATGAGATATGAATTATGATGTAAGATGATTTTTTCCAATGTGTGGAAGATGGGAAGCGATGTCTAGGGAAGATGGGTATCACATGACTGGAGGTGATGAGGCGAATGCAGAAGACTGTTAAAGGTATTTTGAGTCCTTTGGGCAGGAAAAAGGATGTTCTTGGCAAGGAAGCGATTTCTAGGCAAGATGAGTATTATACGATTGGGGGTGATGAGGCGAATGCAGTAAACTACTGTTAAAGGCACTTTGAGTCCTTTGAACTAGAAAAATGATATTCTTGGCAAGAAAACTATTTACCCCAAATGGGTAACCTGAGTGGACTCATAGTCCGGCACGTAAATCCCCTTTTTATCGAAGACTACCGCATTCAGTACGAATCAAACCGGAGCCCAATGTATAGAAGGCGAACGTGCTTACTGTTGCGCCATCTGTATTCTACTACTACTATGCAAAAAGATATGAAATCTCCCAAAAACAACTCTGTTGTAAAAAATTCCCCGCCAAGAAAAACCTCTAAACCGCAAAAAGGATTGATATGAATACAACACCGCCAAAGTACTCGTAGCTTTGCGCCCCACTCTAGGGTATGCAAGTTAACACATTCCTCTTACTGGCACTAATTATTGCATATACCAGTTAACAGATCCCCCTTACCTGCATTTCCTTTAATTGTAAGTTCACACATCCTCCTTAATTGCATTTCCTTTATAACCCCGATTGAATTACCTTACCTTGCACACGCAAGTTCCCACAATAATCACACGCTTCATATTACGCTACCGCGACCGGCAACTTGTGGCAATGAGCGATGGTGTTAAGTTGCACTTTTTTCAAATGTAATCAAAATTAAATTCTCAAATCGAGGTAAATGTTAGACTTAAGATTCAGTTGTAAATTGCAATTCAAACAATAAACTTGTAAAAACCAGCTTCCAAGTGTTTCCATAACTGGCGCCCAACATTTACTCGGTGGAACAGTTGGCCGAACAAGGAGCAACAATAAAAAGGGACGAAATAATCAAAAGTTCCTTCTCATTTCCACAGACCATCGGCGGAATATCTGTTCCAGAGTTGTAACCCCCCCAATTTAAGGAGACTGATCCATCAGGAATACCACGTTCGAGGATTCTGATTGAGATTCATCAGGAATACCACGTTCAATGATTCTGGTTGCGATTCAGCTACTCTGAAGGAAGAAAGGAAACTATAGTACTACAAGCGGCACTAATCCATCGGGAAACGGAAAACAACCGGATTCTGAGTGACTAAACCCGTACCCCAGTAGGTACCGGACAACCAACTACCAATCAACGCCCGGTGCTAAAAAGGATCGCTACGGAAGTCCAGGAGCAGAATGCAGCTTATTTACCTACTGTAAGTTTACCTCGCCTTTTTAACATTTCTTGATAAAATTTAAATTTAAAATCAATCGCGTGAATAACTCTAAAAAATTGTGAAGTGCTAGTGGATATTGTTAAATTGTTGTAAACAATTACTCATTGCCCTCGCGTACGTTTAGTGTAATTTTTTTTGCGATTTGAATTGTGTGATTACGTGACTCTACTTCTTTGCTATTTTGAGCTGAACATTTCCCGTCCCAAAACTTAAAATAGAGGCAATGCAGGAAGCTATTACACATCTGATCGGTGCGGTTAATGCTCAGATCGAGCAAATAAAGAAGATAGAGCAAAGATTATCTCAATTCGAGACAAGTAATATTAGTGTCAACCCCCAACGGGAACAACTTTCAGTTTCTTCCCTTACTGAACAACCTTTAATTCCCACCCTTACCGAGCAAGATCTCGAAACCATCAAGAAGCTTCCCGATTCCGTACGGGATCTCCAGGTCTTTGAGGGAAATCCAGTGCAGTACCTGTCCTGGATCCACAGTGTTGAGACAATCCTTAACGATTATAAAGTCGTGAGTGATAAACCGATATTTCGGGCAATTATGCGGCATGTCCGACAAAAAATAAGAGGACCAGCTGATGCTGCTCTTGTGTCGTATAGTATCTTCGACGACAACTGGCCTTCTATAAAGAAATGCCTGTCGTTACACTATGCCGATAAGCGTGACATAAGAACCTTGGAGCACCAGCTGCACTCTATGGCCCAAAGAAACATGAGCATAGACCAGTTCTACGCTACAGTCAATCACCAATTATCCTTAATTATTAATAAAATTAAATCTGAGGATTATTCAATGGAAACCATATCAGCTCTAACTGAAAACTATAGGAACAGAGCTCTCGATGTCTTCATTAGAGGTCTGAATGGGGACCTCTCTAAAATGTTGATCATCCAAAAACCACAAACCTTGCCGGAGGCATACGCGTCTTGCCTCGAGTTTCAGAATCTTAGTTTTCGAAACACCTCGATACACTTGCGAACCTCTAATAACGTGATTACTGCTCCAATCAATCAAATATTTTCTCCAAAATCTGTCCCAGCGAGGCCTCAGCCGAATAACAACCAGCTAACAACGTCCGAAAGAAATAAAATCTACAACATGCAGCGCGATGCGCCACGACATCAAGCCGCAAATGGTAATATCCCACCCAGGCCCAATTACCCCAAACCATCTACCCCAATGGACGTGGACAGGTCAATCCAAACGCGTCAGGTGGATTACGCAAACAGACCTCGTAATCCCGACGTTAATAGGAATTCAAATGAATCGTCCCAGATCCCCAAAAAGGTGCAACGTCTTTATAACCTCCAAACCGGAGACGAGGACTCCTCAGTCCAGACCGAGGAAATTTCTGAAACCTCATATGCTTGCGACAACGAGCAACGTGAAGGCTCACAGGATGAGGATGAACTAAATTTTATGTTGGACGCCTCTCCAGCGTTCCATAGTTAGAGTACGTTGCTAATGATGGGAGGATCCTCAAGTTTCTGATAGACACCGGGGCTAATAAAAATTTCATATCCGTAAAAATTTCACAAGGTGCAAAACCAGTTAAAAAACCCTTTACTATACACTCTGCAGCAGGCGATATTCCTATCACCTCAATGATAAGTGGCCAATTTTTTAAGAAAATGGGTAACAACTCGATCCTAAATTTCTATGTCTTACCTGGACTCATGAGTTTTGACGGTATCATCGGGGACGATACTCTAAAAGACCTTGAAGCAATAATTGATCGAAAAAACAATACACTGAAAATATCACCAAATATTGTGATCCCCATGAAGTCCAAGTTATCCAAACAGGTGAACATCGTAGAAATAAAATGCGATCACTTGAACCAAGATGTTAAAGACCAACTACAAGGTCTGTTGACGGAATATCCAAAACTATGGGGCCCAATCAGCGATAACGAGGTCGTTGAGACAAATATCAGAGCCGAAATCAAAACATCCACGTCCGAACCCATATACACAAAATCATACCCCTATCCAGTCAATTTAAGAACGGAAGTCGATACTCAAATAGAAAAGATGTTGCAAAATGGAATTATACGACCGTCGAAAAGCCCGTATAATTCACCGGTTTGGATTGTGCCTAAGAAGCCCAATTCAGCTGGCGAAAGGCAATATAGACTTGTTATCGACTTCAAAAGATTAAACGCCGTGACCATTCCCGACACGTATCCTATTCCAGACATTACCAACACCCTAGCAAGCCTTGGCAGTTCCAAATTCTTTACTACAATTGACCTAACATCCGGATTCCATCAGATACGGATGGACGAGAGAGATATACCCAAAACAGCCTTTTCAACACAAAACGGAAAGTACGAGTTTACTCGACTTCCCTTCGGTTTGAAAAATGCGCCAGCAATCTTCCAGCGAATGATAGATGATGTCTTAAGACCATTCATTGGAAAGATTTGCTTCGTCTACATCGACGATATAATCGTCCTCGGTAGAACGCAAGACGAGCACCTGGAAAATATCAGGACTATACTCTCTGCACTAGAAGCCGCAAACCTCAAAATCAATTTGGAAAAATCATCCTTTTTGAAAACCGAAGTCGAGTTTCTGGGATATATCATCTGCCGAGAGGGAATACTGCCTGATCCAAAGAAAATAGCTTCGATTAGGAAAATTAAACCTCCCACAAACTTGAAGGATTTAAAGGCCTTCCTTGGGCTGGCATCTTACTACCGCAGATTTGTACGGGATTTCGCAAGTATCGCAAAGCCCCTTACCTCGATGACAAGAGGTGAAAATGCGCAAATAAGGGCCAACCAGTCCAAAAAAAAGGACATTATCCTCGGAGAAGCGCAAATAAAAGCCTTCAATAACCTGAAGGAACTTCTTACATCCTCGGAAATTTTAGCATTTCCGGACTTCAACAAGCCCTTTGTTTTGACAACGGATGCGTCGTACCACGCAATTGGCGCCGTCTTGTCGCAGGGCGAAATCGGTAAAGACAGACCAATTACTTATATATCGAGATCATTAAACCAGACAGAGGAGAACTACGCCACTGGCGAAAAAGAAATGCTGGCCATTGTCTGGGCCCTCGATAAGTTTCGGTCGTATCTTTATGGCGCAAAGAAAGTAAGGATTCTAACAGACCACCAACCCCTTACCTTTACTCTCAGCAATAGAAATAATAACGCCAAACTTAAGAGGTGGAAAGCTCGCATTGAAGAGTATAATTATGAACTCGTTTATAAGCCAGGGAAGACCAATATCGTGGCCGACGCCCTTTCTAGACTTCCACTCGAGGTAAACATACTATCTACCAGTTCCGAAACGGCACATAGTGCTGACGAGGACAGCAGCGACCTTATTCCTTCTTGCGAGGCGCCAATAAACGCTTTTAAAAGGCAAATTATTATTTCACGGGGTAAAGAAATTCTCGTACACGAGGAACCACATCCAACCTATCACAGGTATTACATCAGCCTCAAAGAAATAGACTATCAAACACTAGTGCAAATCCTAAAGAAGTATTTGAATCCGAGCGTTGTAAACGGTGTAAAAATCCCGGAAGGCTCTATACAACTTCTTCAAGATGTGTATAAAGCACATTTTTCAAAATTCAGAATACGTTTAACACAGCGAGTCGTTGAGGATATCGCAAATGAGGAAAACAAATTCAAAATTATACAGGATGAGCACAAACGTGCCCATAGGAATAGTAAAGAAAATAAATTGCAAATCCTGGAGAAATTTTACTTCCCGGGCATGAGTGGTCTTATTAAGAAATACACGGCCGGTTGTGATATTTGCCATACTAGCAAATATGATCGCCATCCGCCTAAGCCTTCATTACAAGAAACACCGATCCCAAACTACCCAGCGGAAATCTTGCATCTAGATATAGTGACGCTAAATGGTCAAAAATTCTTAACTTGTGTGGATAAGTTCAGTAAGTTTTGCAAATATTTCCACATAAACAACAAGTCCAGCTTACACCTCCGAGAGAAAATTATAAAGGTTTTGCACTACTATTCTGTTCCAAAAACCTTAGTCACAGACAATGAAGGAGCATTTATTTGCCCCATTGTTATGAACTACCTCGAATCCCTCGGCATAAAGGTATACCTAGCTCCGCCCCAAAAAAGTGAAGTCAATGGACAAATCGAGCGTGTTCACTCAACCATACTAGAGATATTCAGATGCCTACAGAAAGAACATCCCGACCTTACGCTGAAAGAGAAAATCAATATAGCCGTAGATAGGTACAACAACACTTAATATTCTGTGACAGGAGTCAAACCTACCGACATTTTTTTTGGAAGATCACAGAGGATTAACTACCAAAATCTTACCGATTTCAAAACCAAGCTTAATGAGAACCTGAAGCACGAAATCCTAAGGAAACGGAGGAACCAATTAAAAGGCCATAACTCCAAGCGGGAGCCACCCAAGCGCTACGAGGCTGGAGAAGTCGTCTACAAGAAGAACAAGCAGATTAAAACGAAGGACAAGCCGTTATTCGAAAAGGAAACAGTTGCAAAAGACAATCGTGTCACCATCAGCACGACTACCGGGAAAAGAATTCACAAATCCCACTTAAAAAATATCCCTTCCCCATGAAATACCTAACCCTTCCACGCTTACCATCCTAGAAATATTCCCCCCAGCACCATCAAAGCACTAATCACCCCATTACCCTTCCGTTCCAGTATATCCCTATGGAGTGTGAACGCCATAATGGACATTTACGAATATAATGTCAATCCACTGGTCACCATACGACAGGGTCTTGGTAAATTCATCAGCGGAAATTTCAAGTTAATACACACAATCGATCTTGGGAAATACGAGGAGATACTGGCAAGTATCGACGAAGCAATACAACACAAGTTCAACAGATCCAGTATACTAACCCCACAGCTTCACCATCAAGTGGGCCTAATAAGAGGTCAGTTAGAGCAGATCCAACCAATCAGGCACAGGCGTTCCATAAATTGGATAGGATCGGCATGGAAGTGGATAGCTCGGAGTCCCGACGCTACCGATTGGAATGATGTGCTCAAAAGTCAAAATGACATTGTGCGAAATAATAATCAACAATATAAAATCAATCGTTATCTTACCAATGTAACAACTCAACTCATCGACAGCTATAACCAGATCACTTCGGTTGCAGAGGGCCTCAATGATGATAAATTGGAGCAAATGCTTTTCAACAAATTAGAAATACTTAAGGATGAGGTTCAAGAAATAGTTCACGCAAGTCAACTCGCGAAGCGAGGTATCGTTAACTCTAACTTGCTAGACAGGGCAGAGATCAACAGGGTCCTCTCTCAGATAGAAACACTACCATATGAGAATGACATCCAAGCGATCGAGTATGCCGAGCCTATGATGCTCGTGAAGGACTCATTGCTCCTATACGTCATATGCCTTCCCAAAACTGAAAACACATCCTACAACCACATCCTTGTCCGACCCACTATCACTAACAACAAAATGATTCGTTTAGATTACACCAACTTATTTGTTTCTCATCAAATAAAGTACGGATTGTTGGGGAACTGTATAACGATGCAGAACGTAACAATCTGTAGGAGGAAGGAAATTCAGAAGCTAGACCCAAACGATTGCATCTCCCAACTCCTCGATGGTACCAATGCTTCGTGCAGGTACCAGTACCATAATAAACCAATCATTGAAGTTATCAGTGAAGGTATTATTTACCTCAGTAATTTTCATGGGATAGTCTGCCACCAAAACCGAACACGGATCCTGAACGGTACATTTATTGTCAATTTCCAAAACGACACAGTACAAATTAACAACACTGAGTACATTAACACTGAGGTACGGACATTCAGACCCTTACCCCCAATCCTTCAAGGGAATTTAACGGAAAAGGATATGGTCCTCGACCTGGAATATCTCCATAAGCTTCACTTGGAGAATGTGGAGAAGTTGCAATATTTCTCACTTACTGGGATTACCTCAATCGCATCTGACACTGCAATTATTGTCTTAATTGTGATCCTTGTTTCTATCTTTTTTGCCCTCCGACTAAGGACCTATAAAGTCACAAAAGAACCTGTAATGCCTTATACTTACCCAAACCCTATTTCCTTACGATTTTAAGGAATCTGTGGGACACAGATTTTTAAACAGGGAGGAGTTAACACATTCCTCTTACTGGCAGTAATTATTGCATATACCAGTTAACAGATCCCCCTTACCTGCATTTCCTTTAATTGTAAGTTCACACATCCTCCTTAATTGCATTTCCTTTATAACCCCGATTGAATTACCTTACCTTGCACACGCAAGTTCCCACAATAATTACACGCTTCATATTACGCTACCGCGACCGGCAACTTGTGGCAATGAGCGATGGTGTTAAGTTGCACTTTTTTCAAATGTAATCAAAATTAAATTCTCAAATCGAGGTAAATGTTAGACTTAAGATTCAGTTGTAAATTGCAATTCAAACAATAAACTTGTAAAAACCAGCTTCCAAGTGTTTCCATAACTTGCATACACAGGAAAAAATATTGGGGGTACTTAAGCTTCAAAATCCGATAGGACAAAAAAAACAAAACTTTTCCGGAGTAAATATCTGCAAAATAACACCGCTATCATGGATTTTATTAGAAAAGAATTCCAAACGGATGAAAAGCTTAAATAAAAACCTTTCTAAGAAAAATATGCCAATAAAAACCATTTCGGTATTTTATATTGCACCTATCGGATGGAAATCATCAACATGTTCAATCGAGCTCAAGCACGCCTCTCAGTGTGGAAATGAAATCTGATTGCTGTATTTTAGATTTACCGATCGGGGTGACTCCGATGAAACATTCAATCGTGTTTTCGTTGTTTCAGTGTGCAAATTATTCGTAGATCGTAAATAAGTACTTTTTGAATAACCGGTGGTGTTTGTTATTGTTACGCAATGGAGCAAGTTATGCTAAGCGTGATTTTTAACGGTATTCATAAATATGTCCTTGTGCCGAAAGAAAGTGGAAATGTGAGTGTTATCGATGTGCTTTTAAATCCATCCTTGAAATTTAGTATTCCGGAGCATAAAAACTTTGTATTTGTGTGACGAATTTGGTAGGGAAGTGGATGACCCGATATTAAAAATTTTATTAAATGACAGCGCTATTCCCTATGAACGAAATTTTGAAATTAAAATAGTTCAAAACTACGGTAAGTGCGTTTAGATTTTCGTAAAATTATTATGCCAGTAGAACAAGTGAATACAAGTGTATTTCAGTTTTTTGTATAAACAACTGTTTACATGTCGGTTTTAGATTTTTTACGGGAGATAAATTTAAACATCAATTTATGACGATAAGTAATTTATTTTTACAACTATATTTCTTATTTGAAGAAACTGCCTTCAAAAGTTCTTCATTTTTCAAAATAAACGTATAAAATTCTTTACATGTTAACCTAAAATTACATTTGATTTATAACTCCGCCTTCACCGTATCAATATTTAGTCGGTTTCGGCTATCCGTTCAGGCATTACCGCATAAGTGTAATCAATTTAATGTTTCACTCGGAAATTTTGTTTGAAACTGTTAGCTTTTTAGTATATATCCAACGATTGTCAATAATCTTTTGATCAGCTGGTGGATTAACTAGATCCCAGGTGTCATTCTTCAGTAGCGAAACATATTCCTCGTCCATCGCGTTAATCCAGTTATCGCGTTCACTTGAACTAACCGCTTCTTCATATGTCGATGGTTCCTCACAAATTGCTGTGAATGCAAATTCATCCGCATCCATGCAGAAGTTTGCTGTTTCTTTGCGTGGACGTAAACGACTTTTCCATCTATCTGCATTATCAATTGAAATATCATTGTGAAACGATGAGGGCGATGATTTTAATTGGTTTGGAGACGTTCCAGATGTGTTAGGTTTCACATCGTCGACACTCTGTATGGGTTTCCATTGTTCAATCTCTATTGACACTTCATCCTCAGATAGAACTGTCTTATTAAAAATCACATCGCGAGCTACCTCTATCACATTTCTTTCTGGATCCCAAACTCGGAATCCCTTAATATTCTCGTCGTATCCCACGAAGACACATTTTCGCGACTTCCTGTCCCATTTCAGACGTTTTTGTTTGAGCACATGAACATATACATACATCCGAACCGAATACTTGGAAGTTTTTGATGTTTGGTAACTTGCCGTGCCACAATTCGTAAGGAGAATGAATTTGTACTGTGCTAGTTCCCGAGCGATTCAAAACATACGCTACAGAATTAACTGCTTCTGCCCAAAGACGTAAATTCAGATTCTTTGAATGTAACATTGTACGAGCTGCTTCCACTATTGTGCGCATCTCACGCTCAGCACATCCATTCTGCTCAGGCGTGTATGGAACTGTACGGTGATATTGAATAGCGTTACTTGCAAGATATTTTGAAAATTCGCTGTTGCAAAACTCAGTTCCGTTATCGGATCATAAAACTCGTATCGTCTAACCAGATTGTTTTTGCGACAGTGCAACGAAATTTTTAAAATTCTCCATGACTTCAGACTTGTTTTTCAAAAAGTAAACAAATCTAAAATGAGAAAAATCATCCTTGAGTAATAGAAAATACCTGGAGCCACCAATCGACGTAGTCTGCATTGGTCCGCAGAGGTCAGCATGGATGATTTCTCCGCATGTCGATGATTTCTCTTTTCTAGACTCAAAACTGTCTCGATGCAGTTTCCCGTAAATGCACGCTTCACATTGGTAATCTCCGTCAACAAAGTCGATATTATTCTTACGTAAAATTCTCCGCACATGAGCAAAATTCTGATGGCCCAATCTTTCATGCCAGGTAGCAAGCGATTCTTGCGTTACATCAGCGTACACTTTTTCTTGATTTTCGGGTGAGACTACTTTAAATAACATTTTGAATAATCCAGTTTCACGCACTCCCACTGCACTCACACGTCCATCTTTCCTTAGCTCGCATCGACTTTTGTTTGAGTGCAACTGATAGCCTTTATCCAAAGTACGATTGGATGAAAATAGGTTAATCTTTAACTCAGGTAAAAACAGCACGTTCGAAAGATGTTTCTCAATCCAACTTTCACCATCAAATGCCAAAATGTTGATATCACCTTTCCCAATCGCCATGATCGTTTGTCCATTCCCAACTCTGACGGTTTTAACATAATCCAATTCTGTAAAATTGTTGAACCAATCGCGTCTATTGCACATTTGATCTGTTGCTCCCGAATCGAGGAACCATGAACTATCATCATCAACTGTGCATTCTCTTCCACAAATCAAAGCGTTGCCTCGTTTACTGGATATCTTCGTCTTATTCGGACAGTCGATTTTGAAGTGTCCCTTCTCTTTACACAAGAAACATTTGAAACGCTGTTGAGCTGCTTGAGTGTTTTAACTGATTTTTGAAGAAAAAATCAGTTATTAGACCCTGCCTCGCAAAATGTTGTGGACACGATTACAGTCGAACGAAAGTCGCAGGCAAAATGAAACTTTTTCAGTTGATAGATGTCAGTAGGGAGCCGGCTGCTATTGAAATCCAGCAGAATCGATCAACCGGTTAAAAAGTTACAGCTATATAACGGCAAAATTGTCTAAGCCTAATAGCTCCATAACGGAAAAAGCTAACTAGACTAAACTTGTCCAGTACGTAGACGACAATAAGGTCTAGCCTATTATGGAATTTTATTGAACATCCATCAAGCGGTTAAAAAGTTACAGCTAAATAACGGCATAAATTTATAAACAAAATAACTACGTAACGGAAAAACCTAGCTCAGCGAAATTTATCCAGTTGGTGGATGTTACGGAGGATTGGGCTCTTATCTAATTTAAGAGAAATGCATCAAACGGTTTAAAAGTTACAGCTATATAACGGCTAAATTTTCCAAGCAAAATAACTCTATAACGAAAGAAGCTAGCTAAATGAAACTTTTCTAATTGGTGGGCGATCGTCAGAATTGGGCTCCTATTTAATTTCAGCATCATCAATGAGTCAGTTCCAGAGTTACAGCTATATAACCGTAAAATTTTGAAAATACAATTTATTTATAACGGAAAAATCTAGTTGAACGAAACTTGTCCAGTTGGTGAAAGTTATTGAGGAATAGCTTGCGGTGGAGTTTCAGGAAAATCCACGGTACAGTCAGAAGGTTACAATAACATAAAAGCAAAAAGTAATAAGCAAAAATTTAACTACATGAAAGGCATTTAGTTGATGAAGCTTAAAATGAAACCCGAGATAAATAAATTCATATATTATTGTAAAATCAATCGAACAGCTAAAAAGTTTCATCATCTGAAAATATCGCTCGCATATCGAAATACATAATTCTGCAGCTGCACCTGGTACTAACAACTACAGTTAAGTATCCCACTCATATCATAATTATACATAAACTCATAAATGATCCCGAATTAGCCCATATCAAAAATCAGTTCCTCTGACTTCACTGCGCCAGGTGTCTTTTTTTTACTCTTTTTCTTTTGTTCCTTTTTTTTACCAAAAAAGCTTGTAATTAACAAGGTGGTCACCAGATGGTGTTCTTGGGGACGGAGCCGGAAGTTTGCCGAGAAGACCGTGAAGGTCCGGCGACGCTACAAGCGAATGCTCCTCAACGAGCTGAGCGGCGGCACATGCTTGTTCCAGCTCAGTTCGGGAGATGTGGGCGGGGTTTTTGCCCGCTCGTTGCCCCAGCCATTACAATGATAACATGTATCATGTGCCTTGGGGGTAGACGAAACAACAAAGGATAAAACTGGGTCCCACTGACCCAGAAAAACTAGTAAAATAAAAATGGTGGCAATGGCCGACGACCGGCTCATGCACACACGCTCCGGGCCCAGATGGTTTGGACCCTTGGCCTCTTAACCCATAGAAATAAAACCCAACCAATGAGGTCCCATGGCCGGCAAAAATGTTGGGACCTCCCAAAGCGGAACAAGAGATGAGGCCTTCACCTCATCTCGTCAACAACCTGATCGGGGGGGATTAGAGGGTTCCTCAAAGGAAAAGCCGCTTTTTAAAATTCAAATCATTATAAACTTATTTATTCAATAGAGAAAACAAAAACCCGCAAAACAACTAAAAAGATCATAATAAAAATACATAACAAAAAAAAATTTCATGGAAACTAAGGTGAAAAATAAATTAAATATTGGAGAAAAAAAAGCAGGAAACAAACTATTGTATCAAAAAAAATTTTAAACACACTTACCCCAGATCCGCTGTGGCCACCGCTGAACCGGAGTAGCTGCAACTTCATTTACAATTCGGATTTTAACAAAAAATTACAAAATTTGAATCACAGATCTTTCTTTTCTCAGAATTCATTAATCACCAGACAAAAAATCATCATATATCGAAAATCGTCGCTCTTCAGGAATGACGACACTTGCATAACAGCTCTCAGCACCAGACAACGCGTGTGAACGCCGCATCAAATGTCACACCACTGCACGTACACGAATACCAACGAGTGCAATAAATTCACATGAGAAAGATACAGTCGCATCCACTAGGCCAGGGCACCACTAGAATCCTCCACCCCACGAACAATTCCAATTAGAAAAAGTACAGGCGAATGGCAAATCCTATTGCGAGTCGAGCCGACCGCTGTGTCGTGGACTTGCCGACCTTCCCTTCGTTTCGCACCCGGACACCGTCTAGGTTAATGGTATGAGTCATACCATTAACCTAGACTCTGTCCGGGTTGCATTCATGTGTCATACCGTATGACACATGAATGCAACGAGGGTCGTGGTCAGCGTCACCGCAGGCCCGCACAGAAAAAGAAAACACTTTTTCTCTAGTTTCTGCTTTGTTCGGCACGGAGATCGCAGGCGCTTGCGTTCAATCGTGCCCCGGGATTCCTCGGGCGCACAGCAGGCAGCAGAAAGTGAAACCGAAAGCACAGAATGGGGCGCGCAACTGCACCCCTGTAACACCAGCTCAACACAGATTCCGAGATATCCTCCCGCGGCCAATGAAAAAACTCGCGATGCGACAAATCCGGTATTCAAAATGCCCACTTTCACGTTCGTCCGCTTGTGGTGGCCGATCTTCTTCAACTCCTTGATCTGGTGGCGGAATCCAATCGCCGCAATTTCTTTTTTTTCCCCACACCCAAGGTGAAACCCTGCCGATGGCGTTGGCGGGTGATTCGCAACTCCTCGATTTGAAGGCTGTCAACGCGCGTCACTCATCACTCAGCCAACATGAAGTTGACGATAAGTGATGGGTGCGCGCGAAGATTTAAAAGGAAAGGTGTTCATTACAAGCTTCTGTGGATTCATGTCTCTCTTGCGATGACAAGCGGCTCTCTTCGATCATTAAACGAGTCCGTACATTTTCCAACGTTCTTTTTTCGTCGCTTGATGATTCCCATGCGTTATGAAAATGATTATATGTAACTTGGCGGTAGAGTCATCAGTATTTTTGTAACTATCATTGAGTTGGAAATGTCTTCTCCTAAATCTCTTAACTGCTGAACCATCTCTTCTAACTTTGAGATATGCACTGCGACACTATCTTGCGGGTCTTTTTGATAACTGTAGAATTTTTGCTGCAAAAAATGCACACTCATGCTCGATCTCTGCTCGTAGATCCCGTGAAGCACATTCCACATTTCGCATGCAGTTTTACAGTTAATAATGTGCAACATTGGCTGATTTCCAACTGTCGTCGCTATCAACCGTTGTCCTTTGGCGTCCTTTTTCCACCAAATTGCAATTTTTTCATCGTAACCAGCAGAGTGTGGTTCTGGCTTCGCGTCTTCGCCTGACACTACCTCATACACCTCGCAAGCGATTAAGGTTATTTTCACTTGAAATTTCCAACGCAGCCACGTCGAAGCTCCTTGCAGCTTCTCAATCTTTACAATATCGTCCATGATAAGATGCAGAAGACACAGTCCGTAAAAAAAAAGTCGATAATTATTGTATAGTCCACTCCGATTGAGTTTTTCCGTTTAGTTACATTTTCCACTATCACTTTTTTCAGATTTCAAGTTCTGGGCCCATAACCATTAGCTATATCACCAATATCGTGCGGATAAAGAAAACACGTCCGATGAGACTTAATGGTAGCTAATGGCTTCCTTATTAACATATTAATTTGCTTAAGGTCAACTCTGACCGCGGAGGCTATAATTAATGAAAAACTGCCTAAAAATTGGGACCGACCAAATTCATTCATCATTTCTCGGAAATTTCCCACTCAATCTGAAAAGCAGAAATTTATATTTATAGCGCAAAGAATTTGCTACAAAATATGGCTGGAATCTATATGAGCAAAGCGGTTAATTCGCATTTACCATTCCAAGGAACTCTTAGTTATTTTTTGACATATCGATCAGCTGATAGCATATTTTAAATTTATTACAGGCCCGCATTAAATTTATCGTAGTCTCCTTATCAAATGTATGCTTTAATTGATCCGTGCCTGAATAAAATTTAATTCGTGATATAAGCTGATCGATATGTCAGAAAATGGCCAAGAATTCATTAGAATGGTAACTGCGAATTAACCGCTTTGCTCATATAGATTCCAGCCATATTTTGTAGTAAATTCTCTGCGTTAAAAATAGAAACTTTTGCTTTTGAGATTGAGTTGGAAATTTCTCAGAAATGACGAGTGCAATTCGGTCGGTCCCAATTTTTGGGCGGTTTTTCGTTAATTATTTAATTAATTAAACAAATTAATATGTTAATAACGAAGCCATTAGCTACAGTTTGCCATATGTCTCATCGGTTTCAAAAAAATTTCCGAGTAGCAGTGCATTCAGTATCTAAAATGATCAGTGACGTGCAGTGACTTTTTAATCTGGTCAAGCGCTAGAAAAGGCTCTAAAAGTGTTATTTTTTACATTTTGAAATCTTTTGCAAATTTTTGAAAGTAAAACGATTATTTCCCCAAAAAAATCTCCTAAATTAGTCTTCGGCCTAAGCCCAGTGCATCACTTTTCATGGATGAATGAATATATTTCATCAAACAACAACCGTGTGAAATCATTTTCACACCAATTTTTAAGCAGAACTCTTCAATTTTATTATTTGCATAAGCAATATTATCCGTAGCTCTTTACTTTGCAAAATATTTGTTTTAGGAAAAATGCTAGCAAATACAGGAGATGGGCGAAACACGGAACAAATTTTACCAACGGATATTTCTCCCATATGCAAGGGAGGTGGGACAAGTTATGATCTCATATTTTCCCCTCTACCTCTTTTCCCCTTTTTTCAAATTTGATGAAAATGCCAGATATGGGATGTACTCGGTGTTACCTTTTCTATGATACCCCACTTGCTTATACCAGATTAAAATTTTTTTTTTACCTTCATTTCCCCTCTATGGGGACCTCCCCTTAAAATCAGCCTATTACGACGCATCGCTTTCTCCGCCGAATTATAATAATTCTACGAATTCCCACAAAATTTCATATACCTATGTAGCTTCAGCCGTTCGTGAGTTATTCTATGGAGAGACCAGAGACGGGCAGACAGATATTTGACCAATTTCATAAGGGTTTTGTTTTTACTACAAACCCATAAAAAGCAAACGAAAACTATAAAGTTTAGCTAACTGCAAATTCTTCATCATTAAATTAGTTTCCTTTTGATCAAAAATTATTATTATTATTCCTAACATTGATATACGTCGAAATAAAATATAAATAAATTAATTATTGGAATATTTTTTTATCAGCCGAGAAAAAGAAGAAGATATAAACAAATATCATTTTCGTAATCTTTGACCAAAAGAAAGTTCAATTAATTCTTTGTAATTTGCAAAAAGAATAAAGTTTCTAGCATGTGTAGTGTCCGAAAAAAAGGTAAGGAAAAATTACACTTTTTCAACATAAATGCCTGCGTTCACATTTTGGAGCGCTTCGGTTATTCAACAATTGAAATGCATGTAAACGGAAAAATCAGTGATTTTTTTTCTACTGTGGAACATCACCGTGGACAGTCTTCTCTGGAAGCTGGACTCGATGGGCGTACACACTGTAGGATACGCCGATGACTTGGCACTCACGGTCAGTGGAAAGTTCATGGACACAATTCTAGGTTGCATGGGACAAGCTCTCAAAGTAACCGAAGAATGGTGTAATGAGCAAGACCTAACCATAAACGCTAGTAAATCAAACACTATGATTTTTACTCGTAAGAGGAAAGACATAGAGATAACTCCCTTACGGCTTTTTGGTTCGGAAATTAAGGTGTCCAAGGAAGTGAAGCATCTAGGAGTTACCTTAGATGCGAAACTAACTTGGAATGTTCACGTTGATGAAAAGATCCAAAAAGCGAAAAGGATTTTGCATCAATGTAAGAGAGTGTGTGCTCGTAGGTGGGGAATTTCACCTAAAGCGACACACTGGATTTACACAATGATGGTAAGACCTATTCTAGCCTACGCATCAGTGGTATGGTGGCCAAAAGCCATGCAGAATACCACAAAGCAGAAGCAAGATGGGGTACAAAGGATAGCTTGCGTAAGCATATGTGGTGCAATGCGCACCACACCAACGCGAGCAATGGAGGCATTGCTGGGACTGCCGCCGTTGGACTTATTTATAAAGAAAACGGCGGCGCTTTCGGCAATACGCATGGAAAGGGATGCCATGTGGCATCGCTTTGGAACTAGCAGCGGTCATAAGAGCATCCTAGACATTATCCATGATGAGGTCAGGGAGACTCTAATGCCGGTAGAAGGCATGAGTAGACGTAGGGTAGTTGAAAGACTACACAAGACTCACATTGCAGATGGAAACATACATAATGAGTGTATGTATTGTACAATGACATCAGCATTTTTACTGATGGCTCTTTAATGGACGGTAAAGCGGGGGCGGGGGTTTACTCTGAAGAGCTAAACCTAGCATGTGCGCTTAGTCTAGGAGAGTATGTGTCCGTATACCAGGCAGAGATGCTTGGCTTGTTGCATGCGTTGGACCACTTGCTTGAAGGTCAGGTGCGGGGGAAGAAAATCCTTATTGCACTGGACAACCAATCGGTGATGAGACGCATGCAGCAGACGAACATAAACTCTAAACTGGTACTAGAGTGTGTCCGGAAGCTCAACACGTGTGCCTCAGAAAATGAGGTTACGCTGATGTGGGTAAAAGGACACATAGGTACAACAGGAAATGAGGCGGCGGATGCCCTAGCAAAACAGGGATCTGCGGCAACTTTCATTGGCCCAGAACCCAGAGTTGCTCTGGGGAACGGCATGATTGGAGCGAAGGTTGGGAAGTGGATGGACTCCATGCATCAACAAAGATGGCAGGAGCTAGTCACTTGCAAACAAGCTCGGAATGCAATGACCAGCCCTTTAGGCAGGGAAGCGAGAAAGGTACTTAGTTATAAACGGAGTACTCTAAGCTGGATAACTGCCTTGGTCACAGGGCATGGTAATTTTAAGGCTCATCTGGCCAAGATGAAAATCGGGGAAGATGACGTTTGCAGGCTATGCCTGGAGGAGGCCGAGACGGCGGCACACATTGTGTGCGAATGTCCAGCACTGGCTAGCACGAGGTTGAGGATCACAGGCAGGCACACGATAAGTGTAGAAGCCATGAGTGAACTCAGCTTCAAACAAATGCTAGCAATAACACTGGACTCAGTGATGAAGAAAGAGGTCGACAATTATCAGTCGACATCTGGAAGTCACTGATGACCGGGAGGGGGCGAAAAGGGACCCAAACGTTAGTGGTCTGCTTCGGCTATCCCCCAAAGTATATAATATATAAAGTACGCCTGACGCTGCGTCACTTTCGATCGGAAGCTGTGTTTTGCTAGACAGCGGCTGGGCGATTTGCGGCTGCGGCTCGAGAGCAATTGATTCATCATTCAATGTCGGGGTTTTGTATGAAAATAGTACTACAGTAGAACCTCGGTATAACGACCCTCTATATAGCGAAAACCTCTTTGAAACGAAACAAAATGTTGGCCCTTGAAAAAACCTCTAAACAACGAACTAAATTATGACATTATAACGAAGTGTTTTTCTGTTTGTTAAAACCTCTAAAGAAAGAACATTTTAGAAGAGAAACCTCTACAGAACGAAATTCCTTCTCGCCCGCATTACGAAGAACGAAGTTTTAGACTAGAAACCTCTACAGAACGAAATTCCTTCCCGCATTATGAAATTTTTGCTTTTCCGTTATGTATTTCGCGTCGTTCATTAATTCTGGAGTTAGTGTCTGTTTCGAAATTAGTTGAGATTTTGAAATTTGATCTGCTGGTAATCATTGGCCAAGTGCGAAATATGAATTGTTCGGTACGTGTGTTAAAATAGTCATGAGTGTAAGCCCAACATACACCATCTGGAATTCCTGTCCGGAAAAACTGATGAGGCCCGGCATTCCGGTTTGCCTGAATATAGAATACACCATACACCATCCGGAATTCCTTCCGGAAAAACTGATCAGGCCCGGCCTTGAGGAATTCCGGATCGTGTATGGCTGTTTGAGGCCGCCGGACAGGCCTTTGAGGCGGCCGGATGGATAATTGCAAATTGATCTTATCGCAGTAGAATGAAAGTATCTATCTAATCTATTGGATTGTATTTTACATTCCATAGCCAAGCTTCAGATACATTCGTCTATTGAAATAAACTGCAGTGAAAATTCATTCTAGTCACGCGGCCGGATAGTTCGCATTGAGGCGGCCGGACAGGCCTTTGAGGCGGCCGGATGGATAATTGCAAATTGATCTTATCGCCATAGAATGAAAGTATCTATCTATTGCATTGAGTTGAACTGTGAACATCACTACACTATCTTAGCAAAAGCTATGCATATACACATATCCACTTCGCTCCATCCCGGAAACAATCGTTCATTAGCCGATTTTATTTCCGCGGGGTAGCAGCGGGATACATTGCAATAAACTCCAGGCCGCCTGTTCGGCCACCTGACAAGAATGCATTTTTCCAGGAATTTATTTCAATAGACGAATGTATCTGAAACTTGACCATGGAAAGTAAAGTGTCGAGAAATTCAATGCAATAAATAGATACTTTCATTCTATGGCGATAAGATCAATTTGCAATTTATCCATCCGGCCGCCTCAAAGGTCTGTCAGGCGGCCTGTCCGGCCGCCTCAAGGCGAACTGTCCGGCCGCGTGGCTAGAATGAATTTTCACTGCAGTTTTTTTCAATAGACGAATGTATCTGAAGCTTGGCTATGGAAAGTAAAACGCCATAAAATTCAATGCAATAGATAGATACTTTCATTCTATGGCGATAACATCAATTTGCAATTATCCATCCGGCCGCCTCAAAGGCCTTTCCGGCGGCCTGTCCGGCCGCCTCAAGGCGAACTGTGACCGCGTGACTAGAATGAATTTTCACTGCAGTTTATTTCAATAGACGACTGTATCTGAAGCTTGGCTATGGAATGTAAAATCCAATCCAATAGATAGATACTTTCATTCTATGATAATAAGATCGATTGCCAATTGTCCATCCAACTCAAGACGGTGTGCACATGCCATTGACGATCCGGAATTCCTCAAGGCCAGGCCTGAACGTGTGTGGTGGAGGCCTGGCGGGAACGATTTTCCTTCCGGCCGACTGAAAGGCCAATCCGGCCGCCTGAAGGCGGCCTGAAACGACCATACACGATCCGGAAAAGGAATCGAAAAAGTGAATTTCCGGACATGGAAAAATGCTTGGTGAAATGGCTAGAACAATGTCGGAACAACAACATTCCCATTGGAGGTTGTCTGTTGTCGGAGTCCGAAGCGTATATACCCTAGACTTGCACAGACCTAGTGGTGATACCAAAAGTACCAATTGGCAACGACCATATGCATTAAGAATGGGTCTCCTATATGGCCAGTTCATAGGGGAGGTTGGCACTTATTCAGTAGGATCTTGACCATTCTCAAAATCAGCTAACTAACTAACCCATTCTACAAATATTTGTCGAATTTTTCAAGTCGCTAGCTTCATTGTATCGAAAGTTATTGCTTATTTGTAGTTTCACTTGTAGGGGAGGTAGGGGTTCCTTGGGTCGGATCTTGCCCATCATTGACACCAACCAATTACATCACCCTACAAATATTTAAACAAAATTTTGAGTCTCTAGCTTCACACTCTCGAAAGTTATCGCTTATTTGAAGTTTAATTTGTAGGGGAAGTAGGGGTTCTTTGGTCGGATTTTACCCATCTTTAATGCCAACCAACTCAATCTTACTTCAACAATTTGACCAAAATTTCAAGTCACTGGCTTCATTCTATCAAAAGTTATCGCTTATTTAAAGTTTGATTTGTAGGGGAGGTGGGGGTTCCTTGGGTCGGATCTTGCCCATATTCAATATCAACTAAGTAGGTCTTACTAGCAACATTCCACCAAATTTTGAACTCGGTAGTATCATTCTATCGAAAGTTATCGTAATTAAAGGAATATTTAATTTTTTGAAATTTGTAGGGGAGGTAGGTGTTCCTTTGATCTGATTATGCCCAACTTACAGAACCTTAAGCAGTTTCTTAATTCAGGGTTACACGCCAAAAATCAGGTGTCTACGTCAATTGGTTCAAAAGTTATAGACAAAAAACCTGAAAAGTAGGGTAGTATGGAGCTTTTTGTAAGAAAATTACCGTTAGTTTTCAACTGATCGATTTTATTTTCCCAGGAGAGTATAAGATTACCCTCACTAGCAATATTCCAAAGCCAGAGCTTTTCATAATTTTTTAATCGGGAGTTAAAGATACATTTAATTATTTTACATATGTAGGGGAGGTAGGCGTTCTCTTGGCCTGATCATGCCCAATTTCAATACCATCCAACTAGATCATACTTCCAACATGTGACCAAAATTTCAAGGCTCTAGCTTCATTCTATCGAAAGTTATCGTGCGAACGGACATACAGACGGACAGACAGACAGACAGACAGACAGACAGACAGACGGACAGACAGACAGACAGACAGGCAGATAGACAGACAGACATGACTGAATCGAATCAGGAGGTGGCCCTGATCATTTATATATATACATTGTTATACCTCCGGAGCCTCCTTTAAGGTGTTACATATAGGTATTTTCGTCGTGACAAAAACAATATAACCTATACTATAAGTCTAGGGTATAAAAAGGGGAGTGCTTTGCCAAATCTCTAGGGATTCCCTATTTTAAAGCTAGCAATAGTTGGCTTGGAAAATTTAAGAAAAGGCATCAGATCGTGTTTCGTAAGATTTGCGGCGGAAGTGGCAGTGTGTCGGAAATTATATGTGACGCCTGGAAAAATGAGCTCTCACAACTAATTAAAGATTATGATCCCCGGAATGTCTTCAATGCCGACGAAACGGGGCTATTTCATAAATGTTTACCCAATTATACTTTTTCGTTCAAAAACGTCGAATGCCGTGGAGGATAGCATAGCAAAGACAGGATAACTGTGCTGTTTGCTGCGAATATGGACGGAAGCGAGAAATTGAAGCCTTTGTTAATAGGAAAATATGCTAATCCACGATGTTTCAAAAGGATCAAATCCCTTCCCGTCGACTATACATTTAGCCGAAAAGCATGGATGACATCAGAACTATTCAAAGAATGGCTGTCGAAATTGGACCAAAAAATGTGTCGTCAAAAAAGGAAAATTTTGCTTCTTATCGACAACTGCTCTGCGCATTATGATGTTCCAAACATGAGGTACGTTATTGTCAAATATCTTCCGCCTAACACAACTTCGAAACTACAGCCATTAGATACAGGCATTATCAGGAATTTTAAGACATTTTATCGAAAGGAAATAGCTAAAAAGTATATTCAGGATATGGAAACCAGTAAACCAAGTGCTATATCTATCCTTGACGCTATTCGATTTGTCGATAAGTCATGGAGATGTGTGACACCAGAGACAATAAGGAACTGTTTTAAGAAAAGCGGTTTCCCTGCTACAAATGATTCCATTGCCGAGTCGCCATCGACCAGCACATTAGTAGAGCAGTTATGGGAGTCGGTTTCCAATTCCATCTCGGAAGATCATCGCGTTACATTTGAAGAATAAGTTGATTTTGACAACGATTTGCCTATTACAGGTGAGCTTTCGGAAGCGGATATTTTATCTTCTGTTATCGAGGCCAATGAAGACGATAATGCTGTGTTTTGCTAGACAGCGGCTGGGCGATTTGCGTCTGCGGCTCGAGAGCAATTGATTCATCATTCAATGTCGGGGTTTTGTATGAAAATAGTACTAGTATGTTGGGCAGGTTGTCTATGCAATCAAGGATTTTTATATGTATGTGAGGAGAATGGATGAAAAAAGACGAATGTACTGTAGATGTAGAGTCCTTCGGTGGCAGCAAGGGCATTCGAGAAAGGATATTTTTTGCAGTGAAGCGATATATGGGGAATATCGGTGTCATATGAACCGGGATGAAGAGGTGAATGTCCAGGAGTAGTGTAGATGAATTCCGGATCCTTCGGTGGCGACAAGGATATTCGAAAAAGGATACTTTTGGCAGTGAAGCGAAATACGGTCAATATGGGTGTCATATGAATCGGGGTGGATACCCGAATATCCAGGAGTAGTACGGATGGCATTTCGAGTCATTCGGTGGCGAAAAGGACATTCAAGAAAGTCAAGTGAAATATGGACAATATGGGTGTTATATGAACCGGGGTGAAGAGGCGAATGCCTAGGAGTACTATGGATGGCATTTCGGATCCTTCGGTGGCGACAAGGATATTCGAAAAAGGATATTTTTGGCAGTGAAGCGAAATACGGTCAATATGGGTGTCATATGAATCGGGGTGGACACCCGAATATCCAGGAGTAGTGCGGATGGCATTTCGAGTCCTTTGGAGCGAAAAGGACATTCACGAAAGTCGAATGAAAAATGGGCAATATGGGTGTCATATGAACCGGGGTGAGGAGGCGAATGCCTAGGAGTACTATGGACGGCATTTCGAGTCCTTTGGTGCCGATAAGGATATTCGAAAAAGGATATTTTTGGCAGTGAAGCGAAATACGGTCAATATGGGTGTCATATGAATCGGGGTGAACACCCGAATATCCAGAAGTAGTGCAGATGGCATTTCGAGTCCTTTGGAGCGAAAAGGACATTCACGAAAGTTGAATGAAAAATGGACAATATGCGTGTCATATGAACCGGGGTGAAGAGGCGAATGTCCGGGAACACTATAAATGGCACTTAGAGTCCTTCGGTGGCGACAAGGACATTCGAAACAGGATATTTTTGCTGGTAAGGCGAAATATGGGCAATATGGGTGTCGTATGAATCGGGGTGAAAAGACGAATGTCCAGGAGTAGTGTAGATGGCATTTCAACTCCTTCGGTGGCGAAAAGGACAATCACGAAAGTCAAGTGAAAAATGGGCAATATGGGTGTCATACGAACCGGGGTGAAGAGGCGTAGATGTAGATAACATTTCGAGTCCTTCGTCTACTTGCACAGCATTTACTCAAAAATGGTGGTGCGGACCAGAACAACGCTCGTTCTATCAACCAGGCTAAATGCGCATACGGCATGCTCTTCAAAATCTAGCAAAGGAGTTATCTCAGCACCAAGACCAAGCTGGGCCTGTTTCGCTCCCTGGCAATTTCTGCGTTTGCGTATGGTAGCGATACATGGAAGGTTCCAGTAAGAGTTACCAGAAAGCTGCAAGTATTCGTCAACTCATGTCTTCGTCGAATTATAAGAATTTTCTGGCCTGAAACAATATCAAATGAAGAGCTAAGTTGGCGTACGGGGCAGATGCTAATTGACGAATTGATATGCAGGCGAAAGTAGCAGTGGGTAGGTCACACATGTCGGAAGAGTGATAAATGCACTGCTTTGCACGTCATGAAATAGAACCCCGTTTCCAACCAAGGCCGACCAAGAGGGGGTCCTAGAATCACATGGCCACGATCTGTGGCAAAGGAGTGTAGCGCGCTGGGTAAGTCTGTTGTAAGCTGCACCCTATTCCCCAGAACAGAGTACGATGGCGCGCAGAAGTGCAGCTTTTTGGTAACTCCTACGGAAATTTTCCATATACTGCACCCATACAAAACTACAGACAGTACCCGAGAGCGAAAAAATATCAGCTTGATGTTGATGCTGAGATAACTGCTCTGCCATATTTTCGACAGCATGCCGTATGCCCATTTAGCCTGGTTGATAGAACGGGCGTTGTCCTGGTCCGCACCACAATTTTCGAGGAAATGCTGCGCAAGTATACGAAGGACTCGAAATGCCATTTACGCCTCTTCACCCCGATTCATATGACACCCATATTACCTATATATTTTGCTTTACTTGCAAAAAGTCCTTTTCGGATATCCTTGTCACCACTGAAGGGTCCGGAATGCCATCTATAGTACTCCTGGATATTCGCCTCTTCGCACCGGTCCATATGACACCCATATTGCCTATATTTCGCTTTACTGCCAAAAACATCCTTTTTCGAATGTCCTTGTCGCCACCGAAGGATCCGGAATGCCATCTCAGTACTCCTGGACATTCGCCTCTTCAGCCCGGTTCATATGACACGCATATTGTCCATTTTTCACTCGACTTTGTTGAATGTCCTTTTCGCTCCAAAGGACTCGAAATGCCATCTGCACTACTTCTGGATATTCGGGTGTTCACCCCGATTCATATGACACCCATATTGACCGTATTTCGCTTCACTGCCAAAAGTATCCTTTTTCGAATATCCTTGTCGCCACCGAAGGATCCGGAATGCCATCCATAGTACTCCTAGGCATTCGCCTCTTCACCCCGGTTCATATGACACCCATATTTCCCATATTTCACTTGACTTTCGTGAATGTCCTTTTCGCCACCGAAGGACTCGAAATGCCATCCGCACTACGCCTGGATATTCGGGTGTCCACCCCGATTCATATGACACCCATATTGACAGTATTGCGCTTCACAGCCAGAAGTGTCCTTTTTCGAATATCCTTATCGGCACCGAAGGACTCGAAATGCCATCCATAGTACTCCTAGGCATTCGCCTCTTCACCACAATTCATATGACACCCATATTACCCATTTTTCACTTGACTTCCAAGAATGTCCTTTTCGCTCCGAAGGACTCGAAATGCCATCTGCACTACTCCTGGATATTGGGGTGTCCACCCCGATTCATATGACACCCATATTGACCGTATTTCGCTTCACTGCCAAAAGTATCCTTTTTCGAATATCCTTGTCACCACCGAAGGATCCGGAATGCCATCCATAGTACTCCTAGGCATTCGGCTCCTCACCCCGGTTCATATGACACCCATATTACCCATATTTCACTTGACTTTCTTGAATGTCCTTTTCGCAACCGAAGGACTCGAAATGCCATCCGTACTACTCCTGGATATTCGGGTGTCCACCCCGATTCATATGACACCCATATTGACCGTATTTCGCTTCACTGCCAAAAGTATCCTTTTTCGAATATCCTTGTCGCCACCGAAGGATCCGGAATGCCATCTGCACTACTCCTGGACACTCGCCTCTTCATCCTGGTTCATATGACACCCATATTCCCCATATATTGCTTCACTGCCAAAAATATCCTTTCTCGAATGTCCTTGCTGCCACCGAAGGACTCTACATCTACAGTACATTCGTCTCTTTCCATCCATTCTCCTCACGTACATATAAAAATCCTTGATTGCATAGACAACCTGCCCAACATACTAGTACTATTTTCATACAAAACCCCGACATTGAATGATGAATCAATTGCTCTCGAGCCGCAGACGCAAATCGCCCAGCCGCTGTCTAGCAAAACACAGCATTAGGAAGAAATACATTACGGGCAATGAAGCGATGCACATGGTCGCAGAGAGTTATCCGATAGCTATCGGCGGCATTTTGCCGCCGCGATAGCTCTCTGGGATAACGCTGCTTTCCGCTCCTATCTGCGTCACTTCACGCGTCCGCATATCAAATTTTTAATAAGCCGGCCCACATACATTCGAACCCGGAACACGGACACGGTCACAATGTCTGATTCGTATGATGTTTCTTAAACCATTCGCTTGAGGATCACTTTTAAGTGCCAATTAATTAATTGTTAATCGTGACTACTACAATTGACATTTAATTTTGAAAAAAAAAAAAAAAACAAAAAAAAAAAACAGTCCGAAGCGTGTATACCCTAGACTTGTACAGACCTAGTGGTGATACCAAAAGTACCAATAGGCAACGACTATATGCATTAAAAGTGAGTTTCTTATATGGCCAGCTTATTTTGAAGGTTGGGACTCATTCAGGAGGATCTTGACCATTCTCAAAATCAACTAACTAACCCATTCTACAAATATTTGTCGAATTTTTCAAATCGCTAGCTTCATTCTATCCAAAGTTATTGCTTATTTGAAGTTTCACTTGTAGGGGAGGTAGAGGTTTCGTTTGTCGAACCTTGCGCATTTTTAATAACAACCAACTAGATCCCAGTACAAATCTTTCACCAAAATTTCAAGTCACTTACTTCATTTTATCGAAAGTTATCGCTTATTTGAAGTTTTACTTGTACAGGAGGTAGGAGTTTCTTGGGTCGGATCTTGCCCATCATTGGCACCAATCAATTAGATCACCCTACAAACGTTTAAACAAAATTTCAAGTCTCTAGCTCCACTATCGAAAGCTAACGCTTCTTTGACGTTTCATTTGTAGGGGAAGTAGGGGTTTCGTTGATCGGATTTTACGTATTTTCAATATTAGTCAACTGGATCTTACTACAAACATTAGACCAAAATTTCAAGTCCCTAGCTTTATTTTGTCGAAAATTATCGCTTATTTTAAGCTTATTTGTAATGGAGGTAGGGGTTCCTTAGGTCAGATCTAACCCATCTTTAAAACCAGCTAACTTAATCTCATTTCAAACATTTAAACAAAATTTCAAGCCACTGGCTTCATTCTATCAGAAGTTATTGCTTATTTTTTGAAGATTCATTTGTAGGGGGGGGGGGGGGGGGGGGGCAAAGACCTTTTCCATAGTCCTCCGCGTGGGCGCCCCCTGGTAACGGCAGTGTATCAATTCGCTGACGGCCAATGTTTTAGCGATAAGACAGTTTGGAAAAGGCAGGTAGCTGTAGCCTGAATGGCTGACGAACACCTAAGCGTCTCAGGTCTAGTAGGATGGAATGACTTGCGCAGTTGGACCTGCTACATAATTGTGTGGGCTCCAGCACGTTTATTAAACAATCTGAAGCAGCTATCTCCGAGGCCATCCCCTGAATGGGGTTAAGCGACGTGCTGACAACTCGTCCTTGCAAAAACCACTCCATGTCAAGAAACCTGGAACAAAAGCCTCGGATTGGACGGATCAACAACGACGACCACGCAAACGAATAAAGGATTATTCTTTCGGATCCTGGAATGTACGCTCCCTGAACAAACCGGGGGCCGAAAAGGCCCTCCTTCAACAGGTCGAAAAGTACAAACTGAGCATAACTGCAGTCCAGGAAACAAATTGGCTTGGCAGCAAGATTAATGACAAGAAATCGCACACAATTTTTACAAGTGGCAAACCATCGGGCCGCAAGGAGTTTGGAGTAGCATTTATAGTGAACAATCACCTCAAACCGCATATTACTGACTTCAAAACCATAAATGAACGGCTGTGTGCGATTCGCATCAAGACTCGATTCTTCAATCTCTGGCTCATCAATGTGCATGCCCCCACTGAAGTTAAAGAAGACGCAGTAAAAGACGAGTTCTACGCCCGCCTTGAAACTCTCTTCGACTCACTTCCAACAAACGACGTCAAATTGCTGCTGGGAGACTTTAGCGCGAAAGTCGGAAATGAAAGTTGGCACCGGGGGACCACTGGAGGCCACAGCCTCCATGAAGAATGTAACGATAACGGCCAGCGACTTATCGACTTCGCCTGCAGCAGGAATCTAGTCGTAAGCTCTACGTGTTTCCCGCATCGACGCATTCACAAGCAGACCTGGAATTCTCCAGACGCACATACCGTCAACCAAATTGACCACGTCCTCATTTGCAGGAGATGGGCGTCTAGTGTCATGGATGTCCGCTCCTATCGAGGAGCAAACTGCGACTCAGATCATCACTTGGTGAAGATGACCTACAAATGTAGAATTTCCTCAGTGCACCAATCAAGAATCAGCCCTCCCAAAATCTTTGCGGTTGATAAGCTTTTGAGTGATGCTACAGCGGTGGCGTATACTACCGCCCTTGAGGAAAAACTATCACCTATGCTACACAACATCAGCAACACAGGCGTCCATGGGTTCTGGGAAGAACTCAAGGGTACCATCAAGGATGTCGCAGAGAAGGTAGTGGGATATAAAGCCCGGCGAGCGCGAAATGACTGGTTCGACGAAGAATGCAAAAATTCACTTGACGCGAAAAACGAGGCCTACAGACAATGGATTCGACGAGGAACCAGAGCCAGAAGAGAAAAATATTACGAACTACGGCGAATATCGAATAGAATAGTTAGACGTAAGAAACGTAAATACCTTGACGAGCAGTTGCTGAACATAAACGAAAACTTAGCTAATAGGAACACCAGACAAGCGTACAAACTAGTAAATACAATTAAGAACGGCTACCAACCCAGGACTAGCCTTTGTAAGGACAAGGATGGAAACATCATCAGCGACACCGATGGTATTAACAAACGATGGGCCTCTTATTTTGAAGAGCTTCTAAACCGACCATCTAACATCCCCACACAGGAAGCTCTCGACGATATTGTTGATCTAGGCCCACCCATTCAACCCCCGACAGTAGAGGAAGTTGATCTCGCCTTGCGGTCACTAAAACGAAATAAAGCGCCGGGCGCTGACGAGATTCCAGCTGAACTGCTAAAATTCGGTGGAACGAGTCTAGTTGATGCCATACATCAATTACTCCTGCGAGTATGGGAGAACGAGGAGATCCCAGACGATTGGCGCAGAAGCATCATCTGTCCAATGCATAAAAAGGGAGATAAACTGCGGTGTGAGAATTACAGGGGCATCTCACTAGTTTGTCGCAGAACGAGTCATTGGCGAATATCAAAGTGGTTTCAGACCTGGTCGCTCCACAACCGATCAGCTTTTCTCAGTCAAACTGATACTCCAGAGGTGCTGGGAATACAACGTAAACGTATACCAAATCTTTGTCGACTTCAAGCAGGCATACGACAGTATCGATCGTGGAGTACTGTACATACATCATCATGCTGCAATTTGGTTTACCGGCCAAATTAGTATCAGGCTACATAATATAGACTTACTGATCTATTTGAAACACGCACTGGTTTGAAACAGGGCGATGGACTGGCACCGACGCTCTTCAACCTAGCACTGGAATACGTTGTTCGGGCCATGAATACGGACAACAGCAAGACGCTACTCATCAAGTCGACACAATTAGCAGCGTACGCCGACGACATCAACATCATGTCCCGAAGATTGGCTGACGCAGAAGAACTTCTGCATACGCTCGATACCACTGCAAAGGAAGTTGGATTACGTATTAACGAGGGTAAAACTAAAATAATGATGCAATCGGTGACAAGGACACCTGCACAACCAAGCATCAATGTGGGGGACCTCAACATCGAGTTCGTGAGCAACTTCATTTACCGGGGTTGCAACCTGTCAAGGGACGCCAATGAAACTGACGAAATCAAGCGACGGATACAGTTAGCTAATAAGACTTTTTTCTCGGTTCTTCCCATAATGAAATCGAAGCATGTGCACAGAAACACGAAGCTCCGCGTGTACAAAACCATTATACGACCAGTGCTATGCTATGGCTGCGAAGCATGGACCCTAACTCAAGCCTCCGAAAACATGCTAGACACTTTTGAACGTAAGGTTCTACGGCGAATTTTCGGGGCTGTTTGCGATCGAGATGGATGACGCATCCGGTACAACCATGAGTTGTATGAAATGTACGATGAGCTGCAAGTCTCGAAAATCGTCAAACTACAACGACTTCAATGGGCAGGGCATGTACAAAGAATGGACGATGATCGCATGCCTAAGAGAGTAATGAATGCAGAACGAGTCGACGGAGCGAGACTGCGAGGACGACCGAGGTCTCGTTGGGAGAGCTCAGTAGGTGTGGACGCCGCGCAGCTGCTGGGCTCCCAAAATTGGAGGACGCGGTCACGTGACCGAGATAATTGGAGGACAATGATCCAGGCGGCCAAGGCCCGACGTCGGGCTGTCGCGCCACGATGATCATGATGATTTGTAGGGGGGTAGGGGTTACTTGTGTCGGATCTTGTCCATTTTCAATACCAACCAAGTAGATATTACTAGCAACATTTTAGTAAATTTTTAACTTGCTAGTGTCATTCTATCGAAAGTTATCGTAATTAAAGGAATATTTAATTTTTTGAATTTTGTGGGGGAGGTAGGCGTTCCTTTGATCTGATTACGCCCACCTTACTAGAACTGAAGCAGCTTTTCACCTTAGGGCTACATGCAAAAAATCAGGTGTCTACGTCAATTGGTTCAAAAGTTATAGACAAAAACCTTGAAAAGTAGGGTAGTAAAGGGCTCTTTGTAAGAATAGTACCCTTAGTTTACAGCTGATCCATTTTATTTTTCCAGGAGAATATGAGATTACCCTCACGAACAATCTACCAAAGCTAAAGCCTTTTATGTTTATTTAATCGGGAGTTATGGATACATTTATTTATTTTACATTTGTATTGGAGGTAGGCGTCCTCTTGGCTTGATCATGCCTATTTTCCATACCAACCAACTAGATCACACTACCAATATTTGACCATTTCAAGGCTCTAGCTTCATTCTATCGAAAGTTATCGTGCGAACGGACAGACAGACAGACAGACGGACAGACGGACAGACAGACAGAGATGGGTAAATCGAATCAGGGGGTAACCCTGATCATTTATATAAAAAAAACTCCTCTTCCATAGTCCTCCGCGTGGGCGCCCCCTGGAACGGCAGTGGTCACTGACCATTGCCAACCAACGTCAAGCCGCCAGTGATGGCGGTGCGATGATTTGGTTGAGGTACCCTTGTGGTGTGGGGTGTGAAAAAAAAATACCACGGCCTTTCCCTTTGAGGGCCTGTCGCTAAAACCGACAATCAAAGGACAGGATGTGTATGCCAGCAACTTGCACTATCCGAAATCTTTACATGCTAACGAAACGTCAACTATGCCTCGGATAAGGACTGACTCAACGGTTACGACTTTTAGCTATCGTACAATGACAAAGATTGGATTCTGGAATGTGCGTACTCTCCTGGACAACCGGGGCGACCGGTAGCGCAGTGTGTTGAGGCATCAGTCTCATGTTTGACTACCGGCGTTTCGGGTTCGAATCCCGTCCACGACGACGTTCGTGGCCATGGATGTGCAGGAGATGCATGCTGGCAACTGCATTCTCTGAAAGCAATTTATGCCAACGAAACGTCAACTGGGCCACATGGAAACAGTTGACGCGCTATGCCCCATTAGGGGTTAGGGCAATTGAGTACGATTTCTTCAATTAGAGAGTGAATTTCTGAGGTACAAATTAAATATCTTAGGAGTTAGTGAGATAAGATGGTGGAACAGCGGAGAATTCATCTCTCCAACGGGCAGCACTGTAATGTTGTACTCCGGTAAAGCTAACGGTAGTCGTCGTGAGTCAGTTGTGGGGCTCCTTTTAACCAGAGCCGTGCGAAACTGTCTCTTATCTTGGGAACCGGTCTCTGACAGGGTCTTGACCGCCAAAATGAGGAACATCTCAATAATACAATGTTATGCCCCTACTGAACCCGACAATGTCTTGGCAAAAGACTCCTTCTACGAAGAACTAAACGCCGTTCAGAGCAGAACACCTAAAGGTGACATTATAATGGTTATGGGTGATTTGAATGCGAAAGTTGGCGCTGATAACTATGGGCTCAGACATGTGATGGGGAGACACGGTCTTGGTGATCGTAATGACAACGGTGAAAGATTTGTAGAGTTCAGCAACTTTCACAGTCTCTTCATCGGTGGTACTGTGTTTGAGCATAAGGACCACCACAAAATCAGTTGGTCCTCTGTCGATCGGCGCAGAACACAAAATCAGATCGACCATTTTGCCATTAGTAAAAGATTCAAGAGTTGCCTCCTGGACGTGCGAAACAAGAAGGGTGCCGATATTGGGATGGGAAGAGACCATTATCTTATGATCGCTAATGTTCGATTGCGTATTGCAGCCGTGCGCCGCCCCAGCGACGAAAGATCCAGGCCCCGCAAATTCAACACCGCTCGACTAAAAAATCCAGCTGTCTTACAACAATATAATGACCATCTTGCGCAAAAAGCGGCTGAGATAACTAGTCACCCAGATAGTGACATAAACGAAAACTGGGATGCCATAAAAAATGCGTACATTGATAGCGCAAATACCTTCCTTGGCCCAAACCCGGATTGCCGGAATAAGTCCTGGATGTCCGACGCTTCATGGCAGCGGATTGTTGAAAGAAAGGAGCTGAAAGTTCGTTTGGCTGCAGCATCAGACGACAATCGAAGCAGCATCGAACTCCTTTACCGTCAGAAAGCTCGAGAAGTTCAGCGTAGTGTGCGACGCGATAAAAGAGTTTATGCCAATTCTCTTTTAGCGTCAGCAGAAGAAGCCGCTAGAAGTAACAACTTAAACGCCGTATACGGTGTCATCAAGGAGTTTACAGGTGGTCGTAACTCCTGCCAACATCCGGTGAAAGATAGCGATGGAAAGCTACTTATCTTGGAAGAAGATCAAATGAGGCGGTGGAAAGAACACTTCGCCGCGGTCTTGAACCGTGTAACCTCTGGTGAAGCTCCCCCTCATATAGGTAATTTAGCTAACCATCAAAATGTGCGTATACGGTCCACTGCCCCGACTAAAGAGGAAATAGTCACTGCAATTATTGCACTAAAACGAGGAAAGGCCGCCGGACTTGACGGCATCCCTGCCGAACTTTATCAAGCAGCGCCAAGCGTAACTGCCGATTTGCTGCACCCACTTGTTGATAAAGCGTGGAATACAGAGACCTTTCCCACTGAGTGGAAGGAAGGTTTGATCATCAAACTTCCAAAGAAGGGTAGCCTCACAGACTGTAATAATTGGAGAGGCATTTGTGTGCTTCCTGCCGTTGCCAAGATAATAGCTAAAATCGTCCTGGAAAGACTAAAGGCCCACTTAGAAAGCACAATTGATGAAGAGCAGGCTGGCTTTCGATCCGGATTCTCCTGTGTCGATCACATTAACACCTTGCGAATCATCATCGAGCAATGCGCTGAATACGATTCTCCGCTTCACTTGCTTTTCATCGATTTCAAAAAGGCTTTCGATAGTGTGAACCGGGATTCTATATGGGCGGCCTTGCGCAGGAGAGGCATCCCTGAGAAGCTTGTGGCTATTATTAAGGCAACCTATGACGGCGCGAAATGTCGCGTTTTGCATAAAGGTAAGGTGTCGGGGGACTTTGAGATTCGCAGTGAAGTTCGGCAGGGGTGCATCCTCTCACCGATCCTATTCCTCATTGTGATCGGCGATGTGTTGCATGCAGCCCTATCCGGACTCGACAGAGGAATTCAATGGACTTTGACATCTTATCTTCAACATCTTGACTACGCTGACGACATATGCCTACTCTCCCACAAAATCATGGATCTGTCCGCAATGGCGTTAGATCTCGAGAGGGAGGCAAGCAAGGTTGGGCTAAAGATTAATACCAACAAGACCAAGGTTCTTAGCCCGCCGTTGCGAAAAAGAAATCCGACACCTATTGCCATCAATATTAATGGGCAGCCTGTGGAAAAGGTGGACAACTTCGTCTACCTGGGTAGCATTGTTGCCGAAAATGGTGGTACGGAGCAGGACATCGCTCGTCGTATCAACCAGGCTAAACGCGCATACGGCATGCTGTCCAAAATCTGGCAGAGCAGTTATCTCAGCATCAAGACCAAGCTGGGCCTGTTTCGCTCCCTGGTACTATCAGTGCTTTTGTATGGGAGCAGTACATGGAAAGTTTCCGTAGGAGTTACCAGAAACCTGCAAGTTTTCGTCAACTCATGACTTCGTCGAATTTTAAGAATTTTCTGGCCCGAAACAATATCAAATGAAGAGCTAAGTCGGCGTACGGGTCAGATGCCAATCGACGAATTGATACGCAGGCGAAAATGGCAGTGGATAGGTCACACATTGCGGAAGAGTGATAACTGCATTGCTATGCATGCCATGAAATGGAACCCCATTTCCAACCAAGGCCGACCAAGAGGGGGTCCTCGAATCACATGGCGTCGATCAGTGGCAAAGGAGTGTCAGGTACTGGGTAAGTCTTTTGGGGAGTTGCGCCCCATTGCCCAGAACAGAGTACGATGGCGCGCAGGAGTAGTTGACGCGCTATGCTCCGCTAGGGGTTAAGGCAAAGTAGTAGTATACCTCCGGAGCCTCCTTTAAGGTGTTACATATTTTCGTCGTGATAAAAACAATATACCCTATACTATAAGTCTAGGGTATAAAAATATGTAGTGGAGATGGATGCTCCTCAGCCCGGACGTGGTTTTTAAGGGGGGTGAAAATGGTGTCAAAAATGCGAAATTCCTTATACTTTAGAAGTTATGGCCAAAAACAGTTTATTTAAAACTAAAAATAACATAAATTGTAAATTCAGGTTCGCTATTATGTGGCCCGGCTTATATAATACAGAGTGACGCTGCGTCCTATCGCATCATGTGAATTAAAATGCAGATAGGTATAAAAGAGGGAGGAGCTTAAGTGACGCGGCGTCCAGCGTCATTTGGACGTCCATGTGTACCGGTTCTTAGGATGTCTGGAAAGAAAAAAACATGCTGTGTGGTATATGATTTAGGTGGTTTCATTTATGGCATATAGGATATGAATTATGATGTAAGATGATTGTGTGGAAGATGGGAAGCGATGTCTAGGCAAGATGGGTATCAGATGACTGGAGGTGATGTGTCGAATGCAGTAGACTGTTAAAGGTATTTTGAGTCCTTTGGGCAGGAAAAAAGATGTTCTTGGCAAGGAAGCGATATTTAGGCAAGATGAGTATTATATTATCGGGGGTGATGAGGCGAATGCAGTAAACTACTGTTAAAGGCACTTTGAGTCCTTTGAACTAGAAAAATGATATTCTTGGCAAGAAAACTATTTACCCCAAATGGGTAACCTGAGCGGACTCATAGTCCGGCACGTAAATCCCCTTTTTTATAGAAGACTACCGCATTCAGTAGGAATCAAACCGGAGCCCAATGTGTAAAAGGCGAACGTGCTTACCGTTGCGCCATCTGGATTACTACTACTACTATGCAAAAAGATGTGATATCTTGTAAAAGATAACGTAGGAATAAAGAAAATAGTTCATTGAAAATCGAACTGTGTCGATTTTCATGCATGTTTTTCAATTTCCACTTCAAAAGGAAGTGTTTATGCCCCTTTTTGTTTATAGGACCAAATAAATATCTTTGGTCTAGGCTATGGGTCAGCACATGAAGAATTGAGATTGTATTCTCATTCGAGTGTGAACCTTATAGTGTTGTGTTTGTGTTTTGGATTGTTTCACTGTTGTGTGGTTGAACTGAGATTGTTCCTGTTGCAGGTTTAGAAGGTGAGTGATCACTGGGATTTTGTGTTTAATTAGTTATAGTGCATGTTAATGGTGCCTGGTGTTTTTGTGCCGTTTGTGCTTTTGGCATGTGATTGCCCTAGTGAGGCCATTACACCTGTGATGAGTGTTTGGTCGTTAGTTGATACCACTGCCCAGGGCAGATGGCTTCACCTGGGAAAGGACCGGTGAACCATCCTGAGTATGCGTGGTTTAGTGATTTAGTAGATACCAGTTCTCAGGGCAGATGGTTTCACCTGGGGATGTACCGGTGAGCCATCCTGATTATGCTTGGTTAGTTAGCGATAGCACTACTCAGGGCAAGATGACTTCATCTGTGAAAGTTCCGGTGAGTCATCCTGAGCTAGTGTCCCCGGTGATGATAGTTCCACCTGTGATGGGTCGGTTTATCATCCTGGGATGGTTCAGAGGGGACGGTTCCACCCGGACGGGTTGTGGTGTCCAGGTCTGAATGGCCAGTATGGATTCTAGCGAGATCGGTCCACCCGAGATGGGTTGTGTAATTCTCCTAGAATGTGTTCATGGGCAGTGTCCACCCATGGATTTGAGTAATATATTCCGTAACGAATCATATTGGTGAGGTGTCTTCACCTCAAAACCCATAGTTTGCATATTTACTTAATTCAGTTAGCATGAAGCTTTACGTAGTTCGCCTGTAGTAGTTGTTGTGGACTAGTTTAGCACATTTTCTCATCTATTTGAAAAACAATCTTTGCAGATAGATGATTCGAACAGTATCGTGGTCATGTACGCGCGTAAGTAGTCTCGTCATTTAATTTCTTATGTTACAATCTCACAAAAACAACCCTGTTGTAAAAAAAATCCCCGCCAAAAAAAAACTCCTCAGCCGTAAAAAGGATTGATATGAACGCAATACCGCCAAAGTACTCGCAGCTTCGCGCCTCGCTCAAGGGTATGCATATTGAACGTTGATTGCATTAGTTAATTTCTTTCAACGCGGTTTGGCGGGGAGCTTCCATTAAACAAAATAAGCTGAACAATCTGAAGAAGAACGCAGTAGAAAATAGTCTATTAATCACTTCTGGCCTGAAGTGCATTTTTAGTCGTTTGTAAGGCGGGAGCTTTATAACGAGATCCGGGCGAGAAGCCAATAATACTTGGCATAAGAGCCTACAGCATGATCCGCACGCAACTACTTATCTATAATTTTGCCAGAGCGACATCGTTGTCATTATCACTGTCATCTTGTCATTAAATCCGTTCGGCGGTGAGTCTTTAGGCTACGAAGCTCCCCGCCAATCAGCTTTGAAAGAAATTAACTAATGCATTCAGCGTTCAATATGCATACCCTAGAGCGAGGCGCGAAGCTACGAGTACTTTGGCGGTATTGCTTTCATATCAATCCTTTTTACGGCTGAGGAGTTTTTCTTGGCGGGGATTTTTTTACAACAGGGTTGTTTTTGGGAGATATTGTTTTTGTCACGACGGAAATATGTAACACCTTAAAGGAGGCTCCGGAGGTATAGCAATGTATATATATAAATGATCAGGATCACCTCCTGATTCGATTAAGCCATGTCTGTCTGTCTGTACGTCTGTCCGTCTGTCCGTCTGTCCGTCTGTCTGTCTGTCCGTTCGCACGATAACTTTCGATAGAATGAAGCTGGAGACTTTAAATTTTGGTCAAATGTTGGAAGTATAATCTACTTGGTTGGTATTGAAAATGGGCACGATCAGGCCAAGAGAACGCCCACCTCCCCGATATATGCAAAATAATTAAATGTATCTATAACTCCCGATTAAATAAATATGAAAAGCTCTAGCTTTGGTAGATTGCTCGTGAGGATATTTTTTTACTCCCCTGGGAATATAAAATCGATCAGTGGAAAACAAACGGTAATTTTCTTACAAAGAGCCCCGTACTACCCTACTCTTTGGGTTTTTTGTCTATAACTCTTGAACCAATTGATGTAGACACCTGATTTTTGGCATGTAACCCTGGGCTAAGAAGATGCTTACGTTCTAGTAAGTTGGGCATAATCGTATAAAAGGAACGCCTACCTCCCCTACAAATTTCAAAAAATTAAATATTCTTTTAATTACGATAACTTTCGATAGAATAACACTAGCGAGTTGAAAATTTGACAAAATGTTGCTAGTAGGATCTACTTGGTTGGTATGGGTAAGATCCGACCCAAGCAACCCCTACCTCCCCTACAAACGCAACTTCAAATAAGCGAAAACTTTTGACAGAATCAAGCCAGCGACTTGAAGTTTTGGTCAAATGTTTGAAGTGAGATCGGGTTAGTTGGTATTCAAGATGGGTTAGATCCGACCTAAGAAACCCCTACCTCCCCTAGAAATGAAACTTAAAATAAGCAATAACTTACGACAAAATAATGCTAGCGACTTAAAATTTTGGTCAAATGTTTGTAATAGGATCCAGTTTGCTAATAGCGACATCGTTGTCATTATCACTGTCATCTTGTCATTAAATCCGTTCGGCGGTGGGTCTTTAGGCTACGAAGCTCCCCGCCAATCAGCTTTGAAAGAAATTAACTAATGCATTCAGCGTTCAATATGCATACCCTAGAGCGAGGCGCGAAGCTACGAGTACTTTGGCGGTATTGCGTTCATATCAATCCTTTTTACGGCTGAGGAGTTTTTCTTGGCGGGGATTTTTTTACAACAGGGTTGTTTTTGGGAGATATTGTTTTTGTCACGACGGAAATATGTAACACCTTAAAGGAGGCTCCGAAGCTATAGCAATGTATATATATAAATGATCAGGATCACCTCCTGATTCGATTAAGCCATGTCTGTCTGTCTGTACGTCTGTCCGTCTGTCCGTCTGTCTGTCTGTCCGTTCGCACGATAACTTTCGATAGAATGAAGCTGGAGACTTTAAATTTTGGTCAAATGTTGGAAGTATAATCTACTTGGTTGGTATTGAAAATGGGCACGATCAGGCCAAGAGAACGCCTACCTCCCCGATATATGCAAAATAATTAAATGTATCTATAACTCCCGATTAAATAAATATGAAAAGCTCTAACTTTGGTAGATTGCTCGTGAGGATATTTTTTTACTCCCCTGGGAATATAAAATTGATCAGTGGAAAACAAACGGTAATTTTCTTACAAAGAGCCCCGTACTACCCTACTTTTTGGGTTTTTTGTCTATAACTCTTGAACCAATTGACGTAGACACCTGATTTTTGGCATGTAACCCTGGGCTAAGAAGATGCTTACGTTCTAGTAAGTTGGGCATAATCGTATAAAAGGAACGCCTACCTCCCCTACAAATTTCAAAAAATTAAATATTCTTTTAATTACGATAACTTTCGATAGAATAACACTAGCGAGTTGAAAATTTGACAAAATGTTGCTAGTAGGATCTACTTGGTTGGTATGGGTAAGATCCGACCCAAGCAACCCCTACCTCCCCTACAAATGCAACTTCAAATAAGCGAAAACTTTTGACAGAATCAAGCCAGCGACTTGAAGTTTTGGTCAAATGTTTGAAGTGAGATCGGGTTAGTTGGTATTCAAGATGGGTTAGATCCGACCTAAGAAACCCCTACCTCCCCTAGAAATGAAACTTAAAATAAGCAATAACTTACGACAAAATAATGCTAGCGACTTAAAATTTTGGTCAAATGTTTGTAATAGGATCCAGTTTGCTAATATGGAAAATACGTAAAATCCGAATAACGAAACCCCTACTTACCCTACAAATTAAACTTCAAATAAGCGATAACTTTCGATAGAGTAAAGCTAGAGACTTGAAATTTTGTTTAAATGTTTGTAGCATGATTTTATTTGTTGGTGACAATGATGAGAAAGATCCGACCCAAGGAAGTCCTACCTCCCCTACAAGTGAAACTTCAAATAAGCGATAACTTTCGATAGAGTGAAGCTAGAGACTTGAAATTTTCCTTAAATGTTTGAAGCATGATCTTATTTTTAGTTGGCAATAATGAGCAAGATCCGACCCAAGGAACCCCTACCTCCCCTACAAGTGAAACTTCCAATAAGCAATAACTTTCCATAGAATGAAGCTAGCGACATGAAAAATTCGACAAATATTTGTAGAATGGCTTAGTTAATTGAATTTTATAATGGTCAAGATCCTCCTGAATGATTACTGCAACCTCCCCTATAAACTGGCCATATGGGAAACTCACTTTTAATGCATATGGCCGTTACCAATTGGTACTTTTGGTATCACCACTAGGTCTGTACAAGTCTAGGCCTGGTTTTTTCTGATATTTCGAAAAGGAGACGAGAGGATATAATCAAAGTAAGCATAAAGAGGCTTATATTGTACATTTACAAATTAAATAGCCCTTTTGAATTTCATACAAATTTCCACTGGGATTCACTATAAAAATCCCAGTGGAAATTTTTATGAAATTCAAAAGGGCTGAACTTTCCACACAAAAGGTGTATTATAAAAATTACCGGTATTGACTTTATAATGAATCCAAAAGTAAGAACTTATAAAATCCACTAAGGTTCAAATTATTACAACGAAAGGCTAAATTAAAATCACTTTTTCTAGTGAAGCGGTTACATTTCCTTGAGTACTATAATAATATCCTACTTTGAGTATTATGTTAATGTTATCCCATTCGGATGGACACTATTCGACTCCGATTTGGAGTGTTAATCACACCGATTTTTTTGCTGTGTATTGAACGCTGATTGAATTAGTAAATTTCTTTCAAAGCTGATTGGCGGGGAGCTTCATAGCCATAGACAAAATGACAGTGATAATGACAACGATGTCGTTCTGATCAAATGATGGTTATGTAGTTGCGTGCGGATCATGCTGTAGGCTCTTATGCCAAGTATTATTGGCTTCTCGCCTGGATCTCGTTATACAGCTTCCGCCTTACAAAAGATTAAAAATGCACTTCAGGCCAGAAGTGATTAATAGACCATTTTCTACCCCGTTTTTCTTCAGATTGTTCAACTTATTTTATTTAATGGAAGCTCCCCGCCAATCAGCTTTGAAAGAAATTTACTAATTCAATCAGCGTTCAATATGCCAACCCTAGAGTGGGGCGCGAAGCTACGAGTACTTTGGCGGTATTGTATTCATATCAATGGTTTTTGCGGTTGAGAGGTTTTTCTTGGCGGAGAATTTTTTACAACAGAGTTGTTTTTGGGAGATAGATTTTACCAACTCAGACACAGGGACCATCTCTCCTGCCATGCAGTGGCGTGGCGTGATAATTCAACTAGGGGAAGCAATTGGTATTAAAAATTTACTATTATTATGCTTTCCACAAATTTACTGCGTATTAATTGAACCCCTCTCTTTAGCTACTTTTAACATTTCTAATATAAAAGCACCCAGGAATCACGAACGGGGACGTGAGAGTAGGTATACTGTATTTTATCAGCATTTTAATTCCCATGCTACCAATATATAATAATTTACTTTTAAATAAATAATTGTAAAAATTATATGTTGGTAGACTTATCAAAAAAGCAAAGCTGTAACTATAAGTATATAAATAAAGCATATTCGAATTATTAGAACTACTATAACAATAACAACAATAGCAAAAAAATTGCAAAATAAATATCCATACACTCATAAAGAAAGTAATCATGTTCAGCGAATCAAAATTTGAATAATAAAAACAATAACAATACAATAAAAATTAAAAATAATTCAACTATTTACTATTTAAAAAATCACAGTTAGTGAGTAAAATAAAATAATAATAATTGGGCAATAAATATATTACAAGTCAAAATAAATAATAAGATCCGTACATACTATTATTTGTAATTTAATTCTATTCGTCTTTCTTTTTTTGCGAATTCATCTATAATATCTGTATAAAAACTTTGCTCACACAAACATGATTTAAGGAAAACCTTTTCAATTGACATTATTGCCAAGTCGCTAAGCCGTTGTTCGCCTGTACAATTTCTAAGATACGTTTTAATCCTTTTTAAGCAAGAAAAACTGCGCTCTGCGGACGCACTGGTTACTGGTAATGTTAAAACTAAACATATTAATTTATAAAATTGTGTGAAGCTATCTTTTAATTTGTTATTAATGAAATAGTTAAAAATACCTTGAAAAGATTTTCCCTGCAAATCAGAATCAGAATAAAGCACAATGAGTTCAGTCTTTAATGAAATATGGTCAAATATATCAGCATAAGTTTTAGTTAAATTTAGTAAAAGATTGTCCGGAAATGTTTTCAAATATTGGTTAAATTTAGAAGAATCTAATAGGTTTAAAAATGTGAAACTTGCTAAGGATGAAAATCTTGAATTTATTTCTGCGGTAATATTATCTATTATAATTTCGACATAAATACGTGTAAAGAATAGTTCAACATTTTCATTACTGTCAACAAGGCACCTGGCTTTTTTCCGGCGTTGTGGAGTTTCGCAAATAGATGTGGTTTGGGTCCAAATTTCCGTGAAACTATTTCTTAACGATTGAAGTTGATTTTCAAAATCTGTAATTTTTTGAATGCAGTACATTATATCAGTTTGTTTACTTTGAAATATATCGAAAAGTACGTCGGTTTGTGGAAAAATTTTAGAAAAAACATTGAGCAGGAAAACAAACTGAAAATCTGTAAGTAAAACAAGAAGTCCCCTTGCGCTATTAACGGTCTCGCCATCCCACTTTCCACTCTCATTTTCAATGATATATTCAAAGAGTTCTTTTAATTGATCTAAATTATCAAAAATGGTTAAAACTAATCGACCATTAAAAGTGCAACGTGTTGGAGCTAATTTTGGAAGCCTTTTTTTGAGGAATAAATCTAGTGCAACTGTTCTCTTTGTTGAATGATTAAAAAAATGTTGAAAAACAAGTAATAGATTGAAAAAAAATTCGACATTCGCGTATTTTATCGCATGATTTAGATAAAACTAAATTTAACCGATGAGCGAAGCAATGAATATATATTGCGTTTTTATACACATCCTTTACACGTGTTTGTAATCCAGTTATTTTACCAGACATTACCGAAGCCCCGTCATAGCTTTGACAAATAAGTTTGTTACCGCAATTGAATTTTTGAACAACATCTAAAACATGGTCAAATAAACGCGACGCAGTCTGATCATCAGAAATATCTGTAAAAGTTATGAAAGTTTCTTAACCTCACCGGAAGGAGTAATGTAACGAAAGGTTGTTGAGAGTTGAGAACGACATGAAACATCGGTTGTTTCATCTAATATTATTGCTATAAATTTAGTTTGCTGAATTTCATTATAAATCTGTTTTAATAAAATTTTAGAACTAGTACTAATGAGATCGTTTTGAATATAATTTGATATTCCGGAAAAAACAGTCGCTTGCTCCAAGTGAGCTCGCAAGTCCGGATTATATTTAGCTAAAAGATTTAAAAGTTCAACGTAATTTCCCCTATTGCAAGAATTCACATTTTCATTGTGACCACGAAATGCCTGTTCTTGACATCCTAAATGGCACACAACGTCAATTAGCATTTTTAGTATATCTCGATTTTTCGAAACTTTCTCATTGTGCAATATTATTGAAGATCTATGTTGGCTACTTAATAATTCTTCAATTCTAGGACCGGAACCGAACTTGGAAAGAAGAAGTACTGACTTTAAATGATCAACGCTTTTCGTACCATGCCTGTCCACAACTTTATGTAAATTATTTAAGTCACAAAACCCGGTAGTTTGCCAAACATTTGAATCATTTGAAAATAACAAGCATGGCCAACAAAATAATTTTTGCTTGGTCTTACAACCGGTAATCCATTCTGTATCTTCATAAATCTTAGCAGTAAAATGCCTAGTACATCTTTTTGTTTTAGAAACAATTTCCAAAATCGGTTTCGGTCGACCCTTTTCGATAATGTCTTTTTTTTCTGCGAAAGATCGAGATCCAAAAGACAATCGAAAAAGATCATCAACAACACAATATTGATCCATGCTACTTTAAAAACAAATCAAAACACTATAAGCAATTATAAGCACCTAGACCGATTAAAAAACCCCTTCACCTTTTCACCAACAAAAAGCACACAAATCGCACTACACTAAAGCACTACACTAGAGCAAATGAGTTTTAAATTTAACGGCTCATTCAATTCCTTGTGACGTCAATGACTTGAGGCAGTATTACCATCTCCCACTTATTTTTTCTTGGAATTTTCCGTTAAATGGTTTTCGATTAGATATAAGTTATTGAAATATGCATAAATATCCCTATAATTGAGTTCGTCTCTTACTAATACTCGTATACACTAATAATTCTATGCGAAATCACTTCTTCTCGAATTTACCAATAATAATTTTTAACCATGAAGCCATTATATTTCAAATCGAAACTTTTTCCACAATTCAATTCCTATCCTACTCTGGTAACCCTTGTGAAACTCATATAGCACATCACATACGCATTGCAGCACAGCAAATATTTTCAGTCCACAAGAAAATACGAACAAAGAGGAAATGGGAAGAAAAGTTCCCCAGCGTCCATGCGCCAGCAGCTCCGCTGCAGGCAAGAATTTCCTCTACTACATGTGAGGGGAACTTGGAAGCAAATTCCTGAGTGCTTCCAACCTACCGTGTACGTGATTTTTTTTTATCGCGACACAGTAGGTTTACTGGGGAAAAAAATAAACGCTCATAGATGCAAATTTTGATATGCTTCCATGTGTCTTCTTCTTGGTGTGGTGTGGTGGTTTTCGCGGTGTTACCAATTCGGCTGTGTAAGATATTCGCGATTAGTTTCTTTGGAACTTTTATTTACATAGACTGTGCCGAAGAGTTTTTTGACATGGATATGTCTTATAGCTGGGGGTCATCCTAAAAATCAGTCCGTCACACGAAATGTCTGTTTTTCTACTCGGGGGTCAGAAGAGCAAACAAGCCCATCGAAAATTTTTCTTTTCTGGTTGTGCATGTCGTTTGAGTGAAGTGGTCATTGTGCATGGCTGTTGCTTGTAGATCCGCGCGGGCGGTGCACTTGCGGGGATCCTGTGTGTACATGTTGGGATGTTGATTTGATAGCGATAAAGGTTGACGTTGTGGACGGCAAGAAATAACATAGTGTACGGGTGAACGGGCGGACTTTCAATGACCTTCAATTTCCGCCAATTCCCATTAATCATTTGTTGTTGTATCCCATTATCATGTGTTGTACTATCTGAATCACTAGGGTCCCAGAAAAGGTAGCAAGTAAGTAGTCAGTTCGACTAACATTTGGACATGCGCAGACGCAATTTGAGAGTGTGTACATTACATAGCTCCCGCCCCCCGAAGATGAGCGGATGAAGTTCATTCGAGCCAAATCGGGTGATCCAGCGACTGTGTTTGTGCATTTGCAATGGCGGCGATTTGAGGTCTGACTGGTCCACAATGTGGGCCCCCACCCCACGTGCAATAAACAAATAGAACAAAATGGCGGATTTATACTAGGCGAGTTAGAATCTCTCAAGTCCCGAAATAAAGAAATATTCGTCGCAGGATGTTATATGTTATGATGTACATTCAGAGGTCTGCAGAAGATCAAATGCCCCCCTTCCGCAAAAATTCCAAAATGTTCAAAATGGCTGGAATCCAAACAAATAAAATAGCGCACGTTGTACTACATATCTGAATCAATAGGGTCCCAGAAAAGGTAGCAAGTAGTCAGTTCGACTAACATTTGGACATGCGCAGACGCAATTTGAGAGTGTGTACATTACATAGCTCCCGCCCCCCGAAGATAGAGATAGAGCGAGAGCCATCGCGGATGAAGTTCATTCTATCCAAATGGTTGTGCATTTGCAATGGCGGCGATTTGAGGTCTGACTGGCCCACAATGTGGCCTCCACCACACATGCAATAAACGTATCATAAAACAAAATGGCGGATTCGTACTGCGCGAGTTAAAATCTCCCAAGCCCCGAAATAGAGAAATATTCGTCGCAGGATGTTATAGTTCCAAGCAGCTCATCGTGACATGATGTACATTCAGAGGTCTGCAGAAGATCAAATGCCCCCCCCCCCTTCTGCAAAAATTCCAAAATTTTTCTTGTGCATTCTCTTTGTGCGTGTGTTGGAATGTTTTGTTTACTTTTGTTAGTTTCCCTTTCTGTTTGCTGGACACAATCGCATGGAGTGGCACGCGTTACTTGAGAAACGGATTGTGTGTGCCGGACCCGGACTGTTGATTAAAGGGGCGGGATGAGACGGATAGTGTGGGAGCGATTTTGCAATAGATACACAAACACAATACACGTCCGATTGGGAAAAGATGGTGGGAAGCGTGATTGCGATTAGCAGAAACGTACTCAGCGAAATGTTGATAGGCTGCAGTCTGCAAACTGTACCGACCGGGTAGATGGAACAGGGTGCACGAGAGGAGGTGAATATTGCACACACGGGATGCAAACGAAAACGAAACGATCCCGCGAGAGAAAGGAGCCCAAGCGGACAGGACAAAGCAAAGCAGAATTTATGACGAGTGTCTACACTGCCACCAGATAAATGGGTACATGGATATGTCTTATGCCTACCGAAAGCGTGGGACGTGTTTTCTCGAATGATTTCATCCAGTATAACTATACTGGGATCTTTACAAAACTTACGTCGATATCTTCAACACAACAGGTTCCACGCAGTCGGTAGTCATAGACATATCCATGTTCCGATGTATCTGCATGCAGTGTAGATACTTTGTATCTTTTTCGCGACTTTTTTGCGCGATTCAGAAAAAATTATTTAGAAAATTTTCCACCAATCGCCAAATATAAGGGAAGCAATGCTTCCCTTGCTTCCATGGACGCCACGCCACTGCTGCCATGTGGCCCGAATCAGCGACAGGCTCTGACTCTCTGACCCGAAACTACTAGTGACATATGTAATAAATGGGTTAACGAGTAGAGTAGATCGAGTACTAGGTGAACGAAGCGTGCCTGCAGTGGCAGAAGCCCGTCGTAGCGACTTAACAGTGCCAATTCCCAGAGCTTCCATAGAGGAGCCAAGACAAGGACAGCCTTTGCCAGATACAGAAGTTGGTCATTATTACGAACGATTGGGGTCAACGTTTCAATGGCAATGACTTGGTGGACGAATTCATCCGGCAAGTCGAGCTATTCACAGACCGTACGCTATACTGTAACTACAGCGACTTGTATTTGGACACCCATCTGCTATTTTTTGACCGAGCAACATCTTGGTGCAGACACATCACAGCCAGCGTCGAGAATCGCTACAATTGGTTCATCTAACAGCTCCCTTGAGAGAGCAGTTTAGAGTTTGTTTTGACTATGAGGACATCATCGAAGAGATTCGACGCCGGATGCCGAAAAGTGGTTAAAATGTTAACTACTTCCTTGATTAAATACACCGCATCCACGATAGGATGAGAGTTAAGCTTTCAGGTAGTGCTTTGACGAGAATCGTCAAAAGAAATTTGAGGGAAATATCGGTCCACAGCTGATTAAGGCCGACGTTAATTCTCAGAGAGAGCTTCGGCAGTGGGTAAAAAGTTTTGGGAATTACGAAGAACGTATGCCTGTAAAAGAACCACTTAGGTGCTATAACCGCTATTAGCGGAAATTTCAGAAGAAACTAACACCTATAAAGTCGATTTTGCTGGACGATACCATGATGATCTAGACGTATGTATCGGAAATCAGAACCGCGGAATTAAAATGTTGGAATTGCGAAAGGGTTTCGAAATCGGTTCAAGCCAACAGCATTGGAGAGGACGGTTGTGCAGAATCGATAAGAGTTCTGTTTTTCTTCCGAGGCATTGTTAGCCATACCATGCGCGTTTGCAGAAGTACGAACGCTCGCAAACGGATTTTCGAAAATGAAGAGGTCTCAGACCTTACGCAAAGGTGACGATGTTTGACGAAAATGTTGTGGGGTTGATCGATACTTGGGCCCAATTTCGCACCTGGTTTATTTTCTACGAGTAGTTCCGTACTCACGCCTAAAGTAATTGAGTCTGAGAAAGAAGTGGTCCTCCAACCGATCATCTCCAATTTCCCATTCTATTGTAAACAAGGATTAAGGCGAGCAAACCTAATCCAACACCACATTGACGTAGGCGATAGCAAGCCAATCAAACAACGTCACTTTGCGTTGTAACCCGCCGTTTAAAAATTGTTGTTCGCAGAGTTGGATCGGATGCTGCAGATGGGCGTGATAGAGGAGTGGAAGAGTAGCCGTGAAGGATGCATGTCCGTTACCCCTCATCGATGCAATTCTCTTCGGCAGCCCAAAGCCAAATTCATCAGCAGCCTGGATTTAAAAGATGCCTTTTGGCTAATTCCTCTCGATGAGGAGTCGCGTGAAAACACCATATTCACGGATCCAGACCGACCACTGTACCAGTTCACCATCATGTCCTATGGCTATGTAATGCTCCTCAGACAATCCAACGTTTAATGGACAAAGTCATCGCAGCTGACAAAGGGCAGTTTCCGAAACCACTCTGCTGATAGATCGACGGAGAAAGCCTGCATCTCACAATAATGATTCAAACAGATCTGCAAAGGTAAAGGAAAGGAAATGAAACCGAACCAGGAGTCCGAAGAGTATATACCCTAGACTTGTGCAGACCTAGTGGTGATACCAAAAGTACCAATTGGTAACGACCATATGCGTTAAAAGTGAGTTTCCTATATGGCCAGTTTATAGGTATAGGGGAGGTTGGCAATCATTCAGGAGGATCTTGACCATTATCAAAATCAATTAACTAACCCATTCTACAATACAAAGATTTGTCGAATTTTTCAAGCCACTTCATTCTATCGAAAGTTTTTGCTTATTTGAACTTTCACTTGTAGGGGAGGTAGGGGTTCCTTGGGTCGGATCTTGCTCATTATTGCCACCAACAAATAAGATCATGCTACAAACATTTAAACAAAATTTCAAGTCTCTAGCTTCACTCTATCGAAAGTTATCGCTTATTTGAAGTTTCACTTGTAGGGGAGGTAGGGGTTCGTTGGATCGGATCTTGCTCATCATTGCCACCAACAAATAAGATCAAGCTACAAACATTTAAACAAAATTTCAAGTCTCTAGCTTCAATTTTCAATACCAACCAAATAGATCTTACTAACAACATTCCACCAAATTTTCAATTTGGTAGTTTCATTCTATCGAAAGTTATCGTAATTAAAATAATATTTAAATAAAAATAAATAACTGGCGCAACAGTCCAATTTGAACCACGGCCTCGAGATGAGTTAGCATCATCTCATTTTCTAGATCGTGACGGTTTTTGTGCAGAGGTATGTGATCAGCAACACGCTCAACCGAGTTATTTACCCCATAATGGGTACTCATTTAACAGCTGAGTGGGCTCATAGTCCGACACGTAAATCCCCGGAATCGAATCGGGGCCCAGTGCGTTGAAGGCGAGCGTGCTAACCGTTGCGCCATCCGGACTACTAAAATAATATTTAATGTTTTGAAATTTTGTAGGGGAGGTAGGCGTTATTTTGATCTGGTTATGCCCAACTTACTACAACTCAAGCAGCTTCCCACCCCAGGGTTACATGCCAAAAATCAAGTGTCTACGTCGATTGGTTCAAGAGTTATAGACAAAAAAACCCAAAAAGTAGGGTAGTACGGGGCTCTTTGTAAGAAAATTACCGTTAGTTTTCAACTGATCGATTTGATTTTTTCAGGACAGTAAAAGATTATCCTCACGAGCAATCTGCCAAGGCTAGAGCTTTTCATGTTTGTTTAACCGGGAGTTATAAATGCATTTAACTATTGTGCATTTGTAGGGGAGGTAGGCGTTCTCTTGGCCTGATCATGCCCATTTTCAATACCAACCAACTAGATCATACTTCCAACATCTGACCAGAATTTCAAGGATATAGCTTTATTCTATCGAAAGTTATCGTGCGAACGGACAGACAGACAGACTGACGGACAGACGGACAGACAGACATTGCTAAATCGAATCAGCAGGTGACGCTGATCATTTATATATACCTATATACATTGCTATACCTCCGGAGCCTCCTTTAAGGTGTTACATATTTCCGTCGTGACAAAAACAATATACCCTATACTAAAAGTCTAGGGTATAAAAATAGAGGGCTTCGTCCGCAATACGAGGGTTTTGTAGTGTCCCATGACAATGAGAGATGATGGATATCATCCATTAAAAAATGTCAAAATGTCCAACTTTAAATGAATGTACTATTACTAAATATTACATGATTGTTACGAAACTTGGAGATATTATTGCCTATGGTGTTGTTTATTGTTGGCCTTCAATATTTATACCCTAGACTGTTAATATAGGGTATATTGTTTTTGTCAAGGCGAAAATATGTAACACCTTAAAGGAGGTCCCGGAGGTATAGCAATGTATATATGTATATATATGTATACATGTATGTATAAATTATCAGGGTCACCTCCTGATTCGATCTAGCCATATCTGTCTGTCTGTCCGTTTGTCTGTCTGTCCGTTCGCACGATAACTTTCGATAGAATGAAGCTAGAGCCTTGAAATGTTGGACAAACGTTGGTAGTATGATCTAGTTGGTTGGTATTGAAGACTGGCATGTTCCTGCCAAGAGAACTCCTATCTCCCCTACATATGTACAATAATTAAATGTATCTGTAACTAGCGATTAAATAAACGCGAAAAGCTCTCTCTCCGGTAAATGGCTCCAAAAGGTCAGTTTATATTCTCCTGGGAAAATAGAATCGATCAGTTGGAAATTAACAGTACTTTTCTTACAAAGAGCCCCGTGCTACCCTACTTTTCAAGTAGGGTCTATAACTCTTGAACCAACTGACGTAGACACTTGACTTTTGGCATATAGCCTTCAGATAAAAAGTTGCTTCAGTTCTAGTAAGATGGGCGTAAACAGACTAAAGGAACGCCTACCTCCCCTACTAGTTTCAAAAAATTAAATATTCCTTGAACTACGATAACTTTCGGTAGAATGAAGCTAGAGTCTTGAAATTTTGGTCAAATGTTTGTAGTAGAATCTAGTTGGTTGGTGTTGGCAAGATCCGAACCAAGGAACCCCTACCTCCTCTACAAATGAAACTTCAAATAAGCGATAACTTTTGATAAAATGAATCCAGTGACTTGAAATGTTGGTCAAATGTTTGAAGAAAGATTGAGTTAGTTGGTATTAAAGATGAACTAGATCCGACCCAAGAAACCCCTACCTCCACTACAAATGAAAATTAAAATAAGCGATAACTTACGATAAAATAAAGCTAGCGACTTGAAATTTTCGTCAAATGTTTGTAGTGAGATTCAGCTGGCTGATATTGATAATGCGTACAATAAAATCCGACCAACGAAACCCCTACTTGCTCTACAAATGAAACTTCGCATAAGCGATAACTTTCAATAGCATTAAGCTAGAGACTTCAAATTTTGTTTAAATGTTTGTAGCACAAACTAATTCGTTCGTGGCACTGGTGGGCAAGAACCGACCCAAGGAATCCCTACCTCCCCTACAAATAAAACTTAAATAAGCGATAACTTTCGATAAAATGAAGCTAGTGACTTGAAATTTTGGTCAAATGTTTGTACTGGGATATATTTGGTTGTTATTAAAAATGCGCAAGATTCGACAAACGAAACCTCTACCGCCCCTACAAGTGAAATTTCAAATAAGCAATAACTTTCGATAGAATGAAGCTAGCGACATGAAAAATTCAACAAATATTTGTAGAATGGGTTAGTTGATTAATTTTGACAATGGTCAAGATCCGGAATGAGCGCCAACCTCCGCTATAAATTGGCCATATAAAAAACTCACTTTTAATGCATATCGTTGCCAATTGGTACTTTTGGCCTCACCACTTGGTCTCTACAAGTCTAGGGTATAGACGGTTCGGACTCCAGGCCGAAGCGAAGCTTCGGTCTGGTTTTTACTTTGGATGTGTTTGAGGGATGCAGGGAAGTGCTAACTGTCACTATAGAAATATATTCTTATTAACCTATTTTGAGAAGATATCAAAATTCCATTATTTTTAATTTTCTAGGCTAGTCGGAAGCAACCTTCCTTTCTGCCAGCTTTCACATTTCTAAGTGTAACGGTCTTGAAATTCAAGAGGGATGAGACAAATTATGATTTCATATTTTCCCCTCTACCTTTTTTCCCCTTTTTCCAAATTGGATCAAAATGCCAAAAATGTAATGTACTCGGTAGTACCTTTCATGATACTCCACTTGCCTACACCGAATGAAAAAAAAAATGTAGACTTTCATTTCCCCTCTAGTCAGCCTATTATGACGCATCGCTTTCTCCGGCGAATTGTAATAATTCTACACATTCCCACAAAATTTCATGTATGTATGTAGCTTCAGTCGTTCGTAAGATATTCTATGGACGGACAGACATTTGAATGATTTCATAAGGGTTTTATTTTCAGTACGAAGCCCTAAAAAGAAGCCAAACAGCCTAAAACAACCCTGACTGTAAAATGGTCTTCGTTCTATTTGCTCAGTGTGAACTAAAAATAGAACAAGAAACAATGTGTGGGTTCAGAAGATACTGAGCACCTTCCGCTCAACTGATCATGATCAATTGATCACCGAGCGGGAAAAATTTCGGCTCGCCGCTCGCACTTTTCTTCTTCTTCTTTCTCCTTGACTTTCGTATGAAGTGTGTGTGACAACGAGAGTCGCGTTCAGCAGGCACAGACTGCATAACTGACAAGTTCCGGAACTGCTCGCGAGCAGTTCCTGCTCTTTGGTAACTTCTGAACGCAGGGAATATTAGACGGTAAGCTTACGACCGTCATGCAGACATGTCGTTTCAAGTTAATATAGCCGAATGTTGGTTTGTTTGTACATTTGTCTGGGCACTCCCTATGGTCCGACTTCAACCAAATTTGGTATGATGCTTCCTTGGGTAAATCTAAGAACAGTCCATTTTTCTGTTGCATACTTTTTTAATTAACGGAGCTTTGTGTTGTGTTCAAATCAGAGAGTTGGCAACTTAACTTTTCTCTAATAAAATTCGTTCCATTCTATGGGCATTTCCTGTGGTCCGATCTCAACCAAATTTGATACGTTGCTTCTTGGGCGACCTTTAAGCCGCGTTCTCATTAGGCGATTTTTGTTGACAGAGGCTAGCCGAGACACAAAAATCGAATGCGAGATAACCTCGTTGTTGTTCACACGTGTAAACAAAAGTCTTTCATCGAACTCGCGAGCGCACACAATATAAACATCACTTCGAACACACACGTTTCAGACCGAAGACACTTCCTCGAAACTATGTATATTTAATACACCGAGCGACGTGACGCCACGAAAATTAAAAAAAAACACTCACAACATAGATCACTTCAGATAAAAACACCTGTGACACAATTTTCAGATATTTTATTGCATTGAATTTCATTGACAGTGCACGGAACATGGGCGCTGCCATATGAAAAATGAAACCGGAATATAGAGGGCTACGCCCGCAATCCGAGGGTTTTGTAGCAAGCGCTTATTTTGGTATATAAATATCGGCTCCTTGCTCTTCTTGATATCACTCAGATGGATAGGAAAAACGTAATTAAAATGTCTTACCCACTTACATTTTATTTTTTACGAACGTGTTTAAGGCGTGCAAGGGTGTGCTAACTGTAACTATACAAATAAATATTATTGACCTATTCTGAGAAGATATACAAATTCCACTATTTTCCATTTTATATGTTTTTCGAAACCCACTTCCTGTAAGTTTTCATAATTCTAAGTATAATGGTCTCAAAATGCAGGCAAGGGGGGGTCAAATTACGAACTAATATTTTCTCCTCCCCCACAGTTCCCCTTTCTATAAATTTCGAGAAAATGCAAAAAAATGGAATGTACTCATCATTACATTACATTCTTACAAAGAGCCCCGTACTACCCTACGTGTTTAAGGCGTGCAAGGGTGTGCTAACTGTAACTATACAAATAAATATTATTGACCTATTCTGAGAAGATATACAAATTCCACTATTTTCCATTTTATATGTTTTTCGAAACCCACTTCCTGTAAGTTTTCATAATTCTAAGTATAATGGTCTCAAAATGCAGGCAAGGGGGGGTCAAATTACGAACTAATATTTTCTCCTCCCCCACAGTTCCCCTTTCTATAAATTTCGAGAAAATGCAAAAAAATGGAATGTACTCATCATTACCTTTCTCACGACACCTCATTTGCTTATATAAGTCGATAAAAAAATTTGACCTTAATTTCGCCTCTATGTGGAGTTGGCCAATTAAGACGCAGCGCCCCCAACCAATCTTTACCCTTTAAAAAATGATTAATTAAATAACTGCAATTCGCACTACGAAAAACAACATGAAAGTATAGTAGTACTCACACCTATGAGGCCGGCAGGTGTATTTTTTGTGTGGATAGTGTCAAAATGCCGAACTTTAAATGAATGTACTATTATTAAATATTATGTGATTATAATGAAACTTAAAGATATTATTGCCTATGGTGTTGGTTATCATTGGCCATCAATATTTTTGACCTCGGGTACGCGTAAGGGGTGCAGGGTTGTGCTAACTGAAACTATAGAAATGTACTATTATTAACCTTTTCTGATGAAATTTCAAAATTCTAGAAATCTAGGTTTTCTACGCTAGTAAAATGGCGCTTTTCTGTAAATTTTCATATTTCTAAGTATAACGGTCTCGAAATGCAAGGGGGGGGGGACAAACTCGGATGACACATTTTCCCCTCTCCTTCTTTTCCCGTTTCTTCAAATTTGAAAAAAATTTCAAAAATGGAATGTGCTCGACGGTACCTTTCTTATGATACCCCACTTGCCTGTACTAAACGAAAAAAAAATTTCGACCTTCATTTCCCCTCTATGGGGACCTCCCCTTAAAGTTGACCTATTACAACGATTCGCTTTCTCCGGCGAATTATAGTAATTCTACACATTCCTACCAAATTTCATGTATGTAGCTTCAGCCGTTCCTGAGATATTCCATGGACAGACGGACAGACGGACAGACGGACAGACAGACATTTGACCGATTTCATAAGGGTTTTGTTTTACTACAAAACCCTAATGAAAACGATCGACCGAACACCACACGGAAGCACACGACCTACCAGTCGAGAGACAAAATATTGACCGGGATAATATTTTGTCTTTCCACTGAAATGTCTTTCAACACTAGGGTTACCAGACGTCCTGATTTTTCAGGGCAAATCCTGATTTTTTATATATTTTCCAACGTCCTGATTTTTGGGCTGAGTGTCCTGAATTTTGTTTAACGATTTTGAAGTCGCGAAAAAAGTGTCTTGAGCCCGCACAAAAACTGAAGCTATAGCAACTGGTGTTTTCCCCATTCAATCGAACTCATAGTAAGGGATCTTGAGAAAACATCATCTGTACGGACAGTTTAAAGGCAACATTACACTGAGCAAATATTTGCTGAAAATCGCTAAAAATTTGCTAAAAATATTTGCTACCTAGTGTAATGAGCAAATATTTGCTCAAAAATATTTTATGTCTGTTTCCGAAATAAAAATTGTAGCAAATATTTGCTTAGTGTAATGTAGTGTAATAGCAAATAAGAGAACTCGTAGGAAATATTTTCATCAAATATTTATTTGCTTTGTATGAAAATCGTACATAGCAAATAAGAAATATTTGCTACTCAAATGTAATTCGAAATACACGGGCGTGGGTGCGAGTCTACTTGCATGTTGTTTTTCGAGTACTACTGTCACTAATTCAGTAGGGAAAAGGTTTAATTATGTGTATGGGGAAATAGTTTAATCCATTTGGGAAGATGATTTTTCATTTGGGATAGGAGTTTTTATACCCTAGACTATCCGTATAGGGTATATTGTTTTTGTCACGACGAAAATATCACACCTTAAAGGAGGCTCCGGAGGTACAGCAATGTATATTTTTATAAATGATCAGGGTCAGCTCCTGATTCGATTTAGCCATGTCTGTCCATCTGTCTGTCTGTCTGTCCGTTCGCACGATAACTTTCGATAGAATAAAGCTAGAGCCTTGAAATTTTGGTCAACTGTTGGAAGTATGATCTAGTTTGTTGGTATTAAAAATGGACATGATCAGGCCAAGAGAACGCCTACCTCCCCTACATATATAAAATAATTAAATGTATCTGTAACTCCCGATTAAATAAACATGAATAGCTCGTGAGGGTAATCTTATACTCTCCTGAAAAAATAAAATGGATCAGTTGAAAACTAACGGTAATTTTCTTACAAATAGCCCCGTACTACCCTACTTTTCAGGTTTTTTGTCTATAATTCTTGAACTAATTGACGTAGACACCTGATTTTTGGCATATAACCCTAAGGTGAGAAGCTGCTTAAGTGTTAGTAAGTTGGGTATAATCAGATCAAAGGAACGCTTACCTCCCCCACAAATTTCAAAAAATTAAATATTACTTTAATTACGATAACTTTCGATAGAATGACACTAAAAAAAACCAGTCGTGTCTTGATTGCGAGTTTTTTCTTTATCGAATCAAAATGTGTGATTCAGATGATGAAAATGCGTTATTGTTTTGCATTTTCGGTGCGGCTCAATTTTCAGTATTATCTGAAATTGAAACGAGGCCGAAGTTTCGCTTCGGCCCGGAGTCCGAAGCGTATATACCCTAGACTTGTACAGACCTAGTGATACCAAAAGTACCAATTCGTTACGACTATATGCATTAAAAGTGAGTTTCCTATATTTCCAGTTTATAGGGGAGGTTGGTAATCATTCAGGAGGATGTTGGCCATTCTCAGAATCAATTAACTAACCCATTCTCCAAATATTCGTCGAATTTTTCAAGTCGCTAGATTCATTCAATCGAAAGTTATTGCTTATAAAATCAAGGGGGTGGGGTGTCGTGAGAAAGGTAATGTTGAGTACATTCCATTTTTGGTATATTCTTTAACTTGAAGAAAGCGGAACAAGGGAATTGGCATGTAAGATACTATAGCATGATGTTGTTTGTATCCATCTGAGTGGTACCAAGAAGAGCCAGGAACCGATATTTACATACCAAAATAAGCGTGTAGATATTTTGTGTTTATTTTTTGTTTGTAATAAAAAAACGATTAAGGAAAATGCAAGTTCAGAGTGTTTCGTTTTACTAAGGGCTCCTCTTCTCTTTGGTCAAATGTTTATGGTCTGCAGATGGACTGTTCTTGGTTTTGTTTACTTCCTCAGCAAAACTCGAACGTTCAGTGAATGGAATTGCTGTAGTCAGTAACGAGTGTGTGTTTTGTTTAGGATATATTGTTTATGAAATGAAACAAAGATTCAGGCATGAGTACTAAGTGTACATTATTGGGTCACATTCGTAAACCAATGTGAAGATTTGTGTTTGCATGTGTTTAAGAAATTGAGTGCGTGGAAAGGCATGATACGGAATTTAGGATCACTCTAGGTTTGATCGTGCAGTGGAAGAGTTGAGTTGTGCCGGGAAATATAGTGCGAGTTTGTGATAACAAAAAACAATATACCTATATATATATACATAAATAAAAACATGAAAATACGCATGAATATTTGAGCAAATATATTTGCTACCGTGTAGCAAATATATTTGCTAATTGTAATAGCAGCTTAAGTCATGGGAATCACAAACTCTCTCTCGTTATGCAGTACTTCGATTACGAAAAAAAACAGCATTCAAGTGAAAATTGGAATTGTTTGTGACACTTGGTTTCATTCTGCACACCAACTTAGTATGCGTCTGTAGCTTAGCTCGGTAACGCACCGGACATTTTTTGCTACTCGAAACACGGTCTCTGCGGTTTGCGCCCCGCAACGGGACCAACTATTTTTATACCCTAGACTTTTAGTATAGGGTATATTGTTTTTGTCACGACGGAAATATGTAACACCTTAAAGGAGGCTCCGAAGGTATGGCAATGTATATATATAAATGATCAGCGTCACCCCCTGATTCGATTTAGCCATGTCTGTCTGTCTGTCCGTCTGTCCGTCTGTCTGTCCGTTCGCACGATAACTTCCGATAGAAGGAAGCTAGAGCTTTGAAATTTTGGTCAAATATTGGAAGTATGATCTAGTTGGTTGGTATTGAAAATGGGCGTAATCAGTCCAAGAGAACGCCTACCTCCCCTACATATGTAAAATAATCAAATGTATATATAACTCCCGACTAAATAAACATGAAAAGCTCTAGCTTTGGTAGATTGCTTGTGAGGATGATCTTCTTCTCTCCTGGAAAAATAAAATCGATCAATTGAAAACTAACGGCAATTTTCTTACAAAGAGCCCCGTACTACCCTACTTTTCGGGTTTCTTGTCTATAACTCTTGAACCAATTGATGTAGACACTTGATTTTTGGCATGCAACCCTGGGGCAAGAAGCTGCTTGAGTTCTAGTAAGTTTGGCATAATCAGATCAAAGGAACGCCTACCTCCCCTACAAATTTCAAAAAATTAAATATTCATTTAATTACGATAACTTTCGATAGAATGACACTAGCGAGTTGAAAATTTGTTAGAATGTTATAAGTAAGATCTACTAGGTTGGTATTGAAAATGGGCAAGATCCGACTCAACCAACCCCTACCTCCCCTACAAATGCAACTTCAAATAAGCGATAACTTTTGACAGAATCAAGCCAGCGACTTAAAGTTTTGGTCAAATGTTTGAAGTGAGATTGGGTTAGTTGGTATTCAAGATGGGTTAGATCCGACCTAAGGAACCCCTACCACCCCTAGAAATGAAACTTAAAATAAGCGATAACTTACGACAAAATAATGCTAGCGACTTAAAATTTTGGTCAAACGTTTGCAATAGGATCCTGTTGGCTAATATTGAAAATACGTAAAATACGACTAACGAAACCCCTATTTCCCCTACAAATGAAACTTCCAATAAGCGATAACTTTCGATAGAGTGAAGCTAGAGACTTGAAATTTTGCTTAAATGTTTGTAGCATGATATTATTTGTTGGTGGCAATGATGAGCAAGATCCGACCCAAGGAACCCCTACCTCCCCTACAAGTGAAACTTCAAATAAGCAATAACTTTCGATAGAATGAAGCTAGCGACTTGAAAAATTCGACAAATATTTGTAGAATGGGTTAGTTCATTGATTTTGATAATGGTCAAGATCCTCCTGAATGATTGCCAACCTCTTCTACCTATAAACTGGTCATATAGGAAACTCACTTTTAATGCATATGGTCGTTACCAATTGGTACTTTTGGTATCACCACTAGGTCTGTACAAGTCTAGGGTATATACGCTTCGGTCTGGTTTATTCTCAAATTCCCTCTGAATTAATTTCTCCGAGCTTAGTGGTTTCGTATGGATAGTAGCACTCATCAGGTCTTGCATCTTTGCAGCTATCCATGTGCAAGACGACCACGAAAGTGTAAGAATTCTATTTGTATAAGCCGTGAAGGCGTGATTTTACTTGAAAACTCGACCGTGGAGGTCTAGATGGTGTGAAGCACTTGTATTAACTCACTAGAGGGGTGGAGAGAGGGTGAGAAGTGGAGATATTTGTTCCCTGGCAATTTTACTTTATGTATTAATGTTCTTGCAAATGTACAAGTGCGAATCATTTCAGTGAAAATTGGAATTGTTTGTGACACTAGACTTGCAAGAAACGAGCGATGAAAAAGCTGAAACTATTATTTCAAATACAAAGTATCTACACTGCATGCAGATACATCGGAACATGGATATATCTATGACTACCGACTGCGTCGAACCTGTTGTGTTGACGTAAGTTTTACAAAGATCCCAGTATAGTTATACTGGATGAAATCATTCGAAAAAACACGTCCCACGCTTTCGGTAGGCATAAGACATATCCATGTACCGATGTATCTGGTGGCAGTGTAGATACTCGTCATAAATTTTGCTTTGCTTTGTCCTGTCCGCTCGGGCTCCTTTCTCTCGCGGGATCGTTTCGTTTTCGTTTGCATCGCGTGTGTGCAATATTCACCTCCTCTCGTGCACCCTGTTCCATCTACCCGTTCGGTACAGTTTGCAGAGTGCAGCCTATCGACATTTCTCGGAGTAAGTTTCTGCTAATCGCAATCACGCTTCCCACCATCTTTTCCCAATCGGACGTGTATTGTGTTTGTGTATCTATTGCAAAATCGCTCCCACACTATCCGCCTCATCCCGCCCCTTTAATCAACAGTCCGGGTCCGGCACACACAATCCGTTTCTCAAGTAACGCATGCGACTCTATGCGATTGTGTCCGGCAAACAGAAAGGGAAACTAACAAAAGTAAACAAAACATTCCAACACACACACAAAGAGAATACACAAGAAAAATTTTGGAATTTTTGCAGAAGGGGGGCATTTGATCTTCTGCAGACCTCTGAATGTACATCATGTCACGATGAGCTGCTCGGACTATAACATCCTGCGAAGAATATTTCTCTATTTCGGGGCTTGGGAGATTTTAACTCGCGCAGTACGAATCCGCCATTTTGTTTTATCATATGTTTATTGCACGTGTGGTGGGGGCTCACATTGTGGGCCAGTCAGACCTCAAATCGCCGCCATTGCAAATGCACAACCACAGTTGCTGCATCACCCGATTTGGATAGAATGAACTTCATCCGCGATGGCTCTCGCTCTCTATCTTCGGGGGGCGGGAACTATGTAATGTACACACTCTCAAATTGCGTCTGCGCATGTCCGAATGTTAGTCGAACTGACTACTTGCTACTTTTTTCTGGGACCCTATTGATTCAGATATGTAGTACAACGCGCGCTATTTTATTTGTTTGGATTTCAGCCATTTAAAACATTTTGGTATTTTTGCGGAAGGGGGGCATTTGATCTTCTGCCGACCTCTGAAAGTACATCATAACATACAACATCCTGCGACGAATATTTCTTTATTTCGGGGCTTGAGAGATCCTAACTCGCCTAGTATAAATCCGCCATTTTGTTCTGTGTGTTTATTGCAAGTGTTGTGGGGGCCCACATTGTGGACCAATCAGACCTCAAATCGCCTCCATTGCAAATGCATGCGAATGAACTTCATCCGCTCTCGCTCATCTTCGGGGGGCGGGAACTGTGTACACACTCTCAAATTGCGTCTGCGCATGTCCAAATGTTAGTCGAACTGACTACTTGCTACTTTTTCTGGGACCCTAGTGATTCAGATAGTACAACACGGGCTATTTTATTAAATGATGAATGGGAATTGGCGGAAATTGAAGGTCATTGAAAGTCCTTGGACGTCCTTGACCTAAATAATGAATAAAAATGGAATTTCATTCATTGTGACCTCAAATTGGGTATAATTCTTTGCATGTGCATGTTGGGAGTGCACAATTTGTTTAATGAGATGGTGAGAATGAGAACGATATGAATGAATGAATGAGAGGAGGAGGTCCGCTGCCCTGAGCGAAATTTCGCATACATTCAGAGTCCATAAATTGCGTGTGAGCATGTCGAGCGAGGAGAGCAAACGACTTTCTGCGACGTGTTCTGAGGGCCTAGTCAAGTTAGGTAGTACGGAGCGTACTCTATATTTTTTAAGGATTTTGAATGTATGGTATGGTGTGTATGCAGGAGTTTTGATTATGGCGTCGCGTCGACTGAGAGCATGGGACAGAGAGCACAGAAAGCGTCTGTTCACCCGTACACTATGTTATTTCATGCCGTCCACAACGTCAACCTTTATCGCTATCAAATCGACATCCCAACATGTACACACAGGATCCCCGCAAGCGCGCCGTCGGCGCGGATCTACAAGCAACAGCCATGCACAATGACCACTTCACTCAAACGACATGCACAACCAGAAAAGAAAAATTTTCAATGGGCTTGTTTCTTCTTCTGATCCCCGAGTAGAAAAACAGACATTTCGTGTGACGGACAGATTTTTAGGATGACCCCCAGCTATAAGACATATCCATGTCAAAAAACTTCATAAACGGTGTTCTGGACCGATATTATTTAAGAAGCAAATTGTCAGCATTTGTTGCAACACGATGACCAACTTCGGAAGATTGAACCGGGGAGGTTCAAAAATTTTTTCGCTTTGTTGAAGAACGAGGTGAATTCCGAAATAGTTGTAATTGGCCGTGTAGAACATGTGAAGGAAAAATTGAGGGTGTGTAGTGTTACATTGCATATTACATCACTACACCCTCATCCTTAAGATGGATTTATGACTTAAAGAAAGAAATTCATCTAAATATAATATTATATTTGCTCGTAACGTAACTACATTCTTAATTTTTATTTTTTTTTTTAGCATATTATTGTGGTATGTTTCAAGCGTACCATTTACTTCTAAAACTGAGTTTACATTTTCTATTCTTACTATTTCATAGGGTCCTTTGTAAGGACTTTGATGTTTCTTTCTACCTTCGTTTTTTATGTACACTAAATCTCCTATCTTAAAATTAGATATATTACAAGCTTTATCATGTATTTGTTTTCTTTTTGTTTTAGCTATATTTATAAGTTTTCTGGCTATTTGTATAGATTTTCTTATTCTAATTTTTAATTCGTTTACGTAATTGTCTAAGTTGTACGTATATTGTTTCCTTTTTCTCAACGATGTCATTTGGTAAGCTTGGAAGTTTGCCAAAAATAAGTTTGTATGGGGTGTTTTGGGTGTTAAGGTGAGGAGTCGTATTGTATTATACGCAAATGCATAGTAAGGTATCCATTTATCCCATTCTTCGTCATTCGCGAAATTTAATAAGAATTCGTTTACTACTACTACTTTGCCTTAACCCCTAGCGGGGCATAGCGCGTCAACTACTCCTGCGCGCCATCGTACTCTGTTCTGGGCAATGGGGCGCAACTCCCCAAAAGACTTACCCAGTACCTGACACTCCTTTGCCACAGATCGACGCCATGTGATTCGAGGACCCCCTCTTGGTCGGCCTTGGTTGGAAATGGGGTTCCATTTCATGGCATGCATAGCAATGCAGTTATCACTCTTCCGCAATGTGTGACCTATCCACTGCCATTTTCGCCTGCGTATCAATTCGTCGATTGGCATCTGACCCGTACGCCGACTTAGCTCTTCATTTGATATTGTTTCGGGCCAGAAAATTCCTAAAATTCGACGAAGACATGAGTTGACGAAAACTTGCAGCTTTCTGGAAACTCCTACGGAAACTTTCCATGTACTGCTCCCATACAAAAGCAATGTCTGATAATGATATGACATATGGGGTTGAAAATATTTGTTGGATTTTTAATCAACTACATACGTTCCGCATGGTTTCACTCAGGAATTCTGTTCCTCTATCGGATCTTAGTATTTTAAAACATCATTCCGGAGTATAAATTGTTCGACAAGAGTGGAAGCAACTGAATCGGCTTCTTTTGTCTCAATGGGATATGCTACAATGAATTTGGTTAGCCCGCACTGAATAGTTAGTATGTAGCGGTATCCATTGGATATCCTGAGGGGTCCTACAGTATCAATCGAAATAATTTCGAAACTTGTATTCGGTGTTTCAGTTATTACTAATTTTTCTTTGATATGTATCGTTTGTTTATTTTGGATACATGATGTGCACTTTGATATAAATGTTTTTACCATGTTATTCATATTTTTCCGTACGTATTTCTGTTTTAACTTAAGTACTGTCTTACGAACTCCCTCCGAAGTGTCCTCCATAAGGTGTGTTACGATATTCTTGAATCAGTTTGGAGTACTGTACAACATCATGCTGCAATTTGGTATACCGGCAAAATTAGTGCGACTGACAAAGATGACGATGACCAACTCCGTCTCACAAGTCAGGATCCAGAATAGACTTACTGATCTATTTGAAATTTGGTTTGAAACAGGGCGATGGACTGGCACCGACGCTCTTCCTAGCACTGGAATACGTTATTCGGGCCATGAATATGGACAACAGCAAGACGCTACTCATCAAGTCGACACAATTAGCAGCGTACGCCGACAACATAAACATCATGTCCCGAAGATTGGCTGACGCAGAAGAACTTCTGCATACGCTCGATACCGCTGCAAAGGAAGTTGGATTACGTATTAACGAGGGTAAAACTAAAATAATGATGCAATCGGTGATAAGGACACCTGCACAACCAAGCATCAATGTGGGGGACCTCAACATCGAGTTCGTGAACAACTTCATTTACCTGGGTTGCAACGAAACGCCAACGCCAACGAAACTGACGAAATCAAGCGACGGATACAGTTAGCTAATAAGACTTTTTTCTCGGTTCTCCCCATAATGAAATCGAAGCATGTGCACAGAAACACGAAGCTCCGCATGTACAAAACCATTATACGACCAGTGCTATGCTATGGCTGCGAAGCATGGACCCTAACTCAAGCCTCCGAAAACACGCTAGACACTTTTGAACGTAAGGTTCTACGGCGAATTTTCGGGGCTGTTTGCGATCGAGATGGATGGCGCATCCGGTACAACCATGAGTTGTATGAAATGTACGATGAGCTGCAAGTCTCGAAAATCGTCAAACTACAACGACTTCAATGGGCAGGGCATGTACAAAGAATGGACGATGATCGCATGCCTAAGAGAGTAATGAATGCAGAACGAGTCGACGGAGCGAGATTGCGAGGACGACCGAGATCTCGTTGGGAGAGCTCAGTAGGTGTGGACGCCGCGCAGCTGCTGGGCTCCCAAAATTGGAGGACGCGGTCACGTGACCGAGATAATTGGAGGACAATGATCCAGGCGGCCAAGGCCCGACGTCGGGCTGTCGCGCCACGATGATGATGATGATCAGACAATCTGGATTGTGAGGAATATCGCTATATCTTACGATGACTTCGTTTTTACATATAACAGTTTGCAATTTTGATGATAGTTTCCCCGACCGTACAAATAAGGTTTAAAGAAATTTATGGCCCAGTGAATGGCTAAAAGTTCATTCTCGATAACGGGTTTATTAACTTCATGCTTGTTTAATGATCTGCTAGCATATGATATCGGTAGATCTGAACCTATTTCACCTTGTGAGAGAATTGCTCCTAATGCAAAGTCTGATGCGTCGGTAGTTAAGACAAATGTCTTGTCAAAACCAAGGTACTGCAGGATGGGTGGATTCAACAATTTCTCTTTAAGCATGTGAAAGCCTTTTGACACTCTTCTGACCAGATGAATGGTTGGTTCTTTTTCAACAAATTACTTGTATTAAGACATTTTGCCGTTTGTGCAAAATTTTGGATAAATCTTCGGTAATAATTGCAAAATGCAACAAATCTTCTCACTTCATCGGCATTCTGTGGAGTTGAATATTTTTTTATTACGTCAAACTTTGATGGGTCTGTTTTGATACCATTATTGGTAATCAAATATCCCAAGTAAACTACTTCTGGTTGTAGAAAGCAGCATTTGTTTGGATTCAGTTTTAGGTTGTACTTTTGTAGTCTTGTGAATACTTTGATTAAGTTTTCGTTGTGGTTCTGTAGACTACATCCAAAAATTATTATGTCGTCGACATAAAGAAATGCGTTGCTATCTAAACCGCTCAATGCGATCGTTAACATGCGTTGGAAACTATTTGACGATATTTTCAATCCAATCCTGAAATCGACTACTAAACGCCATTTTTTACTATCATCGGATCCGTTTTTGGGTACCAATAATAAAGGTGAATTGTATGGGCTTGTTGAGTTCTCGATGATGTTATCATCAAGGAGTTTTTGTACCTGTCTATTAATTTCCTCTTGCTGAGTTTGTGGTAGCCATAGTTATTAATGTAGGTAGGATTGAATGATGATGAATCCGTGACAGTGAGGTTTTGTGTGTAAAAATTGTTCGTAGACAAAGGTTCGTCTTCGAAATTAAAAATACCTTGAAAGTTTTTAAAGATTTCGACGAGAGACTTTTTAGCTTTGTCGTCTGTACTTGTGATGTTCACAGATTTCAAAATTTTCTCAAAGTTATCTGTCTTTGGTGACCTATCAGGTTTGGAAATATAATAGTTGTTCAATGGTTCTGTTTTCAATTCCAGTTTAGGTATTGTAATTTCAAAGTCATTGATGTTCAATATTTTAATATGACTTATGCCTCTGGATGGTACAATTGCATTGGCTACGTATACTCCTTGCGTGATTTCTTCATTGAGTATTACGCTGTCTTCGCTTATTTCAAGATTAATTGGATATATGATCTCAGATCTGGGTGGAATTTTAATTTTCTTTACATTGAGTGGATTCATTTTCAATGTTCAGATAAATTCTTCTTCTTTGAAAATGATAGTAATTGTGAAGGTCTCATAGTCTATATTGCACATATGTTTCTGTAAGAAATCTCTACCTAATATTCCATCTGTTGGAATAGGGAATTCCGTATTTATTACGTGGAAAGTATGGGGTAGACTATATCCATCTAAATCTAAACATATTTTAGAAGTTCCTAGTGAGTGGATTTCTTCATCCGTTATACCGGTTAACTGGCATCTGTTTTCTGCAGTTATGTAAAGTGGTATTGTATCTTTGCAGATTGAAACGTCTGCTCCTGTATCTATTAGGAATGTTAGTTTTGTTCCAGTTGAAATCTTTATTGTTACATAATTTGTAACGTTTTCGGAGATTCTAAATATTTTGAGTTTTTCTCCGGAGTGAAATGATTTTGTTATATAGTTCCTTACATTTCTGTCTCCGGATCTGATCCGTTTATCTGATTGGCATTTATTTGTCGAATGTTCGAGGGTGGATTTCCATTATTGTTGTTTCTATTATTAGTTATTTCTATTATTGTTGGAGTTATTCGAGTTGATATTCCTATTATTCTTATTGTTGTGGTGATTTGAGTTATCAAAACTGCTATTTTGATTCCTCGAATTGGAGTTCCTATTGTTGTTGTTATTCCTATTGTTATAATTTGGGTTATCAAAATTTCTATTTTGATTGCTCGAATTGTAGATCCTATTGTAGCTATTGCTATCCCTATTGTTATTTCTATTATTGTTATAGTTCTTATTTTGGTTATTAGTATTTCTGCTATTTGACCCATTCCCTTTGTTAAGATATAGTATTTTATTACTTTGGTTGGATTTCTCCAGTTCCATAGCTAAATTTGTTGCTTCAGAAAATGTTTTAGTTTGTGATGCAATCACGGTGTGTCTCAGATGGTCGCCTAGTCCATTTTTAAATATATTAAGGGGTTAGGTGTCATTCATCTTTGCGACTACTAATTTCTCAGATTCTGTGGCTGAGTTTCCTAAATCCTTTACTTGTAGATTATTTAGTTCTGAAATTAGGGATAATATTTTTTCACTGTAAGCATGGATATTCGACTGTTTTTGCATATTGGTGATTAATGCAGTATGAATTTTTGGAATTGTCAGGTTGCATTTGTATCTATTCCTAAGAGCTGTTTGCAGTTGTGTGAAAGTTGAAGGTATGGTTATCGAACCTATTGCAGTATTTACTGCTTGGCTTAGACGAATATGATACGCAAACTCGATTAGTTTATTTTCTTCACTATCGTCTAATCCTGTCCTTAAAATCTAGATGATTTTCAAGAATGAATCGAGTTCTTGGTATTTTCCTGAGAATGTGGGAATTGCCTTTAGGGCGTTTTCTATATTTAAAGATCCCATGTTGTACGCTTTTAGCTGGTCTCGCAATAATTGCTCGGTTTTTAAATAGTTTGATTTGTATTCAATTTCTAGACTAACAATATCCTGAGTTTTTTGTATTTTTTCAAATTTTCTATGCAATTGGCCTAACAGTTCTAATTTTTGCAAGATAGTCTTTTTAGAGTATATCCTCTTGGGGTTTTTAATAAGAATAGTTAGAATTCGACTAATTTCCTTTACTAATGTCTGCATTAGTGATTTAATTGACGAAATGGATCAGCGAATAGTTAGTGAAAATCATTTCTTGTCATGGTTACAATTACATATCGAACGACATCGTCTGAGAGGAACATCATGGATACAATATAAGATATGAGAGAAAAGAATTTTTGTTTTCGCTAATTTCTTATAATTTTGAGAAATATTTCTACTGTTATCTCATCTTTAAATACAAAATAGTTCAATAGCTATATCTTAGCACAACATCCTTATAATTTCAGAAGATAGAAGAAACAGAATCTAACTTATACAGAATATCTCAAAATGGATATTTTCACATAAACACGATAAAAGTATCGAATCAAAATCAACACATATTTTAAAATCGACTAGTTCCGGAAAAAATGTTGGTCGTGAAATTTTAAATTTAGTTAGTCCTTTCATCAAATGTATACTTAATTGATTCATAATTAAAATTTTCTTTTTATATCTTTCTTTCTTTTTTTTGTAATAGTAGCAATAGAAGGGTACAAGGGGTCGCCTTTTTCCGTCAAGAAGCAATCGATTTTGTCACGTTTAGAACAGATTAAAGTGGCTACGATAGGTACTGATGCAGTAACTCCCCCAATGGCGTGTTTATGTGTTGAGTTTTTTTGAATCGTTCCCGATCGCCAAAGCTTCGAGCTTTTGCCATCATTGAATCTCTGTTGTTCCTTTCGCTTCTGCATGAAATCTTCTTCAATCGCCTCTTTTTCTTTTTCATTTAGGTCCGAGTTGGGCAGGATCGCCATGTAGAACATGTAGAACATGTCTTTTTCCTCACCAATACATTTTGGCATTATACTTCATTGTACCGTAGTCCATCATTATGGAAACGTAAGATGGGGTAGAGAGAGAGAGAAAAGGAAAGGATTAATACATGGTCGGCACGACTTCTGGATGCCTTGTGACCGCTATGATCGAATGCCCATTAATTAGGCATACGATCTTCTGAACAGATTTGTCCATTGATTAGGCATCTGATCGACTATTACCTGATTGCCCTTCGAATAGGCACGAGTAATAACACTGGTGAAGTCGCCTAACAACTGTGTCTGTATTCTAAAATGTTCATTCTTATATACTAAATTTCACTAAGCCTAAGTAATAAACTAACATAGTTTATTATCCTATCTTAATCCTAGTTCAATCCATGGACCATGTCCTAGGTTGTAAACTCGCAGTATTGGGTCAACTCATAACCACATAAATATTCCTATGTCATAGACATGATGACATGCACGTAGAAATTACCCATGTATGCAGAGTGCATTGAAGGTGTCAAGTGACATGTTGTAATGACCACCAGTTCACACTTTTTTTTGGGTCATTCAAATGTCTAGACATAAGGAAACGCTTTATGAGTTTGGTCCAAAGGAAAACTTGAGGGTGTGTAATGTCACCACCCACTGACGATCTCGAACTCGAACACGAACCTGGTACAAGTGGACCGGTTTTCTTCACATGTATGTGAAGTGTGTGTGTCAGAGAATATTTGTACCAGGTTCGTGTTCGAGTTCGAGATCGACAGTGGGTGGTGACACTAAGTGTCAGAGAACATTTGTACCAGGTTCGTGTTCGAGTTCGAGATCGACAGTGGGTGGTGACACTAAGTGTCACCACCCACTGTCGATCTCGAATACATTGCACATTACATCACTACAGCTGGCCGGCGCATGTTTTACACAATAGCGCAAAATATGGCATCGACCAATTTGGTTACTTTGACATCAATGCCTTGTCTTCAAACCGTTTCAACACATTTCAAAAAAACTTCTTTTAATTCTTCTGTCCTCACTGTGTAGAACAGCAGAATTAAAATAATTTTGTAAATACGCCGAAGTAACGTATAAGCTCTTACTATGTCATTCTAGGACTCGGTGGCTAAGCTTGTAACCAGCAGTCCAACGCATTTTATCGTTGTTTCCCGCATTGAAATCATATTTAACGTCAATTGGCAAGCTTCCAAAATTTTTTAAAAACTTTTAATTAAACAATTTTGCCAAGCTTTTCCTGATTTTCGTGCAATCCTACATGCTATTTTTTCATATAAAATTAGCAGAAATTGAAAGGCAAGAAAACAGTATTTTGTAAATTAAATATATCATCGATTCAATTGCTCATTCTTTGCGGGAAAGAATTGATCAACTTAATCAAAAAAGTGCAATGATTTCAAGGATAGTGTCTTTTCGGTATCGGTTCAAGAAGAAGCTCTTGAATTCTTATCGGAATGGAGCACTTCACTTTCCGAATTTCAGGGTTTCAATTGGCATAGCTTCAGTTCCGATCCCTTCCGAAAAATTCAATACCTTCATATTTGTGATTCATTGCAATTTCTGAAATAAATAATATGTATTTTGATCGATGATGAAAAAATATCTGATCTCCTGTTTAATTTGAATTCTTTTTCATACCTAAAGAGAGAAAAACAAGCAGATTTTTCCAAACAATCTTGCAATGCCCAGCTTCGTCAATTTTTCGCGCCAATTCAAATATTGTTTCTTCTTCTGAAATTTAAAAAATTTACCAGTTTTTAGGGTTTTGTAGTAAAAACAAAACCCTTATGAAATCCATCCGTCCGTCTATCCATGAAATATCTCACAAACCGCTGAAGCTACATGCATGAAATTTGATGGAAATATGTAGAAGTACCATAATTCTCTGGAAAAAGCGATGCATCGCAATAGGTCAACTTTAAAGGGGAAATGAAAGTCAACAGTTTTTTCCATATAGAGGCGAAATTAAGGTAAGGTAGGTTTTATCGAGCATAGGCAAGTGAGGTGGTGTGAGAAAGGTAATGTTGAGTACATTCCATTTTTGCGCATTTTTTTGAAATTTGGAGAAAGGAGAACAGTGGGGGAGGAGAAATATTAGTTTGTAATTTCTCCCACTCCCATTGAATTTCGAGACCGTTATACTTAGAATTATAAAGACTTACAGGAAGGTAGGGTTCCGAATAGCATACAAAATGGAAAATAATGGAATTTGTATATATTCTCAGAATAGGTTCATCATCATCGTGGCGCGACAGCCCGACGTCGGGCCTTGGCCGCCTGGATCATTGTCCTCCAATTATCTCGGTCACGTGACCGCGTCCTCCAATTTTGGGAGCCCAGCAGCTGCGCGGCGTCCACACCTACTGAGCTCTCCCAACGAGATCTCGGTCGTCCTCGCAGTCTCGCTCCGTCGACCCGTTCTGCATTCATTACTCTCTTAGGCATGCGATCATCGTCCATTCTTTGTACATGCCCTGCCCATTGAAGTCGTTGTAGTTTGACGATTTTCGAGACTTGCAGCTCATCGTACATTTCATACAACTCATGGTTGTACCGGATGCGCCATCCATCTCGATCACAAACAGCCCCGAAAATTCGCCGTAGAACCTTACGTTCGAAAGTGTCTAGCATGTTTTCGGAGGCTTGAGTTAGGGTCCATGCTTCGCAGCCATAGCATAGCACTGGTCGCATAATGGTTTTGTACACGCGGAGCTTCGTGTTTCTGTGCACATGTTTCGATTTCATTATGGGGAGAACCGAGAAAAAAGTCTTATTAGCTAACTGTATCCGTCGCTTGATTTCGTCAGTTTCGTTGGCGTCTCTTGACAGGTTGCAACCCAGGTAAATGAAGTTGTTCACGAACTCGATGTTAAGGTCCCCCACATTGATGCTTGGTTGTCCAGGTGTCCCTGTCACCGATTGCATCATTATTTTAGTTTTACCCTCGTTAATGCGTAATCCAACTTCCTTTGCAGCGGTATCGAGCGTATGCAGAAGTTCTTCTGCGTCAGCCAATCTGCGGGACATGATGTTGATGTCGTCGGCGTACGCTGCTAATTGTGTCGACTTGATGAGTAGCGTCTTGCTGTTGTCCATATTCATGGCCCGAATAACGTATTCCAGTGCTAGGTTGAAGAGCGTCGGTGCCAGTCCATCGCCCTGTTTCAAACCAGTGCGTGTTTCAAATAGATCAGTAAGTCTATTCTGGATCCTGACTTGTGAGACGGAGTTGGTCATCGTCATCTTTGTCAGTCGCACTAATTTTGCTGGTATACCAAATTGCAGCATGATGTTGTACAGTACTCCACGATCGATACTGTCGTATGCCTGCTTGAAGTCGACAAAGATTTGGTATACGTTTACGTTGTATTCCCAGCACCTCTGGAGTATCAGTTTGATTGAGAAGAGCTGATCGGTTGTGGAGCGACCAGGTCTGAAACCGCTTTGATATTCGCCAATGAATCGTTCTGTACGTACGTACGGTTTTATTCTATTTTCCAGAATTTTCGTCAAAATTTTATAGGACGTACAAACTAGTGAGATGCCCCTGTAATTCTCACACCGCAGTTTATCTCCCTTTTTATGAATTGGACAGATGATGCTTCTGCGCCAATCGTCTGGGATCTCCTCGTTTTCCCATACTCGCAGGAGTAATTGATGTATGGCATCAACTAGACTCGTTCCACCGAATCTTAGCAGTTCAGCTGGAATCTCGTCAGCGCCCGGCGCTTTATTTCGTTTTAGTGACCGCAACGCGAGATCAACTTCCTCTACTGTCGGGGGTTGAATGGGTGGGCCTAGATCAATAATATCGTCGAGAGCCTCCCGTGTGGGGATGTTAGATGGTCGGTTTAGAAGCTCTTCAAAATAAGAGGCCCATCGTTTGTTAATACCATCGGTGTCGCTGATGATGTTTCCATCCTTGTCCTTACAGAGGCTAGTCCTGGGTTGGTAGCCGTTCTTAATTGTATTTACTAGTTTGTACGCTTGTCTGGTGTTCCTATTAGCTAAGTTTTCGTTTATGTTCAGCAACTGCTCGTCAAAGTATTTACGTTTCTTACGTCTAATTATTCTATTCGATATTCGCCGTAGCTCGTCATATTTTTCTCTTCTGGCTCATGGAGGCTGTGGCCTCCAGTGGTCCCCCGATGCCAACTTTCATTTCCGACTTTCGCGTTAAAGTCTCCCAGCAGCAATTTGACGTCGTTTGTTGGAAGTGAGTCGAAGAGAGTTTCAAGGCGGGCATAGAACTCGTCTTTTACTGCGTCTTCTTTAACTTCAGTGGGGGCATGCACATTGATGAGCCAGAGATTGAAGAATCGAGTCTTGATGCGAATCGCACACGGCCGTTCATTTATGGGTTTGAAGTCAGTAATATGCGGTTTGAGGTGATTGTTCACTATAAATGCTACTCCAAACTCCTTGCGGCCCGATGGTTTGCCACTTGTAAAAATTGTGTGCGATTTCTTGTCATTGATCTCGCTGCCAAGCCAATTTGTTTCCTGGACTGCAGTAATGCTCAGTTTGTACTTTTCGACCTGTTGAAGGAGGGCCTTCTCGGCCCCCGGTTTGTTCAGGGCGCGTACATTCCAGGATCCGAAAGAATAATCCTTTATTCGTTTGCGTGGTCGTCGTTGTTGATCCGTCCAATCCGAGGCTTTTGTTCCAGGTTTCTTGACATGGAGTGGTTTTTACAAGGACGAGTTGTCAGCACGTCGCTTAACCCCATTCAGGGGATGGCCTCGGAGATAGCTGCTTCAGATGGTTTAATAAACGTGCTGGAGCCCACATAATTATGTAGCAGGTCCAACTACGCAAGTCATTCCATCCTACTAGACCTGAGACGCTTAGGTGTTCGTCAGCCATTCAGGCTACAGCTATCTGCCTTTTCCAAACTGTCTTATCGCTAAGACATTGGCCGTCAGCGAATTGATACACTGCCGTTACCAGGGGGCGCCCACGCGGAGGACTATGGAAAAGGTCTTTGCCCCCCCTCAGAATAGGTTAATAATAGTTTATTTCTACAGTTATAGTTGGCACACCCCTGCATTCCTTAAACACGTTCGAGGTCAAAAGTACTGATGGCCAACGATAACCAACACCTTAGGCAATAATATATTCTAAGTTTCGTTGCAATCACGTAATATGAATTGGCATGTAAGATGTAAGTGGGCAAAACATTTTAATTATGTTTTTTTTTATCCATCTGAGTGGTATCAAGAAGATCAAGGAGCCGATAATTATATACCAAAATAAGCGCTTGCTACAAAACCTTCGGATTGCGGGCGTAGCTCTTTATATTCCGGTTTAATTTCTTTTTATTCCGGGGCACAATGCACTCAACAGAGTGTCGAACAAAGTCGTCTGGCAGTTAAAACAGTTCGAATTATTCAGAGCCGTCGAGGGGGGAGGGAAGGGGCGAAACGCCCCGGGCCCGTGTTTTTCTCGACGGCCCGAAAATTTGAAAAATTGAAAAAAGTGAAAAAAAACGTATCAGCGCACTGAACTTTTTTTTCGCCCCTTGCCCTTTCATACATACCACTCTGACGTACTGAGCTACCGGTCCATATGGGCCCCTACAAAAAAAAAAACCTACGCTTTGACCTTTTGTTTTTTTTGTTCATTGAGCTACCGGTCGCCATATATGGGCCCCTACAAAAGTTGAGTACCGGGCCCGGGAGGGGGGAGGGGGGCGGAAGGGACGAAACGCCCCGGGCCCGTGTTTTTCTCGGAGGCCCGAAAATTTAAAAAAAAAACCTATCTATGCACTGAGCTTTTTTTTTGTTTTTATTTGTTGCTCCTTGCCCTTTCATACCACCCTAACGCACTGAGCTATCGGCCATACATATATGTATGTGACCCCAAGTTGAGTAATTTGAAAAATAAAAAAAAAAAGAAAAACGTATCTACGCTTGGAGCTTTTTTATACCCTAGACTTTTAGTACAGGGTACGAGTATATTGTTTTTGTCACGATGGAAATGTGTAACACCTTAAAGGAGGCTCCGGAGGTATAGCAATGTATATATATAAATGATCAGGGTCACCTCCTGATTCGATTGTCTGTCTGTCTGTCCGTCCGTCTGTCTGCCTGTTCGCACGATAACTTTCGATAGAATGAAGCTAGAGCCTTGAAATTTTGGTCAGATGTTGGAAGTGTGATCTAGTTGGTTGGTATTGAAAATAAGTATAATCAGGCCAAGAGAACGCCTACCTCCCCTACATATGTAAAATAAATAAATGTACTTATAACTCCCGATTAAATAAACGTGAAAAGCTCTAGCTTTGGTAGATTGCTCATGAGGGTAATCTTATACTCCCCTGGAAAAATAAAATCGATCCGTTGAAAACTAACAGTAATTTTCTTACAAAGAGCCCCGTACTAACCTACTTTTCAGGTTTTTTGTCCATAACTCTTGAACCAATTGACGTAGACAGCTGATTTTTGGCATGTAACCCTGAGGTGAGAAGCTGTTTAGGCTTTAGTAAGTTGGGCATAATCAGATCAAAGGAACGCCTACCTCCCCAATAAAATTAAAAAAATTAAATATTATTTTAATTACGATAACTTTCGATAGAATAACACTAGCGAGTTGGAAATTTGGCAAAACGTTGGTAGTAAAATCTAGTTAGTTGGCATTAAAAATGGGCAAAATCCGACCCAAGGAACCCCTACCTCCTTTACAAATGAAACTTCAAATAAGCCATAACTTTTGATAGAATGAAGCCAGCGACTTGAAATTCTGGTCAAATGTTTGAAGTGAGATTGAGTTAGTTGGCATTAAAGATGGCTTAGATCCGACCTAAGGAACCCCTACCTCCCCTAGAAATGAAATTTTAAATAAGCGATAACTTACGACAAAATAGAGCTAGCGACTTGAAATTTTGGTCAAATATTTGTAGTAGGATTCAGTTGGCTTATACTGAAAATACGTAAAATCCGACCAATGAAACCCCTGCTTCCCCTACAAATGAAACTTAAAATAAGCGATAACTTTCGATAGAGTGAAGCTAGAGATCTGACATTTTTTTTTATGTTTGTAGGGTGATCTAATTGGTTGGTGGCAATGATGGGCAAGATCCGATCCAAGGAACCTCTCCCACCCCTACAAGTTAAACTTCAAATAAGCGATAACTTTCGATAAAATCAAGCTAGTGACTTGAAATTTTGGTAAAATATTTGTGCTGGGATCTAGTTGGTTGTTATTAAAAATGCGCAAGATTCACCAAACGAAACCTCTACCTCCCCTACAAGTGAGACTTCAAATAAGCAATAACTTTCGATAGAATGAAGCTAGCGACTTGAAAACTTCGACAAATATTTGTAGAATGGGTTAGTTAATTGATTTTTAGAATGGCCAAGATCCTCCTGAATGTGTGCCAACCTCCCCTTTAAACTGGCCATATAGGAAACTCACTTTTAATGCATATGGTCATTGTCAATTGGTACTTTTGGTACCACCACTAGGTCTGTACAAGTGTAGGGTATTTACGCTTCGATTTTTTTTGTTCATTGAGCTACTGGTCGCCATAAATGGGCCCCTACAAAAGTTGAGTACCGGGCCTGGATTTTCTCTCGACGGCCCTGGAAGTATTGCAATGGTTCATTTCAATGTCAACCAAATGCCTTACGAAGATTTTTCCAAATATCTCTTAGTATCACCACAGACTGTCGAACTCAAACACGAACCTGGTAGAAATTAACCGGTTTTATTCACGTTTATGTGAGATGTGTGTGTGTCAGAGCACATTTGTACCAGGTTAGTTTTCGAGTTCGACAGTGTGTGGTGACACTTACTTTTCAATCAATAAAAGCCTATTCTAAAAATTGCATAGCGTTACATACTTTTATACCCTTCACGGATGTGATGGGGTATATTAACTTTGTCAGGAAGTTTGCAACGCAGAGAAGGAAGCATCTCAGACCATATAAACTATATATGTACAATATATTCTTGGTTAGTATGATGAGACGAGTCGATCAAGCTTCATCCGTCTGTCCGTTTGTCTGGCTATCCGTCTGTCTGTCTGGTTCTATGCAAACTAGTCCCTCAGTTCTAAAGCTTTCGCACAAAGACTTTTTTCTATTGCACGCTGAAAATATGTCGGAACCAACGGAATCGGACAACTACGTCATATAGCTGCCATAGGAACGACCGGTCAAAAAATTCGTCTATGTGAGAAAAACTTTTTTATTTCTGAAGATATCAGATTTCACACTAATCAATAGTATCTTTAGTCAAATCACTTTCCCGAATTTGGTTGAAATCGGACTACTCTATCATATAGCCGTCATAGGAACAACCGTTCCAAAAGCAAGTTTTTGTTAAAAAAAACTTTTTTATTTCTGAAGATATCTTTACAAAATTTCATGTTATTCAATCATATTGACTGCCAAACCACGTTATTAAATTTGGTTGAAATCGTCCAATTATTTCATATACCTCTCATAGGAACAGTGAAATCGGAAAAAGTTTTACTACTAATTTCAAAGTAGCAAATGCACCATAAGTCACAACGAAGGTATGATATCATATCTTCGCCAACCTTGTTTTGTTTAGATTAGGTTTTTTATAGGCCTTGAAACACGCGCTCACACAAATGAAAGGGCGAGTTGATATCAACGAACTCTTTTCGTTTCGTATGTGTCCTGGGGCCCTATCACGTAATTCGATTCGATTGAAAAAGCTATCGAAACGATCAAAGTTGCATCGTGTAAATCGATATCGAATTTCCCTTATTGAAAGTCATCGAATATTCGACTCGATTAGAAAATCGCCGTATCACACAATTCGATTGTTTGGGAAAATTTGGCATTTGCAATCGAAAATTGTTTCGATAGCAAATTAAATTCAAAATATTCGTACTGCGTATTATAGATTGTGTTGACGATGTAAGTATGATTATCTATATATTTCTTGTGAATAAATAAATAATTTTATTTATAACCTCAGGGGAAAAACACAAACTTTGCGCAATACAACGCGCTTGTGGAGCACATGGAGAAGAGTACAAATTTAGCCTGCGGTATCATTCATGCAAAAGACGATAGGGCCTCTGCTGCTCACGAATAGAGAGCTTATTTCAAGTATAACACAAAAAAGAAGTTGGCAACAAAGTGCGGAATAGGAGGAACACCAGTGCAGCAAGGAAGTGCCGCTTTCTGAATTGAAGATGAGGGTCTTCAAGTCATTAAATACTAGCGGAACAATAGAACCTGAAGGACGGACTTTCTGCGAAAAAGTGTGTTTTTTTGTTTTTATTGTATTTCATTTGATCAATAAATTAACTGCATTTAAAAATGTTCGTCATAAAAAGAGTTTATCAAGTTTTTTTTGTAAAGTTTCCCTCTGTAGTATCTTCTTCCTCTTCTACATCGTTATTGTAACCTTCCACCAATTTTAAAGAACGATCAAATGGAATAATCTAACATATTATTATATTGTGCAGCGCACAGCACCCATTTACAATAAGTGATATTCATGTTAGTTTATTGGCGAAAAATGACGATGTTTTTCGTGTAAAATATGTATATTTAAAATGTGCTTTCTGCAACCCGTTGGTCCTTTGAATAAGGCTTTTCGGCTCGAAATGCTTCCCGTTGAAGTGTGATTCCCGACTTCCTTCAGCAGTTGAAAAAACTCGCTTGTTTCCTCAAAATAATTTGAGAAAACTGTAGAGTAGATAATTTGCTTCAGCGTGGCGATCGTTTTTATTGTTCATTATAAAAATAGCTTCGATGGCAGATCGAGTGGATCTTATGCATCACGTAATCTCCTTCCTCCGACACTCATCTGACCGCGCTCTTCTTTCAGCATCAGATAAAATTCTTCAGTGCTATAAATCCTAATATTTTGCACTTTAAGTTATTATTATATTATTCTGGGGGATAGCCGAAGCATACCAATAACGTTTGGGTCCCTTTTCGCCCCGTCCCGGTCATCAGTGGCTTCCAGATGTCGACTGATAGTTGTCGATCTCTTTCTTCATCACTGAGTCCCGTGTTATTGCTGAGTTCACTCATGGCTTCCACACTTATCGTGTGCCTGCCTGTGATCCTCAACCTCGTGCTAGCCAGTGCTGGACATTCGCACACAATGTGTGCTGCCGTCTCAGCCTCCTCCAGGCATAGCCTGCAAACGTCATCTTCCCCGATTTTCATCTTGGCCAGATGAGCCTTAAAATTACCATGCCCTGTGACCAAGGCAGTTATCCAGCTTAGGGTACTCCGTTTATAACTGAGTACCTTTCTCGCTTCCCTGCCTGAAGGGCTGGTCATTGCATTCCGAGCTTGTTTGCAAGTGACTAGCTCCTGCCATCTTTGTCGATGCATGGAGTCCATCCACTCCCCAACCTTCGCTCAAATCATGCCGTTCCCCAGAGCAACTCTGGGTTCTGGGCCAATGAAAGTTGCCGCAGATCCCTGTTTTGCTAGGGCATCCGCCGCCTCATTTCCTGTTGTACCTATGTGTCCTTTTACCCACATCAGCGTAACCTCATTTCCTGAGGCACACGTGTTGAGCTTCCGGACACATTCTAGTACCAGTTTAGAGTTTATGTTCGTCTGCTGCATGCGTCTGATCACCGATTGGTTGTCCAGTACAATAAGGATTTTCTTCCCCCGCACCTGACCTTCAAGCAGGTGGTCCAACGCATGCAACAAGCCAAGCATCTCTGCCTGGTATACGGACCCATACTCTCCTAGACTAAGCGCACATGCTAGGTTTAGCTCTTCAGAGTAAACCCCCGCCCCCGCTTTACCGTCCATTAAAGAGCCATCAGTAAAAATGCTGATGTCATTGTACATACACTCATTGTGTATGTTTCCATCTGCAATGTGAGTCTTGTGTAGTCTTTCAACTACCTTACGTCTACTCATGCCTTCTACCGGCATTAGAGTCTCCCTGACCTCATCATGAATAATGTCTAGGATGCTCTTATGACCGCTGCTAGTTCCAAAGCGATGCCACATGGCATCCCTTTCCATGCGTATTGCCGAAAGCGCCGCCGTTTTCTTTATAAATAAGTCCAACGGCGGCAGTCCCAGCAATGTCTCCATTGCTCGCGTTGGTGTGGTGCGCATTGCACCACATATGCTTACGCAAGCTATCCTTTGTACCCTATCCAGCTTCTGCTTTGTGGTATTCTGCATGGCTTTTGGCCACCATACCACTGATGCGTAGGCTAGAATGGGTCTTACCATCATTGTGTAAATCCAGTGTGTCGCTTTAGGTGAAATTCCCCACCTACGAGCACACACTCTCTTACATTGATGCAAAATCCTTTTCGCTTTTTGGATCTTTTCATCAACGTGAACATTCCAAGTTAGTTTCGCATCTAAGGTAACTCCTAGATGCTTCACTTCCTTGGACACCTTAATTTCCGAACCAAAGAGCCGTAAAGGAGATCTCTATGTCTTTCCTCTTACGAGTAAAAAATCATAGTGTTTGATTTACTAGCGTTTATGGTTAGCTCTTGCTCATTACACCATTCTTCGGTTACTTTGAGAGCTTGTCCCATGCAACCTAGAATTGTGTCCATGAACTTTCCACTGACCGTGAGTGCCAAGTCATCGGCGTATCCTACAGTGTGTACGCCCATCGAGTCCAGCTTCCAGAGAAGACTGTCCACGGTGATGTTCCACAGTAGAGGCGAAAGAACACCTCCTTGTGGGCATCCTCGGACTACCTTACCCCGTATTCTGTCACATCCACTGCTAAGATTTACCGCCCTCTGCTTAAGCATAGATCCGATCCACTTAATTATAATATAATCAACCCCCCGCTCAGTCAGGGCGTTCCTTAGTTTGGTAAAGGAGATTTTATCAAAAGCACTTTAAGTTACTGTGTTTCAAATACGCGATATTATAACGCACCACTTGACTAATTAAAAAAGATGCTACCGAAAAGCTGTTAGAAACTTATGATAAAATAATTTTGTTCATTATAGTCCGGGAGTCGACCGAGTGTTGACTTACCCTCATCAAATTTTCCTGCAGGAGTGTAATTAGATTATACATTTGGTATGTGCATTCACGGAAGTAATTAGCGCGTACAAACAAACTTATTCGACTCACCAGCTTTCGCGAGGCAAGATTGGTTTGTGGTCCTATCATGTGATTCGAATCGAATTGCTTGCGAAAAGATGAAAATAGTACAATGTAACCTGAAAACTAATTTCTCCATTGCAATAATCTCGATGTATTTGATACGAAATTTTCAATTGGAAGCGAATGCTTGAAGCTTTTTGAAATTGATGAATTTGTTTGCGACTTACATGGTACCATTTTCAAGCCCAAGGGTTGTTTATCGACCCCGAATATCATCTTTGCGGGCAGGATTAATATTCCGTGAATGCACATACCAAATCTATAATCTAATTACAGTCCTGCAGGAAATCGCGATGAGAGTAGTCCACACTCGATCGTCTACTACTTACAATTTTGATGTCATATGGAGTGGATCTGATGCATCTCGTAACCTTCTGCGAACAACACTCTTATATTGCCGTGTTTCAATTACCGACTGATAAGTTACGAGTACTTGAAGTCATTTTAGTCAACTGTCAAACGTATATTAATTTATTAAAAATCCTCGTGGTTTCCAGGGAAATTTTCACATTGCATCAGGCAATGCAATTCATTCGATATGACCGAGTTACATGATACGGAATTGCAATCGAATCGGATTCGATGGTCGAATTATCTTTCGATACGAATCGAATTACATGATAGGGCCCCTGAGTTTCGACCTTACCCATCTGGTAACCCTATTCAACACTGTTTAAAGTACTGTTCTCACGAACTGATTCGTGAACTTTTTGTGTCTCGGCTAGTCTGTTTCAACAAAAATCGACTAATGGGAAAGTGGCTTTAGCACCACCCGCTGACAGCTTTTTCCAGTCAGGCTGCTTTGGTGCTCTTACAAATGATCAACTTCACTGGCCAAAGTGAAACGGAAACCTACAAAATATATTTTAGGCACTTTCAGAATCTGGGTTGAGAAGATCCGCTCTTGATAAAACGTTCATAAAGAACCTAATTTGGTACGTAACTTCCTTGGGAAAACGGAACCCTCGGAATAAAGCGAAACGGAAACTCAATTTAACCTAAGACTACAGAGCAGACCGTTCTAATAATTTATACTTTTCTGGTTTTTCCTGTAAAATAATTTTCAAAATATTTTTGTTTCCCAAAATTATCCAATAAAAGAGCAAAAGCAAATACTACCTATGTACTCACCTGCAAAATTGGAAGGAAAAAACAAAGAAATTGACCAAACATCCAATTTTGTACTAGAAGAACCATTAAACTGATTGGTAAAACGATGGAGCATTGAATAAAATAACATAGGGCGAGGTTAATTATGAATGCATGTGTCACGTCCTTATAAAGGCGATGGACCAGCGCGTAGGTGATTATAGCAATGTTCATAACTATTCCAACTATCGATAAAACCCCATACTGAATAACAAAAAGCATATAAATCGACCGAATACTGGGCTTGAGTATTGGGTCATTAAATTGTTCGAATCCTGTGGTATCGTTTTCATAACCGGCGATTATTCTGGCGATTATCACAAGATATTTGTCAGGGACGTCTTTCAGCCTTGCATCAATATCTAACGTTGACATTTTCGAGCACTCCTGGAATGAGAATATAAATTTTATTATGCTAATTGTTGTATTAGTAGAATCTTATTTGCTTTGCTATTAATTCTTCAATAAAATACAAAATACATTTATACTATAGGTTAGGTTAATTGCGGCATTTCCGCTTTGTGTCGTCCATTTCCGCTTTAGGTGGTAAGAACGTACAACCCACACAGGGAAATGTGTAAGTCCTAAAGCGGGAATTTCTTGAGTTTTGTGCAAATTTTCTGTAATGAAATGGAAAGAATTCTCCAATTAATGCGAAATCCATTCCGAATTAACGGTTGAAAATTTGAATTGGTCCGAATTGTAAAGGCAAACGTAATAGGGGGATTCACACTCCCTGTCGTAAATATCGTAAACGTTGTATTCGTCGTAAACTTCTGCCATCCCCATAGAAAAATGACAGAAGTTTACAACTTAACGACAAATACGACGTGGGCATAAGTCCCCCTAATTTACAAATATTATATTCGTTTTTAGAAGGAGATTTTTTGTATGAAAATCGAATCTGCTTCTGCTTATAATTGAAATTTGTATATCTTTGCCGTCATCGGCGATTTGACTCCATTACGAACGGATCCAGTTTTGAAAGAAAAGAAAAATCGCCTTCCGGTGAGTGAAAATTTGTTGTATTTGAGGAAATATTGCCGCACTCACGGTGGTATTGTTTTTTTAGTAAATGCAGCAAGCTTTTGCCTATAGGACTGACTGACTGAAAAAATTTCGAAACAAAATTATCTATGCTGCTAGAGCAAAAAAATCTACGAAGAGCGCCTCCTATAATGTAGGGGACAAAGTGGATTGTGTACCACTTCAGGAGTTGAGTTTTCGGCTCCTTAAAGTGAAGACCGCGCCAAGTAAAATTCGAAAATTTTACACAAAAGGCATAGATTTGAAGCGGCCTCATCTATATGCTTGCAACGAAGATGGCGGCCGCGGTTTAACAAGCGGTTTGAACAGGGGCACCCGCTGTCTATAAAGCCTAACAAGCGGCAGCCGCCGCGGTTTCCAAATTTACATTGTACTTAAATACAATGTAAGCCGCTTGTTGAACTGCAGCTTCTAAACAGCACCTTACCACGTGATTAAGCCTGAAATTTTACTTTGCGGTTTTCTGCAGGAAGAGCAATCCCGCAAAAAAACGCATTGTCGCAGAAAAAGATGAGCGCGTACATTCAAATGGAACGCTTTACACTTAGTTACGAAAACGCTGCAGCTTCCTGCCGCAATCGGGAATGGTTTTGCTGCAGCAAGTTCAACAACAGCGAGAAGACTTCTCCCGCAAAAAAAAAACGCAGTGAGAAGATGAACACACGGTGGTATATGAAACGCATTACATCTTCCGTTTTTTGGTTCAACTAGAGCACTAAATAGAGGTACAGTCGACGCCATTTTGTTGACGACGAATGGAGAGTGACAGGCATGTACACATGACAGTTTCCAGCTGTCAACATTAGTGCTGTCCGCTGTAGTCAATGCAGGCGAAGTCTCCATTCGATGTCAACAAAATGGCCGCGAGCGTACTCTCCTTTTTAGAGCCTTAATTCAACGATATAATAGAAACGCATGCACCCAGTGACGAAATTCATGCGGTGCATCCATTGAGGACTGGCTGAAATTGTATCAGCCTTGCCTCCCGCTTCCTCCGGTACGGCTAGCTTGCCGAAGGTATGCTTCTATGTGACTTATGGTGCATTTGCCACTTTGAAAATAGTAGTAAAACTTGTTCCGCTTTCACTGTTTTTATGAGAGGCACATGAAATAATCGGCCGATTTCAACGAAATCTAGGAACGTGGTTGTCAATATGATTGAATAATATGAAATTTAGTAAAGATATCTTCAGAATTAAAAAAGTTCTTCTAACAAAAACGGTCGTGCCTATGATAGAGTAGTCGAATTTCAACCAAATTCGGGAATGTGATTTGACTAAGGATACTACTGATTAGTGTGAAATTTGAAATAAAAAAATGTCAATAGAAATAAAAAAGTTTTTCTCACAAAGATGAATGTTTGGACCGGTCGTTCCTATGGAAGCTATATGACGTAGTGGTCCGATTTCGTTGGTTCATATATAAAGCGTGCAATAAAAAGAAAGTTTTGTAAAGAATTTCAGCCTGATAGCTTTAAAACTGAGGGGCTAGTTTGCAAAGAACCAGACAGACGGACAACGCTTAACCGACTCGTCTCATCATACTGACCAAGAATATATGTAAATAGTTTATATAGTCGGAAATGATTGCTTTTGTGCGTTGCAAACTTCATGACAAAGTTAATTAATATACTCTATCACATCAGTGAAGGGTATAATGAAATCCCACCTGAAAAAGAAAGCCTTTGATCAATGCATCCCACCAATCATGCCCTATGGCTGTGAAACATGGACTATAACAACAGAGACCATAAGGAAACTTCAGGTTGCCCATCACAAGAAGAGACAGAAAAAGATTAACCTGGATAAGAGCAAGAATACCTGTAACTGATGTGAGAGTTCTGGTTCTATTGAACCAGAACTTTCAAGTGGCAATGGGCAGGACACCTAGCGAGGATATCGGACAATAGATGGACCGCAGTGGTACCCAAGGGGAGTCAAATGACCGAGACGACGCCTGGAAGTTCGATGGGACCACGATATAAGGAAGTTACCCGGCATCACCTGGACACGTACAGTAAAAGATAGACAAGCATGGAGGGCAATGAGAAGCCAATACATAGGGGTGGCTACATCATGATTCATATACATACATGGTTGACAAGTTGACAAGTTGACAACGATGATAAATTATACGAGGGTAAGGTGAAAATTTTTCGGCCGAACTTCTCCATAACGAATAGCCAAGGGCCGGAAAATTTCTTAGTTGTAAAAAAAAATCCGTTACAGAGAAAATAAAAAAATTAAATACGTGCTAAGATTACCACGCGTCAAAAGTGTAACTTTTAAAAATCTTGTTAGGGTTGCATACTGGATTTTGTAATTAAAGATTTAACTTTTTATCCCCTCCCTCTCACTCATTTCGCCAAAAACCCGAAATTCCTTATAGTTTAGAAGTTATGGCCAAAAAACCGAATTTTAAAAAAAACTAGGGTATACAAACAAAAATGAAACCGGAATATAGAGGGCTACGCCCGCAATCCTAGGGTTTTGTAGCAAGTACTTATTTTGGTATGTAAGTATCGGCTCCTTGCTCTTCTTGGTACCACTTAGATGGATAAAAAAAAATGTCTGACCCATAATATAGTATCTTATATGCCCAATCATATTACGTGATTGTAATGAAACTTAGGACATATTATTGCCTATGGTGTTGGTTATCCTTGGTCATCGGTACTTTTGATCTCGGACGTGTTTAAGGGATGCAGGGATGCGCTAACTGTAACTATGGAAACAAACTATTATTAACCTATTTTGAGGAGATACACAAATTCCATTATTTCCCGTTTTATATACTGTTCGAAACCCACCTGCCTGGAAGTTTTCATTTTTCTAAGTGTAACGGTCTGGAAATGCAAGGGGGGGGGGGGGCAAATTACGTTTTAATAATTTATCCTCCCTCATTGTTCCCCTTTTTTTTCAAATATAAGTAAAGTAAACTCAACATTACCTTTCTCACAACACCCCACTTCCCAATACCAGTCGATAAACAAAATTTGACCTTAATTTTGCCCTTCACCCTCCCCTCCCCCGCCCGTTACAGTTGGCCAATTACCACACATCGCCCCCTACCAATCTTTACCCTTTCATAAATGTGATTAACCATAATATGTAACAATAACTGCGATTCGCACTACGGAAAACAACATGCAAGTAGTACTCGCACCTTTGAAGCCGGTAGGTGTATTTTTTGTATGAATAGTGTAAAAATGCCTAACTTTAAGTGAATGTACTATTGTTAAATATTACATGGTTGTAATGAAACGTCGAGGCATTATTGTCTATGGTGTTGGTTATCATTGGCTATCAATATTTTTGACCTTGGGTGTGCTTAAGGGGTGCAGGGGTGTGCTAACTGAAAAAATAGAAATGTACTATTTTATTATTAACCTTTTTTGATGAGATTTTGGAATTCTATTATTTATAAAATAGTTTTCTATGTTAGTAAAATGCCGCTTTTCTGTAAATTTTCATATCTCTAAGTATAACGGTTTGGAAATGCAAGGGGGGGGGACAAACTCGGATCACATGTTTTCCCCTCTCCCTCTTTTCCCCTTTCTTTAAATTTGAAGAAAATTCCAGAAATGGAATGTACTCGATGGTACCTTTCTTACGATACCCCACTTGCCTATACCAAATGAAAAAAAAATTTCGTCCTTCATTTCCCCTCTATGAGGACCCCCCCTCAAAGTTGACCTATTACGATGCATCACTTCCTCCAGAGAATTATAGTACTTATAGTACTATAGGGGGCAAACTATTCGTCAAAAATCCGAAATTCATTATAGTTTAGAAGTTATGGCCAAAAAGCCGAATTTTAAAAAAACTAGGGTATACAAACAAAAAAAAGTAGACTGAGGGGTATAAAAATAGTGGCGATCGATGCTCCTAGGCCCACGGGCATGGGGGTGTCTATTGTTGGGGGGGGGGGGGGCAAACATTTCGTCAAAAATCCGAAATTCCTTATAGTTTAGAAGTTATGGCCAAAAAACCGAATTTAAAAAAAAAACTAGGGTATATAAACAAAAAAAAGTAGACTGAGGGGTATAAAAATAGTGAGGATCGATGCTCCTAGGCCCACGAGCATGGGGGTATCTATTGTTGGAGGGGCAAAAATTTCGTCAAAAATCCGAAATTCCTTATAGTTTAGAAGTTATGGCCAAAAAACCGAATTTAAAAAAAAACTAGGGTATACAAACAAAAAAAGTAGATTGAGGGGTATAAAAATAGTGGGGATCGATGCTCCTAGACCCACGGGCATGGGGGTGTCTACTGTTGGGGGGGGGGGGGCAAACATTTCGTCAAAAATCCGAAATTCCTTATAGTTTAGAAGTTATGGCCAAAAAACCGCATTTTAAAAAAACTAGGGTATACCTATACCTATAGGTATAAACAAAAAAAAGTAGACTGAGGGGTATAAAAAAAGTGAGGATTGATGCTCCTAGGCCCACGAGCATGGGGGTATCTATTGTTGGGGGGCAAAAATTTCGTCAAAAATCCGAAATTCCTTATACATAGTTTAGAAGTTATGGCCAAAAAACCGAATTTAAAAATTATGTACAACAAAAATATATGACCTTGTATCGCAGCGACGCGAGCGCTTCTCTGATTTGGGTGGCAGAACAAGTAAGTATATTTTTTCGATTCACTACCCATCGATACGTCGTCGCTATAAGAAATATACTTTAAAAATAATATGCAATTCTTTTGTTTGTATTTCATTAGATCATGTATTCTCCAAACGCAAAAAAAAAAATATTTTTTTTTTCTGTATTTTATTATAGTAAAATAGTCAGACATTTTAGATTGCGGCACTGTTTTCCATTTTTCGCTCTCAGTATAATTTTCAAAATACATATTAAGAGATGATACCACGTTTATGGTTGCCACACACGATCGAACACAACGATCCATTAACTTCATAGCATATATCTCTCAAAAACAACCCTGTTGTAAAAAAATCCCCGCCAAGAAAAACTCCTCAGCCGTAAAAAGGATTGATATGAACACAATACCGCCAAAGTACTCGTAGCTTCGCGCCTCGCTCTAGGGTATGCATATTGAACGCTGATTGCATTAGTTAATTTCTTTCAAAGCTGATTGGCGGGGAGCTTCGTAGCCTAAAGACTCACCGCCGAACGGATTTAATGATAAAATGACAGAGATAATGACAACGATGTCGCTCTGACAAAATTATGGATAAGTAGTTGCGTGCGGATCATGCTGTAAGCTCTTATGCCAAGTAATATTATTAGCTTTTCGTCCAAATCTCGTTATAAAGCCCCCGCTTTACAAAAGGCTAAAAATGCACTTCAGGCCAGAAGTGATTATTAGACTATTTTCTACTGCGTTCTTCTTCAGATTGTTTAACTTGTTTTGTTTAATGGAAGCTCCCCGCCAATCCGCGTTGAAAGAAATTAACTAATGCAATCAGCGTTCAATATGCATACCCTACAGCGAGGCCCGAAGCTACGGGTACTTTGGCGGTATTGTGTTCATATCAATCCTTTTTACGGCTGAGGAGTTTTTCTTGGCGGGGATTTTTTTACAACAGGGTTGTTTTTGAGAGATATCACATCTTTTTGCAAAGTAGTAGTAGTAATCCAGATGGCACAACGGTAAGCACGTTCGCCTTCTATACATTGGGCTCCGGTTTCATTCCTACTGAATGCGGTAGTCTTCGATAAAAAAGGGGATTTACGTGCCGAACTCCACTCAGGTTACCCATTTGTGGTAAATAGTTTTCTTGCCAAGAATATCATTTTTCTAGTTCAAAGGACTCAAAGTGCCTTTAACAGTAGTTTACTGCATTCGCCTCATCACCCCCGATAATATAATACTCATCTTGCCTAAATATCGCTTCCTTGCCAAGAACATCTTTTTTCCTGCCCAAAGGACTCAAAATACCTTTAACAGTCTACTGCATTCGACACATCACCTCCAGTCATACCCATCTTTCCTAGCCATCGCTTCCCATCTTCCACACATTGAAAAAATCTTTTTACATCATAATTCATATCTCATATGCCATAAATGAAACTACCTTAATCATATACCACACAGCATGTTTTTTCTTTCCGGACATCCCAAGCTGTGTTTTGCTAGACAGCGACTGAGCGATTTGCGACTGCGACTCGAGAGCAATTGATTCATTATTCAATGTCGGGGTTTTGTATGAAAATAGTACTATGCAGTATGTTGGGCAGGTTGTCTATGCAATCAAGGATTTTTATATGTACGTGAGAAGAATGGATGGAAAGAGACGAATGTACTGTAGATGTAGAGTCCTTCGGTGGCAGCAAGGACATTCGAAAAAGGATATTTTTGGCAGTGAAGCGAAATATGGGGAATATGGGACTCATATGAACCGGGATGGAGCGGCGAGTGTCCAGGAGTAGTGTAGATGGCATTTCAAGTCCTTCGGTGGTGAAAAGGACATTCACGAAAGTCAAGTGGAAAATGGGCAATATGGGTGTCATATGAACCGGAGTGAAGAGGCGAATGTCCAGGAGTACTGTAGATGGCATTTCGGATCCTTCGGTGGCGACAAGGACATTCGAAAATGGATGTTTTTGGCAGTAAAGCGAAATATGGGCAATATGGGTGTCATATGGACCGGTGTGAAGAGGCGACAATCCAGGAGTACTATAGATGGCATTCCGGATCCTTCGGTGGCGACAAGGATATCCGAAAAAGACTTTTGGCAAGTAAAGCAAAATATAGGTAATATGGGTGTCATATGAATTTTGGTGAAGAGGCGTAGATGTAGATGGCATTTCGAGTCCTTCGTCTACTTGCGCAGCATTTCCTCGAAAATGGTGGTGCCGACCAGGACAACGCTCGTTCTATCAACCAGGCTAAATGCGCATACGGCATGCTGTCGAAAATCTGGCAGAGTAGTTGTCTCAGCATCAACATCAAGCTGATATTTTTTCGCTCTCGGATACTGCCTGTAGTTTGGTGTGGGTGCAGTACATGAAAAATTTCCGAATTGATATTTTTTTTCCCCATATTGCCCATTTTTCAAATGACTTTCGTGAATGTCCTTTTCGCCACCGAAGGAGTTGAAATGCCATCTACACTACTCCTGGACATTCGGGTGTCCACCCCGATTCATACGACACCCATATTGCCATATTTCGCCTTACCAGCAAAAATATCCTTTTTCGAATGTCCTTGTCGCCACCGAAGGACTCTAAGTGCCATTTATAGTGTTCTTGGGCATTCGCCTCCTCATCCCGGTTCATATGACACCATTATTGCCCATATTTCAATTGACCTTCATGAATGTCCTTTTCGCCACCGAAGGACTCGAAATGCCATCCGCATTACTCCTGGATATTCGGGTGTCCACCCCGATTCATATGACACCCATATTGACCGTATTTCGCTTCACTGTCAAAAACATCCTTTTTCGAATATCCTTGTCGCCACCGAAAAACTCGAAATGCCATCCATAGTACTCCTGGACATTCGCCTCTTCACCCCGGTTCGCATGACACCCATATTGCCCACTTGACTTTCGTGAATGTCCTTTTCACCACCGAAGGACTCGAAATGCCATCTACACTACTCCTGGACACTCGCCCCTTCATCCCGGTTCATATGAAACCCATATTCCCCATATTTCGCTTCACTGCCAAAAATATCCTTTTTCAAATGTCCTTGCTGCCACCGAAGGACTCTACATCTACAGTACATTCGTCTCTTCCCATCCATTCTTCTCACGTACATATAAAAATCCTTGATTGCATAGACAACCTGCCCAACATAATACATAGTACTATTTTCATACAAAGACCCGACATTGAATAATGAATCAATTGCTCTCGAGTCGCAGTCGCAAATCGCCCAGTTGCTGTCTAGCAAAACACAGGTTAATAAGATGCAGCGATAAACATTCAGTTTCAATTTTTTCATGACACACTACACTTTTCATTCATGCACTTGCCACAAACCACGCCAACCCACAAAGAACTCGTAGTTCTCCTCCCCCGACGAGCGCACGGACTTTTGCATCCGTCGTCGTCACTACTCACATAATCAAGTGTTTGCGTCTCTCCACGTCGGCATGCGATCTCTGCAAGTGATTTCCTGCGTCGCATTCAAATTATCAAAAAGACTTAAGCGAGAAACTCTACTATAAAATTTCACATTTTTGGATGTATCTTTTTATCTACTGCATGGATCAGAGCAAATGAAAGCCTATGCACACCCTTGAGACACAGGCAATCCGTGAGAAAAGAAAGCAGACCTCGATACGCTCCCTACGAGGCTGTAGACCGGTCAAAGAACAACGAGAACAAGAAAAATTTGAAAAATAGCCATTTTCAAATTATCATATCTCGGGTGTTTTTCCTTGTATCGGAATCAAATTTGCAGCACTTCGTAAGATGACCAGAGACAATAACCATACCAAATTTGAGCTCGAACAAGCATCCGGGGCCAGAGCTACAGAGGTCCGAAAACCCGAACTTGTTGTGTCGCGTAAACATAGTCTTGGTCACTTTCCGATTTTTTTTTTTTCGATTTTTTTTTTCTTTAGCGGGGCGGGACGCTCCCGCGTCCCTAGATGGAAAGGAAATTTCCCCATTTCCTCCGTTCTATGAAATTTGATGGTTCGTTAAGGTCATCACCACCGTCCATTTGGAAGCGGAAGAAAATGTAGGCACTCGAAGTGTCCCCCGTCCAAATTTCGGGGACACACACTGCAATTGAATCCATCGCCAGCCAGACGGCATTAAAAGTCAAGCTCGATGACGAACTCAATTTTCACTTATCCGATTTGATTTTACGCACCGTTAATTGCATTGCAAAAGTCTTGCATAAACACCCTGGCGGCCGCCAACACGTAAGAATGTTTTCATTGTTGCTATTTAACAATGACAACACAAAACATGAACGAAATTTGACTCCGTTAAGTTCGGGTTTCGCGCACAAACGCCGCGGCAGTCGGGTGGATTTTGGGCAAGTTGAATATCACAACTTGGACTGCAGTGGACTCCGAAGCTCTCAACTTAAACCCCACACACTACGAATTTTGGATTGGACGTGGGACAGACTGGATTTTTGACACTAGTGTGTAGCGACCTTTAGATGTTCGGTTGTGGCTGTGTTCGATCGTGTCTGGCGACAGTTAGGAGGAACGAAATTCCATACAATTGGGCCTGAATATCTAAATGGCAGTGTATGCTGTATGCTCATATATGTAGCTGAATTCCGCTAAATATTTGTTTGGATTTCAATCGGTATCTACGCAATATGGTTAGATAAAACTTCGTTACAAAGAAGTTGAAAATGCCTTAAAATAGAAGTTGAGCCTGGGGAAAATAGAGACAAGAAAAAATAATAAAAGGAAATACGTTATATGGAGATCAAAGTGTTCAAGAAATTGAACGAAAAACAGTATTCATAAAATAGATTCGTTTTATGGAGAATTTCGTTATATGGAATTTCGTTTCAGAGAAGTTCCACTATAGTATATATTCATTAGAGCCTGGCTGACGTATTCTCGACCACACTGGCCGGCTCTATACTCACAACGGATGCAAGCATCAAGTTGACGGGTGTGGATGCCATTGACAGAAAATAAGAAAGGTGTTAATGGAGGCCACCGAGCACTTTCCGCACCATTGCACATGTATGCAGAATAACATGTTTGAGCGCGTATATATTAAAAACTCCTCTCTTTTTTGAGTACTCCATAGCAGGCAGTGTTCTTGAAAGAATATCTGAGATATCAGATCTTGGTGTAATTTTTGATCAAAAGCTTTCATTTCGACCACATATTGACTATATTTTATCAAAAGCGAATAGTATGTTAGGATTTGTTAAACGGAACGCGCGCGAATTTAATGACCCTTATACAATACTTTAAAAATTTTGTATTCAGCTTTTGTTCGTTCGCGTCTTGAGTATTGCTCTATTGTGTGGAATCCTTTCTATAATGTTCATATCGAGCGTATAGAGAGAATTCAGCATAATTTTACTCGTTTTGCTATTTACCAAATTGGCTGGCGTTTTAAGCCTGATTATGGTACTCGTTGCTCCTTATTTGGTTTACAAACGTTAGATTATAGAAGGACTTTCTTGAACGCGATGTTTATAAGAGACTTGCTTTGCTGTCACGTTTTGTGTGAAGATATAACGAACTACTTTGTAGTTAGAAATATTCCTCAAAATTTGCAGCGCAACAATCTTCTTGTTCAGCCTTACCATAGAGTGAATTATGGTCTTAATGAACCTATTACACGGTGTATTATCCTATATAACAGCTTGAAGGATTTCGTTGATTTTCACTCTAATAACAAACTAATTTTTAAAAGAGAATATTTTAATAAATTTCCTTATTAATTAACTAATTTTAACAATCTGCTAGAGTTCACACTCGATGGATTGATTCACTTACGTCGTAGTAAGTAAAGTGATGCAGAGAAGCCCAGTCCCGGGATGAAAGCTTCTGTGATGCACAAAAAAAAAAAAAAAAAAAAACATGTTTCTGTATAGTTTCAATTAGATTGTGCGGCAAGTCCAATTTGGTCAGGGAAATCAGAACGGCCATAGGTACTACACCGGTAGCCGACAATATTACAGGAACTATTCGCGTAGCGACTCGTCTTGTCGACTAAAAGTACATCAGGTTTGTTGTGGTTGACCGAGTGATCAATGTGCACCTGGCGATCCCAGTACATTGTGACGTGTATTCTATCAAGCACTGCTTGTGCAGTGTACTAGTAAAGGTCTAGACACACAGTGCCCGTACCAGGGCAGCGCCGTAGTCGCCCGTATATCGGACACATGACCGTACATTACAAGCGAAACCACACAGTACCCGTACCGAGACAAACCGTGTGTTTCCCATGTGTCCCCGATTCCCGCGATTCTTCCTATACTAGCGACTTTAATTGCATGCAATGCAAACGTGTGTCTATCTATTCAACATTGTACATTTTCTTCGCCGTATGATGGCTACACAACAACCCACCCGGCGGCGCCTGCTCCGTGTTCGGCTATGTGTGTATCCAATTTCTTTCCGTACCGAACCGTGAGCGAGAAAAATTAAACCAAACTAAACGGGCACGGTCCGCCCCGTGACGTGCAGGTGACGGTCTGTTGTCCGTGTGGGTAGTGTGGACCAGCAGACTGTTTTATATGGTACAATTCGCTTACCGTAGATCGCCAGTACACGGGCGACTACGGCGCTGCCCTGGTACGGACACTGTGTGTCTAGACCTTAAATCGGAACGGAATTAGCCCGTGCTTATATGCAAAGTGTTGGTGGATTACCTTGCTCACAGCATTGTGTCTGTCCGTGTACTCTGCTGGTGCCATTACGGAACAACCAAAGATGAGATGCTTCAGTGTCCAATCCAAATTAAATCAAATTTTATTCAACTTATCATAACATGTTTTACGGAATTTACTATAACAGTAGTCGCCGGTTATTGGAATCACTGCTTATTAGAATCAGCCGCTTATTAGAATCAAATTCAATTGGCCCGATTGAAAATATATGGGAAAAGCTTCGTTTATTGGAACTGGATTTTCGGTTATTAGAATCAGCGAGTGCCGCGCCGCTCATTTTCTTTGTTGCGCTTTTTCACTTAGTTCGCCCTTGTTTTTCAGTTTCGCCATTGCACTTACACCGCTCTTTTACTAATTCCCGCCTGCCATTCAATTTCACTACGTACGAAGCGAAAAGCGACGCAAGTTTTATACCGAATACCTGTTTCACTTCGTACGTGGCGAAATTGGATATGAAGAATGATGCAATCACTTTGCACAAAATTCGAAAACGAATGCGACGAGAATATAAGTGGAAAGGCGAAAATTAGTAACAAAAACGCGCGCGTCATTGTAATTTGAACATATGAGTGTCTCATTATAGCGCCTGAAGCCCAGCTTTATTGTGAAATCAGAACGAACTTACGTGAAGTTTATGAATTGTTGTTAAAATAGGTCCCAGATCTCGTTTTGTCTGCAGGCAGAAGAAAAAGAGACCTGTACTGTAATGAGCGCATTGCGAATTGGTGCCGGTCGCGCCGGAACTACACACAGTTGAAAGTGTATCTGGCGAAAACACTCGCCGGCACACTGGCAACTGAGTGTACTAGTGCAACTTGACCAATGGCGGCGTTCATAAAACGCATCGCTCAGTGCTCACATAGCGCTGATGTTTTATGAGCGCAGCCATTGCAAATATGATTGAACGCCATCTAGGAGTGATTAGCGGCTCCATATTGGAATTCTACCATTACATTTGACAATTTGACCTTCGGAATTCCAATGAAAATTGGGAAGGTCGAATTGTCAATTTACAGTCGAGAGTCAGGATTCCAACGCGGAGGAGCAATCGCCCTGGGGCGCACCAGCGAAATCACAGCAGCAAAATTCGGTTGGAGGACACCAAAAGTAGGTGTTTTATTCAAGTATGTTCGCGTGACCGGTCCTAATGGACTCGTTTCAGGGGGCAAGCTGGCAGGAACGCCGTCCGCTACATCGAGAAGACATTACCTCCAAGGCGGGCGGCGTGTCTACCGGCCGGGAACACGTCAAGAAAAAGCGGAAGATCCACGACAGCGAGCAAACGACCTGGGGACGACGGGACGGGCTCTACAAACAGCCGCGGCTAGTGCCCGGCACAGTACGGGTTCGCACACGGTGCAATTGCCGCCCGGCACAGACGTTGCCGCCCGGCACAGAACAGGTTCACACACGGTGCAATTGCCGCCCGGCACAGAACAGGTTCACACATGGTGCAATTGCCTGTAACGGACGGTTTGATGGGCATCTGAAGATGCCCGTGGGGACGGAGCCTTAGGTAGCATAATGACCGTGAAGGTCAGGCCATACCATCTGGCGAAGAAAAAGGCTCCTCAACGAGCTGAGCAGCGGCCTATGCTTGCTGTAGCTCAGTTCGGGAGATGTGGGCGGGGTTTTCGCCGCTCGTTGCGCCTGTCCTTTACGTATTAACAAAAATTCATAGGCCTGGGGAAGACAACACGAACAGGGGAGGTAAAAATGGGGAATAAAAAAAAAATAGTCGATAAGGATGGAATGATTGGCGGACGGATCAGACGCCCACGCGATCGCACCTGGGTCCGGTTGTAATGGGACCCTCGGCCTCTGGTTTCGTACCACCAACAGATCACTACTCATCAGGTGCTGCTTCGATCTGCCGGTGGGAGCAGCACTACCAGACCAGAATATGGTTCATTACACGTGGTTCATTACATGCCTCCCGGCAACAGACGGGGTAATTGTTGCCCGGCCACAGCGTAGGTCACCTCGAGCTACATCGTTGTCCGCCCACAGCACGGTCCTCCTCAAGCTGTTATCGTCATCCGGTCACCGACGAACCACCGCACAAACGATTACGTCAGCTTTCCCATCGATTCCCTGGTCCACCAGGTAGGTGCAATCATGCTAGACAAAGTCTGTATCCAGTTGTATGGTCGGGTGCGAAAGTCTCCTTCATCGTGGAGTCATTTCGCGCAGTTGTTTTTCATTATGAGAAAATAAAACAATATAATAATCGTTTTTCGCTAAAAAAAAAAGTGCTAAATAGTGACATTGTATCATTCGGACAATCAACATTTGATAGACGAATTATTTGATGAAGTTTTGAGTTTATAAATTCATATTGACAAATATGATTGATGAACGTATATCACATATCCGTAGTAGATGAAAAAAGAAAATAACAAAAAAAAGTTTTGTACTTATTAGTGGACAAAAAATCTAGGAAGCCATAAATGAAACACATAATCATTACATAACGAAGAAAAAGAAGAAGAAAGACAATTTTTCATGTAAATATTGATGACGAAACATCCAAATGAAAAAAAAAAGAAATAAAACAAATCTATGTATATATATTAGCAGAATATACAATATTATTATATGTATAAAGCCATAAAGAAAAATATCATGTGTAGCTATAAAATTTAATTTTTTAACAAACAAACAAAATAATATAGCATAATTATATCTTATACACACACACAAACAATAATGAATAAACTGGCAATCATGAAGTCGTGCTAAACGTTATTATAGCTTCCTGAACTCCCAAGGACCCTCCATTCTTCCGTTCTCGTCGCGGTCAGATCAAAAATTTCGCTAAGGGGGTTGAGCAATGTTGCGCGGCTTAACCCAAGGTCGGGGAGGGAGCGCGGAGCCCCATCGCAATCAGGGGGATCACGTGCTAGTTCCAGGGATGGTTCAGGATTTTGTCGGTTAGTTTTTTTTTTTTTTGCATCTTGTGAAGGACATACTCATTTGTTTCGGCATTCGGGCCGGCGCGTGATAATTATTTTTTTTTGTAGCGATGAGACGCAGTGGAACCTAGTAAAACCCCGCCCACACTACCGATAGCTGAGCTAGTTATCAAGCACGCGTCACCTCTGGTAATTTCTGAGGAGGTCTTGCTACTGAGATCTCACAACTGGTCTGAACGACCATGCCTCCGCCTCCGTCCTCATTCCGAGCACAGCTCAAGCAACAAAACGTTACAACGTCCCGAAGATTGGCCGACGCAGAAGAACTTCTGCATACGCTCGATACCGCTGCAAAAGAAGTTGAGCTACGTATTAACGAGGGTAAAACTAAAACAATGACGCAATCGACGACAAGGGCACCTGCACAATCGAGCATCAATGTGGGGGACCTTAACATGGAGTTCGTGAACGACTTAATTTACCTGGGTGGCAACTTGTCAAGGGACGCCAACGAAACTGACGAAATCAAGCGACGGATACAGTTAGCTAATAAGACTTTTTTCTCGGTTCTCCCCATAATGAAATCGAAGCATGTGCACAGAAACACGAAGCTCCGCATGTACAAAACCATTATACGACCAGTGCTATGCTATGGCTGCGAAGCATGGACCCTAACTCAAGCCTCCGGAAATATGACAGACACATTTGAACGTAAGGTTCAGCGGTGAATTTTCGGGGCTGTTTGCGATCGAGATGGATGGCGCATCCGGTACAAAATCGTCAAACTACAACGACTTCAATGGACAGGGCATGTACATCGAATGGACGATGATCGCATGACTAAACACCTAACGAACAGACGACGAGTCGACGGAGCGAGATTGCGAAGACGACCTAGAGCTCGTTGGGAGAACTCAGTATATGCGGACGCCGAGCAGCTACTGGGCTTCCAAAATTGGAGGACGCGGTGACCGAGATAATTGGAAGAGGACAATGATCCAGGCGGCCAAGGCCCGACGTCGGGCTGTCGCGCCACGATGATGATGAACACGTGAATTGTTGTTCAGTTATGATCTGCACTACATACAAAAACACGGTTATTGTTTTCTTTTGTATATTATTTGTATTTAAAAGTAAAATTTATGAAAGACCGAAGGGCGCATATTTTAAAATTTGGCTCGGGCGCCATAGCACTGTCGCCCTTTTTTTGAATATCGATTAAAAAACGTATTTTTATACCCTTCACGGATGTGATAGGGTATATTAACTTTGTCATGAAGTTTGCAACGCACAGAAGGAAGCATCTCCGACCATACAAACCATATATATTCTTGGTCAGTATGATGAGACGAGTCGATTAAGCTTTGTCCGTCTGTCTGTCTGTCTGTCCGTCTGTCCGTCTGGCTCTACGCAAACAATTCCCTCAGTTTTAAAGCTATCGAGTTGAAATTTTGAACAAAGCCTTCTTTCTATTGCACGCTGTAAATATGTCGGAACCAACGGAATCGGACCGCTACGTCATATAGCTGTCATAGGAACGACCGGTCCAAAAATTCGTCTTAGTGAGAAAAACTTTTTTATTTCTAAAGATATCTATCTCAAATTGTGCACAAAGCCTTCTTTTATTGCATGCTGTAAATATGCCGGAGCCAATGGAATGGGATCACTACGTCATATAGCTGCCATAAGAACGACCGGTCCAAAAATTAGTCTTTGTAAGAAAAACTTTTTCATTACTAAAGATATCTTTTGTAAATTTCACAATAATCAATGATATTATTAGCTAAGTCACAGTCTTGAGTTTGGTTGAAATCGGACTACTCTATCATATACTACTTTGCCTTAACCCCTAGCGGGTCATAGCGCGTCAACTACTCCTGCGCGCCATCGTACTCTGTTCTGGGCAATGGGACGAAACTCTCCAAAAGACTTACCCAGTGTCTGACACTCCTTTGCCACAGATCGACGCCATGTGATTCGAGGACCCCCTCTTGGTCGGCCTTGGTTGGAAATGGGGTTCCACTTCATGGCATGCAAAGCAATGCAGTTATCACTCTTCCGCAATGTGTGACCTATCCACTGCCATTTTCGCCTGCGTATCAATTCGTCGATTGGCATCTGGCCCGTACGCCGACTTAGCTCATCATTTGATATTATTTCGGGCCAGGAAATTCTTAAAATTCGACGAAGACATGAGTCGACGAAAACTTGCAGTTTTCTGGTAACTCCTACTGAAACTTTCCATGAACTGCTCCCATACAAAAGCACTGATAGTACCAGGGAGCGAAGCAGGCACAGCTTGGTCTTGATGCTGAGATAATTGCTCTGCCAGATTTTGGACAGCATGCCGTATGCGCGTTTAGCCTGGTTGATACGACGAGCGATGTCCTGCTCCGTACCACCATTTTCGGCAACAATGCTTCCAAAGTAGACAAAGTTGTCCACCTTCTCCACAGGCTGCCCATTAATATTGATGGCAATAGGTGTCGGATTTCTTTTTCGCAACGGCGGGCTAAGAACCTTGGTCTTATTGGTATTAATCTTTAGCCCAACCTTACTTGCCTCCCTCTCGAGATCTAACGCCATTGCGGGCAGATCCATGATTTTGTGGGAGAGTAGCATATGTCGTCAGCATAGTCAAGATGTTGTAGATAAGATGTCAAAGTCCATTGAATTCCTCTGTCGAGTCCGGATAGGGCTGCATGCAACACGTCGCCGATCGCTATGAGGAATAGGATCGGTGAGAGGATGCAACCCTGCCGAACTCCACTGCGAATCTCAAAGTCCCCCGACACCTTATCTTTATCTTTATGCAAAACGCGACATTTCGCGCCGTCATAGGTTGCCTTAATAATAGCCACAAGCTTCTCATGGATGCCTCTCCTGCGCAAGGCCGCCCAAATAGAATCCCGGTTCACACTATCGAAAGCCTTTTCGAAATCGATGAAAAGCAAGTGAAGCGGAGAATCGTATTCAGCGCATTGCTCGATGATGATTCGCAAGGTGTAAATGTGATCGACACAGGAGAATCCGGATCGAAAACCAGCCTGCTCTTCATCAATTGTGCTTTCTAAGTGGGCCTTTAGTCTTTCCAGGACGATTTTAGCTATTATCTTGGCAACGGCAGGAAGCACACAAATGCCTCTCCAATTATTACAGTCTGTGAGGCTACCCTTCTTTGGAAGTTTGATGATCAAACCTTCCTTCCACTCAGTGGGAAAGGTCTCTCTATTCCACACTTTATCAACAAGTGGGTGCAGCAAATCGGCAGTTACGCTTGGCGCTGCTTGATAAAGTTCGGCAGGGATACCGTCGAGTCCGGCGGCCTTTCCTCGTTTTAGTGCAATAATTGCACTGACTATTTCCTCTTTAGTCGGAGCAGTGGACCGTATACGCACATTTTGATGGTTAGCTAAATTATCTATATGAGGGGGAACTTCACAAGAGGTAACACGGTTCAAAACCGCGGCGAAGTGTTCTTTCCACCGCCTCATTTGATCTTCTTCCAAGATAAGTAGCTTTCCATCACTATCTTTCACTGGATGTTGGCAGGAGTTACGACCACCTGTAAACTCCTTGATGACACCGTATACGGCGTTTAAGTTGTTACTTCTAGCGGCTTCTTCTGCTGACGCTAAAAGAGAATTCGCATAAATTCTTTTATCGCGTCGCACACTACGCTGAACTTCTCGAGCTTTCTGACGGTAAAGGAATTCTAAGGATGGTATTTGCGCTATCAATGTACGCATTTTTTACGGCATCCCAGTTTTCGTTTATGTCACTATCTGGGTGACTAGTTATATCAGCTGCTTTTTGCGCAAGATGGTTATTATATTGTTATAAGACAGCTAGATTTTTTAATAGAGGGGTGTTGGATTTGCGGCCCCTGGATAATTCGTCGCTAGGGCGGCGCACGGCTGCAATATCATCATCATCGCGGCGCGACAGCCCGACGTCGGGCCTTGGCCGCCTGGATCATTGGCCTCCAATTATCTCGGTCACGTGACCGCGTCCTCCAATTTTGAGAGCCCAGCAGCTGCGAGGCGTCCACACCTATTGAGTTCTACGAGATCTCGGTCGTCCTCGCAGTCTCGCTCCGTCGACTCGTTCTGCATTCATTACTCTCTTAGGCATGCGATCATCGTCCATTCTTTGTACATGCCCTGCCCATTGAAGTCGATGAAGTTTGACGATTCTCGAGACTTGCAGCTCATCGTACATTTCATACAACTCATGGTTGTACCGGATGCGCCATCCATCTCGATCGCAAACAGCCCCGAAAATTCGCCGTAGAACCTTACGTTCGGGAGTGTCTAGGATGTTTTCGGAGGCTTGAGTTAGGGTTCATGCTTCGCAGCCATAGCATAGCACTGGTCGTATAATGGTTTTGTACACGCGGAGCTTCGTGTTTCTGTGCACATGCTTCGATTTCATTATGGGGAGAACCGAGAAAAAAGTCTTATTAGCTAACTGTATCCGTCGCTTGATTTTGTCAGTTTCGTTGGCGTCCCTTGACAAGTTGCAACCCAGCTAAATGAAGTTGTTCACGAACTCGATGTTGAGGTCCCCCACATTGATGGTTGGTTGTGCAGGTGTCCTTGTCACCGATTGCATCATTATTTTAGTTTTACCCTCGTTAATACGTAATCCAACTTCCTTTGCAGCGGTATCGAGCGTATGCAGAAGTTCTTCTGCGTCAGCCAATCTGCGGGACATGATGTTGATGTCGTCGGCGTACGCTGCTAATTGTGTCGACTTGATGAGTAGCGTCTTGCTGTTGTCCATATTCATGGCCCGAATAACGTATTCCAGTGCTAGGTTGAAGAGCGTCGGTGCCAGTCCATCGCCCTGTTTCAAACCAGTGCGTGTTTCAAATAGATCAGTAAGTCTATTCTGGATCCTGACTTGTGAGACGGAGTTGGTCATCGTCATCTTTGTCAGTCGTACTAATTTTGCCGGTATACCAAATTGCAGCATGATGTTGTACAGTACTCCACGATCGATTCTGTCGTATGCCTGCTTGAAGTCGACAAAGATTTGGTATACGTTTACGTTGCATTCCCAGCACCTCTGGAGTATCAGTTTGACTGTGAAGAGCTGATCGGTTGTGGAGCGCCCAGGTCTGAAACCGCTTTGATATTCGCCAATGACTCGTTCTGCGTACGGTTTTATTCTATTTTCCAGAATTTTCGTCAAAATTTTATAGGACGTACAAACTAGTGAGATGCTCCTGTAGTTCTCACACCGCAGTTTATCTCCCTTTTTGTGAATTGGACAGATGATGCTTCTGCGCCAATCGTCTGAAATCTCCTCGTTCTCCCATACTAGCAGGAGTAATTGATGTATGGCATCAACTAGACTCGTTCCACCGAATTTTAGCAGTTCAGCTGGAATCTCGTCAGCGCCCGGCGCTTTATTTCGTTTTAGTGACCGCAAGGCGAGATCAACTTCCTCTACTGTCGGGGGTTGTATGGGTGGGCCTAGATCAACAATATCGTCGAGAGCTTCCTGTAAGGGGATGTTAGATGGTCGGTTTAGAAGCTCTTCAAAATAAGAGGCCCATCGCTTGTTAATACCATCGGTGTCGCTGATGATGTTTCCATCCTTGTCCTTACAAAGGCTAGTCCTGGGTTGGTAGCCGTTCTTAATTGTATTTACTAGTTTGTACGCTTGTCTGGTGTCCCTATTAGCTAAGTTTTCGTTTATGTTCAGCAAATGCTCGTCAAAGTATTTACGTTTCTTACGTCTAATTATTCTATTCGATATTCGCCGTAGCTCGTCATATTTTTCTCTTCTGGCTCTGGTTCCTCGTTGAATCCATTGTCTGTAGGCCTCGTTTTGAGCGTCAAGTGAGTCTTGCAATATGCAAACGAATATTAGCGATCATAAGATAATGGTCTCTTCCCATCCCAATATCGGCACTCTTCTTGTTTCGCACATCCAAGAGGCAAGTCTTGAATCTTTTACTAATGGCAAAATGGTCGATCTGATTTTGTGTTCTGCGCCGATCAACTGAAGACCAACTGATTTTGTGGTGGTCCTTATGCTCAAACATAGTACCACCGATGAAGTGACTGTGAAAGTTGCAGAACTCAACCAATCTTCCACCGTTGTCATTACAATCACCAAGACCGTGTCTCTCCATCACATGTCTGAGCCCATAGTTATCAGCGCCAACTTTCGCATTCAAATCACCCATAACCATTAAAATTTCACCTTTAGGTGTTCTGCTCTGAACGGCATTTAGTTTTTCGTAGAACGAGTCTTTTGCCAAGACATTGTCGGGTTCAGTAGGGGCATAACATTGTATTATTGAGATATTCCTCATTTTGGTCCGGAACCTGGTGGTCAAGATTCTGTCAGAGACCGGCTCCCAGGATAAGAGACAGTTTCGCGCAGCTCTGGTTAAAAGGAGCCCCACACCTGACTCACGACGACTACCGGTAGCTTTACCGGAGTACAACATTACAGTGCTGCCCGTTGGAGAGATAAATTCTCCGCTGTTCCACCATCTTATCTCACTAACTCCTAAGATATTTAATTTGTTCCTCAGAAATTTACTCTCTAATTGAAGAAATCGTGCATTCTGGGGACCTTCTGATCCATTGTCCAGGAGAGTACGCACATTCCAGAATCCAATCTTTGTCATTGTACGATAGCCAAAAGTCGTAACCGTTGAGTCAGTCCTTATCCGAGGCATAGTTGACGTTTCGTTAGCATATAAAGATTTCGGATAGTGCAAGTTGCTGGCATACACATCCTGTCCTTTGATTGTCGGTTTTAACGACAGGCCCTCAAAGGGAAAGGCCGTGGTATTTTTTTTACACCCCACACCACAGGAGTACCTCAACCAAATCATCGCACCGCCATCACTGGCGGCTTGACGTTAGTGGGCAATGGTCAGTGACCACTGCCGTTCCAGGAGGCGCCCACGCGGAGGACTATGGAAGAGTAGTTTTTGCCCCCCAAATCATATCATATAGCTGTCATAGGAACGACCGTTCCAAAATCAAATTTTTGCTAGAAAAACTATTTTATCTCTAAAGATATCTTTACGAAATTTCATATTATTCAATCATATTGACTGCCAAATAGCGTTCTTAAATTTGGTTGAAATCGGCCTACTATTTCACACACCTCTCATAAAAACAGTGAAATCGGAACACGTTTTACTACTAATTTAAAAGTAGCAAATGCTCCATAAGTCACAACGAAGGTATAACACCTTCGATTCACTTATACAGATTCATTGTTAAAAATCATTTTATTAAAAAAAAAGTATTACTCGTAGAAAAAAGGACCATTTCCACTCTTTCCATATGTGTACCTACGTATATAGAAGCATTATGTGAATAATGATGGTGTACATAGTATGAGGAAATGGTTAAATAATAACATATTTATTATCTGTGGAGTACGAGTACATAATCTATAATTGTTGGAATATCATGGGACAATTCCATACGGCAACTGAATGCGTGAACGTCAACGATAAAAATCAATCAATGATACGGTCGAAACAGCGTTATTATAGTGACCTAGACAATTTTGTATTGTGTGAGTCAAAACAGCTGCTGTGTGATTCATTCCAATGTTGGCAAAGAAATTTGTAAAGCTAATATAATATGGGCGGAATGCGAAACATATCCCACTTAATCAGGATATGAGAAATTGCTGTAAAAAGTATGTATAAAGTTATAGGTTAGGAAGAAGCAAACAAACACTAATGTCGGAGGGTGCATCGAATTCATTGAAACCTTATAAGAACTCGCGAGTTTTGTGTTAAAAAACGATAAAATTATTTAACCGCAAAGTCAATGAGGTGTTTTTAATTTCAAATTATATATTGTACATATAAGAACTGCCTGGGCCGTTTTCGGTTAAAGTTTATGCTACAGATAAACGCCACCCATAAACATTTATCGGACGATAATTCCAAACAACTGATACGGGCTGCTCAAATTTTCACATTTTGATAGAAATATTTACGTTTGCACATTCAAATGAGAAAAATAAACTGGTCATAAAGAACAGAGTTTTACAAATTCATTCGATGGAAGATGATTTCGAACCAAGCCGCACATTATTGATGAAAGACGGTACAGTACAGACGTAGTATAGAATAGAACAGGCGTTAGAATTCCGCCAAAATCAGTTAATTTTTCTACTGCATTATCATATTTTGAGCGTTTCATACGCTTAGGTTTAGTTTAGTGTCCCAGGAGATACATAGCTAACTGACAGTCTAACCACACTTTAGTACTTTACTCGTCTGTTTAAGCACGGGGGGACGTGGAAGCATGATATATGTAGATAGATAAATGAGATGCATTATCAAGTGTCGACTGCATCTCGTGTAATATGTTTTCTCTTTATCCATAGGAAAATAATAAATTGTTATTTTCTAATGAAGGATTTAATTTATTCAAAATAGCTATCTAAGAGACTGCAAGATGCAATCTTATTGTTACGGCGTAAACGCCCATCTTTCCCTAAGATAATGTTGTTTGTTGTCGCCAAGTGCAACTTCCAAAGATAGACTGGCCGTCACCTATTCTAATCGCCTATTTTTATTGATTACTTATTACTAAATTATCATATTTTCCTACATACTTAGTCATTACAATTCCCATGTGCAGATTCATCTATAAAGTCAAGCGACATCGTCATAATAACTTTTGACCTAATTCCTGGTCACTTATAGAGTTATAGTGAAAGTAAACACGTAATCCACGAAACAATGCAAACCAATATACGAACGAATCAAGCAGTGCAATATGATACCTGGAATGCATGCCCATTAGTTGGTTTTTGCTTACTTCGTTCATTGTTTGTTTACTTATAAAGAAAATGTTATTTCTTAGGGTGAGTTTACATCACATGTACACTACACCCATGGGGATTTTGTTGATTTGTATTATACAAATCATAATAATAATTATAATACTACCGCTACACGTGTAGGGTATCTGGAACCTGAGACTTACAGTATCAACTTAATATTTAAATTTATTTCTTTTTTTATTGTCTGGAATGCTAATTAATCAAAATTTCTTTAGTCAATTCTTATGTATTGTCTTAGGAATCATCTTATAATCTATTGTTACATTTGTGTTATCAATAGGTACTTATTTCCCAAAAACAACTCTGTTGTAAAACAAAATTTCGCAAAAAAAAAAAAATCATCAGCGCAAAAAGGATTGAAATGAACATTGCATATTGAACCATGATTAAATTAGTTAATTTCTATTAACGCTGATTGGCGGGGAGCTTTGTGAGCTTCTTAAGCTCTGATGCCAAGTACTGTCTTCTCGCCTGGATTCCTTTATAAAGCTAAAAGACTAGAGATGCACTTCAGCCAAGAAATGATCAATATACATGACAATATTCGTATTGTGTGAGCAGTACAGATCAGAGCAGAACAAGAATTGCACGCGTCACACTTACAAAACCGCTCTGGATTGAGCCGGCTGTTAGTGTTATGCTTATGATTATTGTTCTGCACTTGATATCCACTGCACAAAGAAAATGAAACCGGAATATAGAGGGCTACGCCCGCAATCCGAGGGTTTTGTAGCAAGTACTTATTTTGGTAACGATAATAAAAATGTCTGATCCATCCTATAGTATCTTTTATGCCCAATCATATCACGTGATTGTAATGAAACTTGTGATGATGATTGTAATGAAACCTAGAACATATTATTGCCTATGGTGTTGGTTATTCTTAGCCATCAGTACTTTTGATCTCGGACGTGTTTAAGGGATGTAGGGATGCGCTAACTGCAACTATGGAAATAAACTATTATTAACCTATTTTGAAAAGATATACAAATTCCATTATTTCCCGATTTATATGCTATTCGGAACCCACCTTCTTGAAAGTTTTCATTTTTCTAAGTGTTACGGTCTCGAAATGCAAGGGGGACAAATTGCTATCTAATATTTTCTCCTCCCTCATTGTTCCCCTTCTTTCAAATACTAGTAAATGCTAAAAATGAAATGTACTCAACATTACCTTTCTCACAACACCCCACTTCCCAATACCAATCGATACAGAAAATTTGACCTTAATTTTGCCCCTCACAACCCCCTCCCCCGGCCGTTACAGTTGGCCAATTACGACACATCGCCCGATACCAATTTCTACCGTTTCATAAATGTGATTAACCATAATATGTAACAATAACTGCAATTCGCACTACGAAAAACAACATGCAAGTAGTACTCACAACTTTGAAGCCGGTAGGTGTATTTTTTGTATGAATAGTGTAAAAACTTTAAGTGAATGTACTATTATTAAATATTACATCGTTATAATGAAACCTAGAGACAATATTGCCTATTATGTTGGTTATCATTGGCCATCAATATTTGAGACCTCGGGTGTACTTAAGGGGTGCAGAGGTGTGCTAACTGCAAAAGTAGAAATGTACTATTATTAACCTTTTTTGATGATATTTTGAAATTCTATAATTTTTGGTTTTCAATGTTAGCAAAATGCCGCTTTTCTGTAAATTTTCATATCTCTAGGTATAACGGTTTCGAAATGCAAGGGGGGGGGGACAAACTCGGATCACATATTTTCCCCTCTCCCTCTTTTCCCCTTTCTTCAAATTTGAAGAAAATTTCAGAAATCGAATGTACTCAACGGTACCTTTCTTACGATACCCCACTTGCCTATACCAAATGAAAAAAAAATGACGACCTTCATTTCTCCTCTATGGGGACCCCCCTTCAAAGTTGGCCTATTACAACGCATCACTTCCTCCAGAGAATTGTAGTACTTCTACATATTTTCACCAAATTTCATACACGTATCTTTAGCGGTTCGTGAGATATTTCATGGACAGACAAACAGACAGACAGACGGACGCATGACCGATTTCATAAGGGTTTTGTTTTACTACAAAACCCTAAAAACAGCTAATACATAGTTTCTGCTCCATTCTTCTCTATAATAAATTCCATTTTCCGTTTTATTGAGCAGCTTTTGTTTAATTAACTTAATTTTTCAATTCAATGAAATCATTCCATGTTTTTCAGATCTTCCTATTTATCTGTTTTTATTTTAAGCAAGCTCCCCGCCAAACAGCGTTAAAAAATGATGATGTATGCACACCCTTCGGGGGCAAAAGACCTTTTCCATAGTCCTCCGCGTGGGCGTCCCCTGGTAACGGCAGTGTATCAAATCGCTGACGGCCAGTATCTTAGCCATAAGACAGTTTGGAAAAAGGCAGATAGCTGTAGCCTGAATGGCTGACCACCACCTAAGCGTCTCAGGTTTAGTAGGATGGAATGACTTGCGTAGTTGGACCTGCAACATAGTTGTGTGAACTCCAGTAAGTTTATTTAACCATCAGCTATATTCCGAGGCCATCCCCTGAATGGGGTTAAGCGACGTGCTGACAACTCGTCCTTGCAAAAACCACTCCATGTCAAGAAACCTGGAACAAAAGCCTCGGATTGGACGGATCAACAACGATGACCACGCAAACGACTAAAGGATTATTCTTTCGGATCCTGGAATGTACGCTCCCTGAACAAATCGGGGGCAGAAAAGGCCCTCCTTCAACAGGTCGAAAAGTACAAAGAAGACAAGAAATCGCATACAATTTTTACAAGTTGCAAACCATCGGGCCGCAAGGAGTTTGGAGTAGCTTTTATAGTTAACAATCACCTCAAACCGCACATTATTGACTTCAAACCCATAAATGAACGGCTACGTGCGATTCGCATCAAGACTCCATTCTTCAATCTCTGGCTCATCAATGTGCATACCCCACTGAAGTTAAAGACGACGCAGTAAAAGACGAGTTCTACGCCCGCCTTGAGACTCTCTTCGACTCGCTTCCAACAAACGACGTCAAATTGCTGCTGGGAGACTTTAATGCCAAAGTCGAAAACGAAAGTTGGCACCGGGAGACCACTGGAGGCCACAGTCTCCATGAAGAATGTAACGACAACAGCCAGCGACTTATCGACTTCACCTGCAGCAGGAATCTAGTCGTAAGCTCTACGTGTCTCCCGCATCGACGCATTCACAAGCAAACCTGTAAGGCTCCAGACGCACATACCGTCAACCAAATTGACCACGTCCTCATTTGCAGGAGATGGGCGTCTAGTGTGATGGACGTCCGCTCCTATCGAGGAGCAAACTGCGACTCAGATCATCACTTGGTGAAGACGACCTACAGGTGTAGAATTTCCTCAGTGCACCAATCGAGGATCAACCCCCCCAAATCTTTGCGGTTGATCTGCTTTTGAGTGATGCTACAGCGGTGGCGTATACTACCGCCCTTGAGGAAAGACTATCACCCATGCTACACAACATGAGCAACACAGGCGTCTATGGGTTCTGGGAAGAACTCAAGGGTACCATCAAGGATGTTGCAGAGAAAGTCGTGGGATATAAAGCCCGGCGAGCGCGAAATGACTGGTTCGACGAAGAATGCAAAAATTCACTTGACGCGAAAAACGAAGCCTACAGACAATGGATTCAACGAGGAACCAGAGCCAGAAGAGAACAATATGACGAGCTACGGCGAATATCGAATAGAATAATCAGACGTAAGAAACGTAAATACTTTGACGAGCAGTTGCTGAATATAAACGAAAACTTAGCTAATAGGATTAATAAAGAATTATATTCACTAGCCAGCAATATTAAATTATTTATTTTACGATGAAGACAACGTTTCGCATTATATATCCATTTTCAAGTCTTTACATTTATCGAGAAAATATATAATAAAAAACTTTCCATAAAAATTAAAGTAATTATTATAATGGTAGTTGAATATAGGAATAGGAACACCAGACAAGCGTGCAAACTAGTAAATACAATTAATAACGGGTACCAACCCAGGACTAGCCTTTGTAAGGACAAGGATGGAAACATAATCAGCGACCCCGATGGCATTAACAAACGATGGGCCTTTTATTTTGAAGAGCTTCTGAACATACCATCTAACATCCCCACACAAGAAGCTCTCGACGATATTGTTGATCTAGGTCCACCCATACAATTCCCGACAGTAGAGGAAGTTGATCTCGCGTTGCGGTCACTAAAACGAAATAAAACGCCGGGCGCTGACGAGATCCCAGCTAAACTGCTAAAATTCGGTGGAACGAGTCTAGTTGATGCCATACATCAATTACTCCTGCGAGTATGGGAGGACGAGGAGATCCCACACGATTGGCGCAGAAGCATCATCTGTCCAATTCACAAAAAGGGACATAAACAGCTATGTGAGAATTACAGGGGCATATCACTAGTTTGTACGTCCTATAAAATTTTGACGAAAATTCTGGAAAATAGAATAAAACCGTACGCAGAACGAATCATTGGCGAATATCAAAGCGGATTCAGACCTGGTCGCTCCACAACCGATCAGCTCTTCACAGTCAAACTGATACTCCAGAAGTGCTGGGAATACAACGTAAACGTATACCAAATCTTTGTCGACTTCAAGCAGGCATACGACGATACTGTCGTATGCCTGGAGTACTGTACAACATCATGCTGCAATTTGGTATACCGGCAAAATTAGTGCGACTGACAAAGATGACGATGACCAACTCCGTCTCACAAGTTAGGATACAGAATAGACTTACTGATCTATTTGAAACACGCACTGGTCTGAAACAGGGTGATGGACTGGCACCGACGCTCTTCAACCTAACACTGGAATACGCTATTCGGGCTATGAATATGGACAACAGCAAGACGCTTCTCATCAAGTCGACACAATTAGCAGCGTACGCCGACGACATCAACATCATGTCCCGAAGATTGGCCGACGCAGAAGAACTTCTGCATACGCTCGATACCGCTGCAAAAGAAGTTGGACTACGTATTAACGAGGGTAAAACTAAAATAATGATGCAATCGACGACAAGGACAAATGCACAACCGAGCATCAATGTGGGGGACCTCAACATCGAGTTCGTGAACAACTTCATTTAGCTGGGTTGCAACTTGTCAAGGGACGCCAACGAAACTGACGAAATCAAGCGACGGATACAGTTAGCTAATAAGACTTTTTTCTCGGTTCTCCCCATAATGAAATCGAAGCATGTGCACAGAAACACGAAGCTCCGCGTGTACAAAACCATTATACGACCAGTGCTATGCTATGGCTGCGAAGCATGGACCCTAACTCAAGCCTCCAGAAACATGACAGACACATTTGAACGTAAGGTTCAGCGGTGAATTTTCGGGGCTGTTTGCGATCGAGATGGATGGCGCATCCGGTACAACCATGAGTTGTATGAGGCTGTATCCCTGTCAAAGAACAACAAGAAAAATCTAAAAAATTGCGATTTTCAAACTGTCATATCTCTGTTGTTTTTCCTGGTATCGAAATCAAATTTGCAACAAACGGAAACAATGACCATATCAAATTTGAGCCCGAACAATCACCCGGGCCGGAGCTACAGAGGTCCGAAAACCCGTACTTGTTGTGTCGCATAAACGTAATCTCCCAAAAACAACTCTGTTGTAAGAAATTCCCGCCAAAAAAAAAATTCAAAAACTCATCAGCTGCAAAACGGATTGATATGAACATAATTCCGCCAAAGTGTTCGTAGCTTTGCGCCTCGCTTTAAGATATGCATATTGAACCCTGATTAAATTAGTTAATTTTTTTTAACACTGATTGGCGGGGAGCCTTCTGAGCTTAAGCTCTGATGCCAAGTACTGTCTTCTCACCTGGATTCCTTTATAAAGTTCCGTGCCTTATAAAAGACTAGATATGCACTTCAGGCCAGAAGTGATCAATGGACAATATCTTTCAGGGGCGGTTCCTCATTGGAAGCAAAGGAAGCAGTGCTTCCCTTGTTTATTTCACCAAATAGTTCATTCAAATCCACGTAGCCAAACATTATACGATATATGTATCCATATGATCTTGATCATTAATTACTCATCAATTACATTCTTTATACATTATTTTCATACGTATTTCCTGTGCGATTCGACTTCCTATTTCCTATATGTACAAATAATACGTTTCTCTTCATTTTATTTTATCCCATACTCTTTTCATGATTAGAATGGATTTTCACTGGAGTTTATTTCAATAGACGAATGTATCTGAAGCTTGGCTATGGAATGTAAATTTCAATCCAATAGATAGACAACCAACCTGCATTCCCTCTTTTGTTGTAGTTGATCTACCTTTAAGGAAGCCATGTCAAGTGACAAGTGACAACAACCGCTTTAAATACGAACTCCGAGTAAATCAAATTACAATTTATTGTAATTAAAGACAAAAGGAATTTGCAAAAAACCACCGAAAAGTGACAGTATATCTCCTGGAGTTTTCTGGGTGTTGAAATACACTTCTGCCGCTCACTAAAGTGTGAAATTTGGTAATAATATCACTACGGGCCCACTGACAGCTGGTCGCCGCCTCAAGATTTTTTTGATCACCATCGCCAACGCGTACTTTTAACACTAACGTGGGCTCTACAAAGTCATCTGCACCAATCTACAAGATCCTTTACATCATTAGCCACAACCAGACAATAGTGACTCCGACCTGCAACATCAGCAAATCTACATACCAGCAAGTGTGATACAGGTAAGCACCTCTCTTTTAGCCATGAAGTGTACCCATTGCAGCGACGGAATTGTAGAGAAGGTGGATACGATCGATTGTTCTAAAAGTCGTACCATTTTTATTGCGCAGGATATTCTGAAACGAATTTTCGGAAGCTTCCAAAAGAATGTAAAAAAGTTTGGACCTGTCAAAATTGCCGTACCGGACAACTAAGCTTGGAATGTACTCCTGGCCAAAGCCTAGATGACATCATCGAACTGATGAACGATGTGAAGGCAGGCATTAAAACCGAATTGGCGGAGATGAAGACCACATTAAAAACTGAACTAACAGAATATCGTAAATCTTTGGACTACTGTTGTTCCAAAGTGGATGATTTTAATTTAAAAATAAACCAGTACAACACTAAAATCGACAATTTGTCAAAAATATGTCAAGATCTCGCACAGGAAAACGCTGATTTGAAAGGACAAGTAAAATCACTGAGCGCTCGCGTCAACCAAATGGAACAGCAGTTACTCGAAACTGAAATAGAAATAACTGGCATCCCAGAGACAAGAAATGAGGATCTGTCTCAAGTATTCTCACAAGTAACAAAGGCTATAGAAATACCTCACGACCCCATGCCCGTCTCATTCGCACGTCAGCCAAGCAAAGCTCGAGGAGACAGCCCGAGAGCAATAATCGTCAAATTCAGCTTGTCAACGGACCGCAATATTTATATGGAACAAATTAAACAGAAGAAAGCAATTCTCACAGCTGACAAAATCCACCATAGCTTCTCAAACACGAGAGTCTTCATAAATAACCACCTGACTAGAGTTTTCAAAACATTACTATATAAATCCAAAGTTTTCGCGAGGGAAAATGGTTTTAAATTTGTCTGGATAAAGAATAATGTTATTTTTGTTAGGAAAGACGAAAATGCGAAGATCTACAAAATCACATGCGAATCGGACCTTGAATCACGATTATTAACTTAAATTTTTAGATAAACAATATCATGTATATGTACCACAACATTTTTAGTATTTATGATCACATCCACAATAGATTTTATAGACATTGATGACGTCAATACCCTTGAGGCGGACTCAATTAATACTTGTAAAACGTTTTTTAGCCAAAATCAGAACAAATTCAAAATAATACACTTGAATATCAGAAGTATAAAGAAAAATTTTCATGACCTAGTTGTACTAATTCACGAACTAAATATCAATCCTGATGCAATTGTCCTATCCGAAACACAACATAGCAGTTACCAGATAGAATTTGGGAAAACCATTATTAATTTCAATATACCCGGCTACAACACACTGTACACAGAATCCAACAAAAACAAAAGTGACGGCGTCATAGTGTACATCAAAGCGACACTGGATTATATGTATCAAGAAATATCGAATGATTCACAAACAGGTATCAAGATAGACATAAAACTAAAGAATAATTATAACTTATCACTATTAGGCATATATCGTTCACCATCCCTAGAAATAAACAATTTTATAAGTAATCTCACCAACCTAATACCGGACCACTCTAACAATTCAACAGACATATTAGTAGGAGACATCAATATAAACATTCTTTACAACTCCACAATAACCAATGATTATCTTAACAGCCTAGCGAGGCTAGGATTCACCTCTCTAATCAACAAACCGACACGCACAACCGCAACTTCCTCCTGCATTGACCATATATTTATACGACAGAAACATCATAGAGAGTGTATGCCAATAATTCTTAAAAACTGCATAACAGACCACAACACCCTTCTACTATCAGTACCACTAGATCCAAAGACACACAAAAATAACAGCTCAAATGTCAAAACAATGATAGACTCAAATTTACTGAAACAAAAACTAATCACATTGATTGATCTAGCATACTATCCTCTGAAAATAACGCTGAAATCGCCACCAGGTTACTATTCGACAGACTGCAAGACTTGACACTAGAATGTCAATACACAATCACAACTAAACGCAAATTTCGAATCTTAAAACCATGGTTGACTGAAGGCATCATTCGGTCAATAAGAACCAGAGAAAAATTGAAAAAAACATTAAATACTCAACCATTTAATACTGGACTGGAAACCTATTACAAATCATATCGAAATAAACTACATTCAATAATGAAATCATCCAAAAGAGACTACATTCAAAGAATTATAACAAACAGTAAAAACTGCACACAACAGCTGTGGAAAACAGTCAATGACATGACAGGAAGTAATCGTCACGACAACATTTAATGGATGAAGATTATCGATCCAAACACCAACGCTGCATCAAATAATATGGAGTCAGCCGCTAACACACTGAATAAAACCTTTATCAATTTAGGCACAAAGAATGCCAACCCCGAAACGACCACAGATTTGCTGGAACAAACAGTCTTCCCAAACGAATCGAATTTCCATATAAGTAAAATAAGTATTGATGAAATAGCCAATCAAATTAATAATTTGCGTAAATCGTCGTCCGGAATCGACAACATAAGCACGGAATTACTTAAAACAACAAAAAATGAGTTGAAAGTGCCTTTGGCAACTATATTTAACAAATGCATCAAAGAAGGAATCTTTCCAACACCTTTTAAGAAGCTGTTGTAACCCCGATTTATAAAAATGGAGAGAAAAATAACCCACTGAACTACAGGCCAATTTCATTATTACCCGTGATATCTAAATTGTTCGAAAGGTGCTTGAAAACACGTTTGGAAAAATTTATCACTGAAAACAACATTCTATCCCCAAATCAATATGGTTTCCGGAGTGGCATGAGTACGGAAAATGCTATATTACAAGTAACTGACATGCTACATTCTGAAATAGAAACTGACAACAAACCAATGGCAATTTTCGTGGACCTTGCCAAAGCTTCCGATTCAATACCGCACAATCTTTGACTTTGACTGACTTTAAAATTACGCAAAATTGGCATCTGCGGCACTCCATTGAAATTATTATCAAGCTATGTATCTAACAAAACGAAAACAGTGTGTAAAAATAGGGAACACTTACAGCGAATGGGCAAACAATCAGCCGTATGGCCTTCCTCAAGGCACAGTCCTATCACCATTACTTTATTTAATGTATGTGAATGACTTATGTATACTTTGCTGACGATACTGTTTTGGTAACTTCAAGCAGAACATGGTCAGAGACATTTTCCAACGCGGAGCATGATTTCAAAGCTGTAAAAGCTGGCTTGAAAGTCACCATCTGTACTTAAACATATCTAAAACCAAGGCAATCACATTCTCGCTTACAAATTCTGGACAACCTCTGCAAAATTGGGTTAAACTGCATAATGACAACTGCAGAGCACAAACTCATCAATTGCCCCCAAATAGACTGCAATGATAGCGTGAAATACCTTGGAATACACATTGATAAACTTCTAAAATGGAACATTCATATCTTGTACCTTGCACAAAAGTTACGAAAGACCTTATATATATTCAGAACCATTAGATCTACCCTATCAAAATATCAGATGAGACAAGTGTATTTTGCGCTGGTACAATCGGTCTTACAATACGCTATAACAGCATGGGGTGGAGCTTACGACAACCATTTGAGGATTTTAAAAACTACACAAAAAATACTTTTAAAAACCGCTTTTCACTTCCCGCAGACTTTTCCTTCTGAAGAACTTTTCGCTTTACTAAATATACTCCATATTAGGAAGCTCTATGTCAAAAGCACACTATACTACCTGGCAAACAATTTTAATCCTAACTTCATCTCACACCAGGCCAACACGCGTCACAGCATTCTCAGACTTGTAGTTTCGCGCATGAGAAAGACGTCATTCCAAAAATCCCACACCTACAGCGGTCCTCTTTTTTTCAACATCCTCCCGACCGACATCAGGATAGATATTTATAGTATTCAAAATTTTAAAATAAAAGTTAAATTTTGGCTACTTAACCTATCCTTCAGTGAATTCTATCAAATGTTCACACTATATACCTCTGAACAATAAATACAGTACTGAACCCTAATTTTTACTCATTGTATAATAGGTATCTTCCTTTTTATTAAATGATAATAATTATTAACTAATACTTAAACATGTTACTTAGTCTAACTATCCTTAAACTTAAAGTTTCCCCTCACACAAGCTTTGCTTTAGAGGGGAGAAGCAATACCAATAAATTATTGTTAAATGAATTATTGTATTATATGAATTGCAAATAAATAAATGAAATGAAATGTTGACATGGCGATATCAACTCGCTGATCAAAACATCTATGTTCTTTTCAATCAATTCAAAAAGCTTCGGGATAACCGATAATTTAGCTATAAGCCTATAATTGTCTATATGATGTTTTGCACCCTTCTTATGAACAGGGGTCCACAAGGTATGGCATTCTGTCACCCCTTTTGTGGTCCCTTATCGTAAACGAGCTGATTTCCATGCTTAATGAGCGCAGTGATCTTACTATTGGGTACGCGGAAGATTTAACTATCAAAGTCAGGGGCAAAGTCGAATCTACGATCACGGAGGTGATGAGTTTGGCCCTTAACATAGTTCTACACTGGTGTGTTGCTGTGGGCTTACATGTTAACCTACAGAAAACTGTTGTTTTGCCGTTCACGCGAAAACGAAATATAACATTGGATCTAATTTCGTTAGGCGGCACGACCTTAAATTATTCCACTGAAGTTAAATGTATCGGGGTAACACTAGACTCGAAACTCACCTGGAATACTCACATAGATAATATACTTAGCAAAGCCACACGCACAATGTGGACTTGCAGAAGTCACTTCGGACGGTCATGGGAGCTCACCGGAAGGATAACTGAGGTGTAATATATACAATATATTAATATATTCCGTAATATATATCTCACAAAAACAACTCTGTTGTAAAAAAATCCCCCCCAAGAAAAACTCCTCAGCCGTATAAAGGATTGATATGAACACAATACCGCCAAAGTACTCGTAGCTTCGCGCCTCGCTCTAGGGTGTGCATATTGAACGCTGATTGCATTAGTTAATTTCTTTCAAAGCTGATTGGCGGGGAGCTTCGTAGCCTAAAGACTCACCGCCGAACGGATTTATTGATAAAATGACAGTGATAATGACAACGATGTCGCTCTGACAAAATTATGAATAAGTAGTTGCGTGCGGATCATGCTGTAAGCTCTTATGCCAAGTATTATTGGCTTCTCGCCCGGATCTCGTTATAAAGCCCCCGCCTTACAAAAGACTAAAAATGCACTTCAGGCCAGGAGTGAATAATAGACTATTTTCTACTGCGTTCTTATTCAGATTGTTCAACTTATTTTGTTTAATGGAAGCTCCCCGCCAAACCGCGTTGAAAGAAATTAACTAATGCAATCAGCGTTCAATATGCATACCCTAGAGCGAGGCGCGAAGCTACGAGTACTTTGGCGGTATTGTGTTCATATCAATCCTTTTTACAGCTGAGGAGTTTTTCTTGGCGGGGATTTTTTTACAACAGAGTTGCTTTTGTGAGATATCACATCTTTTTGCAAAGTAGTAGTGGTAATACAGATGGCGCAACGGTAAACACGTTCGCCTTCTATACATTGGGCTCCGGTTTGATTCCTACTGAATGCGGTAGTCTTCGATAAAAAAGGGGATTTACGTGACGGACTATGAGTCCACTCAGGTTACCCATTTGGGGTAAATAGTTTTCTTGCCAAGAATATCATTTTTCTAGTTCAAAGGACTCAAAGTGCCTTTAACAGTAGTTTACTGCATTCGCCTCATCACCCCCGATAACATAATACTCATCTTGCCTAGATATCGCTTCCTTGCCAAGAACATATTTTTTCCTGCCCAAAGGACTCAAAATACCTTTAACAGTCTACTGCATTCGCCTCATCACCTCCAGTCATGTGATACCCATCTTGCCTAGACATCGCTTCCCATCTTACACACATTGGAAAAAATCATCTTACATCATAATTCACATCGCTTCACTGCCAAAAGTATTATTTTTTCGAATATCCTTATCGGCACCGGAGGACTCGAAATGCCATCTACAGTAGTCCTGGACATTCGCCTCTTTACCCCGGTTCGCATGACACCCATATTGCCCACTTGACTTTCGTGAATGTCCTTTTCACCACCGAATGACTCGAAATGACATCTACACTACTCCTGGACACTCGCCTCTCCATCCCGGTTCATATGAGACCCCCACATTTCGCTTTACTGCTAAAAATATCCTTTTTCGAATGTCGTTGCTGCCACCGAAGGACTCTACATCTACAGCACATTCGTCTCTTTCCATCCATTCTCCTCACGTACATATAAAAATCCTTGATTGCATAGACAACCTGCCCAACATACTAGTACTATTTTCATGCAAAACCCCGACATTGAATAATGAATGAATTGCTCTCGAGTCGCAGTCGCAAATCGCCCATTCAAGCCGCTGTCTAGCAAAACACAGCTTAAGATGCCTCCATAAACATTCAGTTTCAATTTTTTCATGACACACTTTTCATTCATGCACTTGCCACAAACCACGCCCGCAACCATGAACTCGTATGGTTCTCCTCACCCGACGAGCGCACGGACTTTTGCATCCGTCGTCGTCACTACTCACATAATCAAGTGTTTGCGTCTCTCCACGTCGGCATGAGATCTCTGCGAGTGATTTTCTGTGTCTCATTCAAATTATCAAAAAGACTTAAGCGAGAAACTCTACTATAAAATTTCACATTTTTGGATGTATCTTTTGATCTACTGCACGGATCAGAGCATATGATAGCCTATGCAAGTTAGCCACGCGCATCCGGCCCAACACGTGCATCAGCAAAATACATCATAATTATGCACCGACATACTTTCCAAGAATGAGTAAAATGCAATCTGCAGACGCAGCGGAATTAGGCTAAGGAAATAATTGATTCTATTGTAGTTTGTAAAACAGTCAGTCGATATTTAGAATCCGAGCAATAAAGACGAAAATAATAAAACATTTGTGTTTTTTTTTGGCTACCGTCGCTAATAAAAACTTAACTGGCGCCCGAGCAGGGACCATTCGCAACGTTTGTAAAACGGGAGTGTTAATTATCGTGAGTTACGCGATTAACCAAAACGCATCGTCGCGATTTACACAAGTGATCAACCAAGTCACCAGCCCGACAACGGAAGAAGGAAGTGGCCCCCGAGTAGTTCAAGAGTAACAAAAAGGAAAGCGAAGGACAACCAACTTCTAGCCGCCCCTTCGATACGAATGGTCCAGAACCCGAACATGCTAGCGACGCCATACATTTTTATTCTAATGTAAGTAAGCCATTTCTTTATTTTCCCCAAATATCTTCCGGATACTAAAACTAAAGTGTCTAGTGCTTGTGATTTTGTTAATTCCGTGTCTCGACTCAACCAAAAAGGCAGTGAATAGTCGTTCTGTTGAACTCCGCGAGAAATTCAGTTGTTAGGACATCGATCCATTTCCATATCAATTCCGATCACTTTTCATCTAAACTTTTCGAACACCTAAATTTCGTGTATCTTTAAGTTGTGCGCATACCTAAATTTTTTCGAACACCCAAATCGAATTTATCTCGTGTCAAACGATGTCAAACCCATCGAATCTCATTAGACCTGCCATATTAAACGAAGCCGCCGCCAACGCCGCCAACGCCGCCTCCGCGTCTAACGCAGCCTCCGCGTCTAACGCAAATAATGAAGGCCCGACCGCGCGGTCGAATAACGAACAACTCGTCTCGATGATAACCAATATCGTGCGAGAAGCGTTATGTGTCCAAGGAAGAGAGCTGTTTAATTCGCTCATGAATCCTGCGTCGGATAATAGCGAAGACTATGACGTGCCAATCAACATTGGAGTCGATAGAGTGCTATCCGACATGGACAAAATCCCGGATGTCGTGAAGAGCCTTAGGGAGTTCTCAGGACATGCCGGAGAATTTAATTCATGGAAGAAGAGTGTGGAGCGTATCCTGAGGATTTATCAACACCTCAAAGGAACGCCCAAGTATTACGGAATACTTTCGGTAATACGAAATAAAATTGTCGGCCAAGCAGATGTGGCGCTTGAATCGTACAATACTCCCCTCAACTGGGATCGCATCTCGAAATGTCTGTCCCTACATTATGCCGACAAAAGGGACATCGGTACCTTAGAGTACCAGATGACTACCCTCGTCCAAGGTCGGAACACTATACCCGAATTCTACCAGGCAGTTTACCATCAGTTGTCCTTGATCCTTAACAAACTAGGTTCTATGGAACTGAGCCAAGATGCTCTAAACGTCATGACTCAGTCATACAGAGCAAAGGCCCTAGACACATTCGTTAGGGGACTCGAAGGCGATTTGCCAAAACTTTTGAGCATGCGTGATCCGCCGATCTGCCACAGGCCCTTCATTATTGTTTGAAACTACAAAACGTCAATTACCGCACGCAGCACGCCAATTCCTCTCACATCCCAGCCAGAAATCAACATTACCAACCACCTCCCGTTCCTCCCAGAAGAGTGAATCTGCCTCCAAGAACGAATCCCACTCCAACGCCAAGATCGCACCCCAATCCCATTCCAGCTCCAAGAGGTACGTTCTTCCCGGAACTAGTTCACAACCCTCGTGCTCCGCAAGGACCTCAATTCAGTCGGCAGCCTTGGCAAAATAATTATCACCAACAAAGAGCCGCACCAATACCTCCTCCGAAACCCCAAGGACGACCGGAGCCAATGGACGTCGACGAGTCCATAAGAACTCGCATGGTAAATTACACCAACAGACCACGACCTAACGACAGACCCCAGAAACGCACGCAACCTCAACAATACTATTCAGGACAGAAATTCCAACGAATCTTTCACACCGACTCAAACAACGATGACGAACCAACCCAAGACGAATACGAACAGACATGCAAAGACGAATACGAACAGACATACAAGGACGAAGACGACCAACCTTTAACAGATTATTCCGAACAAGAACAACCAGAACAATGGGAAGACATATATTTTTTAGATTAAAACGCTCTTCGCTACCATACTTCGAATATGTTGCGAGGAGCGGAGAAATTCTAAAATTTTTGGTGGATACTGGTTCCAACAGGAACTATATTCAACCACGTCATATAAGACGCCCAATTCCTAACGAAAAACCATTTCTTGCAAATTCCGTCGGTGGTAACGTTAGCATCACCCACCACACTTATGTACAACTATTCGGACCCGACATACCTAAATTAAAATTTTTTATTCTCCCGTCCCTTATATCCTTTGACGGGATAATTGGTAACGACACTCTTAAGTGTTTGAATGCCGTTATTCACACGAACAAAGGACATATGATTTTAGATTCCAATCTGAAAATTCCCCTGAAGGAACACCTATCTGAAACAGTCAACTCCATAAACCTTAGGACGGACCACCTCAATGAAGACCAGACTCGTAACCTCAAACACATAATTCACAGACACCGTAACCTTTTATCTGAGCCAGACGAGAAGTTAACCTACTCTACACGAGTTAAAGGCGAAATCAGGACAACAACGGACGACCCAATATACAGTAAATCCTACCCTTATCCGAGAGCTTTAAAACACGAAGTGGAAAAGCAAATTAACAAGATGCTCAAAGATGGCATCATTAGGCCTTCCAAATCGCCCTACAATTCTCCAGTCTGGGTTGTCGGAAAAAAACCTGACGCCTCGGGCGAAAGGAAGTATCGATTAGTCATAGACTACCGAAAACTCAACACGGTTACAATTGCAGATACCTACCCAATACCCGAAATAAATGAAGTTCTCGCCAATCTCGGTGAAAACAGCATTTTCTGAGTACTCGACCTTAAGAGCGGTTTTCATCAGATTCCGCTAAAAGAATCTGACGTTGAAAAAACGGCCTTTTCTGTCAACAACGGGAAGTTCGAGTTCACTCGACTCCCCTTCGGCCTGAAAAACGCGCCCTCAATATTTCAGAGGACTCTTGACGACGTGCTCCGAGAGCATATCGGCACGCGCTGTTACGTCTATATTGACGATATTATCGTCTTCGGTAAGGACGAGAAACAACATCTTGAGAATTTGGACAAAATTTTCAGTACCCTAGAGGCCGCAAATTTCAAAATCCAATCGGACAAGTGCGAATTCCTTCGGAAAGAAGTAGAGTTCCTAGGATACGTCGTCAGCGAAGAGGGAATTAAGACCAACCCTAAAAAGGTACTGGCGATTGCCAACATGCCGCCACCTAAAACCCTCAAGGAATTGAGATCATTCCTGGGAATGTCCGGCTACTACCGCCGTTTTATCCAAGACTATGCGAAGATAGCAAAGCCGCTGACAACACTCCTACGAGGCGAAGACGGACGCATATCCACCAAACACTCTAAAAATAAGATCATTCATTTGGATTCACAAGCTTTAATGGCCTTCGATAAATTAAAAAACTGTCTTATTTCAAAGGATGTCGTTCTCGCACATCCAAATTTTCAAGAAAAATTCGAGCTCACGACCGACGCTTCCGAATACGCAATCGGTGCGGTCCTCTCACAAGGCAAGCGGCCAATAACTTTCCTTTCTCGAACGTTGACGAAAACAGAAGAAAGTTACGCAACGAACGAGAAGGAAATGCTAGCTATTGTGTGGGCTCTGACTTCTCTTAGGAACTATCTTTATGGCCCTCAACGGGTTACCATCTTCACAGACCACCAGCCCTTGACTTTTGCTCTTAGCAATAGGAACACAAATAGTAAACTCAAAAGGTGGAAATCCTTTTTGGAAGAGTTTAACTATGAGCTTAAGTACAAGCCAGGCAGGACGAATTTGGTTGCGGATTCATTGTCAAGACCACCGCAAAAGACTCCTGTAAATTCGCTAACACCCACCGAACACAGTGACGACAGTTCACCACAAGAGCTGATAACCACTGTAGAAACACCAATCAACGCCTTTCGCAACCAACTCTTATTGCAAGTAGGTGAAGAAGATAGTTACCAGATTATTAATCCCTTCGACAATTACTACCGGCACATTATAACAAGGCCTACTTACACCGAGGAACAGCTCACAAGTATTCTCAAGAGATATCTGAGCCCAACTATCCTAAATGGAATTTACACCTCCGAAGAAGTGATGGGAAAAATCCAGGAGATTTATCCTCATCACTTTAGGAACTATCGAACCAGATTCTCCCGAAAACTCGTCGAGGATATTCCCAGCGAGGCCTTGCAAAACGAAAGAATCCTCCAAGTACACCGGAGAGCACACCGCAATGCCGAGGAAAATAGGATGCAGCTCTTAGAGAACTTCTATTTTCCGAGAATGTCAGCCAAAATTAAAGCCATTGCGAAACGGTGCCAAACCTGTAAGGAAAACAAATATGATAGGCACCCCAACAAACCCTCCCTGTGTCCAACACCAATACCTTCTTACCCAGGTCATACGGTTCACCTTGATCTATTCTCAACAGAAAAACATCGTGTATTGACAGCTGTGGACAAGTTCACGAAATTTGGCCAGGCTAAAATAATCGCGTCCAAGTCCGCTGAAGATATAAGGCAACCGTTACTCGATTTGTTATTCTTTTTCTGTATCCCCGAGAGAATCGTCATCGACAACGAGGGTTCTCTTAGGTCAGCCTCAATAAGATCCCTTATGGAAGATGAACTAAAGATCTCTGTCTATACTACACCGCCGTACAAAAGCGAGGTAAATGGACAGGTGGAGCGATGGCACTCCACGCTCGGAGAGATCATGAGATGCCTTAAAAGGGACGACCCTCCGCGTAATTTCGAAGAGCTTTTACAACGTGCCGTAAACGAGTACAACTTTACCATCCACTCGACCACGGGTAAAAAGCCAGTCGAACTTTACCTCGGTCGAGTCCCCGGAATTAATCCCGAACAATTTGAGAACATCCGATTGAGCAACATCGAAAGGCTAAAGAAGAAACAGGAGACAGACCTTAAGACACACAACAAGACTAGACAAACGACAAAGACTTACGACATAGGAGAAGTTATTTACGTGAAACTGAACAAACGAAAAGGATCCAAACTAACACCTAGGTACAGACAAGAAGTCGTCAAAGAAAATCACAACACGACCATACTAACAGAAACCGGAAAAATAGTTCACAAGAGTAACATCCGCAACTAATCTTCCATTTCAGATCCAGTTTAACGCCTATTTACGCTAACGTTCAAATATTGGACTACTCCAACGCGCACATAGTGACTTTCCACACAGGACAGACTCGACTACAGGACGGTAACTTTAAGATTATACATGTAATCGAACTTGACCAGTACGAACGATTGATATCACAAATTGAACCAATCCTTAACCTCTCTACATTCCAACACAATTCCCTTTCCTCATACCCAATAAACGAGATCCAGCGAATTCACAAACTTATCCAAAATCTGAAACCGAGAAAAATTCGAAGGTCGCTAAATTTCATTGGATCGGCATGGAAATGGATTGCAGGCAATCCCGACCATGAAGATTTCGTTACCATCAAAGAGAAAATCACGGACGTCCTGCAAAATAACAATAGACAGGTCGTCATAAACCGCCTCTATAACGAACGGATTAATAACATCACGAGAATCACTAACGACATTCAAAATTTATTAAAGGAAAATAGCCAAATGAGTCTTACCACAGTGTTAGATCTAGAATTCAAACTTAAAATAATCAGGGAAGAGTTAGAAAATATCAGCCATGCCATTCACTGGGCCAAAATTGGGATCATAAATTCACTAGTATTGTCAAAATCCGAAATTAAAATTGCTAAAGATGTAATAGATAAAGAAATGTTACCATATTCAACAATAGAAGAGGCCCTAAATTTTTCCGAAATTAAAATAATAGCAAATTCATCTTCAATCCTGTATATTATAAATATTCCGTTAGCCACGCCAGAAATTTATCAAACATTGTTAATCAAACCAATTAAAAGAAACAATTTTGTCAATGAAATTCCTTATAACAGAATTGCTAAATCAGGTACAAAGATTTTCGGCATCGAAAAAGAATGTAAAACCATAAATTTCATATCTATTTGTAAACAAAATAACTTAGTAGACATTAGCAAAACACCCTGTATTCCAAACCTTCTGAAAAGTACAAGCGCTTCATGTTCGAGGACCAGCAGTCAACACATTCCAACTATCGACCAAATCTCTTCCGGCACAATACTCCTCAATCAATTTTCCGGCAATCTAACTACACAAGAGGGGACGCACGAGCTGAACGGCACATTCCTGATTAAATTCCAAAATTCGACCATATCAATAAACGGAAAACAATTCATCTCTATCGAAACATCATTTCTACAAGAACTACCGCCCATCCTTCAACGAGCGACCGAAAACAACAGGTTTAGAGAAGTTATCTCCATGGAAACGATGCATGAGATCCAAATTAACAATACCAGGACAATCAATCTGATGAACTCGGAAAAGGACAAACATCTGATCACTACTTATGGCCTTATTGCATCCATGGGACTTATTCTGTCCTTCTTAGTTATCCGGCGTACCTGTGAAAAACAAAAAAATAAAATCACCATCGAGACAGGAAATATCACGGAAGGAAGAAATTTTAAAACATCCACACCTAAGAGCCCGTCAGCAAAACCACCGCTGAAGTTCAACGACATCCCATTTTTCTAGCGATCGAGGACGATCGAATCTGAAAGAGGGTAGAGTTAGCCACGCGCATCCGGCCCAACACGTGCATCAGCAAAATACATCATAATTATGCACCGACATACTTTCCAAGAATGAGTAAAATGCAATCTGCAGACGCAGCGGAATTAGGCTAAGGAAATAATTGATTCTATTGTAGTTTGTAAAACAGTCAGTCGATATTTAGAATCCGAGCAATAAAGACGAAAATAATAAAACATTTGTGTTTTTTTTTGGCTACCGTCGCTAATAAAAACTTAACTTGCACACCCTTGGGACACAGTCAATTCGGAGAAAAGAAAGCAGACCTCGATACGCTCCCTACGAGGCTGTAGACCGGTCGAAGAACAACGAGAACAAGAAAAATTTGAAAAATAGCCATTTTCAAATTATCATATCTCGGGTGTTTTTCCTTGTATCGGAATCAAATTTGCAGCACTTCGTAAGATGACCAGGGACAATGACCATACCAAATTTGAGCTCGAACAAGCATCCGGGGCCGGAACTACAGAGGTCCGAAAACCCGTACTTGTTGTGTCGCGTAAACATAGTCTTGGTCGCTTTTCCATTTTTTTTTTCGATTTTTTTGTTTTTCTTTGGCGGGGCGGGACGCTCCCGCGTCCCTAGATTAATTCAAGAATCAGTAGCTCTAAATGCTCTTAGACTACGTTTAACTTTCGACGTGCGTAGTGAAGAAAGCGGTCACATGAACATGCTGAATCAAATTCCTGACGTGTAGATCTGCTTGAGATCAGATTACATGATCACGGAGGTTTGCTTCGGCAGAAAATTTTCAGCCCTCATCCCTGGCTGCTCTGAATAGGTAAATGGCACACCCTGTCCAGACCCTAGATGCATTAAGTGGTTCACCGATGGGTTTAAAACAGAACCGGGTGTTTGTGCAGGTGTCTTTGGACCCAACACCAGGATCGCAATGGTAGCGTTTTTCAAGCTGAGATTTTTCAAGAGCCATTGAGGTCTGCGCCATTTTGTGCGAATGTCCCGTCATCGCGCGTTTTAGGATGTCACTCCTCGGGCAGGGTACTATCCGCACTGCAGACTTCAGGTTGATTCCTGCTTAAGACTTACTGCCCTTTATTAGAAAGGAAGACGGTCTTTTAAATTAATGGGCTACGGCACAATAGATGTTTTATGATCGCTGTGCCTTCCTGCTAGGACAGTAGCGCCTCTATTTTATCTTATCTTAGAGGTTAATGGGGGATGGAGGACACCAGCACCCAAGAGTTCTGATCTTGTTTTGAGGTCCCTTAATAGTGCTGTAGAAATTTAAGAAGCTCCTGTACATTCCGGTGAGTTTGGCGGTATCAAAGCGAGTGTGGGGTAAAAAAGTGGGTTAAAATTTCCATATTTGTGACTTCATTTTAGAGGTATATAAGTGGGGGATGAAAGACACCAGCATCGAAGGGTTCTGAGCTTGTCTTGAGGTCCTTTAAAGAGTGCTGTAGAAATTTATGAAAATTTTGGAAATTCCGGTAGTAGTCCGGATGGAGTAACGGCTAGCACGTTCGCCTTCTATGCACTGAACCCCGGTTTCATTCCTATAAAAAAAAAGGAGATTTACGTGTCAGACTATGAGCCCACTCAGCAGTTAAATGAGTACCCATTTGGGGTAAATAACTCGGCGTGAGTGGGGATGGAGGACACCAACACCCAAAAGTTCTGAGCTTCTCCTGAGGTCCTTTAAAGAGTGCAGTTGTAATTTATAAAGATTTTGGAAATTCCCGTGAGTTTGGCGGTATTAAGGCGAGTAAGAGGTATTTTTTTCAAATCTTCAAATTTGTGACGTCGCTTTAGGGGTGTGTCGGGGATGGTGAAAAACCAGCCCCCAAGAGTTCTGGGATTTTCTGGAGGTCATTTGAAGAGTGCTGTAGAATTTATGAAGATTTTGGAAATTCCGATGGTATATGCTATTTTTTGAGATTTTCATCCCTTTGACGTCACTTGCGAGGTGAGTGTACAAGTATATAACCTGAGAATTCTCGACCTGTTTGGTTTTCTGACCAATGAAACAGATTGAAACTTGATTTGATTAATGGGAACTAACGAGCATTGATTAAAGTGCACATCATCGGGTTGTAACCTCTAAATGTATTTTTAACTAATTTTCTAAGAAAAACGACCCTCCTTTACGTTTTCTTTACGTTTCATGACCCCAGGAATCGATTCGCATCATTCGATTTTTTTAGTGTCCTTTATATATATATATATACTAGCTGCGATGGCTCGCTTCGCTCGCAACAATCACCTACCCTGACTTATTTTTTTACCCTTCACGGATGTGATAGGATCTATTAACTTTGTCATGAAGTTTGCAACGCACAGAAGGAAGCATCTCCGACCATATAAACTATGTATATTCTTGGTCAGTATGATGAGTCGAGTCGATTAAGCTTTGACCGTCTGTCCGTCTGTCTGTCTGTCTGTCTGTCTGTCTGTCTGTCTGTCCGTCTGTTTCTATGCAAACTAGTCCCTCAGTTTTAAAGCTATCGAGCTGAAATTTTGTAGAGAGCCTTCTTTCTATTGTAATATATATGTCGGAACCAATGGAATCGGACCACTGCGTCATATAGGTGCCATGGGAACGACCGGTCCAAAAATTCGTCCTTGTGAGAAAAACTTTTTTATTTCTAAAGATATCATTTTCAGATTTCACAGGAACCAACAGTATATATAGCTAAATCACATTTACGAATTTGGTTGAAATCGGACTACTACGTTATATAGCTGCCATAGGAACGACCGGTCCAAAAATTCGCCTTTGTGAGAAAAACTTTTTTATTTCGGAAGATATCTTTTTCAGATTTCACAGGAATCAACAGTATCTATAGCTTAATCACATTTACGAATTTGGTTGAAATCGGACCACTACGTCATATAGCTGCCATAGGAACGACCGGTCCAAAAATTCGTCTTTGTGAAAAAAAACTTTTTTATTTCTGAAAATATCGCTTTTAGGTTTCACACTAATGACTAGTATCTTTAGCTTAATCACATTCCTGAATTTGGTGGAAATTGGACAACTATGTCATATAGCTGCCATAGGAACGACCGGTCCAAAATTCGTCTTTGTGAGAAAAACTTTTTTATTTCTAAAGGTATTGTTTTCGAAATTCACATTAATCAAAAGTATCTTAAGCGAAATCATATTTCCGAATTTGGCTGAAAGCGGACTACTCGATCATATAGCTGTCATAGGAACAACCGTTCCTAAAGCAAGTTTTTGTCAGAAAAACTTTTTTTATTTCTGAAGGTATCTTTACGAAATTGCATATTATTTAATCGCATTGACTGCTAAGCCATGTTCCTAAATTTGGTTGAAATTGGCCCACTATTTCATATACCTCTTATAGGAACAGTGAAATCGGAACAAGTTTTACTACTATGTAATTTCAAAAAGGCAAATGAACCACAAAACACAACGCGTCAAAGGTATCATACCTTCGGCAAGCTAGCCGAAGGCTAGCTTGTTTTCATACATCAAGCTGACCCCGCGAACTGCATCCCGCGCCTCATCTTCCTGTTAGTCGACAGGTGGCGAGGTGTGTGGTTCTAGAAATGGATTACCCTCTGAGCAACGTTTGTTGTGAATGGATAAAAGTCAATTTGTTTCCATTTGAATAGGAAAGGCTTTGTGATTTACAACATTTTTAGTTTTGTTTTGCGGTTCGTAAACAAATAGAGAATCTGGTTTTCCTACTCGCGAACAGGCGACGTGCAATTGGCCGTGCGAGAAACACGGATTTTTTTAAATTAATGCCACACACATTCATCCACTGTCCTTGTCGTTTGTTGACTGTCATCGCAAACGCAAGACGCACCGGAAATTGCAATCGTTTGAATTCGAATGGCAGATCAATGGTAATCATTGGAATTCGTAGAACCAACATGTGCTCGCCCTGGAATTTTCCTTTGAGAATTGTCGCTTCTATGACGTTGGGTAACAACCATTTGACAGCAAGTCTGGTTCCATTGGATAGCTTCGGCTGGTTCAGATTTCGAATCATTATGATGACTGAGCCTATTTTCAGTTGCAGTTGATGTGCCGGGAATCATTGCGCCTCCAACGATTGTGATTAATGCGCAAGTCTTTCATATTGCGATTGAGAGCCTCCAATGCACGTTTATGCGCCATCGTGCATTCATTCCAAATAACTATTTTGCAAGTTTGACTTTAGCCATAACAGAATTTTACGAAATGTTTCAAGTTGATTCGTCCGTCATTTGCAAGTTCAAGAGCAATAGCAGAATGAGCCGTCCGTCCTCCTTCAAGCAACGTCGCCGCAATGCCCGATGATGCAACTGCCAACACTATGTCACTTCGTGAACGAATCTTTGCTAATATCAATGAAATGAGGAACGTTTTGCCAAGTCCCCCAGGCGCATCAAGAAAGAAAATGGCACCTTGTCCATCATCGGTCGCTTTCATTAGTGTACCGGCTCTTGAAATGCGAACTCTATGCAAAATATCGTCTGACATTTCGATATAACGATGGCAAACAATCCCAATGAGTGTCGTTTTCCAGCAAATGCAATTGATGGCAGCCCTCTATTTTCCGATTTAATTTGAGTTTGAGCTGGGTATGGATCCAAGTTGAGCGTAAAAAGACAGAACAAAAAAAAATCAGCCAAATCGGACACAACTCAATTTTCATTTCAGGCAGGAGGTCGTCCTTTTTAGGAGAGACCACGTAAAAAAAATTAATTGCATTGTACATGTGTAAAGTACATGCAACGTACTGGATATATTTCCTCGAAGGACAACAGCATGTCCTTTATTGTCAGCAGGTCGTCCTTTTTTTGGACTTTGAGCTCGGTGAACGTGTAAGTTGAGCGTAAAGGATCAAAAGGGAAAAAATTTGAAGCAAATCGTATGTAGTGTTAAGGAGATAGAAGGGAAAACAAGTCTCCATACAAAATGTATGGGAAAATGGAATTTCCCGAATTTCCCAATTTCCCGGGAAAATTTCCAATTTTGAATGACGTAAGGTTTCAAGTGGAGCGGAAAGAAACCGAATGCAAAAAATTTGAAGCAAATCGGATAAAGGATAACGACGCCAACCCTGTACATACGACACAGGTCGTTTATTTTTTTTTTTTTTTGTGCTTATTCTCCGTTAAGATCTAAGTTCGGCTTAAAGGAACAGATACAAAGAAAATTTTGAGTCAAATCGGACGAATGGGTATTTTCATGTGTGACAACAGGTCGTCCTGGATTTTTTTATGAATATACAAATAGCTGGAGGATTACAAACACAAACGAAAAAAATTTGAGCCAAATCGCAGATGAAAAAATTTCTCCATACAAAATGTACAGGCAAGCTAGACCAAACTTGCCCAGTAAGTAGACGTCAGCAAAAATCCATCAAGCGGTTAAAAAGTTACAGCTATATAACGGCATAATTTCATAAACAAACTAACTACATAACGGAAGAAGCTAGCTCGACCAAACCTATCCAGTTGGTGGATGTTAAGGAGGAATCAGCTCATATCCAATTTAAGAAAAATTCATCAAACGGTTCAAAAGTTACAGCTACATAACGGCAGAATTTTTTAAGCGAAATAACTCTATAATGCCCGGTTCACATTTTTCCAGTCCAGTAATCCAGTCCAGCGATCCAGTCCAGCACTGGACTGGATCATATCGTCTACATGATTCCAGTCCAGTAGTCTGGCGAGTGTGTTGTTGATTCGGTAACTATAGTAACAATGATTTCTGGGCGAGCTGGAACCAAAAAGTAGACCGACAATCCAGTCACTGGACTGGATTGCTGGACTGGATTGCTGGATTGAATTGCTGTCCAGTGCCGGTTCACATTATTCCAGTAGCAGTCCAGCGCTGGACTGGATTACTGGACTGGATTGGTTACTGGAATAATGTGAACCGGGCATAACACAAGAAACTAGTTGAGTGAAACTTTTTATATTTGTGGGCAATCGTCAAGACTGGGCTCTTAAGTAATTTCACCAACATCAATGAGTCAGTTCCAGAATTACAGCTATATAACCGCAAAATTTTTGGGAACACAATTAATTTATAACGGAAAAGCTAGTTGAGCGAAACTTGTCTAATAGATGAAAATTAGTGAGGAATAGCTTCCGGTGCAGTTTCAGGAAAATTCACAGTACAATCGGAAGGTTACAGCAATACAACAGCAAAAAATAATAAGCAAAGATTTACCCACACAAAAGGCATTTAGTTGATGAAACTAAAAATGAAACTGGAGATAAATTCATATAGTAAAATCAATCGAACAGTTAAAAAGTTTCATCATTTGAAAATATAGCCGCAAATACAAAATTCTGCAGCTGCACCTGGTACTAACAACTGCAGTTAAGTATCCCACCCATATCTTAATTTTACATAAACTCATAAACGATCCCGACTTAGCCCATATCAAAAATCAGTTCCTCTGGCTTCACTGTTTTTTTTCAGAACTTTTTCTAAAATCAGACCGTTTTTTGCATGATAAAAGTTTTCGCGTTAAGTTGGCACCCAAAAATTTAATTAAAAAAAAAAACAATAAAACTTTACAACTATCGCCACACCTTTACGATAACTCTAGAACTATTGCCAATAAGCAGGGAACTCTTGAAAATTTCCAACTTTTTAAAACTTTAGGTGCTAACTTCCTGGGGGTCAAAACTTTATAGGATTATTTCCTATGGTGTTGATTATTGTTACCCATCAATATTTTTAAGATGGGATTTGTTTAAGGGTTGCAGGGATGTGCTAACGGCAACTATAGGAATGTACTATTATTAATATATTTTGAGGAAATATCAAAATTCCATTATCTTCCATTTTCTATGCCAGTGAAATTTTTATATTTCTAAGTGTAACAGTCCCGCAATGCAAGGGGGCGGGAGAAAGATAGTTTTATATTTTCCCCTCTCTCATCCTGTCTCCGAATTTGAAGAAAATTACAAAAATCGAATGTACTCAATGGTTAGTTTCTCACGATACCCCACTTGAAAAATTGTTGACCTTCGTTTCCCTTCCCTAGCGAACTCCCCTTAATATATGTATTTTTTTTTTAAGAACATCCGCCATTGCCCTTTTGGTGCGTTGGAGGGTCCAATAAATACTTGATTTTTCTGATCTTACATTTAACGTTTATAGTCTTAAAAAAACGGTTCTACCTAAAACATTTATTTTTTTTTGTGTTGTTCATAGCTTAGATGCACAAAGGATAAATGTATTGGGTTTTTTTTTTGTAAAAAGTAAGATCGGTTACTCACTTATTCTCCCTTGAACTTTTAAAATATAAAGTAATCCTTCAGCAAACTTCTTATTTCGATACTGAACCACATTCACATTATCTTAAGTTATCGGCGAATGTACTCATGTGCTCATTTGTTATTAATTCGAAACACTGTTGGTAATCCAACATTCCACTTTTTAATATCGCCTTCTCATACACTCATCACATCACTAACAACTTATCCCACTTCATTTTCAATTTCTTCATCCGAAAACTAGCTATCTTTTGTGATTAGCATAATCTCTTTATCACGTCACATCTACTGTCCTATATGTCCTAGCCGAGCACTGAAGGACTCCCCTATCCTCCTCACGTGACCGCCTGCTTAAGACTGAGTATTAGAGTACATATTTCAAATGGGACACCAAAACCGAAATATGAACTTAGTGTAAATATACTCATACGTACACATTTTTTACTTGTAGGCTGCCGAGGGAAGCATCAATGCAAAAAGGTGTCTATGCAAAGCTTTCTGACTTAGCAGGCCAACGTTTCGTGAAATCGTATACGTATAAGCATATATTTTTCCAGATTCCTTCTCCAATTTTTACTTCCAACGCCTGCGCTATGATTTATTTTTAATTTACGTCGCTATTAAGGACATGTTCGGACCGGAGCAAATTACCTAATTTTAAACGCCAGATTCATCGTACCCATAATTAAGTGATTTGGAGGCACCATGAAATAGGCATGCATGCTCAATTTCGGGTTGAAACCGAATGTGTGCAATGAACATGCATGCAGATATCGGTTCAAGTTACCGTCGTTGCACCCAGAGCGAACAAAGCGAGCTTTTTTGTTTGTGCGATACTGAGGGTTGTCAATCAAGAGTCTCTTGTGTGAGCCCCGCTCCGCGCATAAGAAATCATAACCCTCGGTAGCGCACATGAACGCACAGTCTCTTATGTGCAAGCGCGGCAAGCGCAAGGCCAGCAACCCACACAACGCGGCTCCCTGAGGGGGGGCTGTTGCAAAGGGGTTTCCGTGGTTCGCGAAGACGTTTTCAAAATTCAAAATTAAACGCAAAATTGAAAAATTATTTTTACGGAAAAGAGTCAAAAAAAAATATTTCGATGGTTTAAATCATCACACGATTTAAATCATATGTACTGAATCCAGTAGTTTTCGATAAAAAAGGGGATTCACGTGTCGGACTATGAGCCCACTCAGCTGTTAAATGAGCACCCATATATGGCGTAAATAACTCGGTTGAGCGTGTTGCTGATCACACATCTCTGCACAAGACATACCGTCACGATCTAGAAAATGAGATGATGATAACTCATCTTGAAGCCGTGGTTCAAATTGGACTTTATTTATGTTTTTGTTTGTTAAAAATCACGAATTAAAGTTCACACACACATCGCAAATATTTGATCAATTTTTTTTTCTGGAAATATTTGTTCAAACGGGGCAATATGGCAAAAGCATTTTCCTCGCGTGTTCACAGTCACACGTAAATATTGCTATAAAGTTGTTATCTGCATGTTTTTCTCGTAGTTGCCATGGTAACCGATATTTACCGAAATATATCAAAATGCAAATTACATAATTGGATAAATATTTATGGTTCACACATACAACAAAAAATCTCGCGAATATTTGCCTGTTTTTGCCAAATATTTGCGACGTGTCAACTCGCCGTTAATGATTTAATAATTTTTTTTTTAACTCGAAGCAACTTCTGGATTTAATGTTAGAGAGACTTCGATGAGAAACACTTTTTTTATAGTACAAAATCAAAATACGCTCAAGTATCAAATCAAACATTAATCAATGATTTTTTCATTTTTTAACTGTTGCTCGGGGAATCCGATACCAAAATCTTTTGAAAATTTGAATGACCTTTAGGCGGAATCCAGAAACCAAAAGACTTTTTTTTTAATTTTTGAAAATATTTTGAAAACGGCCAAAAAAAAAAATGTATTTTCGACAAAAGTAAAGATCAGTAAAAATTCTATGAAACTAGGTTCGCAACACTTGTTCTTTAATAGTTTTGGAGATAATCTCACTTAAAACAGATTATTTTCATGGTCATCCTCTCTCAGATCACCACTATCTGCAGCTTAGACTTACTGTTCGGCCCGCCAAAAATGTGAATTTTCGTAATCGTACTGGCCTATTGTGCAAGCCGGTCTGGTGGAATGCAGCTAAGGCTAACGCTAAGGTTGGAAGTGGATTGGAACTCCTGTAAAAACTATTTGTACCGTTTCAAGAGTGAGCTCAGGCGTGTGAAGCGCAGTTTATAGCGTGACTTTTGCGAGCGCATTGAGGGTTGTGGTGAAGCCGCTAGGCTTCATAAAATACTCTTCGCAAATTCATCTATGTCTGGCTCTCTTCTAAGGCAGGATGGATCCTGGACCATTTCGAGTGAGGACACTATCAAGCTGTTGCTCGATACGCATTTTCCAGGTAGTGTGTCTGAACCCTTGCCCGTTAGCCTCACTCAGGAAGCAACTCACAGCACCCTGTGACTTCACATTTATTCTCTCGGGAAGAAAAGTCGGTGGGCTATATCTATAGGGTTATCCATTTTCTCTTTCAGAAAGTAAACTTAAATTAAACACAGTAAATATTTGAATTTCGATGGAATTTTTATTTCATAATAAAGTTTGGATTATGCCATTATCCGTGGAATACAATATCTGTCAAATGTCCCCCACGGGACCGCTTGCAGGACTCGATCCTTTTGAGGCAATTTTCGATTACCTTTTCACACATTTCGGGCAATAACTCGGCTATAACTCGACGGATTTCGTCCTTCAATTGACCAATCGTCGTGGGATTGTTCGCATAAACACGGTCCTTTGCATAGCCCCACAAAAAAAATCTAACGGCGTTAAATCGCAAGACCTTGCTGGCCAAGCCACATCGCCGAATCTCGAAATTACGCGTCCTGGGAATTTCTCGCGCAATAAAGCCAAATTTTGTCGCGTGGTGTGGCATGTGGCCTCGTCTTGTTGAAACCACATATTGTCGAGATCCATATCTTCAATTTCCGACCAAAAAAAGTCTTGAATCATGGCGCCATAGCGCTGGCCATTGACTGTAACGGCGGCTCCTTCATCGTTTTCGAAGAAAAACGGCCCAATGACGCCGCCGGCCCACAATGCACACCAAACAGTCACTTTTTGCGGGTACAACGGTTTCTCAGCGGTCACTTGCGGTTGCTCACTGCCCCAGATGCGACAGTTATGTTTGTTTACATAGCCGCCGAGCGCAAAATGGGCCTCATCGCTAAAGAATATTTTCTTCGAAAAATCGGCATCAGTGGCCTGCTGTTCAAGGACCCAATCTGAGTACTCACGACGCAATCTGTGATCAGTCGGCTTTAATTCTTGCGTGATCTGGACTTTACAAGGATGGAGATGAAGGTCCAAATGCAAAATGCGCCACAATGTGCCGTAAGATAGGCCTAAATGCTGGGATCGGCGCAGAATCGATAAATTCGGGTCTTCGGCCACACTTTCACTCACAACGGCGATGTTTTCGGTCGAACGAGCAAAACGATGATGCACAGGTGTAGAAATGTCTGTCACCGATCCAGTTTCTTCAAATTTTTTCACTGTGTAGGCAATTGTGCGCTCATTGGGATGATTATGTCGACCATAATCTGCGCGTAATGCACGAAACGTGGCCACCGCAGATTCACCATTTTGGTAGAATAATTTTAACGCGTTGTTCAGTCGTAAAACGTTCCATCTTGTAAAATGGCAAACCTTCAACTAAACCAATACCAGTTTGGAATACACTGACATTTGACAGATGTCGTATGGCAGGGCTTTACTTTCCGAAACACGAAATGGATAACCTTGTAGTTTCGAACCATTTAAGGCAGCTGGACCTGATGGTGTCATTCCAGCGGACTTGCCGCACGTTCTGAATAGTGCTTATCCATGGTTGGAGACCATTTTTAGGACTTGCCTGTGTTGTGATCGAGTGGCTCAATTCACTTAATAAAACACTTCAATGTCGTGTTTATAAGTCATTTTACTTTTGTAATATTTAAACTCTCTTTACTATTTCAGTTAGTTTAGTTTACATTCTATTTTTTAACACTTAAACGAAGTTCACTTGTACGCTTAAATATGCGTACTTTAACAGTAACTTAATTAATATCTTTAACTTTGTACGTTTTCTACGTACTTTTTCTCATACGATCATACTTCCAACTCTTTTACTCGTACGCTTGACACTACATACTTTTTCGAGTAACTTCTTAATATTCATACCCTAGACTTATAGTATAGGGTATATTGTTTTTGTCACGACGGAAATATGTAACACCTTAAAGGAAGCTTCGGATGTATAGCAATGTATATACTTATAAATGATCAGGGTCAGCTCCTGATTCGATTAGCCATATCTGTCTGTCTGTCCGTCCGTTCGCAGGATAACTTTCGACAGAATGAAGCTGAAGCCTTGAAATTTTGGTCAAATGTTGGCAGTATGATCTAGTTGGTTGGTATTGAAAATGGGTATGATCAGGCCACGCCACGCCTACCTCGCTTACATATGTCAAATACTTGAATGAATCTATAACTCCCGATTAAATAAACATGAAAAGCTCTAGCTTTGGTATATTGCTCGTGAGGGTAATCTCATACTCCGCTTGAAAAATAAAATCGATCAGTTGAAAACTAACGATAATTTTCTTACAAAGAACCCTATGCTACCCTACTTCTCAGATTTTTTGTCTATAACTCTTCTACCAGTTGACGTAGACACTTGATTTTTGGCATGTATCCCTGAGGTGAGAAGCTGCTTAAGTTTAAGTAAGTTGGGCATAATCAGATCAAAGGAACGCCTACCTCCCCTACAATTTACAAAAAATTAAATATTTCTTTAATTACGATAAGTTTCGATAGAATGACACTACCGAGTTGAAAATTTGGTAGAATGTTGATAGTAGAATCTAGTTGGCTGGTATTAAAAATTGGCAAGATCTGACCCAAGGAACCTCTGCCTACCCTACAAATGAAACATCAAATAAGCGATAACTTTTGATAGAATGAATCAGCGGCTTGAAATTTTGGTCAAATGTTTGAAGTAGGATTGAGTTGGTTTGTATTAAAGATGGGCCAGATCCGACCTAAGGAACCACTACCTAGTCATGTATGCGTCTGCCACAGTAAACAAATACACTTATGAAACAATTATTCAACAAACAGAAGCAAGATAACTAACATTCTAACAAATAAAAAAGGTATAAATATGACTGACTGCACATGAACTCTCTCTCAGTTGTTGCTGCTCCAGGTGGAAAGTCGGACCTAATACTTGTTTTTTTGTGGAAAATAAAGGTAACCTAAAATCGAGATACAACTAAATACTTTCTTTATTTGTTGCATTCCACTCGGCAATTTGGCAACTGGCGCAGTCGGTTTAAAGTCACTTAAGTAATACATGCAATCCCGAAATAGACGAAGGAATATTCGTTATAGCATATCCAGACAGATAAATAGGGAAAATAATATGGTTGCGTAAAGTCAATAAAAATCGTGAACACTACGAAGAAAAAAGGACCGCAGGTCCGCAGGATATATAAAAAATTATAAAGCCGCAAGACTGAAACACGAACCAAAATTTGTAAAAACTAAACTTCGTGATATTCATATCATAAACAACAAAAGACCTCTTAAATTTGAGAAACGCTGTGTAGATTTTAATTTAGACGAGAAAAATAGAAATAAAGAAATAGAGTTTCCTGGTCTTACACAGGAACAAATCTCCATTATCAAGAGTGCAGTGAATGATGGTAACGAAAACGAAATCCTTACATCAAAATTTCGCATAGATATTACCAGATGTGACATTAAGATCTTACAAATGGCTAAACGATAAGGTTATCGATTTCTATATGCATCTAATCGCAGATCGCAGCAAACAACAATGCACTCAGGGTTTACAGAACGTTTTTGCCTTGAACTCCTTCTTTGCTTTGCGCCTACTGAGATCATACTCATGTATGAAAAGTTGGACAAGAAACGTAAATATCTTTGAATTTGACATCATATTGATACCAGTACATGTCGACCAGAACCATTAGACTATGACCATCATAGATTTGACAAATGAGACAATTAAATACTATGATTCGTTAGGAGGGGCAAATCCACAAATACAAGATGCATTAGAGGAATATTTAAAACAGGAGTCTTTAGACAAGAGAGGAATATCTTTCGACACCTCCGAATTCACCACGGAAGAAGTCCTCGACACTCCACAGCGAGAAAATGGGAATGATTGTGGTGTATTCAGCTGCAGTATCGCTGAATATATTACAAGGAATCACCCAATTTCTTTTACCCAAGAAAACATCCCATATATTTGAGAGAGAATGATTTTGGAAATCATTCAAGGAACTTTACAACATTAAATATTTATCTATATCTATAAAAGTGAATGTGTGTATGTATGATCGCTTATACCGCCTAAAAGCGCGTTGACACGATCAAACTACAGTTTGACAAACCACCTATTTGAACGTGTGAACCCGTTGTCAAACTGGTTTGAAGTCTTGTGCTTCTATCAAACCGTAGTTGGATGGTGCTCAACTTTTCATCAAATGCTAGTTTGTCAAATCGTAGTTTGATCATGTCAACGCGCTCTAAACCAATGCACAGAATGACATGAAAATTTGTACAACGATTCATGCGCAGGCTATAGGCTTGGCACTGCCATCTTAACTCTCAGGCCGCAGTATCAGCTGATTGTCAATGCAATGACGTCATGACAAGCAGTGAACCAAATGTAAACAAAGTGGGTAGGTGCGTGCTGTCAACATTGCGAAATTTCGCGATTTTCGTGCGTAGAAATTAAGTTTTATTTGATATTTTAAGTGGAATTAGAAGTATTGTTTGTCGGTGTTGTGCGTGAGTGAAACCCCCGTAAAGCGCCGTGAGATTAACAAATAAATGGAGTGTTGAAAAGTGCGGAGTGTAAGTGAGGTTATTCAAATGCGAAGTGGAATGGTTCGCATTTTTCACCAATTTGCCGGTGATTTTACAAAGAATTTGAGTTCTGAATGTGTTCTGCACTGCCCTCGGACTAATCCCCGGGGCACCAAAGTTTCCGGAAACTCCCGGAAGTGCCTCAAAAAGTGATGCGAAGTTGGCCGTCAAATGACAACATTGTACGCAATGTCCGGCCGGTTCAATCGGAATTCAGCAGGTAAGTACAAATATTTTTTTTTTTTGTTAATGTTTGTTTTAGGAAGTGAAGTGACCGGAGATGCAGGATTATTCCCGAAGGATCCTGACAACGATGTTGGCGAGCCCGACGAAAGTTTCGCTGCCTAATCTTGTCAGTTGCAGTACTCTAGTCCCAAGGTAAGCAATACTGTCGACCAGTTTTTATATTTTTTTCAGATTCCGCAATTTTTTACATCAATATAATGGAAGTTCCGGGGATGGCAACAATTCGGTTCGTGAAAATGAAGTGAACCGATTGTGCACATTCCTGGACCAACTTCTGTTATTACAGCAGCACTTGTTTTTATCTTGAATCATCTCTATTTTAATATGTTGTAAACAAGTTTTCCTATGAATGTAATATATTTTTTTGCGATTTATCATTTTAGGTCCATCAATAGCAGAATCATGAATGGCTTCCTGCACTCGACTATTCTATTCTATGACGGCGCGAAATGTCGCGTTCTGCATGAAGGTAAGGTGTCGGGGGACTTTAAGATTCGCAGTGGAGTCGGCAAGGGTGCATCCTCTCACCGATCCTATTCCTCATTGTGATCGGCGATGTGTTGCATGCAGCCCTATCCGGACTAGACAGAGTAATTCAGTGGACTGACATCGTATCTACAATATCTCGACTACGCTGACGAAATATGCCTACTCTCCCACAAATAATGGATTTGTTTGCAATGGCGTTAGATCGTTAGAGGGAGGCAAGGAAGGTTGGACTAAAGATTAATACCAAAAAGGCCAAAAGTTCTTAGCCCGCCATTGCGAAAAGAAATCCTACACCTATAGCCATCAATATTAATGGGCAGCCTGTGGAGAAGGTGGACAACTTCGTCTACCTGGGTGGCATTGTTGCCGAAAATGGTGGTACGGAGCAGGACATCGGTCGTCGTATCAACCCGGCTAAATGCGCATATGGCATGCTGTCCAAAATCTGACAAACCAGTTATCTCAGCATCAAGACCAAGCTGGACCTGTTTCGCTCCCTGGTACTGTCTGTGCTTTTGTATGGGAGCAGTACATGGAAAGTTTCCGTAAGAGTTATCAGAAAGCTGCAAGTTTTCGTCAACTCGTGTCTTCTTTGAATTCAAAGAATTTTTGGGCCGAAACAATATCAAATGAAGACTAAGTCGGTGTACGGGTCAGATGTTAATCAATGAATTGATTCTCAGGCGAAAATGGCAGTGTATAGGTCACACATTGCGGAAGAGTGATAAATGCATTGCTTTGCATGCCATGAAATGGAACCCCAATTCCAACCAAGGCCAGCCAAGAGGGGGTCCTAAAATTACATGGCGTCGATCTGTGGCAAAGGAGTGTAAGGCATTGGGTAAGTCGTTTAGGGAGTTGCGCCCCATTGCTCAGAACAGAGTACAATGGCGCGCAGGGATGGTTGACGCGCTATGCCCCACTAGGAATTAAGGCAAAGTAGTAGTAGTAGGCGGTTGGTAGCCAATTTCGCCTTAGATTTGACCGACCCTACATGTTAGCATCAGGTTAAAGAGTTGGGCCAATGAGCCGACATTCAGTCCTGTGAGAGCGCCATTCGTCTTAGTGATTGACCACACGGATAAGATGTATAGGCATTGGCCCTCTGCCACCCTTCAATCAATAGCTTGGAATGGCACGTGATGGGCTTCACTAGAGAAAGATAGTTTCAATGTTGCATCAGAATGACAAGAAATAGACACCGTTCATGTAGAAAAACAAATTTATTTTGTATGATTTTTCGGTTTTTTTTTTTACTTTTGTCTCCTTAAATGTTTTCCTTTTCCGCATTTTTTTATGTGTGTGTACGATAAACTGTTTTTATTTCGTTATGTGTTCTTAAACCTTAAATAACCTTTCATGGTATTTTCTTCAACTCTCCCTTGTCTTGTTCACCTCTCAATCTTTGAGTTTACTTTTTTTAGTGATTATTCTTTCTTTATTTTGTTGTTTTATAAATCTTATTTTAGCATCATCATCCTGCTTTCGATATTTCTTAGGAAATAATAATATTAATATTTACTAAATGTAGATACATCACACGACGATTCAATGACGACACCATGCTTGTTGTTGTTTGCTGCCCGACAATAATATGTATCAGAGAAAGAACCGAGTTTCTTACATTTTTTGGTTGGATATCAAAGTTCATGATAGGAAATTTCAAAAGAGAGAAAACAAAAACAATTTAAATGATAAATCGAATCGTACAGATAAAATAGAAGAAGAGAAACATGGCGTCCGTTGTTTGTATAATGTTAATGTTAATATTTGGAACCGAACCAGGTCTATAAATAAATTTTCACTCTTGCATTAAATTACCACTTAACCGCATTGTAAATCGCTTTAAATTACACAATCGCGAAAGTTGATATTATTAAAAAAAACAGTAGTAATTAATAGGTACAACGAAATAATGCAGTATGGAACAAAATGATGTACATGTGCCCCTAGCCCCGACGAAAACGTAAGGATGTTCGTTTGCTCTTGTTTCCCCGTAAACATAATTTTATGATCTACTGGGAACATTTTAGTTGCTTGCTGTTGGTGAGTTGATGCCTCTATCTATGATCTTAAAGTTTCTGTGTACGATTTGGTTGTTCGGTAGAATGACGAAGAAACATTCGTTCAGTATTGCGTTCGTTGTGGATTCTGATTTACTTGGATGTTTTCACTTCTTGTTTTTGTTTTGTTTTCTTTAAAAATTCTCTTTAAATCGATATACTGCGCTAACCAACGGAAATCCTCCCGTAGCCTTGCCGTTTCAACACAGAACACATATACAGTTCTAATGGATGTCCGGGAAGTTCAGAGCGTGCTACATTAGCCTGGAAGGGGAAAGAAAGAAAATTATAAATGGGTCAGGAACTGACTTGGCTTTGTGGTACGCACCTTTCCAGTCGTCAATTGGTAAAGACCGAAAACATTGCGAAGCTCGTCCTCGCTTGCTGCACCAGGCTTATCGATTTTATTGCCTAAAATTAGGATGGGGTAATTCGATAGAGCTTCGTCTGTTAGGAGCGAGTCCAGTTCATTTTTGCTCTCCTGGAAACGGCCACGATCCCAAGCGTCACTAGGAAAACGATAGAATCCACCGCTGGGAAATAATCCTTCCATACACGACGGGCTAAAAGAAGAAAATAATTTTGAATTATGTGCTTGTATACCGGCCAAATTAGAGCGACTGACAAAGATGACGATGACCAACTCCGTCTCATAAGTCAGGATCCAGAATAGACTTACCGATTTATTTGAAACACGCACTGGTCTGAAACAGGGCGATGGACTGGCACCGACGCTCTTCAACCTAGCACTGGAATACACTATTCGGGCTATGAATATGGACAACAGCAAGACGCTACTCATCATCATCATCGTGGCGCGACAGCCCGACGTCGGGCCTTGGCCGCCTGGCTACTCATCAAGTCGACACAATTAGCAGCGTACGCCGACGACATCAACATCATGTCCCGAAGATTGGCCGACGCAGAAGAACTTCTGCATACGCTCGATACCGCTGCAAAAGAAGTTGGACTAGGTATTAACGAGGGTAAAATGAACGATGATCGCATGCCTAAGAGAGTAGTCGACGGGCTTCCATTGATGGACCTAAAATGAGAAATCACAAAAAATATATTATATTCATAGGAAAACATGATTACAACATATTAAAATAGAGATGATTCAAGATAAAAACAAGTGCTGCTGTAATAACAGAAGTTGGTCCAGGAGTGTGCACAATCGGTTCACTTCATTTTCACGAACCAAATTGTTGCCATCCCCGGAACTTCCATTATATGAATGTAAAAAATTGTCGAATCTGAAAAAAAAATATAAATACCGGTCGACAATATTGCTTACCTTGGGACTTGGGTACTGCAGCTGACAAGATTAGGCAGCGAAACTTTCGTCCGGCTCGCCAACATCGTTGTCAGGATCCTTTGGGAATAATCCTGCATCTCCGGTCACTTCGCTTCCTAAAACAAACATTAACAAAAAAAAAAATATTTGTACTTACCTGCTGAATTCCGATGGAAGGGCCGGACATTGCGTACAATGTTGTCATTTGAAGGCCAACTTCGCATCACTTTTTGAGGCACTTCCGGGAGTTCCCGGAAACTTTGGCCCCCCGGGGATTAGTCCGAGGACAATGAAGAACACATTTAAGGTTCAAACTATTTGAAAAATCACCGGCAAATTAGTGAAAAATGCGAACCATTCCACTTCGCACTTGCATAACCTCACTTACACTCGCACTTTTCAACACCCCATTTATTTATTAAGCTCACGGCGTTTTACGGGGGTTTCACTCACGCACAACACCGACAAACACTACTTTAAATGCCACTTGAAATCACGACACTAAACTCAATTTTTATGGACGAAAATCGCGAAATGCCAAGAGGTCGACCGCACGCGTTCTTGACTTTGTTTACATATGGTTCACTGCTTGTCACGACGTCATTGTTTTGACACTCTGGCCTGAGAGTTAAGATGGCGGTGGGCTTGGTCCGAGTTGCAAATTCTTAGTAACTGTGTTGTGAAAAAGAAAATATTTAATCACACGGCAAGAAACAGACACAATATCAATAGTCAAACTTCGAATATACGTTGACAACAGGCGTGTTTTTTTGTACTGCGGTGCAGGTTAATTGGGGGCTATCCGGGTTAACTTACACATATTACACAAACAACATACCCTAGTTGTTTGTGTAATGTTTTTTTTTTTTGTTTGTTTTTTTTTTTTTGAGTTATTTTGTGGTCAGGAAAATTTTTCGTTCTCAAACCGTGAGTATATCATTAGCGATTATAATTTGTACGCCGTTCATCAACTGTAAGTACCGATTAATCTAATCCATCCATTTTTGTAATGATTTCAATATGTCTACACATTTGTTATGCAGCATTTTCTAAAAATTTATCAAAAAGCTATAAAAAAATGGCTCGAAAAAGGAAGACTTCATTAACAAGGCAAACTTCTGCGGCCACGAGATCAAGGACACTCCGAAACAACGAGACTGCGCAGCATCGCAAGAATAGACTTGCGGGAAATCGTCACACAATAAAAGTATTGCGAAGAAATGAAACAGCCGCACAAAATGCAGATAGGTTGCGACAGCTAAAGGAGCGAACCAATGTACTCCAGTGACGTGCAGTGGAAATTTTTCATAGTCAAGCAGTTGGGCGCCCTAAAGCCAATTTAGCATAAACAAAAATGGACTGTATAATAGAATATGGACAGTCACAAAAACATTTATACCAAGCGGCTTTAAGCCTTAAAGAAGAAATCAGGAAAGATATAAATAAAATATTGGCACATATATTCGGAATACAAAAAAAAAAAAAATAAATAAAATATTACTAATAAAAAAAATGATAAATAAATATTATGTTAATTAAGACTAAGAAAAATTCAGGGGTATTTGAAATAAATAAATATTCTTTCGCCATTGCCATTTATTTGTATTCCAAATCTATGCGCCGTTCTTTAAGTAAAAACTCTTTAATCACATTATCAAAAAAATCGTTTTCTCTTCGCATTTGTATAAGAAGATCCTTTTCAACCGCAATTAAAGCAAGATCCGAAAGTCGTTCTTGGGATTAGCGATTTCTCAAAAATGTGTGACGCGCTTTAGTGTTGAAAATGACCTTTCCGCAGTTGCCACTGTGACTGGAATTGACGTTAATAATTTTGCTAAAATATGAACTTGCTTAAAACCGTTTGCGACATAAGGCCGTTTTTGAAAATAATCGAGAATTTTACTAGGATTCGCGTTTTTAAACTCATCTGAAGAATAAATAACTTTTAGCTCATTTTTCAACTTTATTCTGTCGAAAAATTGACCGTGATATTCAATAAGTGAGTCAAAATTTTTATCGGGAAAATTTGACTTGAATTTAGAAAAATAATTCGGTTCAAGCAACTCTAAAAATGAAAGATCTTTAAACGAATGGAATCGATCTCGAATTTGCCCGAGAATAACATCTATAATCTCCCGAAATATCCGCCGTAAATTTTGTAAAGGATCTATCGCATTTCTACATTTCTTACGTGGTGGCTGATATTCTGCTGTAACTGTCGAATAGAAATTATCAAACTTTTTAGAAAAGTCATTTTCAAGCCAATTTTCAAATTCAATAATTTTTTGGCTTGCATATGAAATGTTTACCACTTTGCTCTGAATAATATTAAATAATATATCAGTTTTCGAAAAAATTTCAGAAAAAATTAACAGATATAATTGAAAATCTGACTCTGCGAATTTTTGTAAGTATATATCGGAAAAAGTCAAGGAATCGCCATCCCAGTGTTGAGAACCATTCGAAATTGTCTCAAAAACTGTACAAATTTCATGCTTATGTTCAAATATAACGTTAATAATACGCGAATGATAATACCAACGCGTTTTGGAAACCGATGGTAAACGACGATTTACTATATTTGCAAAAAGGTCCGACCGATCCCTGAGTAAAATACATTGTACTCAGGGATCGCGAAACTGTACAGCAACGCTCTATTTGAATGGAACGCAATCGTACAGCAACCCTGACTTCTCGCCAAAGCTTGGAAACCCCCATGCAAAAAGAAGCGTTTAATTACAAGCCTGAAATGAACTATCATTTACATCCGAAAATCAGCATTGGTAATATGGATTCGATTTGCTGCAATTGCCAAGCTCGGAAATTTTCAAGCGAGCCGGTGGGAATGTGCTGCTAAATGCGCATATGGCATGCTGTCCAAAATCTGACAAACCAGTTATCTCAGCATCAAGACCAAGCTGGACCTGTTTCGCTCCCTGGTACTGTCTGTGCTTTTGTATGGGAGCAGTACATGGAAAGTTTCCGTAAGAGTTATCAGAAAGCTGCAAGTTTTCGTCAACTCGTGTCTTCTTTGAATTCAAAGAATTTTTGGGCCGAAACAATATCAAATGAAGACTAAGTCGGTGTACGGGTCAGATGTTAATCAATGAATTGATTCTCAGGCGAAAATGGCAGTGTATAGGTCACACATTGCGGAAGAGTGATAAATGCATTGCTTTGCATGCCATGAAATGGAACCCCAATTCCAACCAAGGCCAGCCAAGAGGGGGTCCTAAAATTACATGGCGTCGATCTGTGGCAAAGGAGTGTAAGGCATTGGGTAAGTCGTTTAGGGAGTTGCGCCCCATTGCTCAGAACAGAGTACAATGGCGCGCAGGGATGGTTGACGCGCTATGCCCCACTAGGAATTAAGGCAAAGTAGTAGTAGTAGGCGGTTGGTAGCCAATTTCGCCTTAGATTTGACCGACCCTACATGTTAGCATCAGGTTAAAGAGTTGGGCCAATGAGCCGACATTCAGTCCTGTGAGAGCGCCATTCGTCTTAGTGATTGACCACACGGATAAGATGTATAGGCATTGGCCCTCTGCCACCCTTCAATCAATAGCTTGGAATGGCACGTGATGGGCTTCACTAGAGAAAGATAGTTTCAATGTTGCATCAGAATGACAAGAAATAGACACCGTTCATGTAGAAAAACAAATTTATTTTGTATGATTTTTCGGTTTTTTTTTTTACTTTTGTCTCCTTAAATGTTTTCCTTTTCCGCATTTTTTTATGTGTGTGTACGATAAACTGTTTTTATTTCGTTATGTGTTCTTAAACCTTAAATAACCTTTCATGGTATTTTCTTCAACTCTCCCTTGTCTTGTTCACCTCTCAATCTTTGAGTTTACTTTTTTTAGTGATTATTCTTTCTTTATTTTGTTGTTTTATAAATCTTATTTTAGCATCATCATCCTGCTTTCGATATTTCTTAGGAAATAATAATATTAATATTTACTAAATGTAGATACATCACACGACGATTCAATGACGACACCATGCTTGTTGTTGTTTGCTGCCCGACAATAATATGTATCAGAGAAAGAACCGAGTTTCTTACATTTTTTGGTTGGATATCAAAGTTCATGATAGGAAATTTCAAAAGAGAGAAAACAAAAACAATTTAAATGATAAATCGAATCGTACAGATAAAATAGAAGAAGAGAAACATGGCGTCCGTTGTTTGTATAATGTTAATGTTAATATTTGGAACCGAACCAGGTCTATAAATAAATTTTCACTCTTGCATTAAATTACCACTTAACCGCATTGTAAATCGCTTTAAATTACACAATCGCGAAAGTTGATATTATTAAAAAAAACAGTAGTAATTAATAGGTACAACGAAATAATGCAGTATGGAACAAAATGATGTACATGTGCCCCTAGCCCCGACGAAAACGTAAGGATGTTCGTTTGCTCTTGTTTCCCCGTAAACATAATTTTATGATCTACTGGGAACATTTTAGTTGCTTGCTGTTGGTGAGTTGATGCCTCTATCTATGATCTTAAAGTTTCTGTGTACGATTTGGTTGTTCGGTAGAATGACGAAGAAACATTCGTTCAGTATTGCGTTCGTTGTGGATTCTGATTTACTTGGATGTTTTCACTTCTTGTTTTTGTTTTGTTTTCTTTAAAAATTCTCTTTAAATCGATATACTGCGCTAACCAACGGAAATCCTCCCGTAGCCTTGCCGTTTCAACACAGAACACATATACAGTTCTAATGGATGTCCGGGAAGTTCAGAGCGTGCTACATTAGCCTGGAAGGGGAAAGAAAGAAAATTATAAATGGGTCAGGAACTGACTTGGCTTTGTGGTACGCACCTTTCCAGTCGTCAATTGGTAAAGACCGAAAACATTGCGAAGCTCGTCCTCGCTTGCTGCACCAGGCTTATCGATTTTATTGCCTAAAATTAGGATGGGGTAATTCGATAGAGCTTCGTCTGTTAGGAGCGAGTCCAGTTCATTTTTGCTCTCCTGGAAACGGCCACGATCCCAAGCGTCACTAGGAAAACGATAGAATCCACCGCTGGGAAATAATCCTTCCATACACGACGGGCTAAAAGAAGAAAATAATTTTGAATTATGTGCTTGTATACCGGCCAAATTAGAGCGACTGACAAAGATGACGATGACCAACTCCGTCTCATAAGTCAGGATCCAGAATAGACTTACCGATTTATTTGAAACACGCACTGGTCTGAAACAGGGCGATGGACTGGCACCGACGCTCTTCAACCTAGCACTGGAATACACTATTCGGGCTATGAATATGGACAACAGCAAGACGCTACTCATCATCATCATCGTGGCGCGACAGCCCGACGTCGGGCCTTGGCCGCCTGGCTACTCATCAAGTCGACACAATTAGCAGCGTACGCCGACGACATCAACATCATGTCCCGAAGATTGGCCGACGCAGAAGAACTTCTGCATACGCTCGATACCGCTGCAAAAGAAGTTGGACTAGGTATTAACGAGGGTAAAATGAACGATGATCGCATGCCTAAGAGAGTAGTCGACGGGCTTCCATTGATGGACCTAAAATGAGAAATCACAAAAAATATATTATATTCATAGGAAAACATGATTACAACATATTAAAATAGAGATGATTCAAGATAAAAACAAGTGCTGCTGTAATAACAGAAGTTGGTCCAGGAGTGTGCACAATCGGTTCACTTCATTTTCACGAACCAAATTGTTGCCATCCCCGGAACTTCCATTATATGAATGTAAAAAATTGTCGAATCTGAAAAAAAAATATAAATACCGGTCGACAATATTGCTTACCTTGGGACTTGGGTACTGCAGCTGACAAGATTAGGCAGCGAAACTTTCGTCCGGCTCGCCAACATCGTTGTCAGGATCCTTTGGGAATAATCCTGCATCTCCGGTCACTTCGCTTCCTAAAACAAACATTAACAAAAAAAAAAATATTTGTACTTACCTGCTGAATTCCGATGGAAGGGCCGGACATTGCGTACAATGTTGTCATTTGAAGGCCAACTTCGCATCACTTTTTGAGGCACTTCCGGGAGTTCCCGGAAACTTTGGCCCCCCGGGGATTAGTCCGAGGACAATGAAGAACACATTTAAGGTTCAAACTATTTGAAAAATCACCGGCAAATTAGTGAAAAATGCGAACCATTCCACTTCGCACTTGCATAACCTCACTTACACTCGCACTTTTCAACACCCCATTTATTTATTAAGCTCACGGCGTTTTACGGGGGTTTCACTCACGCACAACACCGACAAACACTACTTTAAATGCCACTTGAAATCACGACACTAAACTCAATTTTTATGGACGAAAATCGCGAAATGCCAAGAGGTCGACCGCACGCGTTCTTGACTTTGTTTACATATGGTTCACTGCTTGTCACGACGTCATTGTTTTGACACTCTGGCCTGAGAGTTAAGATGGCGGTGGGCTTGGTCCGAGTTGCAAATTCTTAGTAACTGTGTTGTGAAAAAGAAAATATTTAATCACACGGCAAGAAACAGACACAATATCAATAGTCAAACTTCGAATATACGTTGACAACAGGCGTGTTTTTTTGTACTGCGGTGCAGGTTAATTGGGGGCTATCCGGGTTAACTTACACATATTACACAAACAACATACCCTAGTTGTTTGTGTAATGTTTTTTTTTTTTGTTTGTTTTTTTTTTTTGAGTTATTTTGTGGTCAGGAAAATTTTTCGTTCTCAAACCGTGAGTATATCATTAGCGATTATAATTTGTACGCCGTTCATCAACTGTAAGTACCGATTAATCTAATCCATCCATTTTTGTAATGATTTCAATATGTCTACACATTTGTTATGCAGCATTTTCTAAAAATTTATCAAAAAGCTATAAAAAAATGGCTCGAAAAAGGAAGACTTCATTAACAAGGCAAACTTCTGCGGCCACGAGATCAAGGACACTCCGAAACAACGAGACTGCGCAGCATCGCAAGAATAGACTTGCGGGAAATCGTCACACAATAAAAGTATTGCGAAGAAATGAAACAGCCGCACAAAATGCAGATAGGTTGCGACAGCTAAAGGAGCGAACCAATGTACTCCAGTGACGTGCAGTGGAAATTTTTCATAGTCAAGCAGTTGGGCGCCCTAAAGCCAATTTAGCATAAACAAAAATGGACTGTATAATAGAATATGGACAGTCACAAAAACATTTATACCAAGCGGCTTTAAGCCTTAAAGAAGAAATCAGGAAAGATATAAATAAAATATTGGCACATATATTCGGAATACAAAAAAAAAAAAAATAAATAAAATATTACTAATAAAAAAAATGATAAATAAATATTATGTTAATTAAGACTAAGAAAAATTCAGGGGTATTTGAAATAAATAAATATTCTTTCGCCATTGCCATTTATTTGTATTCCAAATCTATGCGCCGTTCTTTAAGTAAAAACTCTTTAATCACATTATCAAAAAAATCGTTTTCTCTTCGCATTTGTATAAGAAGATCCTTTTCAACCGCAATTAAAGCAAGATCCGAAAGTCGTTCTTGGGATTAGCGATTTCTCAAAAATGTGTGACGCGCTTTAGTGTTGAAAATGACCTTTCCGCAGTTGCCACTGTGACTGGAATTGACGTTAATAATTTTGCTAAAATATGAACTTGCTTAAAACCGTTTGCGACATAAGGCCGTTTTTGAAAATAATCGAGAATTTTACTAGGATTCGCGTTTTTAAACTCATCTGAAGAATAAATAACTTTTAGCTCATTTTTCAACTTTATTCTGTCGAAAAATTGACCGTGATATTCAATAAGTGAGTCAAAATTTTTATCGGGAAAATTTGACTTGAATTTAGAAAAATAATTCGGTTCAAGCAACTCTAAAAATGAAAGATCTTTAAACGAATGGAATCGATCTCGAATTTGCCCGAGAATAACATCTATAATCTCCCGAAATATCCGCCGTAAATTTTGTAAAGGATCTATCGCATTTCTACATTTCTTACGTGGTGGCTGATATTCTGCTGTAACTGTCGAATAGAAATTATCAAACTTTTTAGAAAAGTCATTTTCAAGCCAATTTTCAAATTCAATAATTTTTTGGCTTGCATATGAAATGTTTACCACTTTGCTCTGAATAATATTAAATAATATATCAGTTTTCGAAAAAATTTCAGAAAAAATTAACAGATATAATTGAAAATCTGACTCTGCGAATTTTTGTAAGTATATATCGGAAAAAGTCAAGGAATCGCCATCCCAGTGTTGAGAACCATTCGAAATTGTCTCAAAAACTGTACAAATTTCATGCTTATGTTCAAATATAACGTTAATAATACGCGAATGATAATACCAACGCGTTTTGGAAACCGATGGTAAACGACGATTTACTATATTTGCAAAAAGGTCCGACCGATCCCTGAGTAAAATACATTGTACTCAGGGATCGCGAAACTGTACAGCAACGCTCTATTTGAATGGAACGCAATCGTACAGCAACCCTGACTTCTCGCCAAAGCTTGGAAACCCCCATGCAAAAAGAAGCGTTTAATTACAAGCCTGAAATGAACTATCATTTACATCCGAAAATCAGCATTGGTAATATGGATTCGATTTGCTGCAATTGCCAAGCTCGGAAATTTTCAAGCGAGCCGGTGGGAATGTGCTGCTGTAATGGAAAAGTATCTCTACTTTCACTCGGAGAACCACCAGAGCCGCTGCGAAGTTTGACGTGTGGGATGACTGCGCGGTCTAAACTTTTTATGCAGATCATACGCAAGTACAACTCTTGCTTTCAGATGACATCTTTTGGAGCAACCAAAATAGTGCAAGAAGCGGGATACGTGCCTACGTTCAAAATTCAGGGACAAATTTATCACCAAGCAGGAGCGTTGTTACCTGAGCCTAATTAGGATGCGAAGTTTCTGCAAATATATTTCATGGGAAATACTGACGTTGAGATTGATCAACGATGTAGAAGCGCGCCAGGCGTTGATCGTGAAATTGTAGAATGCCTCTACTAAATACAACAGATGCTCCACGAAAAAAAACCATTTAGTTCGCATGTTTGACAACGCTCTTGAACGGATGCCTAACAATGAATACAAAATCGTCATTAGAGCAGACAAAACGCCTGCGGGTGAGCACGAGCGACGCTTTAATGCCCCGACATCGGACGAAGTTGCTATAATCATTGTTGTAAATGAGTTTGATAAAAGGGATATCATACTTCAAAAACGAGGTAGCACATTACAACGTATATCCGAAACCCACCGATCTTACGACGCTCTCCAATACCCATTGCTTTTCTGGGAAGGCGAGGATGGTTATAACTTCGACGTGCGACAAAATGACCCTATTGTAATGAGAGGCCTGGGAATTTGTGTGGTCGTGCCGGGGGTACTCTCAGTTGCAAGTGTACCTGGCGAATCTACTCACCGGCACACTTGCAACGGACTGTACCAGCGCAGACAGACCAATGGCGGCGTTCATAAAACGCATTGCTCAGCACTCACATAGCGTTGATGTTTTATGAGCGCAGCCATTGGTTCCATTTGGGATTTTCACGTTAGCTCTCCAACTGTCAATTGACAATTCGACCTACGGAACTCCTATGGAAAGTACGAGGTCGGAAAAAGAAGAAGAAGAAAAATTGCCAAGTGACAGCTGAAGAGCCGCGTGAAGGATCCGCGCTCGGGAGGAATCAAAGCGCGAAAGTCGCAAAAAAAAGGTAGGTGGTGGTGTGTCTTTTTGTCGGAAAGCACTAATGTATTCTTTTTAAACAGAAAGAAAGGAGAAAAAACGAACGCCTGCCGCCAGGAACGCCGTCCGCTTAACGAGAGCGGACCAAAAGGAGAACATAACCTCCAAGGCGGAGGACGTTTCTGCCGGCCGGGAAAGGAGAAGGATAGCGCCCAAATACAATAGCGCTACCAATTTGGAGCAATTCGGTATACGGGAGAAACTCGCCACCGTAGCCGTCACCACCTTCGGTAGAAGCCGCCACCACCTTCGGCAGAAGCCACCACCAATTTGGTAGGAGCCGCCACCAATTCGGCCGCGAGCCGCCACCACCGTCGGCAGAAGCCACCACTAATTTGGTAGGAGCCGCCATCAATTCGGCCGCGAGCCGCCACAGGTACGTGGGGTGCAATCTCTTTTGGGCGGGTGAAATGCCAGGCGGTATAGGAGCTTGCGTATTGTGTAGGCCAGTGAAAGAAAGTCTGTCTAGAAAACGGCCTGAAAAGAAGTATAAGCTGTCATTGTTCACAAAATCAATAGTTGAATCACATTTTGCCGTTTTATGTTTTGCATTTGTCTTGACTTACGCGTGAGATAAGGAAGAGGATGTTTCCGTAAATTAACTATAGCAACTTACTACATATGCAGTCGTTACCGATTAAACTAAATTACGAGTACATTAAGGAAATTCGGAGAATATAGTGCCGGAAGGACAGATTTGACATTAATTCTTAATGAAAGGAAGTAACTTGTTTCGTCACATTAAGTCATCGTCATACGCGTGTCCTGTCATTCCGAAAAGGTACGGTCCGTGTAAATGAAGCTAATCAGCGAAATAAAACATATTGAAAATACATATACAATACAAAGTGTGATTATACATAAAATGAAACGGTAATAAATTAGCCTAGGATTAAAGTTATAGAATCGATGAAATGAATACTCTGATTCTTATTTACTGGTCACAACTTGAGGGAGATTTAAGCATAATTTCAGTACGAATTTCCATGGTGTAGATTTATGGAAGGTCCATTCAATTACTGATCCAGATTGTACTTGGTTTACGGATAGAGATACGTTACAGTTTGAATCTTTACTTTTGTCTAATATATTGTATCTATTATTCCTTAGCGATCGACAAAAATTGTATATGGACTTTTGTTTAGTAGTGATTACGGCATTGAATATATAAAGCTTTTGTAGTAATTTCGTTACCTAAGTAGTGGAGTAATAGACCATAATAAAGGAATCTCGAATTGGTAAAAAAAATAATATGTATAGAACTTAAACACCAGTTGTTGATCAGACGTATGGAATGGAAAGTGTTTAGAAATTATAATTATCATCAATATATATAAATAATGAAGAACCAGTAAATAGTCATTTTTGCTTCCTGAATTCCTGAAGGGGTTCCCCTTTTCCACTCTCTTCGCGATATTTCTCATCGGTTTTCGCTAAGGGGGCCGGGCAATATTGCGCGGTCCAGCCCAAGGTAAGGGGAGGGAGCGCGGAGCCCCATCGTCATCAGGGGGCTCCCGTGCTAGAGGCAGGGACTTGGGAATTTTTCGCGGCCAGATTTTTGTTTGTATTTCCGTTGAGGGACTCCCGTTTAGTTTCGGCATTCGGGCCGACGCGTGAGTTTTTTTTGTAGCGATAACGAGGCAGAAATACCCAGCAAAATCCCGCCCACACTACCGATAGCTGAGCTAGCTATCAAGCATCAGCGTCATCTCGGGTCATTTCTGAGGAGGTTTTGACACTTAGGTGTCACGGCTGGTCTGAACGATCATGCCTCGACCTCCGTCCTCATTTTGAGCGCAGCTCAAACAACCAATTCGTTACAAATGGCGCCCAACGTGGGGCCCAATAAAATACCGTTAGGGTTGATTTCGGTCACCCTAGGACCTCATCCCACCTTGAGGTCCCATTATCGGTTCCACTGCCGGAGTTTGACAGCTTTTGAGGTTTTGTCCTCACTTAGATGCTGCACGCATCCATTGACTTACAAACTCCGGCTATAATTTTTTTAGCTCTTTTTTTTCTTAAATCCTTATCCCATCCTTGTAGAGTTCCTTATCCATGTAGAGTAGGTTATCCTATCCCCACCTATCCCCCAACAGGCAGTGTTGTTTACTCCCGATCTCCAATCCCAATCTCCATCCGGGTCCCTCGATCGTCTTCCCACCTTTGTGTGTAGGCACTGACCTCTTTTAGCTCGTTCTGATGACAAGTCGGATTTCGGAACTCGTCGATGCCTGGCTTATCCTGTTCCGATGGTCAAGGGAGTATTAGAATCGCATTTTGTAGGCGTTCACGCCTGTAAAATGACTCTGCTTTCCCGAAACCTAGGAATAGGATAGGCTGGAGTATCGATGAGGAATGAATCCGTACTAATCCCCAATATTTATACCCTAGACTTTTAGTATAGGGTATATTGTTTTTGTCACGACGGAAATATGTAACACCTTAAAGGAGGCTCCGGAGGTATAGCAATGTATATAAATGATCAGGGTCACCTCCTGATTCGATCAAGCCATGTCTGTCTGTCTGTCTGTCTGTCTGTCCGTTCGCACGATAACTTTCGATAGAATGAAGCTAGAGCCTTGAAGTTTTGGTCAAATGTTGGTAGTGTAATCTAGTTGGATGGTATTGAAAATGGGTATGATCAAGCCAAGAGAACGCCTACCTCCCCTACATATGTAAAATACTTAAATGTATCTGTAACTCCCAACTAAATAAATATGAAAAGCTCTGGCTTTGGTAGATTACTCGTGAGGGTAATCTTATAAACTCCTGGGAAAATAAAATCGATCAGTTGAAAACTAACGGTAATTTTCTTACAAAGAGCCCCGTACTACCCTACTTTTCGGGTTTTTTATCTATAACTCTTAAACCAATTGACGTAGATGCCTGATTTTTGGCGTGTAACCCTGGGGTAAGAAGATGCTTGAGTTCTAGTAAGTTGGGCATAATCGGATCAAGGAACGCCTACCTCCCCTACAAATTTAAAAAAATTCAATATTCCTTTAATTACGATAACTTTCGATAGAATGACACTAGCAAGTTGAAAATTTGACAAAATGTTTTTAGTAGGATCTACTTGGTTGGTATTGAAAATGGGTAAGATCCGACTCAAGCAACCCCTACCTCCCCGACAAATGAAACTTCAAATAAGCGATAACTTTTGACAGAATGATACTACCGAGTTAAAAATTTGGTGGAATGTTGCTAGTAAGACCTAGGTAGTTGGTGTTGAATATGGGCAAGATCCAACCCAAGGAACCCCCACCTCCCCTACATATGAAGCTTCAAATAAGTGATAACTTTTGATGGAATCAAGCCAGTGACTTGAAATTTTGGTCAAATGTTCGAAGTGAGATTGAGTTAGTTGGCATTAAAGCTGGGTAACATCCGACCAACGAAACCCCTACTTCCCCTACAAACTAAACTTTAAATAAGCGATAACTTTCGATAGAATGAAGTTAGAGACTTGAAATTTTGTTTAAATGGTTGTAGGGTGATCTAATTGGTTAGTGGCAATGATGAGCAAGATCCGACCTAAGGAACCCTTACCTCCTCTACAAGTGAAACTTCAAATAAGCAATACCTTCCGATAGAATGAAGCTATCGACTTGAAAAATTCGACAAATATTGTAGAATGGGTTAGTTAGTTAATTGATTTTGAGAATGGTCAAGATCCTAATGAATGAGTGCCAACCTCTCCTATGAACTGGCCATATAGGAGACCCATTCTTAATGCATATGGTCGTTGCCAATTGGTACTTTTCTCCACTAGGTCTGTACAAGTCTAGGGTATATACGCTTCGGACTCTCTTTTCTGTAATTTTTCTCTTGGCCGACGGAATTCCTTTTCGTTTCTGCGTCTAGCACGTTTCTTTTATGATGAAGAGGCCATTCTGAGAGTGGAAGAGAGGAAGTGTCCGAATGTTTCAGGAAGCAAAACTTAACCATAAATCTTTTTTTTCTCAATATCGTTTCGCGAAGCGCGCCTTTTTACTTTGTCGAATACCGCGTTTTTCACCTTTTTTTTTGATTATAGCAGTATATTCTTTTTTTTTGTGCTTACGCTAAATTCTTAAAACTAAATACTAAATTCTTAAGACTAAAATAGTTTGTAGTAGCGTATATTACAATGCCACTGAACCACACTCCACCACCAATAGGACAAGGAAAGGGAGCTGCGCCAAAACCGAGCAATATGGTGACCCGATCAAGGTCCCAGGCGCAGCTCAACCCTGACGCGGAAGAATTTTCGCCAGCGGAGCTGCTAGAGGTTGCGCCGGTCGAAGAGCAAGCATCTCGGGACCAGCAACCACCAGCGCAGCAACTGCCGCAAAATGGGGCAGAGGAAGGGCGTGCGTCCTACCCCGGGCGGGGCCATCCACCAACTTATGGCTGGGGTCACCAACAGCCCCAACAGCAACAACCAACCGCTTGGGGATGTGGACCACAAAAGCAGCCCCCGCAAGAAATAATTACGGATGTCTGGGGTTCGTATCCCGGATGGGGTTTGCCACCACAGGGGTGGGGGCAACAACAGCCACCTCCACAACAACAACAACGACCCCCTTGGTGGAATCACCCACCGCCACCTTGGTGGGGCCAGAAACCACCGGCCTGGTGGGGCGCAAAGCCTCCAGCCTGGTGGGGTCAAAATAGGCCCTCTTCCCCAGCACCCACCACACAGCCACTTCCCCCTGCATCGCCGCGCTCAGACCAGGGAGCGATCAGCAGGCCCCCCAATAGACACAGTTAGGACGCCGGTGCAGTCTTTTGGCGATCAGTTTCCGCAAGGACTCGATGAATCCTTGCAGAAACTGATCGACCTAGAATGCGCTCGGCGTAGCTCTGCCATGGGCTTGGACAACACTCCCCGGGTATCGATTGCACGAGCTGACCCAGTGGAGCGTCGACACAAGCTGGCTGCCTCCTCAGCGATAATACCGGCACACCATGTCCACCGTACAATCCAGGAATGGGGTTTAAAGTTCCAAGGGACCGCGGTCGACGAATTCATTCGTCAGGTGGAGTTGTTCACCGACCGCACCCTTGGAGGGACTTCGACAGGGTGTGCCTCTATGCCCACCTCTTCTTCGCTGGGGATACAGCCGAGTAGTTTCGACACTTCGCTGCCAGCTCACCCAACCGATATCCGTGGGAGTCGTTGCGAGCTGCTCTTCGTCAACAATATATGGACCCGTACGACGATGACGACATCATGGAAATGATGCGTCATCGTCTACAGAGAGAGGGACAGTCCTTCGACGAGTTCTTGAAAGAGATCCGTCAATTGAATACCCGCATGCGGGACCCCCTCTCGGACCGGGAGTTGACGAGGATAGTGAAGAGGAACCTACGGAAAGACGTAGGCCGATCGGCTGTTCACGTCAAACTCGCCAACGTGCTGGAGTTGCGAGAATTTGTACGCGACTTGGAGAATTATAACGAGCGCATGGCTTCCCGACGCTCCTCTCACTACCCTCGTCAAGTCTCGCGTCCTAGGGTAGCGGAGCTTGATCGAGATGCTTCTCCTTCTACACTAGACGTGCAGCCAGGCTTAGCAGCATTGAGTGCGCAATCCACCTGTTGGAATTGTCGAAAGCCCGGACATTCCTACGCAGACTGTCAGGAAGAGCTGAAGGTTTGGATGTGGAGCTCCGTGTGTAGTTAAACCACAATGCGAGAATTGCACACTTCAAAAAAACTACTCGCTCAGGAAACCTCAATACCATCAGAGGTCTCCAAAGAGGTCCAGACCGAACCGACCTCCCCCGAGATGCCGCGGTAAAATTGTAACCGCACCCGCAGAGGTCCGCCCCAAAGTGGAACGGCTTAGAGCCTCCCGCACAGTCTGGGTTGGAGTCCTCCGGTATGCTCTTCCCCCCTGCTATGATTGCTACACCAGCTACTTTCACACCTGGCACATCTCTTCCCCCTAACGCGTCCCTCTCACCGGAAATGTCTTTACCACCTGATCTGCCTCCATCTCTACTTGCCGATGCCTTAACTCAGACAAGTGCCACGGGCAACCTGAGATCGTGCGAATCGACGGACCCATCGGTCACTGAGAGCACGATAGTTAGGATCTTGAAATCTTGCCCTTCCACACAGACCCAACTGACTACAAAACCTATGGTATCGAAGTCGAAACCCACGCACTACAGCTTCCGACCGCTACACGAGCGACAGAAGGATTATTTGGCAGCTCGACAACGAATTTTCTGCGCTGAAGAAATCCAGCCTCGCCGACCCAAACGCTCTACCTTGCGGTGTCGGCGATACTGGAAAAAGGTGCTGGCTAATCGTCGTCGATACTGCGAAGTAATCCTGCCGGACGTCCCGAAAGACGACATTCGGCCATACGCAGCCGTCACGCTCCTCGGTCAAACAGTGAGTGGGTTGGTCGATACAGGTGCATCCTGTAGCGTTATTGCTTCCAACTTTGCAGAAGAGGTTTTGAAGGATAGCCGTTATCCGTGGGATAAGTTTAGGCTGGGAGTTACCACAGCTGATGGTACGTGCCATACAGCCAAAGGTAAAATTCAGGCCAACGTCACGTTTCGTGGACTTACCAAAACTCTCGAGTTTTTAATAATGCCAACTCTCAGTCAAAACTTATACCTAGGGGTCGATTTTATTCGAAGTTTCGACTTGGCAAGTCTGGAGCCAAGTTTGCTTCATCTCAACAGATATCGGAATTATTGTCCGATGACCCTGCGGCGACAGTCAGTCAACATTCGCTGACAGCTGCGCAACAAATGCGACTCAATACCGCCATTTCAATGTTTCCGTCTTTCGCCAAGGAGGGCTTAGGTACGAATGTCATCTCGCACGCCATCGACGTCGGAAACAACAAACCGATAAAGCAGAGACACTTCCGGGTCTCTCCCGCCGTCGAAAAGCTCCTCTATAAGGAGGTTGATCGGATGCTTGAAATGGGGGTTATTGAGGAGTCGCAGAGTGCGTGGTCATCACCAGTCACCTTAGTGGTCAAACCCAATAAAGTTTGCATGTGCCTGGACGCACGTAAAGTCAATGCGGTGACTTTGAAGGATGCTTACCCCCTGCCGCTCATCAATGGGACTTTGAGCCGCCTCCCCAAGACTGAGTTCATCACGAGCTTAGACTTGAAGGATGCGTTTTGACAAATTCCCCTCGATGAAGCGTCGAAGGATAAGACGGCCTTCACTGTCCCCGGCAGGCCGTTGTATCAGTTTGTGACCATGCCTTTTGGCCTTTGTAATGCGCCACAAACGATGCAATGCCTAATGGACCGCGTGATTCCAGCGCACTTGAAGAACCAGGTGTTTGTCTACTTAGATGATCTGTTGCTGATCTCGTCAACTTTCGGCCGTGATTTCGTCTGGACCGAAGAAGGACTCTGGGCATTTAAAGCATTGAAAGACTGGTTGATGAGGGCACCTGTGTTACACAGCCCTGACTTTTCGCGCCCGTTTGCCATCCAATGTGACGCAAGTCAACATGGCATCGGCGCTGTGCTAACACAGACAACCGACGACGGTTTGGAAGTGCCCATTGCATATATGTCCAGGAAGCTTAATTCGGCCCAACGAAACTATACGGTGACCGAACAAGAATGTCTAGCAGCGGTGACAGCGGTCAAGAAGTTCCGGGCCTACGTGAAAGGCCAAGAATTCTCCATCATAACTGACCATGCTTCGCTGAAGTGGCTGATGAGTGAGTCAGATCTGCAGGGCAAGTTGGCCAAGTGGCCGTTGAAGCTCCAGGGCTTCCGCTTCACCATCCAGCATCGCAAAGGCAGTGAACATGTTGTGCCAGACACTTTGTCTCGAGTCTACTGCGCAGAATCTCTGTGGGTACAGGGTCCTTTTGAGAGTTCGGTCGAAATCGACCAGAGCTCCCCACACTTCCGCTCTCCGGAGTATAAGGACCTGGCAGATAACGTCGACTCAAATCAACAACTGGTGCCGGATCTGAAAACGGTAGATGGATTGGGTTACAGACGTAGTGAGTACGCGAGCGGAAACGAAGTACAAGAGCAGCAGGCCTGGAAACTGTGGGTTCCAGAAGAGCTTACGGCTGACTTAATCAAGCGCGCACACGAGCACCCACTCGGCCATCGAGTTAGTCGACCATCTGTCTAAGTTCACTTTCGTTGAGCCAATCCGGAGGTTTACCGCAAAGATCCTGACCAGTTGGCTCGAGAACAGAGTGTTCCATGTTTTTGGGGTCCTGGAGTGCATTGTAACGGACAATGGGCAACAATTTAAGGCGAACGTCTTTAACTCGATGTTGGAACGATATGGAGTGCAGCATTTATAAACGGCTGTTTACTCGCCCCAAGCCAATGCTTCAGAGCGCGTGAATTGCTCTATTGTGGCTGCCATACGGGCGTATGTTCATCCTTCCCAGCGGGACTGGGATGGACGAATATCACAGATAAATTGCGAACTCCGATCGTCCCACAACACATCTATTATAGCGTCGCCTTATTTTGTTGTATTCGGGCAGAACATGGTCACACATGGGCACACCTTCGAGCTACTTCGAAACCTCCACCTTCTCGGAAAGGACACCGAGGTTCTGACCCCGCATGATAAAATGCTTATCCTCCGACAGCAGGTACAAAAAACTTTGAAATCGACTTTCAGCAAGTATTCAAGCCACTACAACCTCCGCTCGCGACAAATGGAATTCCAGCCTGGGGAAGAAGTGTTCAGGCGGAACTTTGCCCAGAGCAATGCCGCTGCCCACTACAACTCGAAGCTGGACTTCAAATTTGTCAAAGGCAGGGTTGTCAAGAAAGTCGGTAGCAACCGGTACCTGATGTCCGACGAAAAAGGCAAAGAGATGGGCATTTATCATGCAAAAGACATGCGCCGCTGACGTCCCTCCTGGTCTTATGTCCACAACACTACTAGGCCCCAGATCTCTTTTTGTCTGCTCGCAGAAGTAAAAAGAGACCTGTTCTGTAATGAGAGGCCTGGGAATTTGTGTGGTCGTGCCGGTGGTACTCTCAGTTGCAAGTGTACCTGGCGAATCTACTCACCGGCACACTTGCAACGGACTGTACCAGCGCAGACAAACCAATGGCGACGTTCATAAAACACATTGCTCAGCGCTCACATAGCGTTGATGTTTTATGAGCGCAGCCATTGGTTCCATATGGGACGTTCACGTTAGCTCTCAAACTGTCAATTGACAATTCGACCTCCGGAATTCCTATGGAAAGTACGAGGTCGGAAAAAGAATAAGAAGAAGAAGAATTGTCAAGTGACAGCTGAAGAGCCGCGTGAAGGATCCGCGCTCGGGAGGAATCAAAGCGTGAAAGTCGCAAAAAAATGGTAGGTGGTGTGTCTTTTTGTCGGAAAGCACTAATGTATTCTTTTTAAAGAGAAAGAAAGAAGAAGAAAACGAGCGCCGGCTGCCAGCAACGCCGTCCGTTAAACGAGAGCAGACCAAAAGGAGAACCAAGGCGGACGACGTTTCTGCCGGCCGGGGAAAGGAGAAGGATAGCGCCCAAATACAATAGCGCCACCAATTTGGAGCAATTCGGGACTCGGGAGAAGCTCGCCACCATAGCCGTCACCACCTTCGGTAGGAGCCGCCACCAATTCGGCCGCGAGCCGCCACCACCTTCGGCAGAAACCACCACTAAGTTGGTAGGAGCCGCCACCAATTCGGCCGCGAGCCGCCACAGGTACGTGGGGTGCGATCTGTTTTGGGGGGGTGAAATGCCAGGCGGTATCGGAGCTTGCGTATTGTGTAGGCCAGTGAAAGAAAGTCGGTCTAGAAAATGGCCTGAAAAGAAGTATAAGCTGTCATATGGAAGAAGTTGAGATTCCACAGCGTGGGCGAGGGTTCCACTTGTTCACAAAATCAATAGTTGAATCACATTTTGCCGTATTATGTTTTGCATTTGTCTTGACTTACGCGTGAGATAAGGAAGAGGATGTTTCCGTAAATTAACTATAGCAACTTACTACATATGCAGTCGTTACCGATTAAACTAAATTACGAGTACATTAAGGAAATTCGGAGAATATAGTGCCGGAAGGACAGATTTGACATTAATTCTTAATGAAAGGAAGTAACTTGTTTCGTCACATTAAGTCATCGTCATACGCGTGTCCTGTCATTCCGAAAAGGTACGGTCCGTGTAAATGAAGCTAATCAGCGAAATAAAACATATTGAAAATACATATACAATACAAAGTGTGATTATACATAAAATGAAACGGTAATAAATTAGCCTAGGATTAAAGTTATAGAATAGATGAAATGAATACTCTGATTCTTATTTACTGGTCACAACTTGAGGGAGATTTAAGCATAATTTCAGTACGAATTTCCATGGTGAAGATTTATGGAAGGTCCATTCAATTACTGATCCAGATTGTACTTGGTTTACGGATAAGGATACGTTACAGTTTGAATCTTTACTTTTGTCTAATATATTGTATCTATTATTCCTTAGCGATCGACAAAAATTGTATATGGACTTTTATTTAGTAGTGATTACGGCATTGAATATATAAAGCTGTTGTAGTAATTTAGTTACCTAAGTAGTGGAGTAATAGACCATAATAAAGGAATATCGAATTGGTAAAAGAAAAAATAATATGTATAGAACTTAAACACCAGTTGTTGATCAGACGTATGGAATGGAAATTGTTTAGAAATTATTTTCTCTCCACAATAGAACATTCCTACCAAGTCGATTTCCTACTAAATGATTTTTGTAATAAAATTAATTCAGCCTTAAATTACTCTTCATTTAATACAAATAAAGAAAAGAAAACAAACAACATCATAGACAACGACATCAAGGCACTCATCCATACCCGTAATCTGCTTCGACGGAGATGGCAACGACTTAGGAATCCATTAACAAAAACAGCTGTAAACAGACTCTCGAAAATGATCCAAGACCGAATATTTATCAACCGTAACGTTAAATGGAATAACATGCTGAGGCGCCTGCCAAAAAATAGCAGGAAAATATGGAAACTGAATAAAGTCTTCCGACGGCAAAAATTAATGCCTCCATTACTTACGGCTGATAAATATATGGTGTTCGATAATAAAGAAAAAGCAGACATGATATCCGAGATATTTTATAATGCTCATAAAATGTCCGGACATCTGGGTAACTCAATGCTCGATGGTTTGGTGAGTAGTCAAATCCAGCGACTTTCATCCTCCACCAGTGATTTCAACCCAACTTACTTGTCTTCTCCAGCCGAGATAAAGACCATTATTAAATCCGTGAAAGTGAAAAAAGCCCCCGGATTTGACAAAATTTCAAACTTAGTCCTAAAGAACTTACCTAAAAAAGCACTAGTCAGGCTTAACTTAATAATTAATGCTTGCAAGGTTACCTCACATTTTCCTTCCTCTTGGAAGCATGCAAATGTTATCCCAGTAGCCAAACCTGGCAAAGACCCTCGCCTATCTGAAAATTATAGACCAATTAGTCTTCTACCTTCAATGAGCAAAATTCTTGAAAAAGTCATATTAACACGCCTTAATGAAGTAATTGACAGACTGAGAATTATCCCAGATTTCCAGTTCGGGTTCCGTAAAAATTACTCAACAATCCATCAAACTCTTCGGCTCCAAAAATACATAAAAAAATCATTCGAAATCAAAAAATCAGTGGGTGTGGTGACTCTAGATATTCAAAAAGCCTTCGACTCGGTATGGCACAACGGCCTTTTATTCAAAATGATAAAGTTTGGCATACCCAACTATTTAGTAAAGCTAATTCAATCTTTTTTATTGAATAGAACTTTCACTGTACAGATTGGCAAATCGCAGTCAACTACAAAGACAATACCGGCAGGTGTTCCACAGGGATCATGCCTCAGTCCGGTGCTTTTCAATATATTTACTGCAGACATTCCAAAAGTGAATGACTGTGAAGTCGCATGCTTTGCAGATGATGTCTGTATTTTCTGTACCGGTGACGATCCAACTCACATATCCTCAAAGCTTGAGAGTCAGTTAGAAAGACTGTACCAATACTACTTTAGATGGAAAATTAAGCTGAACACCTCAAAAACTCAAGCAGTTTACTTCACTAAAAAGAGAAAAAGAACTAACCTACCAAGCTCACCCTTAAACTTCTTGAATGATTCCATCTCTTGGCAGAATCAATTGACTTATCTAGGACTAACCTTTGATAAAAAATTAACAGGTCAACCACACGTTGAAACGACCTCGGAGAAAATGAGGAAGACCTTCTGTTCCCTATACCCCCTTTAAAACAAGAAGTCCAAGTTATCTACCGATAATAAGCTCCTTATTTATAAGATGGTTATACAAACCAATTGCAACGTATGGCTCCCCGGTTTGGGGGAATTATGCTAAAACGATTAGAAGCAAATTACAAATCACCCAAAATAAAATATTAAAATATATTACAAATAAACCATTCTACTACTCAACAGCAAGATTGCACAACGAAACTAAAATTAAAACAATGAATGTGCTAGTTGGCAATATAACCTCTAAATTTATAGCAACCTGCTCAAATATAGATAACAGTATAATAAGATCTTTAGCTAGCTAACATATAATTAAGTATACCCAGATAACTACTAAGCATAGACTTAATTTAGGGTAAGATGTAGGTTAAGACTCTAGTTAAGATTTTTGTTCGCTTTTTTTTTTTTTTTCTTCCATAAGGTTTTTACATTTTTCCTTAAAATATTACCTCTTAAGTAACCGAATTAATTCAACAGAATTGCTTACGCTAAATATATAATACTGTAGAGTTAAGGCTTAAGCCGGTATCTAAGTTAAAATAATTGTTCAGGCACACAATGTAATAATAAGATACAAATACATTTAAATTTGAATTTGAATTTGTTTAGAAATTATAATTATCATCAATATATATAAATAATGAAGAACCAGTAAATAGTTATTTTTGCTTCCTGAATTCCTGAAGGGGTTCCCCTTTTCCACTCTCTTCGCGATATTTCTCATCGGTTTTCGCTAAGGGGGCTGGGCAATATTGCGCGGTCCAGCCCAAGGTAAGGGGAGGGAGCGCGGAGCCCCATCGTCATCAGGGGGCTCCCGTGCTAGAGGCAGGGACTTGGAAATTTTTCGCGGCCAGATTTTTGTTTGTATTTCCGTTGAGGGACTCCCGTTTAGTTTCGGCATTCGGGCCGACACGGGTGAGTTTTTTTTTTTGTAGCGATAACGAGGCAGAAATACCCAGCAAAACCCCGCCCACACTACCGATAGCTGAGCTAGCTATCAAGCACGCGTCATCTAGGGTCATTTCTGAGGAGGTTTTAACACTTAGGTGTCGTCACGGCTGGTCTGAACAACCATGCCTCGACCTCCGTCCTCATTTTGAGCGCAGCTCAAACAACCAATTTGTTACACTATGGCAAATGCACCCACCAATAAAAGAGTCTCGGCCATGAATTTCTACGCCTATCGTATCATGATAAGAATAGGACAGGACCACCTTTTATCTTGTGGGCGATTGCTCCAGCCGTTTGTGGTAGACATGTACGCGAAAATTGAAAGTGAGTGTCTACTATTTTTAAGATTCAATAAAAAAAAACTCCATTCCGAAGAGTACGTTCACCTCCGAGACGCAATAACGCGAGATGGAAATGCTGCTAATATTGGAAAAGTGGTCATTTTGTCAGCTACATTTACCGGCAGCCCTAGGCATATGCACGAGTACACACAAGATGCTATGACATATGTACGTAAGAAATTACGGCCGCCCAGATTTGTTCATAACATTTATGACATTTACATGCAATCCGACATGGATCGAAATTCAGTCTCTTTTGCTTCCTGAACCGACGGCAGGAGACATGCACGATTTAGTAGCGAGAGTTTTTAAACTGAAGCTTACTAAGTTAATGGATGCAATAGTCAAATTTCGAATATACGGTGACACTCGATGCTTTATATATTCAATTGAGTGGCAAAAAAGTGGTTTACCACATGCTCACATCCTCATTTGGCTCGAAGAAAAAATTCATTCTGATCAGATAGATAAGATAATCTCGGCGGAGATCCCGGACAAAGTAGCAGATCCTCTTTTATTTCAAACAATCAGCACAAGCATGAATCACGGTCCATGCGGATCATTAAATCCTACGTCCCCATGTATGAAAGATGGTCAGTGCACTTAAAAATATCCCCGTGCTTTCTTGCTTGAAACTCAAACCGGACATGACAACAAAGGTCTCGAGCAACTTGGACTACAACCACCGACTAGTGCTGTGACATCGATAGCGATGTTATCGAAAAATCGATATTTTTTCCTAAATACCGATGTTTTTCCCATCGATGTCATGGATCCGATATTTTCCGCATATCGATGTCTTTCGTTCGATATTTATCGTATCGGGCTCCGTCCGGTAGTTCAATTACATTTTCAATTCAGTTCTCCGCGCCAACAATGGTAGCTGCTGCGGATATGGAATTTTTAAAAGAATTGGTATTGCTTTTGAGACCAATCGAATCAGCTACAAAAGAATTTAGTGGAGAAAAGCTCGTAACCTCCAGTATCATGATACCAGTCGTTGGACTAATTCGAAAAAAATTATTGAAATGGATATTACTACAGATTTGGCTAGGCGCCTGAAAACAGTTATATTAATGGAATTGGACAAAAGATTTAAGAATGTGGAACATTCTATTCTATTCTCGTCAGCAACGCTCCTTGATCCCAGATTCAAAAATTTGCATTTTACGGATCCAATTGCGCTGGCTAATGCAATCCGCCGGCTTTCGAAAGAATTGAATCAGGACATTTCGAGAGAAGATTCTTCATCCGATTCAGATTTGGCTCAGCTAAATGAGGAACAAAATTCCGAATCGTTTAGCTTGTGAGATCATCACCACAAAATGGTAGAAGAAACATGGAAGTCAAGGAAGCGATCGAAGGTAATTAATGAGCTGTTGGATAGAAGCGACAACACAATACCGCCGCAACTTTCGCTATGTTTAAAAAGCCCAATCATCCAGCTTAGCGAATCACCCCTCGTCGTTTGGAGTACAGTAAAACTTGCCCTTTACTCAAACTAGCGATAAAGTACTTAACTGTAATGGCAACTTCCGTGCCCTCCGAGAGACTTTTTTCGACTACCGGGAGCATACTCACCAAAAAAAGGAGTTGTCTCTCGAGAGAAAAAATCGATAAGCTCCTCTTCTTGCACAGTGTCGATGAAAGAATATGGGCCCTTAATTAATCATTTATTTGGATTTGGAAATTATTGGAGAAAACTAATAAAAATTATAAAGTTCTCTCAATACTATTAGTACAAGATCCTACTGTAAAAATCTGTACCTATCTGTTTTTGATGAGATGTATTTTAAATAAAAGATAATTAAGAACATAATAAAGTAAAATTGGGTTGACTAGCGAAGTCCTGCCGCAACTACTCTTAATTACCGTACTTGACACCAATTGACAGAATTTAACTTTTTAACTAATTGATCAAATTTTTTTTAACTAAATGAACATAGTTTCAAAGAGAATTATGTAATTGCCCCCATATACGATGCAATCAGTCGTCAGATCGATCTGACGATATTGTGATCGTCAGATCGATCGCACAGTGTATGTGACTATCGTTGACAATTTTTTTGACAGTTCCATATAATTTCGATCGTCAGATATTTTGTGGCGATCCATCGTTAGATCGATCTGAAAACGGATCGCACCGTCTATAGCAGTTCTAAACAATAATAAATAAAATGGTTGCCAGCTTTGTGCCTGCCGCAACCCTGGTTTAACAAAGTTTCTGTTGAGTTTATCCACTTTGAAAAAATTACACCAAATTCAAATTTGAACTAATAAAAAAATATACCTCAACTAAAAACGTTTTTATTTTCCATTCTGAGCAAGGAAACTTAAATATCATTAAATTATTTGAATGCTGGGAACTCTTATTTGCGGATTTTCTTTAACAGGCAAGCACATAAGTATAACTGAATATAAAATAATAATAACTTAGATCAATTCTGAATTTGTTATATTTTTTTCAAAGTGCACAAACTCAACAGAAACTTTGTTAAACCAAGCTAGCGGCAGGCACAAAGCTGGCAACAATTTTTTTTATTAGTCTTTACATAATTTTCTTTTAAACTATGTTCCATTTAGTTAAAAAAACATATTAACCAACTAATTGAAAAGTTAAATTCAATCAATTGGTATACAAATTTAGTTACAATTACGGTAATTATGGATAGTTGAGGCAGGATTTCGCTAAGCAACTGAATTTTAGTTTATTACGTTCCGAATTACTTTTCATTTGAGATATATCTCAACAAAACAAAACCAGGCCGAAGCTTCGCTTCGGCCCGGAGTCCGAAGCGTATATACCCTAGACTTGTACAGACCGGAGTCCGAAGCGTATATACCCTAGACTTGTACAGACCTAGTGGTGATACCAAAAGTACCAATTGGCAACGACCATATGCATTAAAAGTGAGTTTCCTACATGACCAGTTTATAGGGGAGGTTGGCATACATTCATGAGGATCTTGGCCATTCTAAAAATCAATTAACTAACCCATTCTACAAATATTTGTCGAATTTTTCAAGTCGCTAGCTTCATTCTATCGAAAGTTATTGCTTATTTGAAGTCTGACTTCTAGGGGTGGTAGAAGTTCCTTGGATCGGATCTTGCCCATCATAGCCACCAACCAATTAGATCACCCTACAAACATTAAATAAAAAGATGTCAGGTGTCTAGCTTTACTCTATCGAAAGTTATCGCTTATTTGAAGTTTCATCTGTAGGGGAAGCAGGGTTTCATTGGTCAGATTTTACGTATTTTCAGTATTAGCCAGCTGGATCCTACTACAAATATTTGACCAAAATTTCAAGCCGCTAGCTTTATTTTGTCGTAAGTTATCGCTTATTAAAAATTTCATTTCTAGGGGAGGTTCCATAGGTCTGATCTAATCCATCCTTAATGCCAACTAACTCAATCTCACTTCAAACATTCGACCAAAATTTCAAGTCGCTGGCTTCATTCTCTCAAAAGTTATCGCTTATTTGAAGTTTCATTTGTAGGGGAGGTAGGGGTTCCTTAATTCGGATCTTGCCCATTTCCAATACCAACTAACAGGATGTTAATACCAACGTTCTGCCAAATTTTCAACTCGCTAGTGTCATTCTATCGAAAGTTATCGTAATTAAGGTAATATTTAATTTTTTAAATTTTGTAGGGGAGGTAGGCGTTCCTTTGATCTGATTATGCCCAACTTACTAAAACCCAAGCAGCTTCTCATTTCAGGGTTACATACCAAAAATCAGATGTCTACGTCAATTTGTTCAAGAGTTATGGACAAAAAACCTGAAAAGTAGGGTAGTACGGGGCTCTTTGTAAGAAAATTGCCGTTAGTTTTCAGCTGATCGATTTTATTTTTCGAACAGAGTATAAGATCACCCTTTCGAGCAATCTACCAAAGCTAGAGCTTTTCATGTTTATTTAATCGGGAGTTATGGATACATTTAAGTATTTTACATATGTAGGGGAGGTAGGCGTTCTCTTGACCTGATCATAGCCGTTTTCAATACCAACCAACTAGATCATACTTCCAACATCTGACCAAAATTTCAAGGCTCTAGCTTCATTCTATCGAAAGTTATCGTGCGAACGGACAGACAGACAGACAGACAGACAGACATGGCTAAATCGAATCAGGAGGTGACCCTGATCATTTATATATATACATTGCTATACCTCCGGAGCCTCCTTTAAGGTGTTACATATTTCCGTCGTGACAAAAACAATATACCCTATACTAAAAGTCTAGGGTATAAAAATAGATAGGTGCAGATTTTTACAGTCGGATCTTTTACTAATAGTGTAGAGAGAACTAATTTTTGTCGGAATATATTGCTGAAAACACTTTGATTGTATTGAAAAATATTCCAATACATTAAATAAAATACTGTAAATAATCAATAAATTTGTCTGTCGAATATTATAGAGAGAACTTTATAATTTCCGTCGGAATATATTTATATAAAATATAAGATATAATTATTAAATTAAATTTATAAGTAGTAGTAGTAGTTCTAAATCAAGAAGCGTTACATATTATAGGCAAGGGTCTTAACACTGTAGTGGTCGAGGTAGAATGAAGTTGACAAATTCATTTTTTTATTTTTTTTTTATTGATTTATTTTATTGCTGAGGGACTTTGGTTGGCATTATCACTGGCCAAAAAGGGTATTATGTATACAAAATAGGTTCGTACTGCCTAAAACGGTAATTCCTTTACGGCTATACGAACCTATAACTTGCAGATCAGAACTTTTTTCTGGTTTTTGTTAGACTTAATATTTTCCAAAAAAAGCTTTTGTCCAAATTCATAAATGAAGCACCACGGGGCACGTTTTTGCGGATTTTGCTTTGTGGACAGACAGACATCGTTAAATCGACCGGAGTGACCCTTCCCTGTTCATTCCCATTTCAAGGGGTCACATTTTTCCTTGTGACAAGAACGATATATCGATTTATCGATGCTTTGCAGCCGATATTTTATCGGTATCGATACAAAAAATTTCAAACATCGATATAGTTGAATATCGATACTTTCCTTTCGATGTCACAGCTCTACCACCGACGAGGGACGACGTCGACATTGGAGACATGGATGTCATACGTGAGACCAATTACGATCAGGAAGAACTACTTCAGTTCGTAGATACGAATCGACCTCTACTAACAGAAGATCAAAAAATAGCATTCGAAAACATTTTGAGTCGAGTTTGCAACAATGAAGGTGGCATCTTCTTCCTTGATGCCCCTGGAGGAACTGGCAAAACTTTTCTTCTCAACTTAATACTTGCAGAAATAAGGAAGACAGGGAATATTGCCCTTGCAATCGCATCATCTGGAATCGCAGCCACTCTTTTGGCACACAAAAAATCGCTTGAAGCCTTGGACAGGACTCTGCAAGACCTACTAAAAAAGGAAGCACCGATGGGAAGGGCGCTATTGCTACTAGCAGGAGATTTCCGTCAGACTCTTCCTGTTCTTCCAAGAGCGACGCCAGCGGATGAAATCAACACCTGTCTTAAGTCATCCCATTTATGGAGACGAGTTAAAAAATTGACGCTGTCGACAAACATGCGTGTTCGTCTTCATGGTGATGCAGCTTCGCAACACTTTTCAAAGCAGCTTCAGGAAATTGGCGAAGGGAGATTCATCTCCGACACGGGCAATTTTTCAATAACATTCCCGGAGAAGTTTGTTAATTTGGTTCAGTCGGTGGAAGACGTCGTAAACACCGTATTTCCTAACATCGGCGGTAACTACAAGAATCATCGATGGCTACAAGAAAGAGCAATTTTAGCACCTCGAAACGACCAGGTCACCAACCTCAACATAGCTATACAGAACAAGTTACCGGGACCTGTTATGATTTACAAGTCTATTGACACCATCGTTGACCAAGAACAAGCTGTCAACTATCCTGTTGAGTTCCTTAATTCGCTGGAACCATCAGGAATGCCGCCTCATCAGTTGTTTTTGAAAATATGATCACCAATAATGATGTTGAGAAACTTGAGACCGCCGAAATTATGCAATGGGACCAGGCTGATCGTCAAAAATTTGCATCTTAACATCATTGAGGCGACGATTTTGTCAGGAAAATCTGCAGGTGAAGATGTCTTTATCCCAGGCATTCCCCTAATTCTTTCCGATATGCCTATTGAATTTAAAAGACTTCAATTTCCCGTTCGTCTAGCTTATGCAATGACAATCAATAAGGCACAAGGCCAATCGTTAAAAGTAGCAGGGATCAATTTAGGACGCTCATGTTTTTCACACGGTCAGTTGTATGTCGCTTGCTCTAGGGTTGGCAACCCCGAAAATCTTTTTATTTACACTCCAAATAATAAAACAAACAATATTGTCTACTCAAATGCTTTAAAATAACAAGCAGTTTACGAAAATGCGTGCACTTCACGGATTAAAATGAGTATTAGACTTTACTTCCAACAAAGTATTGTACGAGCGCTGTGATTTACTTGACGTTTTGTTGATTTTATATCGTTCAGAGTTTCTTTTGTTTTCAGTATTTGTAGTTTATACGTCATATCAATAGTCACAGTTGATTAACTATATCACAACATTACAATTTAAACGTAATGTTCCTTCCTTAATTAACTTTAAGTAAAAAAAAAACTGTTATGATCTCTTTTTATTTTACCAATAAACGCCGGATTAATGCAATGAACTCTTTTGTACATATGGCTCACTGCTTCCCCAGTTTTGATTGTCCTACACACAAAATATAAGTTTCACAGTACATATGGGTCATATGTACTACGACCGTGGCGCAATTTTAAGCTGGCGTAGACAACTGTACTCAATTGCCCTAACCCCTTATGGAGCATAGTGCGTCAACTGTTCCATGTGGCCCAGTTGACGTTTTGTTGGCATAATTTGATTTCGGAGAATGCAGTTGCCAGCATGCACCTCCTGCACATCCATGGCCACGAACATCGTCGTGGACGGGATTCGAACCCGAAACGCCGGTAGTCAGAAATGAGAAGCGGCCGCCCGCGTAGTTACAGGGTTAACAAAATATTAACGTTATGTTATCAGTCTATTAACAGTATGTGAACTGTAAATAACATTATGTTAACAATCCATTAGCGAAGTGAAGTATGAAGTAGCAAAGCAATAAAAACTACAGTGTATTCATAGTTTCACTCACCCTTAACATACTGTAAATGCACTGTTAACATTCTGTTAACATACTGTTAATACACTAGCATTCAAAATTGTCACAATCGTGAGCGTAGCGAACCCTACAACATTCTAGATGTGGTCCTCGGGCGACAGCTAGTATAATACAAAACAATCTTATCAATATTGAGTAACTTCAGTCTCACAAAATATTGCACATATTGCCTATCTTTATTAATTCTAATCCAAAGAGTGAATTGGATTGACGACAAAAACAGAACAAGTGAAATGGCTTCAAAAACAAAGACACATTACAATTATCTTATCTATAATATATTATTATAAACAAGACCGCTATTTTGAATAAGAACGTAGGCAGAGCAAGAACAGTTACACCGTCAGTACAATAGGCTTTGAAGAGAGAGTATATGAGGAAATGAAAAAGAGCGAGAGAAACGAAGCAATTCGGCACAAGTGAGGAAGTAGGAAGGGGGATGGAAATTTGACATCTCTTTTGCTCTATATGGACCGGGCGGGTGTTCCGCGGCAGAGAGACAGACTGGAATGTTATTGTTCCAATTGGAAAAGTAGGAGGGGGGATGACATCTTACGTGCTTCCTGTGCTTTTATATAGACTGCGCGGGTGTTGCGCAGTGGAGGGCGTGTGTCTTTCTGTTTACTTTTTACGACTGGAATTGCTTCAAATAGTTTAGTGTTGAGTATATGCGAATTGCGCCTCCATAGGTATTCTCTATGACAATAGGCAACCAGTACTCTGGGCATATGTACATCGACGCTATTTTAGACGAGACATACTAAGACTATTCATTTCAATTAAAATCTCAAGTAAGAAAAAATAGAATCGCGCAAAATGTATCTATTGTAACAAATTGAAAAGCGTCTTCAAAAAACATGACTTTGAAATTGTTCATTCGAGCAAGAACAAGTTAAAATGAAACTGGAATATAGAGGGCTACGCCCGCAATCCGAGGGTTTTGTAGCAAGTACTTATTTTGGTATGTAAGTATCGGCTCCTTGCTCTAGATGGATAAAAAAAAATGTCTGACCCATAATATAGTAAAATATATTATATGCCCAATCATATTACGTGATTGTAATGAAACTTAGAACATATTATTGCCTATGGTGTTGGTTATCCTTGGCCATCGTTACTTTTGATCTCGGACGTGTTTAAGGGATGCAGGGATGCGCTAACTGTAACTATGGAAACAAACTATTATTAACCTGAGGAGGAGATATGCAAACTCCATTATTTCCCGTTTTATATACTGTTCGGAACCCACCTTCCTGGAAGTTTTCATTTTTCTATTTTAAGTGTAACGGCCTGGTAATGCAAGAGGGCGGGGACAAATTACGATCTAATAATAATTTATCCTCCCTCATTGTTCCCCTTTTTCAAATATAAGTAAAGTAAACTCAACATTACCTTTCTCACAACACCCCACTTCCCAATACCAGTCGATAAACAAAATTTGACCTTAATTTTGCCCCACACCCTCCCCTCCCCCGCCCGTTACATTTGGCCAATTACCACACATCGCCCCCTACCAATCTTCACCCTTTCATAAATGTGATTAACCATAATATGTAACAATAACTGCGATTCGCACTACGAAAATCAACGTGTAAGTAGTACTCGCACCCTTGAAGCCGGTAGGTGTATTTTTTGTATGAATAGTGTAAAAATGCCTAACTTTAAGTGAATGTACTATTGTTAAATATTACATGGTTGTAATGAAACGTAGAGGCATTATTGCCTATGGTGTTGGTTATCATTGGCCATCAATATTTTTGACCTCGGGTGTGCCTAAGGGGTGCAGGGGTGTGCTAACTGTAAAAATAGAAATGTACTATTATTAACCTTTTTTGATGAGATTTTGGAATTCTATTATTTATAGTTTTCTATGTTAGTAAAATACCGTTTTTCTGTAAATTTTCATATCTCTAAGTATAACGGTTTCGAAATGCAAGGGGGGGGGACAAACTCGGATCACATATTTTCCCCTCTCCCTCTTTTCCCCTTTCTTCAAATTTGAAGAAAATTCCAGAAATGGAATGTACTCGACGGTACCTTTCTTACGATACCCCACTTGCCTATACTTAATGAAAAAAAAATTTCGTCCTTCATTTCCCCTCTATGGGGACCCCCCCTCAATGTTGACCTATTACTTGTATGATGCATCACTTCCTCCAGAGAATTATAGTACTTCTACATATTTTCACTAAATTTTATACATGTAGCCTCAGCGGTTCGTGAGATATTCCATGGACAGACAGACAGACAGACAGACGGACGCATGACCGATTTCATAAGGGTTTTGTTTTACTACAAAACCCTAAAAAGACACCTGGCGCAGTGAAGCCAGAGGAACTGATTTTTGATATGGGCTAATTCGGGATCATTTATGAGTTTATGTAAAATTAAGATATGGGTTTGATACTTAACTGCAGTTGTTAGTACCAGGTAGCGCTGCAGAATTTTGTATTTCGATATTTGCGGAGATATTTTCAAATGATGAAACTTTTTAACTGTTCGATTGATTTTACTATATGAATTTATCTCCAGTTTCATTATAAGTTTCATCAACTAAATGCCTTTCGTATAGGTAAATCTTTGCGTATTACTTTTTGCTGTTGTATTACTGTAACCTTTCGACTGTACTGTGAATTTTCCTGAAACTGCACCGGACGCTATTCCTCGCTAATTTTCATCAATTAAACAAGTTTCACGCAACTAGCTTTTTCCGTTATAAATTAATTGAGTTCTCAAAATTTTGCGGTTATATAGCTGTAATTCTGGAATTGACACCTTGATGTTGCTGAAATTAAATAGGAACCCAGTCTTGACGACCCGGCTTATGAGTTCCGTTCGACTGTTATCGTGTCCACAACATTTTGCGGATATATATATATAAAATATATAAAAGACACTAAAAAATCTAATGATGCCATCGATTCCTGGGGTCATGAAACGTAAAGAAAACCAACTCCGGGGTCGAAACTCGTTATTGAAGGAGGGTCGAATTACTGATTTTTTCTTCAAAAATCAGTTAAAAATCACATAGTCAACCTGAAAGACAAAACAGATGAGCTACAAAAATCAGGAATATACGAAACTTCCTGCAGGGACTGTCCACATACGTATATAAGCCAAACGAAACGAAGCATCTTAACCTGGTTTAAAGAACATTTGAACTATGTTAACAAAGGTCAGGTAACTAAATCAGCCGTCGCCCTACACGCGTTGGAGCGAAATCACCTCAACTGGAGCACGAAAAATCTACATTTGAAACAACAGGTGAACGAAACATACAAACTGGACGCGTATGAAAACATATACATGCATATAAACAGCAAAACTCTAATGAACACGCTAGAAGCGCGGACTAGGTCACCACTTTTCAAATGCATTAATAGATCGAAATAATAATTCCACTAAATTACAGTTATTTCATATCAATAAAATTTTCTATTTTGCACTTTTAAAAACAATTACAGTTACTTTCCGTTAATTTTTTTCACATTAATTTTTTTGTACAATATATTGAACTTTAAATATTAATATAATAGAAACCATTAGAGTAACTTTCCGTTATTTACATATTACTTTTTTCATTATAAATATAATTATGCTGTGATTTGAGTCTAGTTTAAATGTACTCGCTGATAATGACAATAGTCGAAATGCATCCGAAATATTGAAATTTATTGTAAAATAAATTTTAAAAATAGCAAAGTCAATAAGGTGTTTTTAATTTTCAATTATAAAAAATTCATGGACTTTGCGGTGAAATAATTTTATAGTTTTTTTAACACAAAACTCTCTAAAATAAAGGTAAACTAAAATCGAAATACAACTAAATATCATACTTTCTTTATTTGTTGCATTCCACTCGGCAATTTGGCAACTAAATAAAAAAATAAATAAATAACTGGCGCAAAAGTCCAATTTGAACCACGGCCTCGAGATGAGTTAACATCATCTCATTTTCTAGATCGTGACGGTTTTTGTGCAGAGGTATGTGATAAGCAACACGCTCAACCGAGTTATTTACCCCATAATGGGTACTCATTTAACAGCTGAGTGGGCTCATAGTCCGACACGTAAATCTCCGGAATCGAACCGGGGCCCAGTGCGTTGAAGGCGAACGTGCTAACCGTTGCGCCATCCGGACTACGAATTTGGCAACTAGCTCCCCTACAAATGAAACTTACAATAAGCGATAACTTAGGAATGTTGGTCAAATGTTTGTAGTAGTATTCAGCTGGCTGATATTGAAAATACGTAAAATCCGACAAACGAAACACATACTTCCCCTACAAATGAAACTTCAAATAAGCCATAAGTTTCGATAGAATGAAGCTAGAGACTTGAAATTTTGTTTGAATGTTTGTAGCATGATCTAATTGTTTGGTGGCAATGATGGGCAAGATCCTACCCAAGGAACCCCTACCTCCCCTACAAATGAAACTTGAAATAGGCGATAACTTTCGATAAAATGAAGCTAGTAACTTGAAGTTTTCGTCAATTGTTTGTACTGGGATCTAGTTGGTTGTTATTAAAAATGCGCAAGATTCGACAAAAGAAATCTCTACCTCCCCTACAAGTGAGACTTCAAATAAGCAATAACTTTCGATCAAATGAAGCTAGCGGCTTGAAAACTTCGACAAATATTTGTAGAATGGGCTAGTTAATTGATTTTGAGAATGATCAAGAGCCTCCCGAATGAGTGCCAGCCTCCCCTATAAACTGGCCATATAGGAGACTCACTTTTAATGCATATGGTCGTTGCCAATACGTACTTTTGGTATCAACACTAGGTCTGTACAAATCTAGGGTATATACGCTTCTGGTCTCTTATTAGTTTGTCACTTTGCTCCCCAAGTAACCCCGGATTTTCTTTGTCATCATCGAATCGTACCCATAAAACCAACTGTGTTAACCCAGTTAACTGGGTCACTTTGCATGGAATTCACAGTAGCTGTGTAATTTTTGCAATATTCAATACTTGCATTGCATTCAGCGCAAAATATTACTGACCCATAACATTTCACCTCCCCCCCCTTGAAAAAAGTGGCCTGTCGTCGGAACGGGACAGTTCACGTTACATCTGTGACGTTACCAGAATCCCCAGAAACAAAATATTACCTATGGAAGGTCAGTGATCAACGCTACACTGTTTACAAGTGTCAGCATTTGCTACTTAACTTCAATTTACGAGTAATAACATTTTTAGGGTTTTGTTGTAAAAACAAAACCCTTATGAAATCGGTCAAATGTCTGTCTGTCCGTCTGTCCATGGAATATCTCACGAACGGCTGAAGCTACATAGATGAAATTTTGTAGGAATGTGTAAAATTACTATAATTCGGAGAAATCGAATCGTTGTAATAGGTCTACTTTAAGGGGAGGTCCCCATAGAGGGGAATGTGCTGTCCAAAATCTGGCAGGGCAGTTATCTTAGCATTAAGACCAAGCTGGGCCTGTTTCGCTCTCTGGTACTATCAGTGCTTTTGTATGGGAGCAGTACATGGAAAGTTTCCGTAGGAGTTACCAGAAAGCTGCAAGTTTTCGTCAACTCATGTCTTCGTCGAATTTTAAGAATTTTCTGGCCCGAAACAATATCAAATAAAGAGCTAAGTCGGCGTACGGGTCAGATGCCAATCGACGAATTGATACGCAGGCGAAAATGGCAGTGGATAGGTCACACATTGCGGAAGAGTGATAACTGCATTGCTATGCATGCCATGAAATGGAACCCCATTTCCAACCAAGGCCGACCAAGAGGGGGTCCTCGAATCACATGGCGTCGATCTGTGGCAAAGGAGTGTCAGGCACTGGGTAAGTTTTTTGGGGAGTTGCGCCCCATTGCCCAGAACAGAGTACGATGGCGCGCAGGAGTAGTTGACGCGCTATGCCCCGCTAGGGGTTAAGGCAAAGTAGTATTAAGCCATCTTGAGTTCGCTTTGCTAATCGCAGCCAGCCTAATGGCATGCTTGCATGAGTCCATGGGCATACCAATAATGAGTTGATTCTCTGGTACAATTTCCGTTATCCCCAGTCGAGCCAGCTCATCCGCTCTACAATTTCCGACGAAGCCACTATGGCTTGGAATCCAGCACAGGGTAATGTTGAAGAATTTGCCCATTTCCAAAAGAGAGGCACGGCAGTCCATCATCACTGTTGAAGTGGTAAGTACGAATACAAGGGATCTAACCGCAGCTTGGCTATCCGTAAAAATAGTAATGTCTCTCGTGGTTATGACATGGCGTCCCAACCAGGTCAAAACTTCCCGAATCGCTACGAGTTCCGCCTGGAGAACACTACAACGGGAAGGAAGTGGAAACGATAGGTTTAGACCAGGCCCGTTGGCATGAAGCCGGCTCCTACTCCAGAATCAGTCTTCGAACCATCGGTGTAGAAGTACATCGAGTCCGGGGATGAAGAAATATCATCTATCCACTGCGCTCGTGTTGGTATCAAACTTACAAAGTTCGTACCAAACAAATATTTAGGCGTAGTATAGTCCGTCGTTAAAGGGATATCTCGACTGTTTAGAATTGTCGAGTGTCCAGTGTTTAAAGTCTTCCACTGACCCGTCTCGCGAAGGCGGACGGCCGTACATGCAGCCATCTGTTCTGCGAGAATGTCTAAGGGAAGAAGGTGGAGTATAATATCTAAGGCGTCAGAGGGGGTGGTTCTGAGGGCTCCACTGATTACCACACTAGCAGATCTTTGCACTTTCCCCACCAAATTGCGGTTAGTTCCAATGCTAAGTGCATTCCACCATAGAGGGGAAATGAAGGTCGAAATTTTTTTTTCCTTTGATACAGGCAAGTGGGGTATCATAAGAAAGGTACCGTCGAGTACATACCATTTTTGGAATTTTTTTCAAATTTGAAGAAACGGGAAAAGAGGGAGAGGGGAAAATATGTCATCCAAGTTTGCCCCTCCCCCTTGCATTTCGAGACCGTTATACTTAGAAATATGAAAAACAGAAAAGCGCCATTTTACTAGCGTAGAAAACCTAGATTAATAGAATTTTGAAATTTCATCAGAAAAGGTTAATAATAGTACATTTCTATAGTTGCAGTTAGCACACCCCTGCACCCCTTAAGCGCACCCGAGGTCAAAAATATTGATGGCCAATGATAACCAACATCATAGGCAATAATAACTCCAAGTTTCATTTCAATCACATAATCTTCTCTATATATAAAAATGAATGTTTGTTTGTATGTCCTTTAAAGAATCGTAAACTATGCATTTGATCATGTGATAATTTTTAGCAAAGTTGTTGTGCATGAACCAAAGAAGGTCACTGAGTAAAAAAAATATAGAAAAACAAATGAAATTGTTCTAATTGCCACGAGCGAAAGATTGTTGCTATGAACTCACTGTAGTTGCTACGAGCAAAAGTTCGTTGCTATGAAATTATTCTATTATTGACTGTGTTTTTTTGCAAATGTGGCAATATTATAATTGCTTTTCAATCAAAATTTCTTCACTCAACTTACACTAGATCTTATCCAGCGCAATTTTGTATGAATATTTGCACTGGTATAGCAGAAAAACCACAGCCAATAAACAGTAACAAAGCCAGGGTTTTGCGCGATTGTTTCTTAATAATATGGGAGGAGTGCACTAAGGCGTATCGGAAAGTGGTTGAATCAATAGATAGAACCTTACATGACATCAAACAAAACGACCGGCCTATGGGCAGTATTATTTTATTACTTCTCTGTGGCGACTTAGGCAAACTTTACCAGTAAAACCCGGAGGGATGAGGGCTGATGAAATTAAGGCATGTATAAAAAGCTCACATCTATGGCGCATTGTCATACCCATGCATTTGTCAACCAATATGCGGGCGCGAATTGGGAGTAATCAAAATGCCCAAGAGTTTTCAGATTTATTACTGAAAATTGGTGACGGTACGTATCCGGACGAAGAAGGGAAGGGATTATTCTCCTAAATAATCCATTATCCGGTTTTTAAATTCCCTAAGCGCACCTAGGCGGGGTCCCTGTAATTCTGCTTAGAAATTTGAACCGCCGAAACTATGTAAAGGTACCCGACTGAAAGTGAAATTACTTTTAATTTAGCTGAAGTTTAGCCTTATCGTCGTGGTGTTGAGCAAGCGGAGAACAAATTAATTATGTATGAAAAAAATATTCAAGGTTAGTGTCAAGTTGTGAGCGAAGCGAACAACGCGAGTGCAGCTAGTATTTCATAATACATAGTACATTCATTTAAATTTTGACATTTTGATACCATCCATACAAAAAACGCACATAACCGGCCTCTGCTACGTGTGAGTACTGCATACTTGAATATTGTTTATTGCTTTTCGTAAATTGAATTGGAGTTAACCATTTCTGAAAGGGTGGAGATTGGTGGTATAGGAGTGGTAGGGGAGAGAAGTTTAAGGGAGGAGGTAGGTGGGTTGCTGCTTCAAGAGGAGGTCCCCATAGAGGGGAAATTAAGGTCAACATTTTTTTTCATCTGATATGGGCAAGTGGGGTATCATGAGAAAGGTACTACCGAGTACATTCCATTTTTGGCATCTTCATCAAATTTGAAGAAAGGGGAAAAGAGGCAGAGGGGAAAATATCAGATCATAATTTGTCTCACCCCGCTTACCATTTCGAGACCGTTACACTTAGAAATATGAAAACATACAGGAAGATGGCTTTTAACCAGCACAGAAAACAAAAAAATTATGGAATTTTGATATCTTCTCAAAATAGGTTAATAATAGTACATTTCTATAGTTACAGTTAGCACACTCCTGCATTTATCAAACTCATCCGAGGTCGAAAATATTGATGGTCGACGATAAATCAACACCATGTGCAATAATATCTCCAAATTTCGTAATAATCACGTAATATTTAATAGTAGTAAATTCATTTAAATTTGGCCATTTTGATATCATAAATACAAAAAATGCACATAACAGGTCTCTTGTACTACATACTAGTACTACGAGTACAACATACTTGCATATTGTTTTCCGTAGAGCGAATTGGAGTTAACCATTTTCAAAAGGGTAATGATTGGTAGGAGGGGAAGGGGGTGGGAAGGGTGGAGGGGGGGAGGTATGCTGGTCGCTGACTCTACTTTCTATTTCTATAATTATTCAAATAATTTATTTTCAATAAGTTTTAAGGAATCTTGCAATTTGCAATATCGTCTTAACATGAATGGTTAAGCATCTCCAAGAGTAGGACAGTTCATCTCCTATTGGCATGGGAAACTACAAAACCCTCGGATTGCGGGCGTAGCCCTCTATTTTCCGGTTTTATTTTCACCTTGCTATTACTCGTGTGGTGCTTGACGTGCTGTCAGTGCTGTTTTATTACATAATGTAATATCTTACTTGGCGCCTGACTTTATGGAGTTTATCCATTTACATTTTTACTTATGCTGCTTAACTAAAAATGTTTGTCAGCATTTGCACTTTCTTGTATAATATCTCGCTTGGCGCCTATATATATGAAGTTTATCTATTTACATCTAGGGACGCGGGAGCGTCCCACCCCGCCAAAGAAAAACGAAAAAGTCGAAAAAAAAATTAAAAAGTGACTAAGACTATGTTTACGCGACACAACAAGTACGGGTTTTCGGACCTCTGTAGTTCCGGCCCCGGATGCTTGTTCGGGCTCAAATTATGGTATGGTTATTGCCTCTGATCATCTTACGAAGTGCTGCAAATTTGATTCCTATACAAATAAAAACACCAGAGATATGATAATTTGAAAATGGCTATTTTTAAAAATTTTCTTGTTCTTGTTGTACTTTGACAGGGCTACCGCCTCGTAGAGAGCGTATCGAGGTCTGCTTTCTTTTCTCACAGATTGACTGTGTCCCAAGGGTGTGCATAGGCTATCATTTGCTATGATCCCTGCAGTAGATAAAAAGATACATCCAAAAATGTGAAATTTTATAGTAGAGTTTCTCGCTTAAGCCTTTTTGATAATTTGAATGCGACACAGAAAATCACTCGCATAGATCGCATACCGACGGGGAGAGACACAAACACTTGATTATGTGAGTAGTGACGACGACGGATGCAAAAGTCCGTACGCTTGTCTGGTGAGGAAAAACATACGAGTTCATGGTTGTGGGCGTGGCTTGTGGCAAGTGCATGAATGAAAAGTGTGTCATGAAAAAATTCAAACTGAATGTTTATGGCTGCATCTTAGGATGTCCGGAAAGAAAAAAATATGCTGTGTGGCATATGATTTAGATAGTTTCATTTATGGCATATGAGATATGAATTATGATGTAAGATGATTTTTTCCAATGTGTGGAAGATGGGAAGCGATGTCGAGGCAAGATGGGTATCACATGACTGGAGGTGATGAGGTGAATGCAGTAGACTATTAAAGGTATTTCGAGTCCTTTGGGCAGGAAAAAGGAAGTTCTTGGCAAGGAAGCGATATCTAGGCAAGATGAGTATTATGTTATCGGGGGTGATGAAGCGAATGCAGTAAACTACTATTAAAAGCACTTTGAGTCCTTTGAACTAGAAAAATGATATTCTTGGCAAGAAAACTATTTACCCCAAATGGGTAACCTGAGTGGACTCATAGTCCAGCACGTAAATCCCCTTTTTTATTAAAGACAACCGCATTCAGTAGGAATCAAACCGGAGCCCAATGTATAGAAGGCGAACGTGCTTACCGTTGCGCCATCTGGATTACTATTACTAGTATGCAAAAAGATGTGATATCTCCCAAAAACAGCCCTGTTGTAAAAAAAATCCCCGCCAAGAAAAACTCCTCAGCCGTAAAAAGGATTGATATGAACACAATACCGCCAAAGTACTCGTAGCTTCGCGCCTCGCTCTAGGGTATGCAAATTGAACGCTGATTGCATTAGTTAATTTCTTTCAACGCAGTTTGGCGGGAAGCTTCCATTAAACAAAATAAGTTGAACAATCTGAAGAAGAACGCAGTAGAAAATAGTCTATTAATCACTTCTGGCCTGAAGTGCATTTTTAGTCTTTTGTAAAGCGGGGGCTTTATAACGAGATCCGGGCGAGAAGCCAATAATACTTGGCATAAGAGCTTACAGCATAATCTACACGCAACTACTTATCCATTATTTTGTCAGAGCGACATATAATGGCGACATATAATTACATATCACTGTCATTTTGTCATTAAATCCGTTCGGCGGTGAGTCTTTAAGCTACGAAGCTCCCCGCCAATCAGCTTTGAAAGAAATTTACTCATGCAATCAGCGTTCAATATGCATACCCTAGAGCGAGGCGCGAAGCTACGAGTACTTTGCCGGTATTGTGTTCATATCAATCCTTTTTACGGCTGAAGAGTTTTTCTTGACGGGGATTTTTTTTCCAACAGGGTTGTTTTTGGGAGTTCTTACTTATGCTGCTTAACTAATAATGTTTGTCAGTATTTTCTTTTAGATTGTCTCCTGCATTAAAAAATAATTTTTTTAATACATCTACATACATTAATAACAAATCCTATTGTACAATTTGTGGGAATCTTAATTTGGGTTCAACATTTTCTGAGTTTTCCGAATATGCATGATTTGAGAAATTCTTTATTAAAGAACTTCAGCGATTTTTAATTTAGGCTCAACGGCTTCTGAGATTTCTCCTTTGTGTTTATGTTTAGTGTCTCTGTGCATTGTTTCAAGGTGATTATTAGTGTCTCGTCTAAGGGAAATATTTACACTTGGCAGCTGTGCGTTCCTTTTGCGTAGCTTTTGCATTTTGATGATCACTATGGAACCAATCAACAATAATAATATCATACCGATATACCACCAATGGAAGTGGATATAATAGGAAGGACTTTACAGTGAAACCTTTCATTGTTTCGAAACTACAGGTTCCGTGAGGATACTGATAATAACGATTACAGCCATTCCTGTAAGAAGGAAATGGAGGAAATATGTACCTGTTTTCGATTACTCGTAACAAGGTTTTAGGCGGTTATTATGAACCATTACCTTCTTTCGGTCTCTTTGAATCTCGGTGTTGACGCTACTTGGAACGGCTGCCACTATATTGTCACTTGTGTCCCTTGGCCTCATTTCATCGTAACATCTTATCTCCTATCGCGAAATGTATGGGTCTAATTTCCTATCGTAAATTAACTAGTGGCTCCGAGCTGGCAGGTACAAATGCTGCAGTTTATAACGTAAAGTCAAATAGTAGCTATCGTGATCGTAAATTGGTTCCGAATCTCTTTTCAAATTTGACGGAACACTCGCATAAAATCCATATAGGCAGTCCATCAGAGTTAGCTTTGTCCCCTCAAGAACACTGGTGTTGGCAACGAAAGCACCAGTTCTGAAAAATGTATCGCATGTCTCAGGATTATCGTTGATGACGGTTCTAAGGTAATCACCCAGTGGTGATGAGTACGCTCTAGAGATCCATTTGACTGGGGATGGTAGGCCGTAGTATTTCGTTTTTTTTAATCTTGAACAACTTACAAGTATCTCGGAATAATTCGCTCATAAACTTGGTGGCCTGATCGCTGACTGCTTTACTGGGTACTCCGTATCTTGCCATAATTTGCACAAAAAAACTCTGGCTACTGTTTCGGCGTCCACGCAGGGAACTCATACCAATCCACAAATCTTGTGAGGTGATCTTGTCACCGTCAATATATAACTATTCCCAAGGAACGTTGTTTTTAAAGGACCTACCTTGTCCTTTCGAAAGGTCTTTTGGTCGTATCAGTCAAGGTTAGCGGAATTTTCGGCTGGATTTCTTTTTCTGGCATTTTGGGCATCTTTTTATATAAGACTTAATGTCCCTTAGCATATTCCTCTACACGTATTTCTTGCGAATCCGGTTGTAGGTTTTGCTAACGCCCTGATGCCCTCCAAATTTTAAATCATGGTTTTCATGTAGGACTACTTTGATTTCCCTTGGATCAGTCAACAGCTCTTTTATTTTAGCCGTGAATTCGTTTCCAACCAAGGATTTCTTAATATTCTCAAATGCCTTTTGGCAGATGATTGACCACAGAAATTTCTTTCCCTTACGGAGAAGGTTTGTTATTGGCTTCGAAACTTCGGCGAAATTTGGGATAAACTTTCTGTAATAATTTGCTAACCCAAAAAATGATTGGACCTGCCTTATAGTAAGGGGTGTTGGTAAATTTTGGACGCAAGATGTTTTGGAGAGATCAGGAACCGCTCCGTCCCTTGTACATTTGTGTCCCAAATAGACTACTTATTTCCTAAGAAATTGGCACTTGGAAGGTTGCGGTTTTAATTTGTTTTCCGGCAACCGCTGTAACACAGCCTCCAACTTCCTGTTATGATCTAACATGTTCTTTCCGTGAATGGCAATATTGTACAAGTAAACGAAGCATTCTAATCCTTGCAGAACTGTAAGGATATAGTCCATCATCCGCTGGAAAGTGGCAGGGGCTCATTTGAGCCCGAAAGGCATTCGTTTGAACCCAAAATGCCCATAGGCGGTACTAAAAGCAGTTTTCGCGCAATCACCAGGATGTATAGAAACTTGGGGGTAACCACCAGGGTTCTCACTTTACTGCAATCGCAGTAAATCTACTGCTATTTTCACCGAATTTGCTCATCTACTGCACCACTGCATTTTTGTTCGATTCTGCTGCGATTTGGCAACATCCAAAAAAGCAAAGCAGAAAAGCTTAATTTCTCTTGTTCAATCTTTCCTGTTTCTTTCTCTTCTTAGTATATTAAACAATAGCCCTCTCCTTAATATTTATTTCGTTGGAAATATTCTCCATTGTGAATTTGTGATTGTCACGGTCGTTTTTTCTGTCACTCTTGAGTGAATGTTTACAGTTGCAGTTGGATTGAAAGTATCCAAAGAAGATGGATAAATATTTAAAAGGGCGCGATAGAAATAACAGGTTATTCCTAAGGAAAAAATTTAATTTAGATTCACTGCAATAAATAAGCAAATACTGCGATTTTCTCTTCACATCTACTGCGATTTTTTTTTTCTGAAGTGAGAACCCTGGTAACCACTCGCCAAGTCAAGTGATGAAAAATATCGTGAATTACCTAGCTGGTCGAGTATGTCCTCAATACGCGGTAGCGGAAAAGCATCTCCAATCGTCTACTCATTTAATTTACGGAAATCCACGACAACTCGCCAGGGTTTTTTCTTAGGGAGAGGTGAATTAGGGAGTGGTGAATTGCAAGGACTTTTGCTGGACTTTATAATGTCATTTTTCAACATTTCACGTATTTGAGAATTGATTTCTGTTTTGTATGCCTCGGGCAACCGATATCCCTTTTGATTTATCGGTGCCACGTCGCTGTGGGTAGAAATCTAATGGCTAATAGCATTCGTGCGCGTTAGTTCGTCTCCCTCTCTTTTTGCATGAACTCCCTTTCTTCGTTGTTCAAATCATTATCTATTTTAAGTAAACTTTCTAAACGTTTAATACGATCGGTCATATTTTCTGCGCGATTAACTGTAACTACTAGTGAATAATTTTTTGCCTCTGGTACAGTGCCCTTATTGGACTTTTCAACCAAGCCCTCTCCTCTGTTAAGCGTAAAGGGTTGCTAACCACCATTTGACACCTCGAAGGAACTCTTATTGGTTGACTTAAATACACCTTATTTACTCGAGGGTCTACATCCGTTAAGTCTTTTGAAATCATAGGGATATCTTGTTCAAGCAGTTGACGAATTTAGCTCTTTGACTCCGAATGCAAATTATTCCAACTAACATTCCGAAAATTCATTCTTCATATCTCGATTCCCGTATCTTAATCATCTATTTGGCCCGTCTATTTAGCAATATTTTCCAAGGAAATCATTGCCCAATAAGCCAGGTATGGATGCTTCATCCCCAACAATGTGAAATTCGCTTTCCACTTGAGTTTGTAGGTCGAACACACCTTTACATGTTCCCAGCGCTTCCCCTTTGGCAAAAGCAGATCGGTCGGATTTGCCTGTTTGATTGCATTTTGCTTTATCCGACTTATCTCCGCTCCCGTATCTACTAATAATCTAACTTCTGAATTACCGATTCTATTTAAAGGTAGTTTTACAACAGGAGTATAAGTGTTTGGTTTCCCGCGTTTCTGTTTCCCCCTTAGATTTACATAAATGTGGTGGTACAAAGTTGGCGGCCGACCGGGGTTGATTTTGATCGGACCTCGTTAGTTTTCCTGCTCTCTAGGATTCGTTTCACATTTCTTTTTGTGCTCACAATCTTTCATCTTATGATTCTTGCGACCACAAAAGTCACAATTCGCTGGCATGTTATTTACTTGATTGTGGCTGTCTGTAACTACATTTCCAGACACATCCGGTTTCAAGATTTTATATCATGCCCATACGTCTAGAAGACATATTTGTGTATTTTTTCTTTTCAAACAATCTTCATAAGTATGTCCCGACCAGTTGCAAAAACAACATTTTATTTTGTTTAGGGAATTGCTTGTTTTCTGCTTCATGGATAAACCTTGATATCCGGATGAACCCACATTACCATACTAACAACTATCAGCCATTTTGTTGGAAAACTGACTTTCCTGCTGACTATTTCTCTGTTGAGAAAATTTATTTATTAATGTTGGGCCAGAGGATGATGTTGTAAAGACATTTGGTATGTGCTGTGCAACAAATACCGTATTCTCACCCAGGTGCCGATTGTCGAACCACTCTCCTGGAGTTGGGAGAATTCTTCAACATCTCCTTATGCTGGATCCCGGCCCGTAGTGGCTTTGATGGTAACTTCAGCTAGCTAGTGAAGGCGCAAATGCAGGGACCAGGCCAAGTCAGCGCAGCTTTGGGCGGTCCTAGCAGACTGTAAAACGCTGGTCAATGATGCCGCATTCATCATCATCATCATCGTGGCGCGACAGCCCGACGTCGGGCCTTGGCCGCCTGGATCATTGTCCTCCAATTATCTCGGTCACGTGACCGCGTCCTCCAATTTTGGGAGCCCAGCAGCTGCGCGGCGTCCACACCTACTGAGGTCTCCCAACGAGATCTCGGTCGTCCTCGCAATCTCGCTCCGTCGACTCGTTCTGCATTCAATACTCTCTTAGGCATGTGATCATCGTCCATTCTTTGTACATGCCCTGCCCATTGAAGTCGTTGTAGTTTGACGATTTTCGAGACTTGCAGCTCATCGTACATTTCATACAACTCATGGTTGTACCGGATGCGCCATCCATCTCGATCGCAAACAGCCCCGAAAATTCGCCGTAGAACCTTACGTTCAAAAGTGTCTAGCATGTTTTCGGAGGCTTGAGTTAGGGTCCATGCTTCGCAGCCATAGCATAGCACTGGTCGTATAATGGTTTTGTACACGCGGAGCTTCGTGTTTCTGTGCACATGTTTCGATTTCATTATGGGGAGAACCGAGAAAAAAGTCTTATTAGCTAACTGTATCCGTCGCTTGATTTTGTCAGTTTCGTTGGCGTCCCTTGACAAGTTGCAACCCAGGTAAATGAAGTTGTTCACGAACTCGATGTTGAGGTCCCCCACATTGATGCTTGGTTGTGCAGGTGTCCTTGTCACCGATTGCATCATTATTTTAGTTTTACCCTCGTTAATACGTAATCCAACTTCCTTTGCAGCGGTATCGAGCGTTTGCAGAAATTCTTCTGCGTCAGCCAATCTTCGGGACATGATGTTGATGTCGTCGGCGTACGCTGCTAATTGTGTCGACTTGATGAGTAGCGTCTTGCTGTTGTCCATATTCATGGCCCGAATAACGTATTCCAGTGCTAGGTTGAAGAGCGGCGTCGGTGCCAGTCCATCGCCCTTTTTCAAACCAGTGCGTGTTTCAAATAGATCAGTAAGTCTATTCTGTATCCTGACTTGTGAGACGGAGTTGGTCATCGTCAACTTTGTCAGTCGCACTAATTTTGCCGGTATACCAAATTGAAGCATGATGTTGTACAGTACTCCACGATCGATACTGTCGTATGCCTGCTTGAAGTCGACAAAGATTTGGTATACGTTTACATTGTATTCCCAGCACCTCTGGAGTATCAGTTTGACTGAGAAGAGCTGATCGGTTGTGGAGCGCCCAGGTCTGAAACCGCTTTGATATTCGCCAATGACTCGTTCTGCGTACGGTTCTATTCTATTTTCCAGAATTTTCGTCAAAATTTTATAGGACGTACAAACTAGTGAGATGCCCCTGTAGTTCTCACACCGCAGTTTATCTCCCTTTTTATGAATTGGACAGATGATGCTTCTGCGCCAATCGTCTGGAATCTCCTCGTTCTCCCATACTCGCAGGAGTAATTGATGTATGGCATCAACTAGACTCGTTCCACCGAATTTTAGCAGTTCAGCTGGAATCTCGTCAGCGCCCGGCGCTTTATTTCGTCTTAGTGACCGCAAGGCGAGATCAACTTCCTCTACTGTCGGGGGTTGAATGGGTGGGCCTAGATCAACAATATCGTCGAGAGCTTCCTGTGTGGGGATGTTAGATGGTCGGTTTAGAAGCTCTTCAAAATAAGAGGCCCATCGCTTGTTAATACCATCGGTGTCGCTGATGATGTTTCCATCCTTGTCCTTACAAAGGCTAGTCCTGGGTTGGTAGCCGTTCTTAATTGTATTTACTAGTTTGTACGCTTGTCTGGTGTTCCTATTAGCTAAGTTTTCGTTTAGGATGCCGCATTGGCTACTGCTAATGTCAAATGGATTAATGGGAATACTTGTAATGTTACCATGCAACTTTGGCCTATATACGATCCTAAGCGCCCTGCAGATCTGCTGGCGCTTAATAGAAGTATCATGAGAACTCTTGTTGCGCTGATTACAGGACATCGCCTAATCGGCGAGCAGGCTAGGAGGCTGGGTCTCCCACACAGTGATCTGTGTAGGAGCTGTGGGGATGACGAGGAAGAGGAGAGTACCAGCTCTGGCTGGTTCAATGAACAGATAGTGTTCGGTTTATGGAGGCAATAGTTGTATCATAACGGACCAAGTGGTGGTCTATGTGTGCTGTGTACATCACGGCAGCCATTCAACATAACATAACCTTGAACGTATACAGAGCTAATAAACGAATTTAATAGTCCGAAAAAAAATGGATTTTTTTTTTCAGTAGAGTAAGTACTTATGTCAGGAGACATTAAGCAATGTTTCTATTAGTTTTACACAAACTCAATTATTTTTTCCATTTTGAACAAAGGTTCAGTGCCTTTCAAATTAAAGCCAATTAAATTACCTAGAAAATCATTTCTACTTTATTTGTCAATACATCACCAAACCAAGATTTTTCATTTCTCAAAAGAAATTTTCCAATTGTTGAGGCAATTTCTCTGAAAAAAAACAGCACATCAAGTACGGAGATGATTCTCATATTACCTATATATTGTATATTAGGAAATTCAAAATATTTTCTAAGAAAAAATCGCTTTTTTAGATACTGCTTGAAGTTAACTTCGCATTTTCTTAGGACTTAAGGACTATACTTAATGTTCCTTGAACTCCACATAAATAAAAAACATTAAAATATTTAATATAAGAATAAACCCTTTATGGATTGTAGGCAGGATGCCGCCGTTGCGAACGTTATAAAAAGTATCAGAAGCAATGATTTTTTTGAAAACGTATTACTCGGCTAAAAAATCCGAGACAAAGGAAAAGACCATAAAAAAAAATGCATCAAAAATGTTATCACCTCTTTTGGTATTTTGAATCTATGACAGGGTCGGGAAGTCGTATGCGATTTTTTCTCTCTAAGGGGGTCGCAACAGTAGAAAGAATGAGAGGCTCTGGTCTATACACAATTTCAGCTCAACCAAAAGTGTGTATAAGCATTATTTCGAAGGGACAATTACGGTATGGACTATTTCCATGCCCCTAATTTGGTTTATGGCACATGCACTGTAAATTAAATGCTTTGTTATTGTTAACTAATCTGAAATATTACCAAGATACACGTTGTTTTTACATACAACTTTTTTGATATTCTTCTTTTCAACTCATATTTGAAAAAAAAAATCAGTTATTGTGACGAGTTTCGTCTTCGGAGTTGGTTTTTTAGGGTTTTGTAGTAAAAACAAAACCCATGTGAAATCGGTCATGCGTCCGTCTGTCTGTCTATGAAATATTTATCTCACGAGCCGCCGAAGGTACGTGCATGGAATTTGGAGGAAATATGTAGAATAGTGATGGGCATAATGACTCTTTTCACTGTGCTGGCACATAAGTTCTGACTCTTTCCAATGAGTCGTTCAAAAAGAGTCATCCAAAGTGTCACAGCTTGGTTTATACTATTTATATTCTGCGCCTAATAATGAAAAAACAGTAATTTATTTTCGGAAATGGCTTTATTGTTTTTCAAAGTATTCCTAATGAAGATCAAAATACTTTTGGGAGCGCTTGAACCAATTTTCGAAACACTTTTTCCACTCGAATTGAGGTAGCTCCAAAACTTGCGTTTTGAACCCATCGACTGCTACTTCGGGTGTCGAAAAACGCTAACCACGAAGTTTATTTTTAATGTGCGGGAACAAGAAGAAATCATTGGGCGCTAAATCAGGACTGTACGGCGGATGGCCCATCAATTCGATGTTTGCGGCGCTCAAAAACTCTGTCGTGTGAGTCAATGTGTGAGACCTCGTATTATCGTTATGAAGAATAATTCGCTCTCAGCGGTCAGTTTTCCTCATTTCACTGAAAACTTATGATAAAGAAATGGTTGCATACCATTTAGAAGTGATCGTCCTACGTTGCTCAAGTGGTACGGTGGCGACAAGACCGATTATTGTGAAGAAACAGGCGACCATTTACTTCGAAGTGCTCCGTTCGTGAACAACTTTCGTTGGATTTGGCTCGTCTTGGAAGAAACGTACCGTCGATTTTTGCTTAGTTTCGGGCTCATAAGCATATGCATAAATCCAAGATTCGTCACCTGTCACGATCTTACAAACGTCTTTTGAAGCACCGCGGTTGTATTTCTTCAACATTTCTTTGCACCAATCGACACGAGTCTTTTTAGCGATCGTCAAATGATGCGGTATCCAACGCGAACAAATCTTTGTGACAGCCAAATGTTCATGCAATATTAAACGTACGTTGATGGACTAATGCCGCAATCTCTCAATATGTCACATGACGATCTTGCTTTATTATTTCGCACACGGCACCGATGTTTTCTACGATTATGTCCGACTTTGGACGACCTTTACGAAATTCTTCGGTGAGTGATAGGCGGCTGTGACTTAATTCTGCAAACCAGCGTTTTACCGTGGCAAAATGTGGAGCTTTATCATCAAAAGTCGAAAGAGTTGATCGTTGCACTCTGTCGAGATAGTCCATGTCGACACTCGTAAAAAATCATGGCACGAAAATGGTCTCGGTTTAATTCCTTTTTTTTGCTCGAGACTAAATTTTCAAGCCACTGTTAAACAAAACAAATAGCGCTCATACGTCAAAACGTTGTGAGTACGTTTATGCTAAAAAATATTAAACTTTCCAATGGAAGTGTCGGATTGCATCTGGCACCATTAGGCTGCGCGCAGGTTGGGACACGTTCGCGTGTCGCGTTCACGTGTCTTATGTCAAACGGTTTGAGTCTATGGTTTGCAACCAAAGATGCGAATCTGTTAAATTGACAAATGCTTGGCTGTTGTCATATCACCAAATTAAGTTCATTATTGTGTGTTACAGCCAATAATTTAGTATGAAATGTGTGTTTATGCACTTCCTACTACTCCCCATCGTAAGCCTGTTCGACTATTCAAAATAATCGATTATAATCGATTATTGAAAATAATCGATTATTTTGTTATATGCGTGAAGAATTAAAAAAAAAGCAATTTCGTAAATCGAAAAATTTTTCCATACAAAGATACATTTTCAGCATTTTGTGTTTTTTTTTTTGCAGTACCAGAAATTATTGTACCATAATAAATAACACAAAACTGGAAAGTAGAAGGCTTCGACTGCAATCCGAAGGGTTTGTAGTGTACGATGTCAATAGGAGACGAGCTGTCTTACACCAAGACCCTGCCTTTCCCCAACCAATCTTGTTAAATGAGTACCCATTTAAAAAGTTCGGCCGAGCGTGCTGCTGGAAATTTATAATACACCTCTTCACAAAACACACCATCAAGACTTAGTGAAAAAGATAAAGTTAACTTTGACTTTGGTTATTTTCTATTTCTTTCGTGTAAACCTTTTCTTTTACTGCTCCCCAGTAAAAAAAAATCGAGGGGATTTAGGTCAGGTGAACGTGCCGGCCACGAAATTGTACCAGACCGCCCTATCCACCTCTCGGGATATTCTCGATCGAGGAACTCTCTTACGTACTGGCATAATGCGCTGGGCAGCCATCGTGCTGATACCATACATTTGCAAAAGTACTGAGTGGCACGTCTTCCAATAAATTGGGTAAATGATTCATTAAAAAATCTATGTAAATATGTCTCGGCACTTAAGTTCTTCGAAAGCTCGAATGGTCCAATAATTTGGCCATTTAAAATTCCAGTTCACATGTTCACTTTAAAGCGATGCTGCGCTCTATTTTGACGCTTTAAATGTGGATTTTCAATGTGCCACTCGTGTAAATTGTGGAGGTTAATGTAACCATCTTTAGAAAATGTAGATTCATCGGTCCATAGAATTTTGCCAAGGAATCGGGGATCTTCTCTGTACTCCTACTCACGCAACATCGTTTGACAAAATTGTACTCTCTGCGGATAATCTCGAGGTAGCAGACTTTGGACTCGTTGAACATGGTACGGGTGCATCTTGTTTCTCCGTTGAATTCGTTGTACTGTACTTTTGGGTACTCCTGTGCTACATTCAATTGCACGTACTGAGGCACTGGGGTCTTGTTCGACTGCTTGTAAGACTTCCTTTTCGTAGGGCATGATGGAATTTGGCTCTCCTGAAATGTAGTCTGGAATTCGACCCTCTGAGAATGACTAGTGTCTGTCTGGCTGCAGCACTAGCATTGCATTTGCATTCCCCATAAATAAGATGCATGATAGCATATTCCCGCGCACTGTATCTGTATGGCATAATGGCAGTTAAATGCGTCCAATAATCAAATTGCTACTGAATCACTAAATCATTCATAAGGTTACATGTGCTACATATGTCTACCATTTTGGAATCTGGACAAAATGCGCCATCTTTTACAGTTACTTGCCAAAACCGCGTGGTGTATTATTTTTACAGTGCAGTCAGTTGAAGTTGGGATAAGTGATAATTTTGAGTACAAAATTGGGGAAAGAAGTCATATTTTATTTAAAACCAATACAGTAATTTTTTACTTTTAGATTGTGATTTATAGAACAGTTAGTCAGGGTTGCTTCATAAAAAAAAAAAAAATTTTTAAAATGAAAATTTGTAATAACAGTTCTTAAAAAATCATCACACGGTATGAATTTTTCCAATTCTTTTTTGAATGTCTATAAGTCAAAAAATAATTGACGGAGACTTTTTTTAATACTTTTCTGATAACTGCCACCACTTGGCCTATCACCGGTTTCCGGGTTGACGTTGGGGTTTGGGACACCCTGTATATGTACAGATATGTATATTATTGAACTTTACGATGAACTTGATGAACTACAATACTTTAGGGACGTAATAGTCGCCTCCTCCGATGAGATTACTGAATATTATTGAATTTTATGATGAACTGCTTTATGCATGTAATAGTCGAATCCCCTGATGAGATTACTGTATTTTATGCAGGGTACATGTCAGAACCATGACACTTAGTGCCTAAAGACTGCATCGATTTAAAAATGAAAATCGCGTGGAAATGCGGGAATAACTTGATAATGTCTATCAATGTCTGCTTCCTTTTTGTAACCATCCTCAACTTTATGGATTTGAGGTTATGCCCACTCTTTCAGACTAGACAAAAACCTCAACTTCAGGTATGACCGGCTGACGCATGTTGGCTGACCAGCTCAGTGACGGATGATGCGGGGTGGATTTTTGGCCACCTGAAGCTTTTCCGGATTACATTTAAATATTTTTTTTTTCATGCGTCATAACCCTTAACCGACTAGGTTAGTTAAAACACCACCAATATTTTTTTTATTAAAAATTCAAATCTGACCTAATGAATGCAATACCAGGGGGGCCTCAGATGTAGAAGAGATCCCGGCGCACTAGCTTCCCATCCGACCCTGGATTAGATGGTACGCATCACTATTGTTTTCTAATCCCCTAATAAGCTCTTTCACACTTACATACCTTACGTTCTGTCACTTCATCTCATGCTGAGCGGAGTGACTACCTTCCACCTGTGAGGGAGAGACCGATAACTGATACTCGGGTTTTTTACTGTACCTGCATCTTCGGGATGCGTTTTATTTTTATTTCAAACCAACAATTCTAATTAATACGAGAAAAGAACGGAAAATTAGATCAAGCACATTGACTATGTTTTTTTTCTGAATTCATAAAAATAGGGTCAGTTAACGATGTTTATTTTCTTCAGTTTTATTGCCGGGGACGTGTAAGAAAGACCAAACAAATACCAGGGGAAAGAAAGGGAGCCTCTTGCGCAAGGGGAATGCCTACTTTCGTGGGTAATCTATACACACGCATTTACGTTAGAGCGTCAACGTCAAGTGACCCTACGGTTTACAGATACTCAATTAATTAATTACATTTGCAAATTATAATAAAAATAACAATGTTAACGTATGTAATCTAATTCTGCTGGCTTCGATTTCCTTTTTTATACCCTAGACTTTTAGTATAGGGTATATTGTTTTTGTCACGACGGAAATATGTAACACCTTAAAGGAGGCTCCGGAGGTATGGCAATGTGTATATATAAATGATCAGGGTCACCTCCTGATTCGATTAAGCCATGTCTGTCTGTCTGTCTGTCTGTCTGTCTGTCTGTCCGTCTGTCCGTCTGTCCGTATGTCTGTCCGTTCGCACGATAACTTCCGAAAGAATGAAGCTAGAGCCTTGAAATTTTGGTCAAATATTGGAAGTATGATCTAGTTGGTTGGTATTGCAAATGGGCGTGATCAGGCCAAGAGAACGCCTACCTCCCCTACATATGTAAAATAATTAAATGTATCTATAACTCCTGATTAAATAAACATGAAAAACTCTAGCTTCTGTAAATTGCTCGTGAGGATAATCTTTTACTCTCCTGGAAAAATAAAATCGATCAGTTGAAAACTAACGGTGATTTTCTTACAAAGAGCCCCGTACTACCCTACTTTTCAGGATTTTTGTCTATAACTCTTGAACGAATTGATGTAGACACTTGGTTTTTTGCATGTAACCCTGGGTTGAGAAGCTGCTTGAGTTCTAGTAAGTTGGGCATAATCAGATTAAAGGAACGCCTACCTCCCCTACAAATTTCAAAAAATTAAAAATTATTTCAATTACGATAACTTTCGATAGAATGACAATAGCGAGTTGAAAATTTGCCAGAATGTTGTTAGTAAGATCTACTAGGTTGGTCTTGAAAATGGGCAAGATCATAATCAAGCAACCCCTACCTCCCCTACAAATGCAACTTCAAATAAGCGATAACTTTTGACAGAATCAAGCCAGCGACTTGAAGTTTTGGTCAAATATTGGAAGTATGATCTAGTTGGTTGGTATTGCAAATGGGCGTGATCAGGCCAAGAGAACGCCTACCTCCCCTACATATGTAAAATAATTAAATGTATCTATAACTCCTGATTAAATAAACTCTCTTACGTACTGGCATAATGCGCTGGGCAGCCATCGTGCTGATACCATACATTTGCAAAAGTACTGAGTGGCACGTCTTCCAATAAATTGGGTAAATGATTCATTAAAAAATCTATGTAAATATGTCTCGGCACTTAAGTTCTTCGAAAGCTCGAATGGTCCAATAATTTGGCCATTTAAAATTCCAGTTCACATGTTCACTTTAAAGCGATGCTGCGCTCTATTTTGACGCTTTAAATGTGGATTTTCAATGTGCCACTCGTGTAAATTGTGGAGGTTAATGTAACCATCTTTAGAAAATGTAGATTCATCGGTCCATAGAATTTTGCCAAGGAATCGGGGATCTTCTCTGTACTCCTACTCACGCAACATCGTTTGACAAAATTGTACTCTCTGCGGATAATCTCGAGGTAGCAGACTTTGGACTCGTTGAACATGGTACGGGTGCATCTTGTTTCTCCGTTGAATTCGTTGTACTGTACTTTTGGGTACTCCTGTGCTACATTCAATTGCACGTACTGAGGCACTGGGGTCTTGTTCGACTGCTTGTAAGACTTCCTTTTCGTAGGGCATGATGGAATTTGGCTCTCCTGAAATGTAGTCTGGAATTCGACCCTCTGAGAATGACTAGTGTCTGTCTGGCTGCAGCACTAGCATTGCATTTGCATTCCCCATAAATAAGATGCATGATAGCATATTCCCGCGCACTGTATCTGTATGGCATAATGGCAGTTAAATGCGTCCAATAATCAAATTGCTACTGAATCACTAAATCATTCATAAGGTTACATGTGCTACATATGTCTACCATTTTGGAATCTGGACAAAATGCGCCATCTTTTACAGTTACTTGCCAAAACCGCGTGGTGTATTATTTTTACAGTGCAGTCAGTTGAAGTTGGGATAAGTGATAATTTTGAGTACAAAATTGGGGAAAGAAGTCATATTTTATTTAAAACCAATACAGTAATTTTTTACTTTTAGATTGTGATTTATAGAACAGTTAGTCAGGGTTGCTTCATAAAAAAAAAAAAAATTTTTAAAATGAAAATTTGTAATAACAGTTCTTAAAAAATCATCACACGGTATGAATTTTTCCAATTCTTTTTTGAATGTCTATAAGTCAAAAAATAATTGACGGAGACTTTTTTTAATACTTTTCTGATAACTGCCACCACTTGGCCTATCACCGGTTTCCGGGTTGACGTTGGGGTTTGGGACACCCTGTATATGTACAGATATGTATATTATTGAACTTTACGATGAACTTGATGAACTACAATACTTTAGGGACGTAATAGTCGCCTCCTCCGATGAGATTACTGAATATTATTGAATTTTATGATGAACTGCTTTATGCATGTAATAGTCGAATCCCCTGATGAGATTACTGTATTTTATGCAGGGTACATGTCAGAACCATGACACTTAGTGCCTAAAGACTGCATCGATTTAAAAATGAAAATCGCGTGGAAATGCGGGAATAACTTGATAATGTCTATCAATGTCTGCTTCCTTTTTGTAACCATCCTCAACTTTATGGATTTGAGGTTATGCCCGCTCTTTCAGACTAGACAAAAACCTCAACTTCAGGTATGACCGGCTGACGCATGTTGGCTGACCAGCTCAGTGACGGATGATGCGGGGTGGATTTTTGGCCACCTGAAGCTTTTCCGGATTACATTTAAATATTTTTTTTTTCATGCGTCATAACCCTTAACCGACTAGGTTAGTTAAAACACCACCAATATTTTTTTTATTAAAAATTCAAATCTGACCTAATGAATGCAATACCAGGGGGGCCTCAGATGTAGAAGAGATCCCGGCGCACTAGCTTCCCATCCGACCCTGGATTAGATGGTACGCATCACTATTGTTTTCTAATCCCCTAATAAGCTCTTTCACACTTACATACCTTACGTTCTGTCACTTCATCTCATGCTGAGCGGAGTGACTACCTTCCACCTGTGAGGGAGAGACCGATAACTGATACTCGGGTTTTTTACTGTACCTGCATCTTCGGGATGCGTTTTATTTTTATTTCAAACCAACAATTCTAATTAATACGAGAAAAGAACGGAAAATTAGATCAAGCACATTGACTATGTTTTTTTTCTGAATTCATAAAAATAGGGTCAGTTAACGATGTTTATTTTCTTCAGTTTTATTGCCGGGGACGTGTAAGAAAGACCAAACAAATACCAGGGGAAAGAAAGGGAGCCTCTTGCGCAAGGGGAATGCCTACTTTCGTGGGTAATCTATACACACGCATTTACGTTAGAGCGTCAACGTCAAGTGACCCTACGGTTTACAGATACTCAATTAATTAATTACATTTGCAAATTATAATAAAAATAACAATGTTAACGTATGTAATCTAATTCTGCTGGCTTCGATTTCCTTTTTTATACCCTAGACTTTTAGTATAGGGTATATTGTTTTTGTCACGACGGAAATATGTAACACCTTAAAGGAGGCTCCGGAGGTATGGCAATGTGTATATATAAATGATCAGGGTCACCTCCTGATTCGATTAAGCCATGTCTGTCTGTCTGTCTGTCTGTCTGTCTGTCCGTCTGTCCGTCTGTCCGTATGTCTGTCCGTTCGCACGATAACTTCCGAAAGAATGAAGCTAGAGCCTTGAAATTTTGGTCAAATATTGGAAGTATGATCTAGTTGGTTGGTATTGCAAATGGGCGTGATCAGGCCAAGAGAACGCCTACCTCCCCTACATATGTAAAATAATTAAATGTATCTATAACTCCTGATTAAATAAACATGAAAAACTCTAGCTTCTGTAAATTGCTCGTGAGGATAATCTTTTACTCTCCTGGAAAAATAAAATCGATCAGTTGAAAACTAACGGTGATTTTCTTACAAAGAGCCCCGTACTACCCTACTTTTCAGGATTTTTGTCTATAACTCTTGAACGAATTGATGTAGACACTTGGTTTTTTGCATGTAACCCTGGGTTGAGAAGCTGCTTGAGTTCTAGTAAGTTGGGCATAATCAGATTAAAGGAACGCCTACCTCCCCTACAAATTTCAAAAAATTAAAAATTATTTCAATTACGATAACTTTCGATAGAATGACAATAGCGAGTTGAAAATTTGCCAGAATGTTGTTAGTAAGATCTACTAGGTTGGTCTTGAAAATGGGCAAGATCATAATCAAGCAACCCCTACCTCCCCTACAAATGCAACTTCAAATAAGCGATAACTTTTGACAGAATCAAGCCAGCGACTTGAAGTTTTGGTCAAATATTGGAAGTATGATCTAGTTGGTTGGTATTGCAAATGGGCGTGATCAGGCCAAGAGAACGCCTACCTCCCCTACATATGTAAAATAATTAAATGTATCTATAACTCCTGATTAAATAAACTCTCTTACGTACTGGCATAATGCGCTGGGCAGCCATCGTGCTGATACCATACATTTGCAAAAGTACTGAGTGGCACGTCTTCCAATAAATTGGGTAAATGATTCATTAAAAAATCTATGTAAATATGTCTCGGCACTTAAGTTCTTCGAAAGCTCGAATGGTCCAATAATTTGGCCATTTAAAATTCCAGTTCACATGTTCACTTTAAAGCGATGCTGCGCTCTATTTTGACGCTTTAAATGTGGATTTTCAATGTGCCACTCGTGTAAATTGTGGAGGTTAATGTAACCATCTTTAGAAAATGTAGATTCATCGGTCCATAGAATTTTGCCAAGGAATCGGGGATCTTCTCTGTACTCCTACTCACGCAACATCGTTTGACAAAATTGTACTCTCTGCGGATAATCTCGAGGTAGCAGACTTTGGACTCGTTGAACATGGTACGGGTGCATCTTGTTTCTCCGTTGAATTCGTTGTACTGTACTTTTGGGTACTCCTGTGCTACATTCAATTGCACGTACTGAGGCACTGGGGTCTTGTTCGACTGCTTGTAAGACTTCCTTTTCGTAGGGCATGATGGAATTTGGCTCTCCTGAAATGTAGTCTGGAATTCGACCCTCTGAGAATGACTAGTGTCTGTCTGGCTGCAGCACTAGCATTGCATTTGCATTCCCCATAAATAAGATGCATGATAGCATATTCCCGCGCACTGTATCTGTATGGCATAATGGCAGTTAAATGCGTCCAATAATCAAATTGCTACTGAATCACTAAATCATTCATAAGGTTACATGTGCTACATATGTCTACCATTTTGGAATCTGGACAAAATGCGCCATCTTTTACAGTTACTTGCCAAAACCGCGTGGTGTATTATTTTTACAGTGCAGTCAGTTGAAGTTGGGATAAGTGATAATTTTGAGTACAAAATTGGGGAAAGAAGTCATATTTTATTTAAAACCAATACAGTAATTTTTTACTTTTAGATTGTGATTTATAGAACAGTTAGTCAGGGTTGCTTCATAAAAAAAAAAAAAATTTTTAAAATGAAAATTTGTAATAACAGTTCTTAAAAAATCATCACACGGTATGAATTTTTCCAATTCTTTTTTGAATGTCTATAAGTCAAAAAATAATTGACGGAGACTTTTTTTAATACTTTTCTGATAACTGCCACCACTTGGCCTATCACCGGTTTCCGGGTTGACGTTGGGGTTTGGGACACCCTGTATATGTACAGATATGTATATTATTGAACTTTACGATGAACTTGATGAACTACAATACTTTAGGGACGTAATAGTCGCCTCCTCCGATGAGATTACTGAATATTATTGAATTTTATGATGAACTGCTTTATGCATGTAATAGTCGAATCCCCTGATGAGATTACTGTATTTTATGCAGGGTACATGTCAGAACCATGACACTTAGTGCCTAAAGACTGCATCGATTTAAAAATGAAAATCGCGTGGAAATGCGGGAATAACTTGATAATGTCTATCAATGTCTGCTTCCTTTTTGTAACCATCCTCAACTTTATGGATTTGAGGTTATGCCCGCTCTTTCAGACTAGACAAAAACCTCAACTTCAGGTATGACCGGCTGACGCATGTTGGCTGACCAGCTCAGTGACGGATGATGCGGGGTGGATTTTTGGCCACCTGAAGCTTTTCCGGATTACATTTAAATATTTTTTTTTTCATGCGTCATAACCCTTAACCGACTAGGTTAGTTAAAACACCACCAATATTTTTTTTATTAAAAATTCAAATCTGACCTAATGAATGCAATACCAGGGGGGCCTCAGATGTAGAAGAGATCCCGGCGCACTAGCTTCCCATCCGACCCTGGATTAGATGGTACGCATCACTATTGTTTTCTAATCCCCTAATAAGCTCTTTCACACTTACATACCTTACGTTCTGTCACTTCATCTCATGCTGAGCGGAGTGACTACCTTCCACCTGTGAGGGAGAGACCGATAACTGATACTCGGGTTTTTTACTGTACCTGCATCTTCGGGATGCGTTTTATTTTTATTTCAAACCAACAATTCTAATTAATACGAGAAAAGAACGGAAAATTAGATCAAGCACATTGACTATGTTTTTTTTCTGAATTCATAAAAATAGGGTCAGTTAACGATGTTTATTTTCTTCAGTTTTATTGCCGGGGACGTGTAAAAAAGACCAAACAAATACCAGGGGAAAGAAAGGGAGCCTCTTGCGCAAGGGGAATGCCTACTTTCGTGGGTAATCTATACACACGCATTTACGTTAGAGCGTCAACGTCAAGTGACCCTACGGTTTACAGATACTCAATTAATTAATTACATTTGCAAATTATAATAAAAATAACAATGTTAACGTATGTAATCTAATTCTGCTGGCTTCGATTTCCTTTTTTATACCCTAGACTTTTAGTATAGGGTATATTGTTTTTGTCACGACGGAAATATGTAACACCTTAAAGGAGGCTCCGGAGGTATGGCAATGTGTATATATAAATGATCAGGGTCACCTCCTGATTCGATTAAGCCATGTCTGTCTGTCTGTCTGTCTGTCTGTCTGTCTGTCCGTCTGTCCGTCTGTCCGTATGTCTGTCCGTTCGCACGATAACTTCCGAAAGAATGAAGCTAGAGCCTTGAAATTTTGGTCAAATATTGGAAGTATGATCTAGTTGGTTGGTATTGCAAATGGGCGTGATCAGGCCAAGAGAACGCCTACCTCCCCTACATATGTAAAATAATTAAATGTATCTATAACTCCTGATTAAATAAACATGAAAAACTCTAGCTTCTGTAAATTGCTCGTGAGGATAATCTTTTACTCTCCTGGAAAAATAAAATCGATCAGTTGAAAACTAACGGTGATTTTCTTACAAAGAGCCCCGTACTACCCTACTTTTCAGGATTTTTGTCTATAACTCTTGAACGAATTGATGTAGACACTTGGTTTTTTGCATGTAACCCTGGGTTGAGAAGCTGCTTGAGTTCTAGTAAGTTGGGCATAATCAGATTAAAGGAACGCCTACCTCCCCTACAAATTTCAAAAAATTAAAAATTATTTCAATTACGATAACTTTCGATAGAATGACAATAGCGAGTTGAAAATTTGCCAGAATGTTGTTAGTAAGATCTACTAGGTTGGTCTTGAAAATGGGCAAGATCATAATCAAGCAACCCCTACCTCCCCTACAAATGCAACTTCAAATAAGCGATAACTTTTGACAGAATCAAGCCAGCGACTTGAAGTTTTGGTCAAATATTTGAAGTGACATTGGGTTAGTTGGTATTCAAGATGGGTTAGATCCGACCTAAGGAACCCCTACCTCCCCTAGAAATGAAACTTAAAATAAGCGATAACTTACGTCAAAATAATGCTAGCGTCTTAAAATTTTGGTCAAATGTTTGCAATAGGATCCTGTTGGCTAATATTGAAAATATGTAAAATCCGACCAACGAAACCCCAACTTCCCCTACAAATGAAACTTTTAATAAGCGATAACTTTTGATAGAGTGATGCTAGCCACTTGAAAAATTCAACAAATATTTGTAGAATGGGTTAGTTCATTGATTTTGATAATGGTCAAGATCCTCCTGAATGATTGCCAACCTCTTCTATAAACTGGTTAATGCATATGGTCGTTACCAATTGGTACTTTTGGTATCACCACTAGGTCTGCACAAGTCTAGGGTATACACGCTTCGGACTCCGGGCCGAAGCTTCGCTTCGGCCTGGTTTTTTTTTGAAGTTGCTTTAGTGTTGCGATTCCAAGCTATATATATTATACAATATATGTCTGTATATATATATATATATATGTGTATATATCTATATATACATATGTATTCTTTCTTTTTCTATCAGCCTCTAACTTATATTCAGGTTGTAACCTCCAGGTCGTTCTCAGGAACCCGATATGCCAGACCAGATAAACGCCTCTTTAAAAAGCACCCTACTCGCACGTGTAGCGGCACAAAGAGCTGAGTTGCGTCTGCACCTCGGGCCCTAGTGGTGGATGGAGTTTTATTTTAAGTTTTCTTTGTTTATTTTTATTTTCACCTGGAAACAAATATTTAGGATTAAGATCTGCTCTTTAAATGGCGATCTTAAGCCCGGACGTGCAGCAGTACATATGCTTGAGTTCGTTCCCACGCATATGACCTTGTCAAGAATATTAACGTCAAAATAGGTGATATGTATTAGGCAAAGCTTTTTTTTTTCTAAATATTACCAGTGCGGCAGCGATATAGCCCACTTCTCTAAACACTGAATAGCATTGCTTTTGTGTCCTGTTAAAGGTACAAAAATCATCCAAATTTACAAGAACCCGTTAAAAAAATGTCCAACGAGTTTTTAAACGATGGCTAATATCGCATGTCATGCGATCTGAGTGACCGTAGTGGGTTAGCTTTACAGTGTGATGTTCACACCTCGCTGGTCGAAAAAAACGGACGTATGATAGTTTGGCTGACTCGCAATCCACTAGGATTTATTTATTATGAAAGTGTTACAGCTGACGCTATTCATGTGTTGGACAGCTGACCGCTTTATTGAGGACGGACCGGATAATAATAATGCTTTTGTGCAGAAATTACGATGAATAATGATCAAAGATCCGGGCATGATAGGACGGGGTCGCGGAGCTATCAACAGGGTTGATCTGAGTCCCCATCGCGACCTTTCAGGCGGAGCGTGAGCCGAAAGCCTAAAAATAATCTGTTCGGGCTGTTCCAATTGCAATGAAATGGTAAATTCAAGTTGCGAGTGAAGGCTAAATAAAGACTAAGGAGTCCGAAGCGTATATACCCTAGACTTGTACAGACCTAGTGGTGATACCAAAAGTACCAATTGGTAACGACTATATGCATTAAAAGTGAGTTTCCTGTATGGCCAGTTTATAGTGGAGGTTGGCAATCATTCAGGAGGATCTTGACCATTATCAAAATCAATTAACTAACCCATTCTACAAATATTTGTCGAATTTTTCAAGTCGCTAGCTTCATTCTATCGAAAGTTTTGCTTATTTGAAGATTCACTTGTAGGGGAGGTAGGGGTTCCTTGGGTCGGATCTTGCTCATTATTGCCACCAACAAATAAGATCATGCTACAAACATTTAAACAAAATTTCAAGTCTCTAGCTTCACTTTGTCGAAAGTTATCGCTTGTTTGAAGTTTCATTTGTAGGGGAAGTAGGGGTTTCGCAGGTCGGATTTTACATGTTTTCAATATTAGCTAACTGGATTCCATTACAAACATTTGACCAAAATGTTAAGCCGCTAGCATTATTTTGTCATAAGTTATCGCTTATTATTTTACAAGTTTCATTTCTAGGGGAGGTAGGGGTTCCTTAGGTCGGATCTAACCCATCTTCAATACCAACTAACTTAATCTCACTTTAAACATTTGACCAAAATTTCAAGTCGCTGGCTTGATTCTGTCAAAAGTTATCGCTTATTTGAAGTTGCATTTGTAGGGGAGGTAGAGGTTGCTTGGGTCGGATCTTGCCCATTTTCAATACCAACCAAGTAGATCTTACTAACAACATTCCACCAAATTTTCAATTTGCTAGTGTCATTCTATCGAAAGTTATCGTAATTAAAAAATATTTAATTTTTTTAAATTTTGTAGGGGAGGTAGGCGTTCCTTTAATCTGATTACGCCCAACTTACTAGAACTCAAGCAACTTCCTACCCCAGGGTTACATGCCAAAAATCAGGTGTCTACGTCAATTGGTTCAAGAGTTATAGACAAAAAACCCGAAAAGTAGGGTAGTACGAGGCTCTTTGTAAGAAAATTACCGTTAGTTTTCAACTGATCGATTTTATTTTTTCAGGAGAGTAAAAGATTATCCTCACGAGCAATCTGCCAAAGCTAGAGCTTTTCATGTTTGTTTAATCGGGAGTTATAAATACATTTTACTATTGTACATATGTAGGGGAGGTAGGCGTTCTCTTAGCTTGATCATGCCCATTTTCAATACCAACCAACTAGATCATACTTCCAACATCTGACCAAAATTTCAAGGCTCTAGCTTCATCCTATCGAAAGTTATCGTGCGAACGGACAGACAGACAGACAGACGGACAGACGGACAGACAGACATGGCTAAATCGAATCAGGAGGTGACGCTGATCATTTATATATATAGACATTGCTATACCTCCGGAGCCTCCTTTAAAGTGTTACATATTTCCGTCGTGACATAAACAATATACCCTATACTAAAAGTCTAGGGTATAATTACCAATATTGCAACATAGAGTCAATCAGTGCCATTCTGCAATTTATTTATTTATCAATCACACGCCAGCTAGAAAAAGATTTGGTGACTGGCAGTGAGTGACACAGCTGTAATTCACTGTGCATTTCACGGTTTGTCTTCACAGACCGTGAAATCATGGTCTGTGAAGACAAATCAGGAAAAATACAATTTAAAGATCCTGTCAGATACAGCGACACTCTATTCCACTTACGGATACACACCACCATACATCGCTGTAGCACTAACTGTCATTCACTTTGATCCATTCCAGTTCTATGATGAGGAGCACTGATATTCGAATGCTACAGAAACCGAGCGCCGTCCTAATATCTGAAGAACCAGGTTCCAAATTCAAAACGATTGAAGTAGCAGGTCCTTTATAGGTGATGTTGCTAATGACCACTGGGACCCCTTCAATAATGAGTGCAATGACAGCATAGATAACATTCGTAGCGCAAGTCGAGATTTTTTTTTTTTTTCCTTCTCCTTTGATAGCTGCGCACGCAGTGCGCAGGTATCTAACCAGGTATTGCCAAAACAAGTCGAGATTGCCGGATAAACCGTGCCTGTATGACGTATCACGAAAACTGATTGTTTACACTGAGAATAGACATTGGCACTCAGGTCACTGCCATCTTTACTCTCAGGCCGGAGTGTCAGCTGATTGTCAAAGCACTAACGACATGACAAGCAGTCAACGAAGTGTGAACGCGTGCGGTCGCCCGGTGAAATATCGCGAAAATTGTGTGTAAAAGTGAGTTTAGTGCCGGAATTTTAAGTGTAACTAAAAGAAGTGGCTATCAGTGCCGTGTGAAAGTGAAAAAAAACGTGAAGTGCTGGGAAATATCGAGTGAAATGGTGTATTGAAAAGTGCGAGGTTAGGAAAGTGCGACACGGGAAATTTCGCATTTTTCGTTTATTTTCCGGCAATTCGGGAAGTGTGAATGGTACAGCACTACTCTGGGACGAATCCTCGGGCCGGTGAGTTTAGCGGAAACTCCCGGAAGTGCCCCAAAAAGTGAATTTAAAGTGGTTGTCAAATGACAACATTACAGGTGATTTCCGGCCTTTTCATCGGAATTCATAGGGTAAGTATGCGTTTTTTGTTGTGGTAGAATTTAAGTGGATTGATGCGCCCCAAAGTGTGGATTTTGACCACGATGTTGACGAACCGGACGAAAGTTTCACTGCTAGGCATCTAGTCCTGTCAGCTGCAGTGAAACTTTCGTCTGGCTCGTCAACAACGCGTTTAAAACCCGTATTTTGGGGCGCATCAATTCACTAAAATTTTTGCACAACTACAAACGTATAATTACCCTATGAATTCCGATGAAAAGGCTGGAAATCACCTGTAATGTTGTCATTTGACAACCACTTTGAATTCACTTTTTGGGGCACTTCCGGGAGTTTCCGCTGAACTCACCGGCCCAAGGATTCGTCCCAGAGTAGTGCTGTACCATTCACACTAGCCAAATTACCGGGAAATTAACGAAAAATGCGAAATTTTTCGTGTCGCACTTTCATAACCACACTCATGTCTCGCGCACTTTCGAGCAGTTCATTTTATTCGGAAGTTCGCGGCACCTTGCGTTTTTTTCACTTCTAAATATCAGTGACAAGCACTACTTTCAATTGCACTTCAAATCGCGACACTAAAATCACTTTTACGCACGAAAATCATCAGATTTCAAGAGGTCGACTGCACGCGTTTTTCACTTTGTTGACATATGGTTCACTGCTTGTCATGACGTCATTACTTTGACACTCCGGCCTGAGGATAAAGATGGCGGTGCTCAGGTGGACGTCAGCACGGCAGCTGGAATCCGAACACCAGACTATCTCACCATCACTCTACCCGGCGGCAGCATCACCATCGCCATCACCAACAGCGGACGGTTTTTTAACACCATTCTTCTTTTTACGCATTGTTACATGCTTATCAATCGGTGATTGGCGAGCTTTAGAAGGTGTAAGGTTTTGAGAAGCTGTGCAAGGAACAACAATTGAATCACTTACCAATTCTCTCCTCTCAGATGGAACTTTGTCGGGTGATGTCACTTTTGATTTTTTTACTTTTTTCTTCGATTTGTTCTTATTTTTCTTCGATTTATTTAAATTATCCAAATTGCTATTACGGAAATTACTCAAATTCATGAGGGATTTCATCTTACTAAGTTGGCTTTGCAATGACACAACTACTTGGGAAAGCTCATCCAATTGAATTTTGTAAATTTCCGAGCAAATGCAATTTTTCATATTGATTTTTAAAAATATGTTTCGAAAAGAGAAAGAAAATCGATAAAAAAAGCAAAGGTCGCAAGTGAGCCTCGAACCAGGGTCCGAAAATTGCAAGGCGGACGCACCAAACACTACGCTATGAGGGCTCTTAAACAGAGCGTTAAATGTAGATATACAATTTGTACCGTATCTGTGTGCACAATCGAATTCACACGAATTGCAAATTGACAGACACGAATTGAAAAATATAAACGTAAATAGAAAATCGCTCAAAGTAAAAAACCACACAAATTTCAGATTTTCACTTTAAACACGAAAATTATAGTAAAAATTAATAATCCGTAAACACCGGAATTCACTGTAAAAATTAAAATTTGAATTAATGCGATTAATTTAATAATTTCAGTTAATTTTCACGAGCGCGTCCGAACACTGACAATGTCTCCTTGATATATTCGACTTGACCCGGATAGTGGCAAAAAAACGCGCCTAATATTAACTTAATGTGTCGTTGCGGTCAACGTAAAATATAGAAAGGAAAGTTAGTTAAAATTGTATCATACGGGTATCATACTTATGAACTAATTTTTACCGCACCCTGTTGAATTTATGAGTTCTCCCTAAGAGGTACTTACCTTGAAAGAATGCCACACGCGTATATAAAAGGGAAAATAACTGTTGGTAAAAATGCCATCCAGACGAATGTTAAGTAGGTGAAATCGAAATGCCTAGCATTTTCATATGTTTCGGTTAATACCATCTTAGCTAGACGAAGTATCATCAACGGACATGTACAAAGGACTTGTGTGGCCACCATCGATCCAAGATGCCGTTGCATTTGCTTCTCCCGCGTCACGTCCAACTCAGCATTATACAAGTCATAAGATCGAGAAGAATTATGTCGGTCAGGTCGCTCTGTCGTCGACGACGTGTTGGAATTCCTAGAATCGGTAAAATAGAGAGGACAAATGGATAATATATGTATGTATGTCACAAATGAAAAATGAGTGCTCATTTTGGGTTCGCGAGGAATAAATTTTCTGGAGCACTAGTTGAATGTAGTGCTCCAGAAAATGTGTTCCCCGCGATTCCAAAAAGGTTAAAATAAAATACTGACATAACTGCTTTTAAAGGGTGTCCCTAAAGAGGCACACATGTAAAGTGTGAATAAAACAAAGAAACAGTTTTAACAGAATTTGAGAACTTAATTTTTTAAAAAGCAATGTGGTTCACAACAATTATAAAAATAAATAACTGGCACAATAGTCCAATTTGAACCGAAGCCTCGAGATGAGTTAGCATCATCTCATTTTCTAGATCGTGGCGGTATGTTATGTGTAGAGGTGTGTGATTAGCAACACGCTCAATCGAGTTATTTACCCCATAAATGGGTACTCATTTAACAGCTGAGTGGGCTCAAAGTCCGACATATTAATTTACTTTTCCATCGAAGACTACCCAGCAAAAAGCGTGGCTAACCAAGTAGGGTAGGTACCTGATTAACCAAAACACCAAAATCGTAGCCCCCACATGGGTGGTACGAAATGTTAAGGAGAGGGTAATAAAAAAAATGCATCAATGTCACAGGTATTTTGACAAACAAAGGTGCCCCCCAATGTTACTAGCGTAGGCTACTACTGTATTTACCTTTCCTAAGTTGGTCCCCTAAATACCCACCAAAAGTAAAAAAATCAACTACATCCGGTTAGTATGCCTATTTGATTTTACGGTTGGGTCGTTTTCCTAAGAATTGTTTTTATAATTTTTTCAACATTTAAATCAAATTTTTCTGTTTGCATGTCCGATTGGGATTCGAACTCGGGTCGTTTCGCCTCAGAAGCCATCGCGCTACCACATACGCCATCGAGACTAATATATGTAGAATGGTTTCCAAATAATGCTTTATAAGCAATACTGCTGCTGTAGCTATTGCACGAGGCTAAAACTATACTGAAACCCAAAGGATTTAAGTTTATCTGGACGAAGGATGGCAGAGTATATTCGAAGAAAGATGAAAATTCTAGAGCGACGCTAATAAAAACAAAAGAGGATGTTTCCAAGCAATTGTAAGCTTGCTTAGTTTCTGTAAATTTGTTAGTTTTTGTTTTTTATCAATGATGGAAATTAACGATTTTTTTAATAGTCCAACAAATACGCAGTCGCCCGCATTGCGCAAAATATACGTTTTGCGCAATGCGGGCGATTGCAGACAGTTCTTGAATGATTGTGACACATTTAAAAATTTTCATAGGAATACGAGTATTAGAAGTCTTTCAAAACATTTTAACGAGCTAAGCTTATTGGTAGATGATCTAAATTCTGAATTCGACGTATTAGTCTTATCCGAAACCTGGTTAACTGCAACACATTGTTTCAATATTAAAGGTTGCTAAATGTTCAACGGGTTTGCAAAATACAATAAATGTGATGGCGTTGTTGTTGTTGTTGTTAACAACAAATATAGCGTAGAAAAATTTGACCACCAGATCGACGATGCTAATATAATCGACCTATTAATAACTAATGAGAAAATTGAAGTATGTATTACAGGGATTTTCCGATCGCCAAACTCCTAATATTTTTCTACATTCACTAAACACGTTTTTGAACATGAAACGCAGACACAAAAACCACTTTATAGTAGGAGACTTGAATATAGACATTTTAAAAAGTAGAATAACTTCAATAGGAAATGATTATCTTGATACCATGATAAGCTATGGATTCGTAGAATACTTAGAAGGAAACACGCAAACAACAGGGCATGGTAAATTAACATGCTTAGACCACATTTTTTGGAAAACCAATTCAGACTTTGTTTTTTTCGCCGGCTGTATATGAAACATTTGTAACTGATCATTTCAGCACATAAGCTAAAATTAAAATTCCGGCATCCGACTACAAATGCAATCCGGCAGTTGCGGTCGTTGCAAGTCGAAAAATTGATTACCTAAAAGTTGCAGACAATATAAATAATGTAAATTGGGCTCCATTCATGAATTCTAATGATGGAGAAATCGGCTGTGGGATCCTTTTCAATATTCTTAATGAAGTCTTAGTTAAATTTTCTTCTGTTATTTCTAAAAAGACTGTTAGTCCAACATTACGACCACTTAAAAATTGGGCAACACAAAGTATTGTAGCTTCTATAAGACGAAGGGACAAGCTCGCAAGGATGGCCAAAAAGCATCCATACAACGAAGAATTATTAGCAAAATACAAGTCTTACAGAAACAAATTAACAGACATCATCAGGTCAGCTAAAAATGCTTACTATTCAAATGAAATCAATAAAGTTTTAGGAAATAGCAAAAAATTGTGGAAGAAAATCAACGAACAATATTTGAGGATATATTTTAAAAGAGTGGGGCTTGAAATCAAAAAGTAGGAAAAATGGGGATTTTAGAAAATGGAGTGTGTTCAGGTTTTTGTTAAATAAAACAAAATTTTTGGAAAAAATAACAAAATTATTTATTTATTAATATCTGATATTACCACCTCTTGCTCTAATCACAGCTTGTACTCGATTTTGAATTGAAATTATTAATTTTTTAATGGTATCTCGAGGAATTTCGCTCCATTCCTCTATTAAGGCCTCCTTCAATTTGTCGATAGCCGAAGGCGCGGGATCTCTGTGTCGGACTCTTCTTTTGAGCTCGTCCCACGCTCAATGGGACTGCGTGCAGGCCAGTCAATTGTCGCAATATTAGCTTCGTTCAGGAACTGCTGTGCTTGACGCGATGTGTGACATCGTGCATTAAAGTAGTCACCAATAGATGCTGCGTAGGGAACAACATGGCCACATCGAATACCGGTAATATACCGTTCGGCTTTCAATCCTCCTCCTCGGCCTCCTGAGGGCACGAATGCAATTTCCGTTTTTTAATCCAAAGAGATACCGGCCTACACCATACACGAACCGCCCCCGTATGCTACCGTTTCTGTGATACAGCATTGCGCAAATCGCTCACCTGGACGCCTGTATACCCGATCTCTTCTGTCACTGCCATGTAGATACACTCTGGTCTCGTCGGTGAACAATACGGAGCGCCATTGCTCGAGGGTCCAATTTAAGTGATTCCTGGCAAACGTGAGTCGCGCTTGTCGGTGATGTGGGGTCAATTTTGGGCCTGTGGCGGGCCGTCTTGAAGTTAAATTCGCTTCCTGTAGTCGTCTCCTCACTGTCCACTCGCTTACAGCTACTCCGCGAACGTCCCTCAGATTCTGCTGCACGTCAACTCCCGTGAGGTGCCGATTTCGTAGCATACTTGTCACAATAAAACGATCGTCTCTATCGGAAGTGCACCTAGAGCGCCGGGTCGGGGTCTCTGATTGTAGCTACCTTCCCCCGAAACACTCTTGACACAGTAGACTGACTCATTCCTAGCAGACGAGCGACTGTTCTCTGAATAAGTCCTTCCGAAAATAGGGCGACAACTTAAGCCGCCTGCTGAGGCGTGATACTCATGAATGACAAAATTGGGAACATTCCTGTTCCGCGAATATTATTGCATTTAGGGAGAATTCTTAAAATTTCTTTATTGCGGGATTTCCGCTTTAAGGTAGTTAATTTCTACTTTAGGTGGTAAGAACCTAGAACCCATGCGGAGGGATTTGCAGCTCCTAAAGCGGGAATTTCCTGATTTTTGGGAAAGTTCTTTCTAATCGAATAGAGAGATTTCTCGTAATTTTTGCGAAACAGGAATGTTCCCAAAATTGTGACTCTAATTGCTTTAAACTTATTCAATCGACCTTCCAGATTCAACTAACCATTGAAAACCCTTTGCAGATGCATTTATAGGGTTAGTTTGCCTTGTAATAACCCATTCATAAATGTTTAATTTTCCGACTTCTTAGCTCCAGGTAGCGTTCATTCATAAAACACTCATTAAATGGTGATAAAAAAAAGGTATCATTGTAAAGCTAAGATCTCAAACTTTCAAATGACATACGATTTGTAGGGATACATAACGTACTTTTAAAAATATACATAACAAATGCACGTGCTTTCGGTTTGATTCAGTATTTTAGCTCGCAAGTGTATTAAAAAGGCGAACAACGGTTTATTAATGGTAGACAACTGGGTAGTCAAACAGAAATTGTATTTAAATCTGGAAAAAAACTAAGTATATACAGTTCACGAATTCTGCTTTAATGGAAACTGATAGGGGTAACTCCAAGGTTGCTATAAAAGGCATAACTTTGGAAAACGTAAGAAATATAAAATATTTAGGAGTAATAATTGATTACGTTTTAAAGTGGGATCTCCACATTATATCTATGTATATGCAAAAAGTTAGGGAAACCTCGTACATGTTTTATTTGTTGCGCGATGTGGTAAATCTCCAAGTAATTAGAAATGTATATTTTGCAATTTTTCAAAGTGTCGCACGGGATACTTTACTCGTGGTCAAAATCAAAATAAATTACCAATGAAAAAATGGAAAAAAGCTATTATGCAAACACATGCTAGTACGTTAGGTCCCAAAGCATTTAATTTATTGCAGCCTAGTATTAAAATAGTCTAACAGCTCAAAATTACAAAAAAATATTAAAGGAAGTGGTCTTGGCTAAACCAGACATATTTACGGAAATTAAAAATATTGTAAAATAACTACACGAATTATGCTCGTTTTTTAAATTACCTGTTTAATTTCTTTATGTTTTATATGTATATATTTATGTATACATATTTTCTATTTCTATTTGTTTACCTTTATTGTAAATATCAGTTTAAACTAAAATTTTAAATTTAATGCATTTTGAAGTAAACAACTGAATTTTTAAAATAACCACTACCTTTCAGCTCTCACGCTCAAGCCCTTCTGTCTTTTGTGAGTTACAATAGCTTAATTAATAGTTTATAAGTGTACAAAATATGTAGAATTTAAACTGCAATAAAGATGAAGATGAGAATACTATCCCAGCATAAAAAGTGGTTAACTAAGTTGGGTACGTAACTGGGTTACCTAAATCATAAACATCGTAGCCCACGAATAGCTATCTACGTTGGGTACGTACCTGGGTTACCTAAATCATGAAAATCGTAGCCCCCGCGCCATGGATCTCTTGAAAGTCCTATAGGCTGTGTGAAAATGGTGAGTATGCCGGGATGGCTATTTAGCATAGCTATTTTGGGTAGTACGCGTTACCGGTGGGTACGGTGTTTTGCTGGGTACTGCATTCAGTAGGAACCCAACCGGGGTTCAGTGCATAGAAGCCGAGTATTCTAACCGTCGCCCCATCCGGACTACTTATAACAATCATGTATGGATCAAAATGCCACCCAAATGTTCACCACCATTCTAGCGTTAGACCTCCAGCCGATCGTTTACATTTTCGACGACACTGATTTTACATTGGTCGCATGAACCGCATGAGCAAACCACATTGGCGACCAACAACAAAGTAGATGGTTGTGGTGCAAGAGCATGCGGCTCATCCGGTTCATGTGGTCAATGTAAATTGGCATATCACTTTTCATTTTTCATTATCTCGTCCTTCAGCTCTTGAATGGCTGTTGGCGCATTCTCTTTCAAATTTTTCCAAAGAAAGAAGTCCAATGATGTCAAATCACATGATCTCGGCGGACAATTGACATCGCCATTTCGGAAGATAATCGGACCATCGAACTTTTGCCGCAAGGAAGTCATTGTTTAGTTGGTTGTATGGCTAGTGGCTAGAACTACATACATATATCATTCAAATCAATAGCCCCAAATTGCGTTCAGAAAAAAAAATCCGTTACTATGGCGCGATAGCGTATGCCATTCACTTACCAGCCTGGCCGTCTAGGTTTTCGAAGAACTACAGCCCGATGACTCCGCCGCTCCAAAAACCACACTAAAAAGTAAATTTTTATGAATACGTAGCCTTCTCAGCAATAAGTTTTTGGGTTCTTATCAGCCCAGATGCGACAATTCTGCTTTGTTGAGGAATCCATCCATCCTCGTCGTGATAAGTAATTTGGGTGAATTTTGTTCCATCCATGATTGTAATAAACCACATTATTGATAAAAAAAATAAAATTCTTTCAAAACTGTTTATTTTATTCACACCTTACATGGTGAAATCCCGATTGGGACACCTTTTAGGTTGAATTTACATTGCCGCATGTACCGGATGAACAGAATGATGCCGGGGACACACCTATCCGATCATACTCCGATCATACTCCGATCATACAGTCGGACGAGTATATGAGAGGCAAATTATATGGGATTTCGGCCGCGTTGTGGCCCGGGCTTTAGTTCACACTTTTCTGATAGGCGTCCAATCATACTCCGTTCGAAACCCAATACCATTTCCTTCCCATACACTAGTTCGACTGCATGATCGGAGTATGATCGGATAGGTGTGGCCCGGGCTTGAGTCGCATGAGCGACCCACATCGGCGACCAATAACAAAGTATAGATGCTTGTGGCGCGAGAGCATGCGGTCCATTCTGTTCATGCGGCCAGTGAACGACACTGCCATCTAGATTGCCAGGCCGGCGGGTCGGCTGTTTGTCAAAGCCCCGAGGACATGACAAGCAGTCAACCGTATGTAAACGCGTGCGGTCGCCTTGTGAAATTTCGCGATTTTCGTGCGGAAAAGTAAGTTTAGTGTCGCGATTTCAAGTGCAAATAAAAGTAGTAGTTATCAGTGACGTGTGGAAGTGAAAACAAAACGTAAAGTCCCGTGAAATACCGAACGAAATGGACTGTTAAGAAGTGCGAGGCTATGAAAGTGCGAAACGGGAAATTTCGCATTTTTCAATAATTTGACGGCTATTTGGCTAATGTGAATCGTGCACTACCCTGGGACTAATCCTCGAGCCGGTGATTTTTGCGAAAACTCCCGGAAGTGCCCCAAAAAGTAACTGTAAAATGGTCGTCAAATGACAACATTCCAGTTAATCTCTGGCCCTTTCATCGGAATTCATAATGTAAGTATAAGTCTTTTATACCCAGGACTTATAGGGTATATTGTTTTTGTCACGACGAAAATATGTAACACCTTAAAGGAGGCTCCGGAGGTATAGCAATGTACCATATATATATAAATGATCAGGGTCGCCTCCTGACTCGATTTAGCCATGTCTGTCTGTCTGTCAGTCCGTCCACTTTTCTAATAAAGGGCAGTAAGTCTTTAGCAGGAATCAACCTGAAGTTTGCAGTGCTGATAGTAGCCTGGTCGAGGAGTGACATCCTACAACGCGCGATGGTGGGACATTCGCACAAGAAGTGTTTGGTCGTTTTCAAGTCTTCCAGACAGAGACGGCATTCAGTCTTGCTGGACAGACCCATCTTGTTCAGGTGATGGCCAGATAAGTACCCCACTAGGAGTCTTATGCTAGGATTACACGATTGACGATTCGCGTCAATATTTACGCTTTTATGATGTTCAATCGATATCAATCGTGTAAAGGCACAATTTTTTTACGTCAATCTACGCCAATTCGGTTGACGACTAGATTGTCCCCAATTTCCGTCACCTAAAATTTACGCGATTACATCAATCATGTAAACGAACCTTTTAGGCACAATTTTTTTACGTCAATCTACGCCAATTGGGCTGACCACTAGATTGTCCCCAATTTCCGTCAACCAAAATTTACGCGTTTACATCCATCATGTAAACGGACCTTTTTGAAACACAAGTGTCAATCGACAGATCAATTGCATCAACCAGTGGTTGACGTCTCGAGTGTCAACCACAGACGTCAATGGGTGGTATGCATAAAGTGAGTCGAGTGGAGTAAAGCTGAGTTGGCAGAATTTCACTCAATTTGGTATGCATAAAATATGCGAAAAACTCCACTCCAGTCACCGGCGGCTGCTCTGCTCTGCTCTTGAGTGAAAATCGGTCTGACGTTTGACAAAATCATCGCATATGATAATTCACTCAATTTCATATGCATAATATCTGAGTTGAGTCAAGAAAAGCTGAGTCTACAAATATGCACACTCAAGCGGCAGTCGTTCAACATTTTCGAGGTACATATTTTCCATGACAGTTGGCACACCTCATGACAGTTAAATATCAAATTGTCATAACAATTAGATACGTGTTGTGGTGGTTTGCATTAAAATGTTTTGTTTCCTTCTCGGAAATTAATTAGCAACTACTGTTTTTACTGGTGCGGAGCTGGAAAATATGCTGCTGTTCTTTTAAAATATCCTGTTTGCTACAAAAAATATATTTCTCATTGGGCAGAGTCGGAATTGACGGTGCGAAAATGGTCAGAACGAAAGAGCTAGAAGCTGCCGGTGATAAAGTACCAGAAAGGAAGTTACGGCTGCCCGATGAGGAAGCAAACTAAACAACCGCCTACCATGAGGGTGGACATGCTATCGTTGCATTACAGAAGAGCACACTCAACGTGAAGAGCATAATATTGAAGCGGCTATAAATAATGTAGGTATGATACAATTTATGCAGAACCAGTGATAATCTTCGGCATTTTCTTTTAGGGTATAAATCGCGTGGGTTAATGCGTGTTACACGTTGCCGGCCAAGTATTTCCATCGACTGGACTAGTCCAGAGCAGTCGCCATTGTGCTGATGGGGTCATTTACGAAGCCGGGCAAACATTTTGTTCAACTTCAGCAACTTTTCCTGGATGACAAGTCAGCAAACAACTGTGAAGGGGTAGACCGAGTTGTCTGCGACATCAAGAATCCGTTTCGTTTGCAATATTGCACGCAGCATATTGTAGTGTGTCGCGCGATGGCTAAGCTATGTCGGAATACGTATCTTTTTCCCCAACTTAGAACAATTTGAGAATCACGTGTGTAATTTTAAATATAGGGTACAGAATCTACGCTCATTGCGATATGTTTTCTGTTTGTTATTGGCCAAGGGAAAACATTAAATTTGAAGTGTATTTCTCATCGTTTGTGTCTTGTTTCGTGTTTCTCTGCAGTTTTCAACGTTGTTTTCACATCGTAATTACACAAGTAGTTGTCCCCACTATGAATGGATATAAAGATTTGTATTGCGCTCTGACCCTACAGAATCAAGAATATCGTCAAGAAGCGGTGCGTGTGGAAAATGAGATCATTCTACTAAATCGCAAACTAATGTCTTCTAAATCTCCAGGCATGTAAATGTCGATTTGCTCGTTTCATGCAGCTAATAGCCTTGCTGTGCAGTGAAGAATTAATTCAGCTGAATGTAGTACACGTGGAAAAAGGCGGCGAAAGTGACACAAAAAGTAGGACACGTCTAGGCGATCGGTGGAATCTGACCGGCCTATACTGCGTAAATTGCAAGTGAACGAGGCGGCCACCGTGGAAAATGTAAAGATCGCCACCCATTCATGAGCACAACCACGACCAAACTTCCATCGAACCATCAAATATCATAGAACGGTGGAAATAGGTCGATTTTTTTTCCACACGTCCTATGAAATTGATGGTTCGATGGAAGTTTGGTCGTGGTTGTGCTCGTCAATGGGTGGCGACCTTTAGTCTACCGAGAGGTGGTGCTATCGATCGAGAAACGCGGCAGTTGTCCTACGTTCAAACAAGAATACGCTGGCGGGAGTAACGAGGAGACACAGTCCGATTCGATGAATATAGACGACAGCTACTTCTACTATAACAAATTGTAACTAAAATAATTAAAGACGAAAAAAGGTGTAATTTTGTCAAGACTAATTTTTTATTCATTGATTAAAAGTTTTGATACAGTACTCGGTTGCTTTTTCAATGTGTTTGGACAGTGATTTCTTTAGAGTTTTTTTTTCGATACTCTCATGCTGGCAGGCTCCGTAGATATTGAGGAGAATAGAGCACGCTCGATTCAGTTTTTTTTCTCAAACGGCAAGCTGAAATGACAGATTTTTTCTTCCAAATGATTGAAGGTTGCCGGTAGTTTGGTCTTCTGTATGGCTTCTACCATGATGCGATGTCTGTCGATGAATCATGTTAACTCGGCGATTGTTGCTCCTAATCCTCTGAACATTGGGATGGAGAAAGGACAGCCAAGGACTTGCTCCTATTAAAACCACCAGGGATCCAGCTCCTCAATCAGTCGTGACATACATTTCCTGTAAGTGAAAAAAAGGCTGCACTGTAGTTGTAGAAAGCCTTATGTCCTGATGACGTATCGATGTTGATGCACAAGAATCTCGGCGTGCCGGGCATATAATACCTAACAACCACTATCAATCTTTCGCTTTCGTCATTAGTTGTTCCCGAGATAAGGATACGGATACGTACAAAGCCAATGGAAGATCGGTGGCAAATTACGCAGCACCTACCTGGTCTGAGAGAGAGGGGGGCAAAGACCTTATCCATAGTCCTCCGCGTGGGCGCCCCCTGGTAACGGCAGTGTATCAAATCACTGACGGCCAATGTTTAGCGATAAGACAGTTTGGAAAATGCAGATAGCTGTAGCCTGAATGGCTGACGAACACCTAAGTGTCTCAAGTTTAGTAGGATGGAATGACTTGCGTAGTTGGACCTGCAACATAGTTGTGTGAACTCCAGCACACCTTTGTAAGCACAAGAATTGAAACATCATCAGCGACACCGATGGCATTAACAAACGATGGGCCTCTTATTTTGAAAAGCTTCTGAACCTACCATCTAACATCCCCACACAAGAAGCTCTCAACGATATTGTTGATCGAAGCCCACCCATACAACCCCCGACAGTAGAGGAACTTGATCTCGCGTTGCGGTCACTAAAACGAAATAAAGCACCGGGCGCTGACGAGATTCCAGCTGAACTGCTAAAATTCGGTGGAACGAGTCTAGTTGATGCCATACATCAATTACTCCTGCGAGTCCAATTCATAAAAAGGGAGATAAACTGCGGTGTGAGAATTACAGGGGCATCTCACTAGTTTGTACGTCTTATAAAATTTTGACGAAAATTCTGAAAAATAGAATAAAACCGTACGCAGAACGAGTCATTGGCGAATATCAAAGCGGTCTCAGACCTGGTCGCTCCACAACCGATCAGCTCTTCTCAGTCAAACTGATACTCCAGAGGTGCTGGGAATACAACGTAAATGTATACCAAATCTTTGTCGACTTCAAGCAGGCATACGACAGTATCGATCGTGGAGTACTGTACAACATCATGCTGCAATTTGGTGTCATCACCGAATGGAAAACACAAACCAATTAGGTAAACTGCTCACGTACGAGGAGCGACTCCAAGCGATGCTGTGCAAGAGTGTCACTAGCCTTGTGGACGTTGGGGTCATAGCATTTAATTTGAAAACTTCGAAAGCTACTCCAACAGTGCTCAGGAAATCAACTCGATAGAAGTTGCTGTTTCGGGAACGGATGTTTCACGCCAAAAACAAACGGCACAGCCGGGCAATTGTCAAATTGTAAACGGCATCGCCACACTTTGACGCCTGACCACTGTCTCCGCCGCCCTCATCAACCAGACAGCAATAACAACAAAACGAGAAACATTGCTCGCACCAACTACTGCAATTTCACGGATAAAACTTTAGGGCGTATCCCTAGTGGGAATCTTAGGGTCGAGCAAGGACACATGTAGTCTGACCACCCGCTTGCACTATATGGAGGGTGGTTGCAACAAATACCCCAAGATTCCACGCAATTGAACAAGAAAACACTAGAAACGAACGTAAATAGTGGTGCCTGCCATTGCCTTGAGACCGTATTCCGGAAGCACCTGGGACCGAATATTGCGTCTGGTTGGAAGCTCGCAGTTTCTCTAGACCAGTGCACGGTCATTTGGATGCTAATTTCGAGAAACCAAGGAACACCACTCGGCGAAAGAGCCACTTTTTGCACTTTCGATCTGCCGTCGACGTCGTCACCATCAACATGATCCGCCTAGTTGCGGACATGGTGCGGACTTACCTCTCCACACTCGGCGGCCGGTGAATTCTCGACAATATCGTAAATAACGTGCGGCAGACCGGTCGTACCGAGCAGCGAGAAACCGAATCCCGAATTTTCGTTGCGTTTCAAAACAACCATCACTTTCTCAAGATCACTGCATAGCGCGTGAGATGTTTAGAGTCTCACAGATGCGAATTGTCAAAATGACAATGACGGAATGACAGTGAGTGGATAATCAATTCGATGTTTTTTTCACTCTGAAGTGGAGAGTAGTTTTATGCATACGAATTTTTCACTCGACTCACTGAACATCGCAGACTCAGAAATGCACTCAATAGTCTCCACTCTTGAGTATTTCCTCATTATTATGCATACCACCCAATACTGGATCAATTTCGGTGGAAAATGTACAGTTTTCATAGTTTTACGTGTTTCTTCGTTTCAAACAACATGTACGTTTTGATTATACTCTTTTTTTTTATTTAATTTTTGTGAATTTAATTTATTTATAGTTTAATAACAAACTTTATTTTGTTTCTAGTGAGTTTGAACATGATAACTGGAGATTTTTTCAATGATAATATCGAATTTTCTAGCGCGACTATCATAAAATTTGTTCGCTACGGCTTCCCACTGTTGAGTTGTTGATGGTACCTACATTGACACATTGAATAATTGTAGATAATGCCCTGAAAATAAACAACTATTAACAAAGAGACAAACCTGTTTAAAATTTCCTTTCAAAGTAGAATATATCGCGTCGCAGACTTCTGGTACTATCATTGATATTGTACAAGGTGCGATTCGAAATAGTGCTGAGAGCGATTTGAAGCTGTCGCCAGTAGCTAAAACATCTTAAAATTACGGCCAAACGCTCAGATGCGGAAATTGACTTTCGCATATTTGTATCCTGCTTTTGAATTAGCGGTGTCACCATATGCAACAATTCATTAAAAGCAGTTTCATCCATACGCAGAAAATTTGTATACAAATGTTTCTGATTCTCTATATCTATAATTCCTGCAACACATTATTGTGTGCTCCATACATTGGCCGCTTTTCCAACCATTCAAATACCCAGGCTCGTCGTAAAGCGCGAGAATTTTCTGCTGCCTTTTTTTCATCCAAATACTGCTGATAGAATGCTGCAAACACGTACAAGGCTACAAGGCTGCTGCCCTTTTTTTGTATTTTTCAACATCGTATAGAAAAACTATAAACTATAACCGATTGTCACTACACAACTAAAAATAATTATTAATTAATATTAAATTAATAATTTTATTCACAAGTTGAAAATATTTTTTTTTATAATATTTATGTACGAGTATATGCTCACGTCCGTCGTCGTCGCAATTTTGTCTGATTGGGGAGAGTGAATAATGGGGAACTCAATTGGCGCTGATGAATATAAGCGTCAACCAATGATCAATTCGATTGACATAAAAAGAGTCAATCGTGTAAATGCTTCGATTGTACGGTTGGCAGTTTATCCTTTTTTTAAATTGTGTCAATCGACATTTTGGTTGACGCTGTTAAAATTGACGTGTTTAAGTCAATCGTATAACGCGGGGGAACAATCTATTTACGCTTCTGTCGAAAATACGCCAATCGAGCGTAAAACTATTGACGCTAGATTTACGCTTTTCCGTCAATCGTGTAATCCTAGCATCAGAGGCTGAAAGCACTTATGTTAACTCGATGGCCATGGAACAATTCAATGTGCTTTCCTCTGATGTAAGTGAGGTTAAGGCCAAGTTACTCAGACACCCGACAAACCACTTAAGCCCCTTTTTCGGCAAAATTTTTGTAGGGGAGATGACTGGATCCAGGAAACTTCCCATGAGACCAGATTACAGTCAGCTTTTGACCAAAAATCTTAAGATCTGGTGTTTGTGCACAATGTTATTTTTAAAATAGAACAATGTTAATTCACACAAGCCCGTCAGCCGAAGGTGTGACAGGGGGACTAACATTTGAACCACCATGGTACATTTGCCGTAACTGTCATGCCCTAGGAAGTGCGACCTTTGCCTCCGCGTGGTGACGGGTGGAACCAGGCTGTTTTCAAAATTTTATCTTTGCCATCAGCGCTGACTAAACTTGGTCGGGCGGGGAGCGGTATCTCCCTTATAAACATACCCTAAATCCAAGGTGGAACAGCATTCGCCGAGGGATGCATGGTCAAGAGGGTGCTCGGCCGCTAGTATGCGAACTCTGGATACCTGTCGACCTCCAGTTTTAAACCAGACTTCTGACGGCAGACCGGGTGATGTCGTCGGTGACTGTTTTTCCCGGATATTCGTGGGACTCTATGAATAATAAAAAAGAAAAACAAAACAAACCAGAGTGTGATGCAGCTCCAAATGCATCAAACACAGTTTCCTCTGAGCTGCCTACTAGCTCACTGCTCGACGGAGCCTCCGGGCCCGTTGTTAAGACTGTCGATGGACTGGCCGTTAAGCGATACAGTCCCTCTGAGTCGTCCTTGGACTTCTTTAGTCCTGATGACTCGGAGCCCTTACGTTCTGATATGGATTCTGATCCCGACGAATCGTATTCGGAGAAATCCGGACTGACGGTCGTTGGGGAAAGAGTCAGCCGCATGGGTTTGAACCCAAGTAGCGGCTGTACTAAACTAACTGTCGTGTAAACATATTAACATAATATTATATATAAACCTAGCTTAAGCTTATAATGTAAACATACTATGTATAACACTTTTATACCACTTGGATGAATGTCAAAATGACTTGGAATAAATCAGACGTATAATACTGGTGTCAGGTGTCACTGTCAATTAACGAGTCATCGCCAAATTCGTCAAATTCACAAATAAAAATCGTAAAAAATTTCATTAATCAACATGTCTCTACCGCAGGAACAACCCATAATAGTGAAAAGATCGTATACATCAAGCGTAGCCCCGATGGATTTTTCATCTTCTAATTTGGCAGCAACGTGAAGAGGTTGGATTTTCAACTTTAATATATTTTTGGCCGCAACAGCGCTGGACCAAGAAAACGATGCCAGAAAAGTCGCCCTGCTTCTACACCACATGGGAATTGAATCCATAGGTATTTTTGAATCTTCCAACGTAGATATAAGCGAAATAAAATTTACGCAACTTGCTAAAAAATTCCAAGACCATTTCACGCCGAAAAAGAACATTGCCATCGAAAGGCACGTATTTTTCAACAGAAAGCAAAAACCCGGTGAAACTATTGATGAATATGTCACGGTCTTAAAGAATCTTGGTTCTAATTGTGAATTCGGTGAACTCAAAAATTATTTAATCCGGGACATTTTTGTTTGCGGGTTATCGGAAAGCTTAAAGAACATAAAAGAAAGGCTTCTGAGCGAAGGGGTATACCGCTTGAAAAGGCTATAGAAATTGCTAAGACAATTGAAATGACTAAATTTCATTCCAAGCAATTAGAGAATGAGAACTCCTGTACAAATGTCATTAATAAAGTCACGAAATTCGTAAGGTCGCAAAAAGAAAATGGCCATAAGTCTAATAATTCCAAGCAGTATTCTAACTCTAATAGTTCCAAACAATCGTCAACTCAACCTAACAAAAATTCAGAGAAAGAAATATGTATGTACCCGCTGTGGTGAAATTCATCGAGTAAGATGTCCCGCGTTCGGTATTACCTGTTCCAGTTGCAAAAAGAAGAATCATTTCTCGAAAACATTTTCGAAACAAAAACAAAACAGCCTTCGTCAAGAATGTTTCGCTTCAATCCAACATTGTCGAAAGTGAATCAGGAACATTTTTCTTAGGCATGTTGCAAAATTCTTCAAATACAAAAAAATACTTGGACCGTAAATTTGAAAATTTTGCATCACAACATAAATTGCCAAGTAGATACGGGGGCTCAAGCTATGTCATGTCGTTGAACAATTTTAAAGCATTGAACATCACAAACAAAATAATAGCAACAAAAACTCGTATAATGACATTTTCGGGCGAAGAGCTACCTGTAATAGGCTCTGTTACGATGAATTGTAGTTATCAAAGTATTGAACATGCCATTAAATTCATTGTTTTGGATATGAACTGTCAAACAGTATTAGGTTTACCAACTTGTGTAGAGCTGAAACTAGTGAATAGTATAAATGAAATCAAAAGTAATTGTGAAACGATTGTTAAGAGTGATGTACAAAGCTGCAATGAAATATTATTGAAATATTGTGAAGTTTTTCGTGGCCTCGGAATGTTAAAAACAAAGTGTGAATTGCTAGTTCGTCCCGATGTTAAACCAGTTATAGACCCTCCGCGAAAAATACCATTCTCTCTCAAACCTTTATTGAAAGAAGAATTAGATCGAATGGAAGATCTAAATGTAATTGTTAAAGTTGAAGAACCAACTGAATGGGTTAATTCTATTGTCATTGTGTCTAAACCAAATGGTAAAATTCGACTTTGTCTAGATCCGCGTCATTTAAATAAAGCAATTCTTCGTTCACATTTTCCTTTCCCTAATATGGATGAATGTACCTCAAAGTTAAGTGGATCCAAATTCTTTTCAACATTAGATGCCAATTCGGGATTTTGGACCATCCCATTGGATGATAAATCCTCCCGTTTATGCACTTTTATAACACCGTGTTAGCTACAAAGAAATAGGTAAGCTTGGCAATACTAAGTGTAATGCCACCAAAAATGAACAACCCCAATTTCTTGTCAGTTGAGTGCCATTCGTAAGTTGGACTCTGTCGAGATAAGGTGGGTAGTGTTTAAATCTAAGTTGTGTGTTCGTCTTGAGTGCGGTCCCGGAGACCCCATGTTTGTCATGGTCTTGTGTGTGCGAGTTTGTCTCGACACTGGATTTCCGCATCCGTTGCGTGAAGGGTAAAGGGACTCGCTGGACGATGAGTGTGAATTCACATGTGTGAGTGAGAGTGTGTGTGATTTTAAATGCCCCACTGAGTTTCCGTAACTCACATTTCCCTTTTTTTAAAATTACAGACGGTTAAACGCTCTATCGGGAAGTACGCAGTGTGTTGCTATTTTACTATAAGTTTAAATTTAAATTGTGAACGTTGTTGAATAAATAAAACGTTATTTTGAATATTTTGTGTTTAATAACTCAGAAGTGGGATCAGTTCCTTGTTAGTGACAATTTAATTATTGATGAGATTAGTTTTTCTTGTGTGTAGGCAGATAGTCAACCTTTAGTGACAATTTAATTATTGTGTGATCAATAATTAATTGATAAGCCCCTCCTAGTGACTTTTTGTTAGTGACAATTGTTTCAGTGGCTACAGTTCCGTGTGTTAAGTAATATAGGACATTAAAGACAATAAAAGTAAAGAACATTGAAATGGCAATGTGGCGTGAGGAAGATTCTCCGGCTTCCAAACGAAGTCGATCAAGTGTAGTGCAACCTAACCAGCCGAATTTGACCCAACTTCTAGCTTCGTTGTTAGAAAAGTCAAACCCCAACAATGAAAGAGCTACGTCAGTAGCCGGAAGCGAAGCGATTCCCCCATTTTATCCGGATGATGGTGTGCAGGATATGACACGTTGGTTGTCAAAGATCGACGAGTTGAAGGTGATCCATAACTGGAGCGACATAACAACGTCTCATTACGCCACCAGTCGACTAAAAGGCTATGCTGCTACGTGGTATTCCAGTTTGCCTTCAATCAATTATTCGTGGGACGAGTGGAAGATCAAATTGTCAACATCGTTTCCCAGCGAAGTCGATTTTGTTCAGCAATTGGAAGCAATGAGACTACGAATTTGGCGTAAAGGAGAGCCCATTGTTAAATTTTATTACGAGAAGTTGGCGCTACTCAATGTATGCGAGCTAACTGGGCGGAAGGCTGTGTCCTGCATTATTGCTGGGATTCCGAATCCCAATATTCAAGCTGCCGCCAGAGTGGGAAGCTATGAATCTCCTGAAGCTCTTCTACGCTATTTGAAGACCATTCAAGAAGTGAAGGAGAAGTCAAATAATGAAAATAGCACGGATGCACGCAAGCTTCGCCGACCCAATGAGGAGAAATCAACGCCATCAACACATGATCAGCGGATTACATCAAAAGGAAATCGGAAGTGTTATGGTTGTGGAAGTAAGGCACATCTTATGTTTGAATGCCCGAATAAGCCGCCGTATTGCTATAAGTGCAAACGTTACCATCGAGGTACATGTACGTCCACGTCACAGGATAAGAGAGTTCTTGCGATTGCACCATCTACCATGAAAGGTGAGAAGTATTTCAAATTCATATTTGTTAATGATCACCGTGTTAGGGCTTTTATTGACCTTGGTGCCAACTGTAACACTGTGAAAAAAAGATACGGCCCGATCATTAAGATTGCGAGTAGCCGATACTATCACAGAGATCAAAGGTTACGGTGGAGGAAAAGTAATATCTTTGGGTGTAGCAAAAAATATTAAAGTGGTGGTGGACAATATCACGGTACACACTAACTTACTCGTGGTACCAAATAACGCGCAGAAAGTACCAATAATTATTGGACAGCCTGTGACTGAACATGAAAATGTTTCGGTTTATAAAGACGATAAGAGCATTCATCTCTTTATGAGCTATAAAAATGAGCTACCCAACATAGACGAGTCACCATCCGAAAAGATTTGCTTACGGACCAAAAATGTGACGATCATACCACCAAAACACTCCGCTAATGTGCAATGTATAGCAAACACATCAGGGGACGTATTCATTGACTCAAGTGTGAGGCTATTACCGTTCAACGAGTATATTTTACCACGTTGCATTACAAGGGTCAATGAACGTATGGAATGCATCATACCCATTATAAACACAAGCGACAGAGATTTGTGTTTGAGTCCTAAATTTGTTTGCGCGAGAGGTCAATTGTGTAGATCCGAAAACAATAAAAAACTTGCCGATGAAATTGTGGGAAACGGCTTAGAGTTTAATATTTCCGAGGAATTGACTCTGAAAGAAAAAAACGATCTTCTCAATTTACTTATGATGTATCGTAAATCGTTTTCAACAAAAATTAAAGATTTGGGATGTACATCGGCTGCAATGTTGAAAATTGAGCTAAATGATGATAAGCCTATATTCTATAGACCATACAGAATGACACCGGAAAATCGGAAAAAGGTTCAAGCTATTGTCGGGGACTTGCTTGAAGCAAATATTATTCGCGAATCAGCGTCACCTTTCGCTTCGCCAGTTTTACTGGTTAAGAAGAAAAACGGAGATGATAGGCTTTGCATTGATTATAGGATGCTAAATAAAAAAATGAAACACGACAGATTTCCGCTGCCCCGCATCGACGACCAATTAGACCAGTTGAATGGACATAGCTTCTTTTCTGTTTTGGATATGACTTCAGGATATTATCAAATTCCGATAGCAGAGGAGTCGAAGTCAAAAACTGCATTCGTAACTTGCGATGGTCAATACGAATTCAATCGTATGCCGTTTGGGATAACAACAGCTCCGAGTGTGTTTCAGAGGATGGTCAATAAAATTCTCGGACCTCTTCGTGGCACTATAGCTTTGTCATATCTTGATGACATTTTGATTCCATCTAAGGATTTTGATGAAGGGATGCAACGGTTGGAGCAAGTTTTGGAAGTCATAGCAAAGGAGAATTTGACACTGAATCCAAAGAAATGCCATTTCTTCCAAACAAAAATAAATTATCTTGGATTTGAAATTAGTAAGGATGGTATGCGACCGGGTATGGATAAAACAAAAAGCATAACTGACTTCCCGAAACCCAAAAATGTTCATCAAGTTCGTCAATTTCTGGGATTAACAGGATTTTTCCGGCAGTTCATACAAAATTATGCGATTTTAGTGAGACCTCTTACAAATCTTACTAAGAAGGACAGTGCATGGAATTGGACGGAAAGTGAAGATAGTGCATTTGAGAAAATGAAGGAGTTATTATCGGAACGACCATTGTTGACTATTTATGATCCAAATGCTGAAACCGAAGTTCATACTGATGCAAGTCAGGCAGGAATAGCTGGGATTCTCTTACGAAAGTATGGTAAAAGATTTATGGGTCTCTTACTATAGTAGACATACAACGCCTGCGGAATCTAATTATCATTCATATGAACTGGAGACTTTAGCTGTGGTAGAGAGTTTGAAGAAGTTCCGGATATATTTACTTGACATTAAATTCAAAGTTGTTACGGATTGCAGTGCTGTAAAGGCAGCTGCGAATAAAAAAGATCTTATACCAAGGATTGCAAGGTGGTGGCTTCTCTTACAAGAATTTTCATTTGAAGTGGAGCACAGAGCTGGAGAACGCATGCAACACGTTGATGCATTAAGCAGAAAAAGGCGTTTGACAAGCGACGCAAGGCTGCTCATGCTTTTAAAGTTGGAGATGTTGTGCTGGTGGAGAAAGCTGCTTTTGGAGATGGCAGAAGTCGAAAGTTGTTGCCAAAATTTAAAGGACCGTTCGTTGTGAAGCGAAAGTTGCCTAACGATCGGTATGTTGTTACGGAGCTCCCGGGATCCACTCGTAGTAGGAAAAAGCCCTATGAAAACGTGGAGTCTGTGGAACATATGAGGATGTGGAACATGCGAGAAGTCGAATCAGACTCGGAAGATAACGACTTGGAAGACAATCCAGCGACCGAGGACGGTCACTAATGCAGGATGGCCGAGTTGTTAGCTACAAAGAAATAGGTAAGCTTGGCAATACTAAGTGTAATGCCACCAAAAATGAACAACCCCAATTTCTTGTCAGTTGAGTGCCATTCGTAAGTTGGACTCTGTCGAGATAAGGTGGGTAGTGTTTAAATCTAAGTTGTGTGTTCGTCTTGAGTGCGGTCCCGGAGACCCCATGTTTGTCATGGTCTTGTGTGTGCGAGTTTGTCTCGACACTGGATTTCCGCATCCGTTGCGTGAAGGGTAAAGGGACTCGCTGGACGATGAGTGTGAATTCACATGTGTGAGTGAGAGTGTGTGTGATTTTAAATGCCCCACTGAGTTTCCGTAACTCACATTTCCCTTTTTTTAAAATTACAGACGGTTAAACGCTCTATCGGGAAGTACGCAGTGTGTTGCTATTTTACTATAAGTTTAAATTTAAATTGTGAACGTTGTTGAATAAATAAAACGTTATTTTGAATATTTTGTGTTTAATAACCGTTTGGTAGATACAAATTTTTGCGATTACCTTTTGGTATAAATGCCGCTTCTGAAATCTTCCATGCAGAAATGATCAAACATTTCGGAGACATAGACGGTGTCATTGTCTATGTAGATGACTTCTTAATACATGCAGCGACCATAGAAGAACATAATAGAATATTAGAAGAAGTATTAAGAAGAGGTAAGGAAATTGGTTTAAAATTTAACAAAGAAAAATCGAAAATATGTCTAAAAGAAATTAAATTTTTAGGTCACATATTTGACCAAAAAGGCATGAAACCTGATGACTCGAAAATCAAAGCAATTTGTGATTTAAAACGTCCATCTTCGGTGTCAGAATTGCAACGATTTCTAGGTATGGTCAACTATTTAGGTAATTTCATAAAAAATCTTGCCGTTGAAAATAATAATTTAAGGTTACTTCTTAAAAAAGACATAGAATGGCGTTGGGGTGATGTCCATGAAAAAGAATTTCAAAAGCTGAAATCTCTCATTACTCAAGCACCAGTTCTTACATATTTTGATCCCAATAGACCAGTTACACTATCCGTAGATGCTTCAAAAACTGCAGTAGGTGCCGTGCTATCACATGGATTCAATCCTATTGCTTATGCTTCAGCAACCTTAACTTCAAGTCAAGAAAATTACGCTCAAATCGAAAAAGAGCTATTTGCTATTCTGTTTACGGAAAACGGATAACAGTCGAAACCGATCATAAGCCCATTGTCTCAATATTCAATAAGCCATTGTACAAAGTACCACCTCGATTGCAAAGATTCATGCTTCGACTTCAATGTTATGAGTTGGATGTCACATATAAACCAGGCAAATACTTGTTTAATGCTGATACGCTGTCAAGAGCAGCACTACCAGAAAAATCACTTGAAGATTTTGATAAAGACATTGATCTTCAGTGTAATTTACTTCTTACAAATTTACCAGTCGCCTCAAATAGGTTAGATAAAATTAAAGATGCTACAAATAATGATGTCACTTTATGTAAATAAAATAAAGGAATATACTCAAAAAGGTTGGCCTAAGAACAAAAAATTACTTGATAAAGATTACGCATCATACTTTAGTGTCAAAGATGATTTGCATGTCATTGACAATATTTTATTAAAGTCAAATCGAATCATTTTTCCAATTTTAATGCGACGTGAAATATTAGAATTGCTTCACGAAGGTCATTTAGGTATTCAAAGATGCCAAAGTCTTGCAAGAGATGTATTGTAGTATACTGGCCAAACATTAATAACGACATATATAACATAGTCAGCAATTGTGAAATTTGTATACGACACAAACCATCACAATCTAAAGAGCCTTTGCAATCTCACCAAATTGAACCAATACCGTGGTATAAAGTTGGATGTGATTTGTTACACTTCAACAAACAAGTCTATTTATTAGTAGTCGATTATTGGTCAAAGTATATCGAAATCGAAAATCTAAACCATTGTGTGCGTTCAGAAGGAACTGAGCAACTTCCGCTCAGCGAACATGTTCAGAACGAGCGGGTTCAGAAGTGACTGAGCAACTTCTGCTCGGGAGAGCATGATCAAATTTCACCGAGCAAGAAATATTTCTGCTCACTGATCAGTGCTCAGTGCTCAGGTTCTTCTTCTTCTTTTTCAACCTCACGCTCATGTTGCGAGTTTCCGAGTTTTGACAGTTATCAAATTGGTTGTTGTGTTTTCGCCGTTTTCGGCTTCTAGTTCTTTGGTTTTCGGGTGCTTTTGAATTTGTTTTCTCGTTGTTCGTGATTTTTGTAATGGACAGCGTGGGATTCATGTATTTTCCACTTTTCGGCACTTGACGTCTAAAATTGTCATCGTCAGCTTTCAGCTGGTCGATTTGTCAGCTGGTGAAGTAGCGTTCAGCAGGTGCAGACTCCAAACCGAGCAGCTCCGGAGCTACTCGCGAGCAGTTGCAGAGCTGCTCGCGAGCGGTTTCTGCTCTTTTGCCACCTTCTGAACGCACTCATTATCATACTAGTAAGTACGTGATCAATAAACTCAAATCAATTTTCGCTCGTCATGGAATTCCCAAAATATTCGTCTCAGATAATGGTCTTCCTTTTAATTCTCATGACTTCAAACAATTTATGGAAGATTGGGATATCGATCACGTAACATCTAGTCCACATTTACCGCGTTCTAATGGACTTGCTGAACGTTCTGTACAAATAGTCAAAAAACTTCTCGAAAAAAGTTTGACTACGGGTTCTGATCCTTATATTGCTTTATTGCATTATAGAACTACGTCAAAAAATAATCTTCCGTCTCCTTCAGAGCTGCTAATGTCTAGAAAACTTCGCACAAAATTGCCAGCTTTATTGAAAAATTATTTACCTCTCAATATTGATATTGATAAATGTAAAAAATCCATGGAAAACAAAACTGAAAAGAGTAAACAATATTACGACAAAAATTCAAAGAAACTCGATCCTTTATGTTCTGGTGACAAAGTTTATTATAAAAAACGCCATCATTGTAATACAAGACCTGCATAGTCGGAGGGGAGCACCTGCTTGAGGGCAGCTCTGTTCGGGAGGGAAAAAAATGGTCGCGGGTCACTAAAAAAAATCTCCGACCGGACTCACATCACCGGGATTCAGGTGCTTTAAAAAAAAAAACTGAAAGATCACGGAACCGCATTCAACGACAACAAAAAAATGGAGGGCTACCATGCCGAATGGTTCCAGGTCCTCTTCAGATTCAGCACTCGAGGTTCATATCGGCGAAGCGGAAAAGAGCGAAGACACCTTTACACAAATAATCAACACATAATTTTTTCGTTATAACACATCACAATTTTATATTTCGCTCATAAATATTTTTTTTTTTTAATTAGAAAGATACAAGGTAAATAAGTAAAGTTAAATAGACAGATTATTTATTTTTTTCGGTTCTTTAAATTTCCTTAAATGGTTGATGCGCGCACTGCCTAACTATACGATAAATTGCATCCTTTTTTTTCGACAAATTAAAAACAACATGCGGTGGCGGCCGCTACAGGACGATGCACAGCTATATTCCTTTTTTTTTAGCACAACTACTACTAAATCGCAGAAATCGCAGCAGATCGCGCAGCGCAACACTACACAGGAATAACAATTATTCGCTACAAAAGCATGCAAAAAAATTACAAATTACACATAATGACATATTATCACGACACTTTTTTTTCCATTTTTCACAAAAATTATACAAATACTTGTATTCGTATATTATCTGCCGTATCTTTGACGGGCGAACCTCTCGGACTTTCACAAAAAATTTTTTTTTTCTTTTACTGACCGTAAGAGTTGCTGAATAGGTGGCTGGGAAAGCTCGATGGGGACAGCCTGCTATTTCGATCCAAAGGAGGCAGCAGAGGAGCCGCTGGGGCTGAAGAAGCCTTGATGGGGGACAGTTTGCTGCTTCGCTCCAAAGTGTGGTTGCATAAGTGCCGCTGTTCGCCGAAGAAGCCTTGATGGGGCAGCCTACTGTCTCGCTGAAAAATGTGGTTGCCTAAGTGCCACTGTTGGCCGAGAAATCGTGATGGGGCGGCCTGCTGCACGCTCCTAAATGGGGCCGCAGAAGTTATGCTGTTGGTCGAAAAGCCGTGATGGGGCAATCTGCTGCTTGCTCCTAAATGGGGCTGCAGAAGTTATGCTTTTGGCCGAAAAGTCGTGATGGGGCGGCCTGCTGCACGCTCCTAAATGGGGCCACAGAAGTTATGCTGTTGGTCGAAAAGCCGTGATGGGGCGGCCTGCTGCACGCTCCTAAATGGGGCCGCAGAAGTTATGCTGTTGGTCGAAAAGCCGTGATGGGGCGGCCTGCTGCACGCTCCTTGTCCAAACAAAAATGTCTCCTATGTTTTTTTTCCGACGTGTCTACTCTCTAGGTAAAGCAAAGAAAAGACAGCAATTTGAACCAATTTCCCTCTCGTGTAGGGCCTTAACAAAACAAAACTCGCTTACCCCTTTTATAATTTTGGCCGCTGCGTGCACCTTGTTCTCCTTTTGGCTACGGCCCAAAGGTCCGCACTGCGCCACTGTCAATGGAAGAAAGACATGAGTGCATGAGGTCGCCAAAATTTCATAGTGGCCCCCTCTACCGGAAAAAGGAAAAAAAAATAATTCCCCCGACGAAAAAGTGGGAAATGCCAAAAAAACACACTTTCCGCGCTATCCCCATAACTCCATATGGCAGCACTGTTATATTTCTCCATAATAGAAAAATGTCATTCTGACAATTTTCAATTGTCAAAACAAGCTAAGTGTTCTGTTCATTGACTATATTTATTGACTGGTGACTTCCTTTTTTCTCTCTTTGTAGGATTATTGAAGCAGTGTCCTCAGCATCCCAAGCCTTAACCGGAGCGCCGAATAAGGAAGAAGAAGAAGGAAGACTACAACACCCTCAACTGCTAGGCAGGAGTCCGGATTCTGTCGGGAAGGCGCTACCTCTCCCGGTGAGGAGCATCGCGGATTTTGGTATCGTCTCGCTAATTGGATCTACGCGAAACCTCCGTCTAGACGAGTGACAGGTAATTGTTTTGCATTTCTTTGACAAAAATAAATATCTCGTTCTGGCCTTGAGGTGTATCCCTTCTCGAATTGGTTGAGTTGTCAAAACTAATTCGATTCAACAATTTGAAAACGGAATTAATGCCTCTAGGCCCATTCACCGAATTACAGGCTTCATTACAGGGCAGCATCATTTTACTAAGCCATGCTTGGAAAAAAGAGGCTGAAGTTCACTATTCAGCTAAGAATGGAGACAATAGTTGTCTTACCTCGTTTAACCCCCTTGAGCCTGGCGAAATCTTCGAGTCTGCGTAGCTCTATAGTATTGAGACATAACTGGGTGAACGAGTAAGAACTAGACTCAAGTGTATTTAGTTGAAACAACCACTATCTAGAAGCAGATATAGAAACAACAAACATATTCACCTCCATGACTCCTGTTAACTTTCTGATTACTTTCTAGACTTAAACGAATATACTATCCTATTTACAGTGCCCTAAGTGCTTGTACTTTTACAAAATAAAAGTCATAATATTTGACTTGACCGCTTCAAACATGTTGAAACCTAAATTATTCTATTATAATACGAAACTAAAGATGGTATATTATATTACCAGTTATTCGAAGTTATTCCGAGGATAATACCTAAAAGTGCCGGTATGATCCTTAGAACAAAAAAAAACTTTAACTTAACTAAAGCTGAACTAACACTTAACCTTATGAAAGGAGAGGAAGTCAACAGAAAGTCGTGGAAGTAAAGTAGCTTGAAGTAATTCTAACAACGCTTTAAATCTTTCTGATTATACTTGCCTACAAATTTGCCAGTTAAATCGTTTAGCAAGTAATCTCCTGTCCCAACTCTCCGTATAACTTGAGCCTGTACAAATTTTCTATCCAACTTGGCATTGTAGTTTTTCGAAAATTTACTTTGCGAGAAGTTTCGCCTAAGGACAATGTCTCCGGGTTTGAAGGTGGTCGGATTGGAACGTAAATTGTATGTCTTAGCATTGGTTTGATACGCTTCTTTAATAGCTTGCTGAGCTTTAGCACGGACCAGCTCTGTCTTCACGTCTGGTGTTAACTCTGCAGTGGGGTCGTGGAGCAGATTCAAGTTGCATAATAAGGCGTACGTTCCCCCGTGCATTATCATGTTTTGCCCAAAAACCACGAAATAAGGGGAAAATCCTATAGTGGAGTGGTAGGCGGAACGAAGTGCACAATTTATAGATGAAAGTTTCGCATCCCAGTCCCGTTGAGAGGGATGAACGTATGAACGGATAGCCGCGATAATGCAACGATTTACTCTCTCGGCAGCATTTGATTGTGGTGCATACAAGGCAGTAAACTGATGTTTAACACCATAGGATTGTAAGAATCCGGCAACCAATGCTGACTTGAACTAAGCTCCATTATCTGAGAGCAAAGATTCCGGGACCCCAAATATGTGGAATATCCTTTGTTCCATAAATTTTATTAAGTTAGCAGCCGTGAGCTTCCGAACCGGTTCAACAAAGCAGAATTTGGATAGCTGATCCAGGACCACTATCGCTCCAACGTTTCCTGACTGGGATCGAGGGTAAGGTCCTATGAAGTCTGCATACAGGCGTTGGAATATGCGCTAGGGAACGACAACATTCCCCATCGGAGGTCGTAGGACTTGATTGGGAGCCTTTGTCTCCTAACATTTAATGCACGCACTCACAAAATTTTTAACGTCAACGGACATTTTCGGCCAAAAGTAACACATTTTGAGACGCCTTAGCGTCTTCTCTAGTCCTCCGTGAGCACAGAGTGGGTGATCATGAGCACGTTCCATTAATGTCGACGTCAGGCCCTCAGGAACCCATAATTTCCAGGAATTTTCCTCTTGCGTTTCGTTCCCGGACGCATACTCCGAGCGCCGGTAAACAAAACCATGGGGCGACCAGTAGCGCAGTGTGTTGAGGCATCAGTCTCATGTTTGACTACCGGCGTTTCGGGTTCGAGTCCCGTCCACGACGAAGTTCGTGGCCATGGATGTGCAGGAGGTGCATGCTGGCAACTGCATTCTCCGAAACCAGTTTATGCCAAGAAATGTCAACTGGGCCACATGGAACAGTTGACGCGCTATGCCCCACAAGGGGTCAGAGCAATAGAGAGAGAGAGAGGTAATCTTCAGATCAGGAAGGCGATGTTGATGTTCCCCAATGTTTTTAATGAGAGCCAAATATGATTCGGATTTAAAATGCGGTGACGTTAAGTCTATTTCCAACGATGTCTCGAAAGGAGCACGCGCCTCAATGCTGTCAATCGCATACATGCGTGAAAGGGTATCCGGCACTTTGTTTTGACTACCTTTACGGTGCGTAATTTTGAAGTGGAAACCCTGCAATTTCAACGCCCACCGTGCAGATCCGTTAGCGACATCAGCCACTTTAAAGAGGCGTGATCTGTGACGATCTCAAAGTCGTGGCCTTCCACGTAGGCACGGAATTTTTTTATTGCCATCACCGCCGCCAGACACTCTTGTTCCGAAACCGTGTAATTACGTTGGGCTGAGTTAAGCTTTTGAGATATATAAGCGACCGGTGCTTCGACACCATCATCGGAGGTTTGCACTAAAACGGCACCTATTCCAAATTGACTGGCATCGCAGTGTATAGAAAATGGTCGCTTAAAGTCTGGGCTTTGCAGCACGGGCGCGGAAGTCAGACTTGCCTTTAAAACCTCGAAAGCTTTCAACCCGTCCTCAGTCCAACTAAATTCACGTTTTCGGCTTAACATGTCTGTCAACGGAGACGCCAATGTTGCGAAGTTGTCTATAAAGCGACGATACCACCCGCACATGCCCAGAAAACGACGTAATTGTTTAATTGTTTTCGGACGTGGAAACTCGGAAATTCCCTGTACTTTGTCAGGGTCTGTGCGGATAGTACCGTCCCCAATAAGATGTCCCAAATAACGTACCTCCTTCATTACGAACTTGGACTTCTCCACGTTCAGGGTAAGTCCAGCTTTCCTCATACATAAACCGACTTCTTGCAACAAAAGGAGATGCTCCTCAAAAGTCTCGGTCACCAGCAACAAATCATCGAAATAAATGAACACCTGGTGGCGAAGGTGGGCTGGAATCACCCGATCCATCAGTCGTTGCATAGTTTGTGGCGCGTTGCATAGTCCGAAGGGCATAGTGACGAACTGATACAACGGCCTCCCTGGTACAGTGAAGGCGGTCTTATCCTTGGAACACTTATCCAGAGGTATCTGCCAAAAGGCATCCTTTAAGTCTAAACTTGTGATAAATTTAGCCTTAGGGAGCCTACTCAATATACCCTCGATAAGTGGCAAGGGATAAGCATCCTTCACTGTGACCGAGTTTACCTTTCGGGCGTCCAGGCATAAACGAACCTTCCCAGGCTTCACTACTAAGGTTACTGGCGACGACCAAGAGCTCTGTGACTCCTCGATCACGCCGAGTGCCAGCATGCGGTCAACCTTGTCGTAAAGCTGTTTCTCAACTGCGGGAGAAACAGCGAAATGCCGTTGTTTGATGGGCTTATTTTCGCCAACGTCAATGACGTGCTTGATTAAGTCTGTGCGCCCTAGACCTTCCACCGCAAACGAAGGAAACAACGAAATTGCCGCGTTGAATTTGGTCTGCTGTGCTGCAGTCAGAATGTGTCGGTTGTCGCTATTATGAGAGGGAGTATTAACTGGAATCTCTGAACGCAGAGAAGACACAAATATGTAGGTCAGAGGCTAGATTGAAAAGGCGTACAAAATCCACCCCTAGATATAATTGTTGTGACAAGGATGGAATAATAAGGAACGTCATTGTTTGCGTCCGTCCCTTAAAAGTGATTTCGGTGGTAACCCTCCCAACGGTAGAGTGAGAAGTCCCATCGGCCGTGCTAACATTAACTTTGAAACGTTCCCAACGGAAGTTATTTTCTTTTAAGAATGTGTTGGCGAAGTCGGAAGCTAGACAGCTAATGGAGGCACCTGTATCAACAAGTCCTGAAACTGTTTTGCCAAACAAAGACACTTCCGCATAAGGGCGTATGTCAGAAAGTTGGGAGCTAGGGCAGACCGCAGAACAATAAAGTCGACGAGTTTGTCTAACCTTTTTCCAGAACGCTCGTAAACGTAACGTGGAACGTTTAGGACGACGTAAATGAATTTCCTCCATTTTAAAAATTCGCTGACGCGTGGCTTGATATTCTTTCCAGCCAAGGTTTAAAGCTATAATGATCAGGAGTTTTACTCTTATCAATAATCTTAACAGGAGGTGTGGTGGATACTGTCAGAGTAGATGTAGCATCTCTGGACAGAATAAGAGTATGATCTATGGGTTTGATTAACGTATCAGACATCGTCAAAGAGACCGGCGCTCTTAAGGAGTCGCCTCTGTTGGGTTCTGTGGCAGACTTGATGGTCGGTTCGAGGGTACGCCCCTCGATCTTACCCCGTTTTTGCCGAACTTTGGCATTTTTGACAATGTGGTTTGTATGTCTCGGGAGCCCCACAGCCGAAACAAAATATTGTCCGAGGAGCTAAACATTCATCAAAACGGTGTCCTTCCTTTCTGCAATTCCAACAGATGAATTTATCGCTGATAGCTAACACATACCCAGCGCCAGAATCATCCTTTGGAACATAAGAGTCTTCCATAATCATTTCAGAAATATTCCTCCTTGATGGTACAACCCGATCTGGTGGAAGCGTGGAAGTGATTTCTTCTTGTAAGTTTTCCCAATGAAAGATTAGGGTTCTTAACTGTCTCACCGAATAAATTGGGACATTAAGTAGGTGACAGCGAATTCCCATTTTCACATTCCTTCGCAGAATTTCAATTAGTTCCCACTCTGCTATTGGCAAAGCAAGACGGTCAGCCAGTTCCATGACACTCTCATAGAACGCATCAAAAGACTTGGAAGGGCTCTGTTTTCTCCTACGGATTAATTCCATTAAATCATAATCGGAAAGCCTTTCCTGAAACTGTTCCCTAAGAGCATCGCAAAATTGATCCCAATCGAATCTAATGATGGTTCTATGAAATCTCCAGAACCAATTGGCCGCCTTGACAACCAAAAGCAGGTGTAAATAATTAGTTACCAGCTGGAGCTGTCCATTCAAAGTATGGTTGGCTAACGTCCGCACCTGAAATAGGAATTTTTCCACTGACAGGTGTGGATTTTCCCCGCTAAAATGGAGATTCCAGCCACTGATGATTCGCACCACCCTCTCGGGATGAATTCCAGCAGCAGGCGCAATCCCAAAAGGTGCAGCTAAATTTTGGCTAATCATTTCCGGAATGTAATAAGGTTGATTATCCAGAGGGTCAACTCTACGCGATGCCCTAGAAGAGTCCTGTGACACACTAGCCACTGGAGGACTCCTAACCGTCGGTAAATAACGTACGTCAGGGCCAACGGAACGAGGGGCGGTGGGATTTGTGTGCATGAGAGGTTGTGCTAATGGCTGAGTCCCACGATTTATATCCGGGTAAACATTCGTATCTCCGTCCAACAACTGGTGTTGACGGTTTACTTCACCACCACACCAAACTCTAGTGTCCCTCATTTCATTCGAATTCTTATTGAAGTGTTCCGGCATGGAAACACCAAGAGGAGCATTTTTAGCCAAAGAGTTCCTTGAAGGTACTTCACGGCTGGAGGTAGAGGCAGTTGGTAGTTTTTTAGTTGATCGGTGACTATAATCACTTAACTGTTCGCGGATCAACTCTCCAACCAGCTCACGGATTTACAACTTAAGGTTGCCGTCCAAACCCCCTGCAGCAGTTGGAACATTGAGGTCTTCCATCTCCATGCTACCAGCAAGATCTCTCCGACCTAAGTCAAACGATTTTTCACGCTGAACTTCCCGCTGAACAATTGGTTCCATTCGCGAGCCTGTTTTGGGGGATGTCAAATTCTGGGTTCGAGCCCGTGATCGAGTAAGAGGTCCAGTATCCTTTGGAATGGTCCCAGTATTAGACCTCTGCAGGATAGAAGGTAATTCTTCCGCCATCACACGATCAGAACTGGTCAAGGGCACTGGATTTTTGCCGAAATCAACTGTAATTAAACTTCCTGGATCACAGGAACGTCTACATAGGGGACAAGAACTTTTCTCAGATAACCAAGTTATCATACAGTCCCTATGAAAGTTATGTCCACAAGTTGTTAGGACTAAATAATCGGTAGAAGCAAAATTTGCCTTACAAATAGAACACCACTGTAGAGGATCCTCCGCTAAACTAGGCAGGTCTTCAGCACTTCGATGCACGGGAATCTTTTTTTTTTCTCTCTTTCTTTTTCGTTAAACTAGTACTATTATTATATAATCTGGGGGATAGCCGAAGCAGACCACTAACGTTTGGGTCCCTTTTCGCCCCCTCCCGGTCATCAGTGGCTTCCAGATGTCGACTGATAATTGTCGACCTCTTTCTTCATCACTGAGTCCCGTGTTATTGCTAGCATTTGTTTGAAGCTGAGTTCACTCATGGCTTCTACACTTATCGTGTGCCTGCCTGTGATCCTCAACCTCGTGCTAGTGTAACGCTTTTTGTTGTCGGGGCGATCCCAGATCCGTGAGATGGATGTTAAACTGCAATTGAGAAAAATATTTGTAGCTTTGGCGGTCAGTAGGGGGTGGCGGAATACTTACCTCTACGCATTTGATCAATGAATCCGTCCAGTGGAGTTGAAAAGTGATGTGCCTCGAAGATACAGATGAACCTGCGAAAGGAAAGAAGAAATCACAAAGTAAAAGGGCTAAAGGATAAAGATATGAAAGTAATACTTATCTAAATGCTTGGTGCGGGCGTCCGAGCGGCGTAAACAATAAACGCGATCGATGAACTGTCAATGTCGGGATGACGTACACTGCATTATCGATTCAACGGCGACGTGCTAAAGCGTGACGATGGAGACGAATTCTCGTAGTCAATAACTGGTCGAGAAATATCCGTTCAGTCAAAAAGCTATTTAAGGGCCCTGAGTGGAAACGGCACCCTCTTTGTTCAATTTCATTTCTATTGGAAAAGGTGTGTTTACGTTCTCTCAGGACCCGGAGCTGAAATTCTAGTTTGTCTCTCTTTGTTCAATTTCATTTCTATTGGAAAAGTTTCATTTCTATTGGAGAAGACGAGGATCCTGTAGTTGAAGGCGGAGTTAGAGGCAAGAAATTGAGCTAAGAACGGAGAGCGGAATTATCTGGACGGCAAAAGTTCTTGAGACGGAAGAGTAGTTACCGAAGTACATAGCGTGGAGACGGCTGAGGAGGAACGGCGAGAGCGGGATCGGAGTGAAGAGTAGTGCAACTGTCGCAACGAGTAGGGTGTAGAAACCGCCACCTAGGTAGGTGTAATGATTAAGATTTTGTTTAATTAGATAAGAAAGATAAGATATAAGATAGTTTGGATAAGTAACGTAATAAGACGGCCGGCTCGTGTGATTTGCAAATTAGTGTTAAGTGCATAGAAAGTGGTATGGATTACGAGTATAATAAATTAAATATTGTGAAGAACGTGTAACGCGGTTTTCTGGGTGATCGAGAAATAGTTGTTCGGGGGTGAGAAGATTAAGTTAAACTTTGCGTTCGGTTCGGCTAAGAGTAATCGTGGTTTCGCGCTTCCCACGGTTAGTACAGCCAGGCAGCTTGATTTTGAAAGCGCGTGGCGCCCACGGCCCGTTTCCGTAGTTGGTCGGACGGCTGCCCAAGAATCGGCGTAACAATTGGCGCCCAACGTTCCAGGTTAATTTTACTCGTAGTTTGATAGGTCGGTTATAATGAGTGCCACTGCAAATATCAATTTGCTCAACAAGGAGGAACTTTCTTATGAGCTACTCATAAGGGGACTCCCAATCGGTACGGTAGATGAGATGCGGTCTTCTTTGCGCGCGGTAGTTAAACAGGAGAAAGAAGGTGTCTCCTTTGTTGTAAAAATTAATCCTTTTTCGTTTGAAGAAGATAAGGTGGCTGCAACAAACAAATTAGCGGAAGTTGAGGAATTAATGTCGTCGGGGGTTGACGAAAATATAAAGAAAAAAGTAATGGTAAAGTTGAGTTGGGTTTTGGACAGGCTAGGTAGAGCGGTGGTGCCGGAAGAAAAGTGCGCGGAGTGGCAAGCGATTAGGTCCGCAGTGTTGAAAGTGTTAGGAGAGTTAACGTCAAAAGATAGACTTAATAATGTAGAGGCTGAAGAATACAGTAGTGACGGTAAAGCGACATGTAGTGTTAATAATGTAGAGGCTGGTGAATACTGTAGTGACGTTGTAGTAATAATGTAAAAAAAAAAAAAAAAAAAAAAAAAAAAAAAAAAAAAAAAAAAAAAGGGTAACAACTCTTTTCCTGCTGGGAGAATGGAGTATGTGATTGCCATCGGGGAATGGTTTTCCGTTGTGAATTTTCGTGTCAGACGACACACATACACGATGATTGCTCCAGTTATGTCCAAGAAGAATGAGTTTGGTTTTTTTTTTTGAGATGGGTTGATGACGAGTGGGTCGGAGTAGAGAAAAGAACACGATCCGTTTAGTTTTGGTCACGTAGGCTTTGGATTATGGTCGTTAGAATTGGTCAGGAGTTGGAATAGAGAGGATCACGGATGGAAGCTGGTCATTTTTGGTGTGGGTTGATTTTGTGCGGTGGATAGGCGTGCAATTGATGGTGGGAGTGATGTTTAAAGTTGATGATCGAATTATATTGTGGATTAAATTTGAGATCCAGTTGAATAATTTGGATTTATTTTGTGAACCTGATAATAGGGTTTAAATATTGCCCATTCTGCATCAGTGATGTTAAACATTGAAAGTTTGTGTAGTCAGATCATTTTGTGGATTAAATTTGTAATACAGTCGAATAGTTTGGATTTATTTTGTGTGAACCTGATAATTTGGTTTAAATATTACCCATTCTGCATCAGTGATGTTAAACATTGAAAGTTTGTGTAGTCAGATCATTTTGTGGATTAAATTTGAGATCCAGTTGAATAATTTGGATTTATTTTGTTAACCTGATAATGGGTTTTATATATTGCCCATTCTGCATCAGTGATGTTAAACATTGAAAGTTTGTGTAGTCAGATCATTTTGTGGATTAAATTTGTAATACAGTCGAATAGTTTGGATTTATTTTGTGTGAACCTGATAATTTGGTTTAAATATTGCCCATTTCGCATCAGTGATGTTAAACATTGAAAAGAAAAACTATTAGAATAAGTAATAATATTTTTTTTTGTATGATTCAGTCATTCAGAATCTAATTTTTTATTTATGTAAATGCGCATAAAAGTTAAATTTATAATAAACGTAATGCACGAATGTTCGATTTTTGACAGAAGTTCGGTTGGTCACAAAAATAAAAAAATAATAATAATGTATCTAAATGTTTTCTTTAATTTATTTATTTAAAATGTAGGTCAATATGAGAATGGGGGAATTCCGGATGAATGGGAGGGAGTGAGTGTATGATGATGTGATGACGTTGAATTATTTTTCAAGCCCCACCCCAAGTAGCTGTCCTGGCCGGGACGTAAAAGGATGTTTTTTTTTTTTGTCGGCCATTAAGCCGACTAATGTTGCAAAGGGGCCATCTCCCGGTCCCCTGCTGCGATGTGACATATATACATATATATGGATATTTGTATATACTTTCACATTTATTAGACTTCCCCTGAAGATCTGAAAAGCCTTCAGGAGGGGTCGCAACAAATGGCGCCCAAGGTGGGGCCTGAGCTTGTAGCTCACTTAAGTGGATTTGTTTTGATTGTCACAGTTGGTGGCGTATTCGGGAATTTTGTGGTAGGGTTCAGTAGCTTTCACGGCTAGAGTGAAAGTTCACATCGTGGCTGGCGCCCAATATTTTTGTATGAGCAACATATAACTTCGTCATTGAAAATCTTTTTACGGAAACGTAACACGTCATATCGGCCTTTATTCGACTAAAACGTTTTGATTTAAGGAGTTATTAAACTAAATAATTTGTAATTCGTCAAATTGAAGAGGTATATTCGACGCGAGACGTTTTGACTCCTTTTCATTTTTTTTGATTGGAATAAGTTATTTGAGAGTGTTGTTTCTGCTGGAAGGATTGGAAATGGACCTATTACATCCAGTTTTTTTTTGTGTTTTGTTGAATACTCCTCGCATCTCGTTCATCCGGGATTCTCTTGTCTCTGTAATTTGAAGTTTGCATATAAAAAGAAAAAAAAAAAAAAGTAAAATACAATACATATCTGTCTTCTTTTATTACTTAAATAATTTACATTTGTTATTGTTCATTATTTCAATTAATAACTTTATCAAATATATTTACTAATCAGAAAAAAAAAAAATTTTAAACCATAGATTTCGTCTGATCAAGTTTTCACGTTTGCTGCTTCTGGACTCAACTTCGCATCCAATTCGTAAAACAATCTGCGCACGCGTATCCACTGGTTTCAAGTTTGTTAACTTCATCAGTTTGATAAATTCTTCTAGATATCAATAGCATTTTTGTTGATAGTTTTTCTGGTATATACTCGTAGGTTAAAACCAATATTAATGTTGTCTAGGTTAGTATGTTCATTTTTTTTTTTCTTCTATAGTCTCTATTTTATAACGTAGTTCATCTGATTCTAACTATTAAATATAATATAAAATACCAAATTATGGCCTGGCATTCGCGTAGAAGCCCGTGTGATTTTGGACCTGAATTCGCTTCTACTCCTGCTATAAATAATCCTAAAGTCATGGATACTCCTAAGAGAAACGCTCGTGAAACTAGAGATACTGGTTTAGGTTCTTCAGCTGGAAATCAACCTGCAGTGTCTGCCGATAATCATAATATTTCCCATAACCCTTTCGTTAATAATGTTCCACCCGAAGTAGTTTCAGTTAACGTTCCCTGTATTGAAAACCAACAACAGTTTGAGGTTCATATTCCAGATTCTGAATTTTTGTCTTCACGTGTAAATAGTAATTATAGGTCTAGACAATCTGGTTTGCCTGTGTCTAAATGGGGCATATACTTTGATGGATCGAATAATAGTATTCCAGTTAATTCTTTTATTTATCGGATACTGGTATTGGCAAATACCCATAATGTGAGTATGTCTGAATTGGCAGGACATTTCCATCTACTAGTGCGTGGCTATGCCAGTGACTGGTATTGGAAGTTCCATGAACTAAACTCACCCAATATTTCATGGTCTAAGCTGAAGGAAGCTTTAACGGATAGATTTGGTTCTACACAATCAGATGTAGATATTCGTAGGCGAATTGATTCTCGTTTGCAAAAAGCCAATGAATCATTCATAGAATTTTATGATAGTATAGAAACTATGTCTTTGGAATTGCGGCATAGTTTTCATGATTATGACATGCAATGTATTCTTTTTAGAAATATGTCGAAACGTTTACGTGAACATCTGGCTGGTCGGCAATTTGTCAACACAAGAGAGCTAGTTCAATGTTGTATTTCGGTAGAGGCTGTTTGGAATTTGGACCAGCCCACGGAACGTCCCTCTTATATACGAAAACCTGTCCACGAGATTGAATGTTCAGAGTCTTTCGCTCCTATGGCACATGTTAATGTTCTGGAAAATAAGGCTCCTTTAGGAAATACTTCACGTAATTTTGTACCGAATTCCGAATTAAATGTTCCAAATTATAACATTTGCTGGAATTGTCAGGATTTGGGTCATAACTTTTATAATTGTCCTCTCCCAATAAGGCATATTTTCTGTTTCGGGTGTGGTGCCAAGGACACTTTGAAGCCGAAATGTGGCAAGTGTTCGGGAAACGTGATGAGGAATGTGAGGAACCCGGGGAATCATCACATTCCTTCACCAAAATTGTTTCTGCCCCGGTATCAAAGACAGTGGATGCGGCCACGAATGTGGACCCAGAGCTGCATCATCAGCGTTAAACTCCGCAACATATAGTTCTGATTATGTGAAGTCTTCATTAAAAATGTGTCACAAATCAGTTCAAACAATGAAGTCAGTAGATGTTGATACTCAAAATGTTATATTAACCACATTCGAGGATAGTTCGGAGGAGTTTGAAATTACCAGTTCATCTTCAGATTTTTCTAAAATTAGTAACACTCCTCTCTATGGCTCTAGTCATTCTAGTAATCGTGCTAAAAACCGTCGTACCCGATCAAATCGTTATTTTCATGACATTCGTCTTTTGTACAAGAGTGCAATTAGTTCCATTATTACGTCATCTGTCCCGGGAGATTCTCGGCCGCATTGTGAGATTTTTATTGGGGATCGTGGGATTGTTGGTCTTTTGGATAGTGGGGCTAGCATTAGTGTTTTTGGAAGAGAGGCTTTGTCTATATTGGATGAACTTGGGTTGTCCTCTCGTTTATACAATTTTCGAACAAATGTAAGTACAGCATCCGGACAAAAAGTCACAGCTTTGGGCTATATAGACCTTGAGGTTAGTTTTAAGGATTCTATCAGGTCTGTACGATTTTTGGTTGTGCCAGAGTTATCAGGTACCTTATATTTAGGTATTAATTTCTGGAGAGCTTTCAACATTGTGCCTTATCAAAATCCAACAGTCTGCGAAGTGGTGCCCTCACAATCTCTTGACGGTCCTACGTTTTCTAATTTATCTCCGGAGGATAATTTTAGACTACAGGAAATAATAAAAGGATTTCCTTCTTATAATTCTCTTGGATTGGGAAAAACCAATCTGTTATCTCACCACATTGATACTGGTCAGGCCAAACCTATCAAACAGCGTCATTATGCTGTATCCCCGATAATACAGAAACAGATATATGAGGAATTAGACAGAATGTTGGCACTCGGTGTAATAGAGGAGAGTCATAGTTCGTGGAGTGCTCCTATCACTTTAGTGCGTAAGCCTGGCAAAGTGCGCCTGTGCCTAGATGCACGCAGGCTAAATGAAGTGACGATAAAAGATGCATATCCTCTCCCTCTTATAGATGGATTGTTATCCCGTTTGCAATCAACTCGTTTTATATCAAGCCTCGATCTCAAGGACGCCTTTTGGCAAATTCCTTTAGACGATGAGTCTAAGGAAAAAACTGCCTTCACTGTGCCAGGGCGTCCTCTTTATCATTTTAAGGTAATGCCATTCGGTCTGTGTAACTCGCCACAGTCCATGTGTCGTCTTATGCATAAAGTGATACCGCATGAGTTACATGACATGACGTGGAGACTGTTATTAGCAAGGCCACTCGGATCATGTGGGCCTGCAGGTCTCTCTTTGGAAAAACCTGGGGTCTCACCCCTAAAATGACTGAGTGGTTATATTCTATGCTGGTGCGACCAACTGTGACATACGCTGCGCTCGTATGGTGGCCCAAAACGCAGCAGGGTTGCACCATACAGTTGTGTAGCAAATTACAACGTCTTGCATGCCTTGGTATGACAGGATCCATTCGTACATGTCCCACCTCGGCCATTGAGGCGATTGTTGGACTGACACCACTGCACATTTTCATTCAAGAATCTGCGGCTCTAAGTGCACTCCGAGTGCATCTAACATATGATACTCATGTGTTCAAACAGGGCCACATGAGTATTTTGGAGCGGATTCCTGGCTTGGCGATCTGCTCGAGATTAGACTACATGACTACGGAACTCTGCTTCGGTAGGAAATTCTCGGTCTCTATCCCTAGTCAATCGGAATGGGATATTGGCAATATCTGTACTGACCCCGGGTGTATCATGTGGTATACTGATGGGTCGAAAACGGGACAAGGTGTTGGCGTTGGGGTCTTTGGACCGAACATAAGGATCTCAATCGCTATGGGCACTTGGCCCAGCGTTTTCCAAGCCGAGATCCATGCAATTGAGGTTTGCGCCAAGGAAATTGTGTTCAAGAAGCTCACTGGCGCTAACATCATTATCTGCTCTGACAGTCAGGCAGCTATTAAGGCTCTTTCTTCACATAAGTTCTCATCGAAACTAGTGAAAGAGTGTTTTGATACCCTTCAATGTCTGGCAAACTCTAACCGGGTCACCCTTTGTTGGGTACCTGGGCATCGAGGCATTCATGGCAACGAAGCTGCAGATGAACTTGCTAGGCAGGGCTCATCGGGGGAATTTTTCGGACCTGATCCCTACTGCGGTCTAAGCTGGGCCACAGCCAGGGCGCTGGTGAGGGAGTGGTCTGCGGGTGAAAGGCTGCGGCACTGGAATAATCTCCCGGGACTACGACAGTCCAAAGATCTTATCAACCCCTACGGTCTCACAGAAGCCAGCCGATTGGGCAGAGCTGACCTGAGACTGGTCGTTGGTTTCCTCACGGGTCACCACTGGGTGAGATATCACTTAAACAAAATGGGCCTGTCCACTGAGACGGAATGCCGACTTTGCCTGGAGGATACTGAGTCCACCAAACACCTTCTCTGTGAATGCCCCGCGGTTGCTCGCGCCAGATTCTTGTTTCTTGGAGATTCCATCGTGAGCTCCGGTGTCATTAAGAGTACTGCTACAAAGGACCTACTGGCCTTTATCAGGTTGGTTGAGGGTCTTTTGGATTAGTTAAGGCTATTATGGCACAATAGATCTTATGGTCGCAGTGCCTACCAGCTGGGTACCTTAGCCTGCCTTTATTTATTATTATTATTATTATTACATGACAAAATATTTGTGTATCTTGATGATTTACTTATCACAAGCTCTACATTGGAGGAACATTTTGAATTATTGATAAAAGTGGCTCATTTACTTAAAGATGCTGGTCTTACCATTAATATACAAAAGAGCAGGTTCCTTCAATCTGAAATTAAATATCTGGGTTACATAGTAAGCGATGGTATTCTCAAGCCCGATCCGAACAAGATTTCTAGTGTGGTAGACTATCCTACTCCTAAGTCTGCAAAAGATATCCGTCGTTTTATGGGAATGGCGGGCTGGTACCGCAGATTCATAGCTCGTTTTGCCACAATTGCAGCTCCTCTTACAGATTTATTAAAAGGAAAGAAAAAATTTAAATGGACTGACGCAGCTGAAAATGCATTTCAGCAACTAAAACAAGCACTTGTGTCCGCTCCTGTTTTGGTCAATCCAGATTTTTCTAAGCGATTTTTTATCCAATGTGACGCTAGCAGTACCGGAATCGGTAGTGTCCTTTTCCAAAAGGATGAAAATAATAAAGAGCACCCAGTGGCTTTCATGTCTGCTAAACTTACTTCCGCTCAGCAGAAATACACTATTACAGAATTGGAATGCTTGGCAGCCGTACAGAGCATTAAGCGTTTTCGTGCTTATATCGAAGGTTTGCCCTTCACAGTTATTACTGACCATGCCAGCCTTAAATGGCTGATGTCTCAGCAAGATCTTTCGGGTAGATTGGCTCGGTGGAGCTTAAAGCTTCAAAGCTTTGATTTCGCAATTCAGCATTGTAAAGGGATCAACAATTTAGTACCAGACGCGTTATCACGTATGTTCAAGGAGTCTGAAGTTGTTGCATCTGTCAGTGTGGTTTGTAATCGATCTTGTCATTCTCTTGCATTTTTACCTGAACATTTGCACTTGGATGAAATCTTACCGGATACAGCGTTTACTGAACCATCGTATTTGGAACTTATTATGAAGGTCAGTCAAGCGCCTGATCGGTTTCAAAATTTGTGGATTCGAGATGGTCGCCTGTATATTAATACCGGTTCACGTCCTAATGATGTGGATATACCAGTTACCAAACTTTGGGTGCCTGAGAGTCAAAGGTTGAAATTGATTTTTAATTCACATGACTCACCAACTTCGTCGCACTTTGGGATTCGCAAAACAATCGAGCTTTTGCAGCGCTATTATTATTGGCCGACTTTACGAAAGGACGTTACAAAGTATATTTCTGAGTGCATGACATGTAAGAGAATTAAACCAGCCAATTGTGTAATGAAACCTCCTATGGGAAAAATGCGAACATCCGAAAGGCCTATGCAAAGACTGTTTATAGACTTTTTAGGTCCTTATCCCCGTTCAAAGGCAGGGAACACCCAACTGTTAGTGATTTTGGACCATTTTTCTAAGTTCATATGGTTGAAAGCTGTGCCTAGAGCCACGGCAGATTCAGTCGTCAAGTTTCTTAAGGATTTGATTTTTCACACGTTTGGTGTGCCTGAATTTTTGCACTCGGACAATGGAGTGCAGTTTACTTCGAAGGCACTTGAAACTTTGTTGATTGAATATGGGGTTACACACATATTCACGCCACGTTACTCTCCGCAATCTAATGCGTCAGAGCGTGTTAATCAATCAATTTTAGCATCTATTAGGGCATATGTGGAGGAAGATCACCGAAATTGGGATGTTCATCTTAGTGATGCCGCAGCTGCTTTTAGGAACGTTGTTCATGAGTCCACGGGTTGTTCCCCATATTTTCTTATGTTTGGTTATCAAAGTATTCATCACGGTTCTCAATACCAATTATTGAGACAACTCAATGCCTTTGAGGATGGAGCAGTTGAATTATCGCCTCATATAGAGCGTTTACGTCTTATTCAAGATCAAGTTAAAGCCAAACTGACGGAGGCTTATTTTAAAGGTGCTCGCCGTTATAATCTTCGGAGTCGACCACGATCTTTTCAAATTGGCCAAAAGGTTTTGGTGCGCAATCATGTGCAAAGCTCAGCTGTGGATTATTTCGCCAGCAAATTAGCCCCGAAATTCATTGATGGAGTTATAGTACGACCTAACGGCAATGTTGCCTATGAGGTGGCCGATTCCTCAGGAAAATCATTAGGTATATATCATGCTCAAGACATTCGCACCTGAGTCTGGTTGCAACTTATATTCATTTCAGGTGATAGGTTCATATTAAATTTTGCTTTCGTAACCATCCTGAGAAGCACCACCGCTATTTGGAATTCACTTATCAAATAGTTGCAGGTCTATTAAAGTAGAGTTCATAAAATTTAGCTATTTGGTGTACACCTTCTGTGTAAACTTTGTATTGCATTTCCGTAATTCGGCTTCCAAAAATTTATTAGCGTAGTACATTAATTCATAGTATTAGTATATAAGATAAGGAATTATTAATTATTTTCGTTAAAGGATTATTTTTGGATTCAGGAGGATTTGGGGATTGATCAAGAATCAATACTGTTCCATTTTACTCTTTGTTTATTGTAATTTTGTAAGCATTGAAAAATGCTCTTTTTTTTAAATTTAGCATTGATAAATGCTGTCGGTTAGCATGTAGCAACACGAGAATTTTGTTTTGATTTTTTTTTTTTAATCCAAAAGTAATCTTCCTGTATTATCTGTGTTGGTTATCTTCATCGGTCAGGTATAAGCGCCGAACTTGCTGGTTCTTCGACCTTGGAATGGTTTAGATTACAGTTTGTTCTGGTTTGAGATCCTTCCGCTGAGGTATACTGAATTTGTGAGAGCAGAGATATTTTCGTTTTTAGGGTTTTGTAGTAAAACAAAACCCTTTTGAAATCGGTCATGCGTCCGTCTGTCTGTCTGTCTGTCTGTCTGTCTGTCTGTCTGTCTGTCTGTCTGTCTGTCTGTCCATGGAATATCTCACGAACCGCTGAGGCTACATGTATGAAATTTAGTGAAAATATGTAGAAGTACTATAATTCTCTGGAGGAAGTGATGCATCGTAATAGGTCAACTTTGAGGGGGGGTCCCCATAGAGGGGAAATGAAGGACGAAATTTTTTTTTCATTTGGTATAGGCAAGTGGGGTATCGTAAGAAAGGTACCGTCGAGTACATTCCATTTCTGGAATTTTCTTCAAATTTGAAGAAAGGGGAAAAGAGGGAGAGGGGGAAATATGTGATCCGAGTTTGTCCCCCCCCCCCTTGCATTTCCAAACCGTTATACTTAGAGATATGAAAATTTACAGAAAAGCGGCATTTTACTAACATAGAAAACCATAAATAATAGAATTCCAAAATCTCATCAAAAAAGGTTAATAATAGTACATTTCTATTTTTTCAGTTAGCACACCCCTGCACCCCTTAAGCACACCCGAGGTCAAAAATATTGATGGCCAATGATAACCAACACCATAGGCAATAATGCCTCTACGTTTCATTATAACCATGTAATATTTAACAATAGTACATTAACTTAAAGTTAGGCATTTTTACACTATTCATACAAAAAATACACCTACCGGCTTCAAAGGTGCGAGTACTACTTGCATGTTGTTTTGCGTAGTGCGAATCGCAGTTATTGTTACATATTATGGTTAATCACATTTATGAAAGGGTAAAGATTGGTAGGGGGCGATGTGTGGTAATTGGCTAACTGTAACGGGCGGGGGAGGGGAGGGTGAGGGGCAAAATTAAGGTCAAATTTTGTTTATCGACTGGTATAGGCAAGTGGGGTGTTGTGAGAAAGGTAATGTTGAGTTTACTTTACTTATATTTGAAAAAAAGGGGAACAATGAGGGAGGATAAATTATTAGATCGTAATTTGCCCCCCCCCCCCCCCCCTTGCATTTCCAAACCGTTACACTTAGAAAAATGAAAACTTCCAGGCAGGTGGGTTTCGAACAGTATATAAAACGGGAAATATTGGAATTTGTATATCTCCTCAAAATAGGTTAATAATAGTTTGTTTCCATAGTTACAGTTAACGAATCCCTGCATCCCTTAAACACGTCCGAGATCAAAAGTGCCGATGGCCACGGATAACCAACACCATAGGCAATAATATTATATTTTATTACAATCACGTAATATGATTGGGCATATAAGATACTATATTATGGGTCAGACATTTTTTTTTTTTATCCATCTAAGTGGTACCAAGAAGAGCAAGGAGCCGATACTTACATACCAAAATAAGTACTTGCTACAAAACCCTCGAATTGCGGGCGTCGCCCTCTATATTCCGGTTTCATTTTTTATTGAATCTGGTGACGTATTGGTGACTATAATTCTGGAAAAAGAAAAAATTATATGTAAAGATACATCGTAGAAGTGAATTTATTGTAGGTTTGGAAACATTTTTTTTTGTATATTTGCCCGGCTTTTATTTAGGAGACTCTTCCTCAGGGATGGGTCGGCCCCTCGTTTGTAGTAATAATGTAAAAAAAAAAAAGGTAACAACTCTTTTCCTGCTGGGAGAATGGAGTATGTGATTGCCATCGGGGAATGGTTTTCCGTTGTGAATTTTCGTGTCAGACGACACACATACACGATGATTGCTCCAGTTATGTCCAAGAAGAATGAGTTTGGTTTTTTTTTGAGATGGGTTGATGACGAGTGGGTCGGAGTAGAGAAAAGAACACGATCCGTTTAGTTTTGGTCACGTAGGCTTTGGATTATGGTCGTTAGAATTGGTCAGGAGTTGGAATAGAGAGGATCGCGGATGGAAGCTGGTCATTTTTGGTGTGGGTTGATTTTGTGCGGTGGATAGGCGTGCAATTGATGGTGGGAGTGATGTTTAAAGTTGATGATCGAATTATATTGTGGATTAAATTTGAGATCCAGTTGAATAATTTGGATTTATTTTGTGAACCTGATAATAGGGTTTAAATATTGCCCATTCTGCATCAGTGATGTTAAACATTGAAAGTTTGTGTAGTCAGATCATTTTTTGGATTAAATTTGAGATCCAGTTGAATAATTTGGATTTATTTTGTGAACCTGATAATAGGGTTTAAATATTGCCCATTCTGCATCAGTGATGTTAAACATTGAAAGTTTGTGTAGTCAGATCATTTTTTGGATTAAATTTGAGATCCAGTTGAATAATTTGGATTTATTTTGTGAACCTGATAATAGGGTTTAAATATTGCCCATTCTGCATCAGTGATGTTAAACATTGAAAGTTTGTGTAGTCAGATCATTTTGTGGATTAAATTTGTAATACAGTCGAATAGTTTGGATTTATTTTGTGTGAACCTGATAATTTGGTTTAAATATTGCCCATTTCGCATCAGTGATGTTAAACATTGAAAAGAAAAACTATTAGAATAAGTAATAATATTTTTTTGTATGATTCAGTCATTCAGAATCTAATTTTTTATTTATGTAAATGCGCATAAAAGTTAAATTTATAATAAACGTAATGCACGAATGTTCGATTTTTGACAGAAGTTCGGTTGGTCACAAAAATAAAAAAAATAATAATAATGTATCTAAATGTTTTCTTTAATTTATTTATTTAAAATGTAGGTCAATATGAGAATGGGGGAATTCCGGATGAATGGGAGGGAGTGAGTGTATGATGATGTGATGACGATGAATTATTTTTCAAGCCCCACCCCAAGTAGCTGTCCTGGCCGGGACGTAAAAGGATGTTTTTTTTTTTTTGTCGGCCATTAAGCCGACTAATGTTGCAAAGGGGCCATCTCCCGGTCCCCTGCTGCGATGTGACATATATACATATATATGGATATTTGTATATACTTTCACATTTATTAGACTTCCCCTGAAGATCTGAAAAGCCTTCAGGAGGGGTCGCAACAATGGACACTTTAAAGTTCTTAAATCAGATTTAGGCACTGGGTTTTCGAATAGGTTAATGAATGAAATAGGCGAATTATTGAAGATAAAACAGATTTTCTCGACACCATATCATCATCAAGAAACCACAGAGTACTCAGAGTACATGCACTCTTTCTCTGACGATCAGCAATGGGATAAATGGGTTCCATATTATACATTTGCATATAAAGCCCAACATACACCATCCGGAATTCCTGTCCGGAAAAACTGATGAGGCCCGGCCTTCCGGTTTGCCTGAATATATTGTAGAATACACCACACACCATCCGGAATTCCTTCTGGAAAAACTGATCAGGCCCGGCCTTGAGGAATTCCGGATCGTGTATGGCTGCTTCAGGCCGCCGGACAGGCCTTTGAGGCGGCCGGATGGATAATTGCAAATTAATGTTATCGCCATAGAATGAAAGTATCTATCTATTGCATTGAATTTTATGCCGTTTTACTTTCCATAGCCAAGTTTCAGATACATTCGTCTATTGAAAAAAAACTGCAGTGAAAATTCATTCTAGCCACGCGGCCGTACAGTTCGCCTTGAGGCGGCCGGATAGGCCGCCTGACAGGCCGCCGGACAGGCCTTCGAGGTGCAGCTAAATTTTGGCTAATCATTTCCGGAATGTAATAAGGTTGATTATCCAGAGGGTCAACTCTACGCGATGCCCTAGAAGAGTCCTGTGACACACTAGCCACTGGAGGACTCCTAACCGTCGGTAAATAACGTACGTCAGGGCCAACGGAACGAGGGGCGGTGGGATTTGTGTGCATGAGAGGTTGTGCTAATGGCTGAGTCCCACGATTTATATCCGGGTAAACATTCGTATCTCCGTCCAACAACTGGTGTTGACGGTTTACTTCACCACCACACCAAACTCTAGTGTCCCTCATTTCATTCGAATTCTTATTGAAGTGTTCCGGCATGGAAACACCAAGAGGAGCATTTTTAGCCAAAGAGTTCCTTGAAGGTACTTCACGGCTGGAGGTAGAGGCAGTTGGTAGTTTTTTAGTTGATCGGTGACTATAATCACTTAACTGTTCGCGGATCAACTCTCCAACCAGCTCACGGATTTACAACTTAAGGTTGCCGTCCAAACCCCCTGCAGCAGTTGGAACATTGAGGTCTTCCATCTCCATGCTACCAGCAAGATCTCTCCGACCTAAGTCAAACGATTTTTCACGCTGAACTTCCCGCTGAACAATTGGTTCCATTCGCGAGCCTGTTTTGGGGGATGTCAAATTCTGGGTTCGAGCCCGTGATCGAGTAAGAGGTCCAGTATCCTTTGGAATGGTCCCAGTATTAGACCTCTGCAGGATAGAAGGTAATTCTTCCGCCATCACACGATCAGAACTGGTCAAGGGCACTGGATTTTTGCCGAAATCAACTGTAATTAAACTTCCTGGATCACAGGAACGTCTACATAGGGGACAAGAACTTTTCTCAGATAACCAAGTTATCATACAGTCCCTATGAAAGTTATGTCCACAAGTTGTTAGGACTAAATAATCGGTAGAAGCAAAATTTGCCTTACAAATAGAACACCACTGTAGAGGATCCTCCGCTAAACTAGGCAGGTCTTCAGCACTTCGATGCACGGGAATCTTTTTTTTTTCTCTCTTTCTTTTTCGTTAAACTAGTACTATTATTATATAATCTGGGGGATAGCCGAAGCAGACCACTAACGTTTGGGTCCCTTTTCGCCCCCTCCCGGTCATCAGTGGCTTCCAGATGTCGACTGATAATTGTCGACCTCTTTCTTCATCACTGAGTCCCGTGTTATTGCTAGCATTTGTTTGAAGCTGAGTTCACTCATGGCTTCTACACTTATCGTGTGCCTGCCTGTGATCCTCAACCTCGTGCTAGTGTAACGCTTTTTGTTGTCGGGGCGATCCCAGATCCGTGAGATGGATGTTAAACTGCAATTGAGAAAAATATTTGTAGCTTTGGCGGTCAGTAGGGGGTGGCGGAATACTTACCTCTACGCATTTGATCAATGAATCCGTCCAGTGGAGTTGAAAAGTGATGTGCCTCGAAGATACAGATGAACCTGCGAAAGGAAAGAAGAAATCACAAAGTAAAAGGGCTAAAGGATAAAGATATGAAAGTAATACTTATCTAAATGCTTGGTGCGGGCGTCCGAGCGGCGTAAACAATAAACGCGATCGATGAACTGTCAATGTCGGGATGACGTACACTGCATTATCGATTCAACGGCGACGTGCTAAAGCGTGACGATGGAGACGAATTCTCGTAGTCAATAACTGGTCGAGAAATATCCGTTCAGTCAAAAAGCTATTTAAGGGCCCTGAGTGGAAACGGCACCCTCTTTGTTCAATTTCATTTCTATTGGAAAAGGTGTGTTTACGTTCTCTCAGGACCCGGAGCTGAAATTCTAATTTGTCTCTCTTTGTTCAATTTCATTTCTATTGGAAAAGTTTCATTTCTATTGGAGAAGACGAGGATCCTGTAGTTGAAGGCGGAGTTAGAGGCAAGAAATTGAGCTAAGAACGGAGAGCGGAATTATCTGGACGGCAAAAGTTCTTGAGACGGAAGAGTAGTTACCGAAGTACATAGCGTGGAGACGGCTGAGGAGGAACGGCGAGAGCGGGATCGGAGTGAAGAGTAGTGCAACTGTCGCAACGAGTAGGGTGTAGAAACCGCCACCTAGGTAGGTGTAATGATTAAGATTTTGTTTAATTAGATAAGAAAGATAAGATATAAGATGGTTTGGATAAGTAACGTAATAAGACGGCCGGCTCGTGTGATTTGCAAATTAGTGTTAAGTGCATAGAAAGTGGTATGGATTACGAGTATAATAAATTAAATATTGTGAAGAACGTGTAACGCGGTTTTCTGGGTGATCGAGAAATAGTTGTTCGGGGGTGAGAAGATTAAGTTAAACTTTGCGTTCGGTTCGGCTAAGAGTAATCGTGGTTTCGCGCTTCCCACGGTTAGTACAGCCAGGCAGCTTGATTTTGAAAGCGCGTGGCGCCCACGGCCCGTTTCCGTAGTTGGTCGGACGGCTGCCCAAGAATCGGCGTAACAATTGGCGCCCAACGTTCCAGGTTAATTTTACTCGTAGTTTGATAGGTCGGTTATAATGAGTGCCACTGCAAATATCAATTTGCTCAACAAGGAGGAACTTTCTTATGAGCTACTCATAAGGGGACTCCCAATCGGTACGGTAGATGAGATGCGGTCTTCTTTGCGCGCGGTAGTTAAACAGGAGAAAGAAGGTGTCTCCTTTGTTGTAAAAATTAATCCTTTTTCGTTTGAAGAAGATAAGGTGGCTGCAACAAACAAATTAGCGGAAGTTGAGGAATTAATGTCGTCGGGGGTTGACGAAAATATAAAGAAAAAAGTAATGGTAAAGTTGAGTTGGGTTTTGGACAGGCTAGGTAGAGCGGTGGTGCCGGAAGAAAAGTGCGCGGAGTGGCAAGCGATTAGGTCCGCAGTGTTGAAAGTGTTAGGAGAGTTAACGTCAAAAGATAGACTTAATAATGTAGAGGCTGAAGAATACAGTAGTGACGGTAAAGCGACATGTAGTGTTAATAATGTAGAGGCTGGTGAATACTGTAGTGACGTTAAAGCTACAGGTAGTGCGAATGATCGGAAGCCGGTGCCCGTGTATAAGTGGGATTTGAAATTTACAGGGGAAGTCCAGGGTCAGTCTTTGATGGCCTTCTTAGAGAAGGTAGAAGATTTGCGGTTGGCACGAAGAGTGTCGAAAGAGGAGTTGCTGGGGTCGGCCGTGGATCTTTTCGCTGGTGTCGCACTAGTTTGGTACCGGGCGATTAGAAACAGACTTAGGAATTGGGATCATCTGGTGGAGGAGCTTAAGACCCAATTCCTTCCTGTTGACTATAATGAAAGGTTAGAGGCGGAGATAAGATGTAGGCGACAAGGTGATTTGGAACCATTGGGTTTATACCTGGCATCGATGCAGGGTTTATTTGCACGGCTCGCGAAACCATGGACGGAGGATAGGAAGCTGGAAGTGGTGAAGAAAAATCTAAGTCCTTTTCTGCAGATTCAGTTGGCGCTCCGTTGGGAGACAGTCAACAGTATAGACGAAGTGTTGCGGCTAGGTAGGTTGTTAGAGGCTGCAAGATACAATACAATGAACGCTAGTAGGTTGGAACCACTTCAAAATGTACCATTAGAGCCCGATTTGAGTTACGGTGGGCAGCATAGTAGCGCTAGTGGTAGAGGGGTAGGCGGAAATGTGAGTGCCATGAAGGATAATCAACCGCGAGATGTACAGTGCTTTCGTTGTAGGCAGATGGGACACCTGTCAAACGTTTGTCCAGAACCGATTAAATGTTACGGTTGTGGTAAATTAGGAGTTATTCGAGCCAAGTGTCCACAATGTGCGGGAAAAGGCCAAGAGACTCGGTAAACGGTGACGACCGGGATCTCACGAAGAAGGACAATGTCGCCTCAGTTAGAGCGCGTTGACATGATCAAACTACGATTTGACAAACTAGCATTTGATGAAAAGTTGAGCACCGTCCAACTACGGTTTGACAGAAGCACAAGACATCAAACCAGTTTGACAAGGGGTTGACACGTTCAAGTAGATGGTTTGTCAAACCGTAGTTTGATCGTGTCAACGCGCTCTTAGCGAATTAGTAGTGGAGAAAGTTGAGACAGTTGGAAAAAAAATAGATGGGATAGAAAAGGAGTTAATAATATTTGGTATTGGAGATGACAGTCGTCCACATGTCCAAGTTTGTGTGAATAGAATTCCATTCGTAGGTCTGTTAGATTCGGGAGCGTCTCGCTCTATTCTAGGGGGAGTAGGGTGGTCCCGTTTAAAGCAAAAGGGAGTGATATCATCTCGGGCGGGGTGGAATCACGCGAAGTTGGCGAATGGAGAGAACGTGGAGGTGCAAGGGGAAGTAGAGGTCTTGTGAGAATTGGGAAGCACTGTGAGGAAGGTGTCAATATTAATTATGGAAGGAGTTGAGACAGAATTAATCCTAGGAGTCGATGTTTTGAAGCGATTTGGTGTGACTATTAAGTTTGCGGAGTCAAGGTTGATAGTAGGATCGGGTTCGGCGGAAGAAATCAGGGTGGCCGAGGTACGCTCTATGGGTGATTTGATGTCGCATCAGGTGGAGCAAATTAATGAAGTAGTAGCTGATTCGTTCCGTAGAAGTGAAGGGAGTATAGGTTGCACTGGGCTAGTGAAGCACAAAATCGTGACGACATCGGAACCAATAAAGCAAAGATATTACCCGGTGTCACCTGTTGTACAGAAGCAGATAAATATAGAAGTGGATGATATGTTGGAAAGGGGAATTATTGAACCTTCAGATAGTCCATGGTCATCTCCAATTCTCTTAGTTAAGAAGAAAGATGGAACATTCAGATTCTGCGTGGATTTTCGTAAGCTTAACAGCGTGACGGAAAGAGATGCATACCCGCTACCATATATATCTGCCATGTTAGATAAGATGCGTGATGCGAAATTCCTATCTTCCGTAGATATAAAGTCCGCGTATTGGCAGGTGTTACTAGATGAGGAATCTAAGAAGTTCACTGCCTTTACGATTCCGGGAAGAGGTTTATTTCAGTTTACTCGGATGCCTTTTGGGCTTCATAACTCAGCGGCGACATGGCAGCGGCTGATTGATAACATAATCGGAGTATCACTGGAACCATTTGTTTTTGTATATTTAGACGATATTATTATCGTAACCCAGACGTTTGAAAAGCATATAGAGGTGTTAAAAGAGGTTTTAGAGAGGATAAATATGGCGGGTCTTACTTTGAATAAGGAGAAATGTGAGTTCTGTAAACCCGAGTTGAAGTTTCTAGGATATGTGGTAAACAAGGAAGGACTACAAGTAGACAAAGATAAGGTTCAGGTGATGGTGGATTTTCCGACACCGCAATCTGTGTCAGAGGTTAGAAGGTTTATGGGTATGGCGTCTTGGTATCGACGTTTCGTGCCAGACTTTGCGTCGAGAATCGCGCCACTATCTAACCTGTTAAAAAAGAATAAAAAATTTAATTGGGATGATAGTTGTGATTCAGCATTTCGGGAGATCAAAATGAGGTTAGTGCAGGCACCTATTCTTGTTTGTCCAGATTTTGATCGTCCTTTTAAAGTGTATACAGATGCGTCGGGATTTGGTATTGGGGCAGTACTAGCGCAAGAATACCCGGATGGAGAAAGAGCAGTTGCATATATAAGCAGGTCGTTGTCGAAGGGTGAACGTAATTACTCAGCAACTGAAAGAGAATGCTTAGCAGTTATCTGGGCCGTAGAGAAACTTCGTCCTTATTTGGAAGGCTATTTTTTCACAGTGATTACGGATCACCATTCACTACTGTGGTTGAATAGCTTGAAGGATCCGAATGGTAGGTTGGCGAGGTGGGCAGTGCGCCTACAACAGTTTGACTTTGCGGTTGTCCACCGAAAGGGGAAAGACCTTGCTTTGCCCGATGCGTTATCCCGAGCAGTACCAAGGGTGCAGAGTATTTGCAATGATGAATCCTGGTATGAGGATTTATTGAAAGAAGTAGAAAATAGTCCTGACAGCTATCCGGATTGGAGAGTAGATAGCAACAGGTTATACAAGCATTTGCCGGTAGATTACATGGGGTTGAATGGAGATGAGGCATGGCGACTGGTGGTTCCAAAGAAAGAACGGGGAGAGATCATTGCTAAAGTTCATAATGTGTATACGGCACATTCGGGGATAGAGAAAACATACCGTCGCGCTGCCCAAGAATATTTCTGGCCGCGGATGCGATCGGATGTTCAATCTTTTGTGAAGCAGTGCGAGGTATGCAAGGCCAGTAAGGTGGAACGTAAGGGGCAAAACGGGTTTATCGCAGGACGAAAGGATGTATGGAGGCCGTGGCAGCTGGTGAGTGTAGATCTCATTGGTCCGCTCCCTCGGTCCAATAGAGGTTTCAAGTATATTTTGGCCGCCGTGGACTATTTTAGCAAATTCTCGTTGTTGTTTCCAATTCGGTCAGCCACTGCATCGCAGGTAGTTAGAAAGTTGGAAGAAGAGTTGTTCCTCATGTTCGGCGTGCCGGAAAGAATTATTACGGATAACGGGGTACAATTCGTTAGCAAAGGGTTTAAGAAGTTGTTAGAGTCGTATGAAGTGACACATGTATTGACACCCTATTATCATCCTCAAGCTAATCCGGTCGAGAGGGTAAACCAGACAGCGGAGACGATGATACGATCGCTGGTAGGTGATAATCAGAGGCGATGGGATGAGTGTCTACCAAAGGCGGCGTGTGCCTTGAGGACTACAGTACACGAAACCACTAAGTTAACTCCGTATTTTATTCTGTTTGGGCGTGAATTAACGTTGACAAGGCGTCCCAAGCCAAGTTTGAGTGTAGATGTCAGAAGTGAAGAGGCCATTCAGATAGACACCGTAGAACATATTAGGAAAGCTGTGATAGAGGACGTCGGCAAACGTATTGTTAGGGCAAATGAAAGAGGGGCTAGATATTATAATCGTAGAAAAGGGAAAGTACAATTTAGTATAGGCGAGAAGGTATGGAGGAGGAATTTTGCCCAGTCAGATGCAGTTAATTTTGTTGCAGCCAAGTTATCACCAAAATATAAGGGACCGCTGACAGTAGTGAAGAAAGTTACTTCTTGCTCATATGAACTACAAGATCATTCGGGAAAATCTGCGGGCGTGTGGCACGTAAAAGATTTGAAAAGAAATTAATGAAAGTCGGGGCGACTTTCGTGTCGGAGGGGGGGTAATGTAACGCTTTTTGTTGTCGGGGCGATCCCAGATCCGTGAGATGGATGTTAAACTGCAATTGAGAAAAATATTTGTAGCTTTGGCGGTCAGTAGGGGGTGGCGGAATACTTACCTCTACGCATTTGATCAATGAATCCGTCCAGTGGAGTTGAAAAGTGATGTGCCTCGAAGATACAGATGAACCTGCGAAAGGAAAGAAGAAATCACAAAGTAAAAGGGCTAAAGGATAAAGATATGAAAGTAATACTTATCTAAATGGTTGGTGCGGGCGTCCGAGCGGCGTAAACAATAAACGCGATCGATGAACTGTCAATGTCGGGATGACGTACACTGCATTATCGATTCAACGGCGACGTGCTAGAGCGTGACGATGGAGACGAATTCTCGTAGTCAATAACTGGTCGAGAAATATCCGTTCAGTCAAAAAGCTATTTAAGGGCCCTGAGTGGAAACGGCACCCTCTTTGTTCAATTTCATTTCTATTGGAAAAGGTGTGTTTACGTTCTCTCAGGACCCGGAGCTGAAATTCTAATTTGTCTCTCTTTGTTCAATTTCATTTCTATTGGAAAAGTTTCATTTCTATTGGAGAAGACGAGGATCCTGTAGTTGAAGGCGGAGTTAGAGGCAAGAAATTGAGCTAAGAACGGAGAGCGGAATTATCTGGACGGCAAAAGTTCTTGAGACGGAAGAGTAGTTACCGAAGTACATAGCGTGGAGACGGCTGAGGAGGAACGGCGAGAGCGGGATCGGAGTGAAGAGTAGTGCAACTGTCGCAACGAGTAGGGTGTAGAAACCGCCACCTAGGTAGGTGTAATGATTAAGATTTTGTTTAATTAGATAAGAAAGATAAGATATAAGATAGTTTGGATAAGTAACGTAATAAGACGGCCGGCTCGTGTGATTTGCAAATTAGTGTTAAGTGCATAGAAAGTGGTATGGATTACGAGTATAATAAATTAAATATTGTGAAGAACGTGTAACGCGGTTTTCTGGGTGATCGAGAAATAGTTGTTCGGGGGTGAGAAGATTAAGTTAAACTTTGCGTTCGGTTCGGCTAAGAGTAATCGTGGTTTCGCGCTTCCCACGGTTAGTACAGCCAGGCAGCTTGATTTTGAAAGCGCGTGGCGCCCACGGCCCGTTTCCGTAGTTGGTCGGACGGCTGCCCAAGAATCGGCGTAACACTAGCCAGTGCTGGACATTCGCACACAATGTGTGCTGCCGTCTCGGCCTCCTCCAGGCATAGCCTGCAAACGTCATCTTCCCCGATTTTCATCTTGGCCAGATGAGCCTGAAAATTACCATGCCCTGTGACCAAGGCAGTTATCCAGCTTAGGGTACTCCGTTTATAACTAAGTACCTTTCTCGCTTCCCTGCCTAAAGGGCTGGTCATTGCATTCCGAGCTTGTTTGCAAGTGACTAGCTCCTGCCATCTTTGTTGATGCATGGAGTCCATCCACTTCCCAACCTTCGCTCCAATCATGCCGTTCCCCAGAGCAACTCTGGGTTCTGGGCCAATGAAAGTTGCCGCAGATCCCTGTTTTGCTAGGGCATCCGCCGCCTCATTTCCTGTTGTACCTATATGTCCTTTTACCCACATCAGCGTAACCTCATTTTCTGAGGCACACGTGTTGAGCTTCCGGACACACTCTAGTACCAGTTTAGAGTTTATGTTCGTCTGCTGCATGCGTCTGATCACCGATTGGTTGTCCAGTGCAATAAGGATTTTCTTCCCCCGCACCTGACCTTCAAGCAAGTGGTCCAACGCATGCAACAAGCCAAGCATCTCTGCCTGGTATACGGACACATACTCTCCTAGACTAAGCGCACATGCTAGATTTAGCTCTTCAGAGTAAACCCCCGCCCCCGCTTTACCGTCCATTAAAGATCCATCAGTAAAAATGCTGATGTCATTGTACATACACTCATTATGTATGTTTCCATCTGCAATGTGAGTCTTGTGTAGTCTTTCAACTACCCTACGTCTACTCATGCCTTCTACCGGCATTAGAGTCTCCCTGACCTCATCATGAATAATGTCTAGGATGCTCTTATGACCGCTGCTAGTTCCAAAGCGACGCCACATGGCATCCCTTTCCATGCGTATTGCCGAAAGCGCCGCCGTTTTCTTTATAAATAAGTCCAACGGCGGCAGTCCCAGCAATGCCTCCATTGCTCGCGTTGGTGTGGTGCGCATTGCACCACATATGCTTACGCAAGCTATCCTTTGTACCCCATCTAGCTTCTGCTTTGTGGTATTCTGCATGGCTTTTGGCCACCATACCACTGATGCAAAGGCTAGAATAGGTCTTACCATCATTGTGTAAATCCAGTGTGTCGCTTTAGGTGAAATTCCCCACCTACGAGCACACACTCTCTTACATTGATGCAAAATCCTTTTCGCTTTTTGGATCTTTTCATCAACGTGAACATTCCAAGTTAGTTTCGCATCTAAGGTAACTCCTAGATGCTTCACTTCCTTGGACACCTTGATTTCCGAACCAAAAAGCCGTAAGGGATTTATCTCTATGTCTTTCCTCTTACGAGTAAAAATCATAGTGTTTGATTTACTAGCGTTTATGGTTAGCTCTTGCTCATTACACCATTCTTCGGTTACTTTGAGAGCTTGTCCCATGCAACCTAGAATTGTGTCCATGAACTTTCCACTGACCGTGAGTGCCAAGTCATCGGCGTATCCTACAGTGTGTACGCCCATCGAGTCCAGCTTCCAGAGAAGACTGTCCACGGTGATGTTCCACAGTAGAGGCGAAAGAACACCTCCTTGTGGGCATCCTCGGACTACCTTAACCCGTATTCTGTCACATCCACTGCTAAGATTTACCACCCTCTGCTTAAGCATAGAGTCGATCCACTTAATTATAATGTAATCAACCCCCCGCTCAAACAGGGCGTTCCTTAGTTTGGTAAAGGAGATTTTATCAAAAGCACCCTCTATATCCATAAAAGTAGACATAGCGATCCCGCCATTGTTAATCTCTCTCTCTGCAACTCTAACAAGTTCATGTAGAGCGGTTTCCGTAGATCTGCCTGCTCTATAAGCATGTTGGCACCTACTCAGAGGACTATAAAATACATTAGCGTGGTGTTCTCCAGGTAGTCCACCAACACCTTTTCCATTGTTTTCAACAGGAATGATGTAAGGCTAACCGGCCTGAAGGACTTTGCCTCTGTATAGTCTTTCTTTCCCGGTTTAGGCAGGAAGACCACTTTAGCCTCCCTCCATGCCTTCGGGATGTAGCCTGCTGAAAGACAGGCGACGAATATATTCCGGATCCAATCTAGTAGAGCGCTCATGCCCCACTGTAATAGTGCCGGGAAAATTCCGTCCATTCCAGCCGTTTTAAATGGAGCAAAAGAGTTTATAGCACTTTTGACTCCATTTGGAGTTATTATCCTCTCAGCTTCTTGTTGACTTACCCCACCAGCTCCCATGTTAGTTTGAGGCCATGGTTGGTCTGACTTGAAACTTCCAGGCAAATGTACCTCCATCAGGGCCTGCAACGTTTCTTCCACTGTTTCTGTCATGGAACCATCAACTTTGCGTATCAGCCCCATTTTCGAAGCAGTGTCTTTCGATATCATCTTCTGTAATCTGCATACTTCCGACGTATCCTTCATGCTAGAGCAGAATTCCCTCCACGTATTTCGTTTCCGAAGACGTAAGGTTCTTTTCAGCTCCCTCTTTTTATCCTTGTATAGTTCCCAAGAGTGAGAGTCTCTCTCCCTCATGTAACGGTTAAAGGCTTTCCTTGTCTCTTTTTTCATAGAGTTCCCTACTCCACCATGGTGTTGGGTCCTTTTCGTCCACTACTGTGGAGGGACAAGCGTGTTCGAAGGCGCGATTAATAGCGGAGTTCAGTTGTTCCACTGTTCGCTCTATCTCGACCGTATTCCGAGGTATTCCGTCTTGAATATCATCGACTTGTTCCAATAAATATGTCTCGTACTTAACACGATCAGTATTTTTTGGCACTCTTATACGTTTGCGTTCGCTACTCCGTTTTCTGCCATACAGAATTTCAAACTGGATAGCCCTGTGATCAGACATGGTTAGCCTGTCCACCACTCTCCAATTCTGAACTCTGTCAAGCATATTAACAGAGCTTAGGGTAATGTCGATCACTTCAGCCCTTCGAGCATCCACGAAGGTGGGAGCGACCCCCTTGTTTGCTACCAGCAGATTGTACTTTTCCACAAATTCTAGCAGCTGCTGTCCTCTGGGATTGTCATCTGTGCTGCCCCACACAGTGTTGTGCGCATTGGCATCACAGCCTATGATCAGGGCCATATCTCTTTCTTTACAATACCTTACCAGATTTTCTACTTCCTCTGATGGAGGTGGTTCTGGTGCATTATAAGGGAGATATGCTGATGCAATTAGGAATGATCCTGCACCACTGCCGATCATTACTACCGTAAGATCAGGCGAGCAGAGATGCATCATTTGTACTGCACGTATTCCATGACGCACCAGGATGCATGTCCTTATTTTACCGTCCACCTGTGCATGGTACAGATTTGCGGTTTGTTGTGACAAACCCCTAATTTTGTTTTGTAAAATCCAGGGTTCCTGTATCAAAGCTATGTCCAGTTTCTCTTCATCAAAGCATCTCGTCATCATCGCTGATGCGCTTTGCTGTGATGAATATTCAGCTGGCACACAGTTAGTAGTACTATATATATTATTTAGTACTAAATAATGTCAATTACACAATAAATCAACAACAGGAAAAACAAATAAACAGATCAGCAGATATTTCTAAACAATAAACATATTAAAGGTGTCTTCAACTCCCTCCACCAACATCCTAAGGGCGACTCGAAACTCAAAATTAGACCATCAGAACTTTGAAGTAGGACCTGAAGTAAATTATACTAAAAAAATTCAAAGAAAGCTACAAATATACGATCCCGAAAATCGTACTCATCCAACTAACTTTCTTTCCAATCGGGTCAGAGTCAGGCGGAACAACGCCACCAAGTACTCTGCAATACCTGAAATTATCCAAAAACCAGTCCGAGTCCGAAGCGTATATACCCTAGACTTGTACAGACCTAGTGGAGATACCAAAAGTACCAATTGGCAACGACCATATGCATTAAGAATGGGTCTCCAATATGGCCAGTTCATAGGAGAGGTTGGCACTCATTCATTAGGATCTTGACCATTCTCAAAATCAATTAACTAACTAACCCATTCTACAATATTTGTCGAATTTTTCAAGTCGATAGCTTCATTCTATCGGAAGGTATTGCTTATTTGAAGTTTCACTTGTAGAGGAGGTAAGGGTTCCTTAGGTCGGATCTTGCTCATCATTGCCACCAACCAATTAGATCACCCTACAACCATTTAAACAAAATTTCAAGTCTCTAACTTCACTCTATCGAAAGTTATCGTGCGAACGGACAGACAGACGGACAGGCAGACAGACAGACAGACAGACGGACAGACAGACAGACAGACAGACAGACATGGCTTAATCGAATCAGGAGGTGACCCTGATCATTTATATATACACATTGCTATACCTCCGGAGCCTCCTTTAAGGTGTTACATAATTCCGTCGTGACAAAAACAATATGCCCTATACTAAAAGTCTAGGGTATAAAAATATTAAGCGAGCAAGAAAAAACAGAAGAAGATTTAAATAAGCATAACATCACTTGGTTGTCAGACTTCAAAATTTTGAAGTCTGGTATTTGTAACCAAAGTAACGTTAGCTGTGCAGGACCATCGACTAAAAATCCTTCAAGTGAAAGGACACACAGTCCCAGTCGGGCCCCACGTTGGGCGCCATTTTTGTAATGAAAGCCTGCTTAGTCGGAGGGGAGCACCTGCTTGAGGGCAGCTCTGTTCGGTAGGGAAAAAAATGGTCGCGGGTCACTAAAAAAAATCTCCGACCGGACTCACATCGCCGGGATTCAGGTGCTTTAAAAAAAACACAAAAAAACAGAAAGATCACGGAACCGCATTCAACGACAGCAAAAACCAGGCCGAAGCGTATATACCCTAGACTTGTACAGACCTAGTGGTGATACCAAAAGTACCAATTGGTAACGACCATATGCATTAAAAGTGAGTTTCCTATATGACCAGTTTATAGAAGAGGTTGGCAATCATTCAGGAGGATCTTGACCATTATCAAAATCAATGAACTAACCCATTCTACAAATATTTGTCCAATTTTTCAAGTCGCTAGCTTTATTCTATCGAAAGTTATTGCTTATTTGAAGTTTCACTTGTAGGGGAGGTAGGGGTTCCTTGGGTCGGATCTTGCTCATCATTGCCACCAACAAATAAGATCATGCTACAAACATTTAAGCAAAATTTCAAGTCTCTAGCTTCACTCTATCGAAAGTTATCGCTTATTGGAAGTTTCATTTGTAGGGGAAGTAGGGGTTTCGTTAGTCGTATTTTACGTATTTTCAATATTAGCCAACAGGATCCTATTGCGAACATTTGACCAAAATTTTAAGTCGCTAGCATTATTTTGTCGTAAGTTATCGCTTATTTTAAGTTTCATTTCTAGGGGTGGTAGGGGTTCCTTAGGTCGGATCTAACCTATCTTCAATACCAACTAACTCAATCTCACTTTAAACATTTGACCAAAACTTTAAGTCGCTGGCTTGATTCTGTCAAAAGTTATCGCTTATTTGAAGTTGCATTTGTAGGGGAGGTAGGAGTTGGTTGAGTCGGATCTTGCCCATTTTCAATACCAACCTAGTAGATCTTACTAACAACATTCTAACAAATTTTCAACTCGCTAGTGTCATTATATCGAAAGTTATCGTAATTAAATGAATATTTAATTTTTTGAAATTTGTAGGGGAGGTAGGCGTTCCTTTGATCTGATTATGCCCAACTTACTAGAACTCAAGCAGCTTCTCGCCCCAGGGTTGCATGCCAAAAATCAAGTGTCTACGTCAATTGGTTCAAGAGTTATAGACAAAAAACCCGAAAAGTAGGGTAGCACGGGGCTCTTTGTAAGAAAATTACCGTTCGTTTTCCACTGACCGATTTCATTTTTCCAGGGGAGTAGAAGATTATCCTCACGAGCAATCTACCAAAGCTAGAGCTTTTCATCTTTATTTAATCGGGAGTTATAGATACATTTATTTATTTTACATATATAGGGGAGGTAGGCGTTTTCTTGGCCTGATCATGCCCATTTTCAATACCAACCAAGTAGATTATACTTCCAGCATCTTACCAAAATTTCAAGTCTCTAGCTTCATTCTATCGAAAGTTATCGTGCGAACGGAAAGACAGACAGACAGACGGACAGACGGACAGACAGACAGACAGACAGACATGGCTTAATCGAATCAGGAGGTGATCCTGATCATTTATATATATACATTGCTATACCTCCGGAGCCTCCTTTAAGGTGTTACATATTTCCGTCGTGACAAAAACAATATACCCTATACTAAAAGTCTAGGGTATAAAAAGAAAAAAAAAAATACGGACTGACCGACGAGGATCGTCAGGCTAACGCATCGCCGCCTGTCAAAATGCAAAAGTTGCAAAGCGGCAACACGACTGGTAAGCGAGTTCATGACGAGCAAGAAGGGAGAACACGAAAAATCGTGCGAGAGTCGAGTGCGAGAAGCGATCGTGGGAGGACGCGCGTTGCGGGACTCGTAGACCAGGCGAGTGAGTTTCAAGCGGTAGCTTACTTGACGTGACGTCGTGCGATATTGGTGTACGAGAACGGGTTATACGGAAAGGTGAACGAAAGATCGACCTCTTCGGGTGCTCTACACTGTGTCAGTAGCATTGCAAAACAATCTTTATTCGAAGAAATCGAATCGGATGGAAATTGTCCGCAATTGATGGTTGGTTGATGAAATCGCTGCGCGTGTTTCGTAGCATGTAGGTAGCCTCTGCTGAAAAGAGTAGCAGCGGCTTAGCGAGCCACGTTACTCCTTTTCTTGGTTACGGACCGGTTTTTGAGAGATCCGGAGCTCGTTCGGTGTACGTGCGCCTGTCCGCGAGTTGCTTGCTATCGTCGCCCGTTCGTTCATGCTTAGAGTGTCGATGGTGGAGCTTTACGTGCGCGCGCCTCTCCCAGCTCCCCATAAAGGTTGCTGTATGGTGTATCGCGTCCAGGTCACCCGCTCGAACGTATAGAGGAGATATGCTACAACGATATCTGAGTTACGACGTCGTCATCCGAATTACACACTCGACCCAACTGTGCCATATTCCCCACCCTCTATAAAGAAGTGCTCTTATTTGTTTGCATATCCGAAGCCCTTGAAGTTTTGTGCCATTTTTGAAAGTCCACAAATTGTGCAGGAAGTGATTTCTCTTTGGTATGACTAGAATCGTCCAAAGTCGGTGGTGTCCCAGTGTCATTCCTCCCTGAATCTGTTATGCCCGTACGCCTGCCGTCTGCTTGTTTGCAGGCCAGAGGGGCGTCAACATGGCGTTTAGGCGAAACGAATCGTATCCATCCCAACATAAATCACGCCAATAGTGCAGAATAATAATAATAATAATAGATGGGCGTTTCCTTTTGATGTGGCAAATTCCCAAACACTACGCATCACGGATGGCAGGAGATGAGATAGAGCATGATATGAGATAAAGCGAACGCGTAATCATACAATTAGGACGTCTAAACAAGAAAAGGAAATTTTATCTACAGAAACCAAGTAAATCTATTTAGCTAATCTAAATATATGAAAGAATAAAATATGCAACTTCAATCTAAATAAAAAGAAAGGAAACATACACTGATAGATAAAAAAAAGAGAGACCGGAACATGAAAACAATAGATATTTTTGAAAGAATTACGTCTAGTCACCTAAGGCTTAGAAGCATGTAATGATTTAACATTAGTTCATGTATATGTAACTTTTATTACATTATTAAGTTATAAACGAAAAGACAAAAATAACAATCACACAGGTAACCATTAGGAAAATAAAAATTTATTGTTGCCAAAACGAAAAAAAAAAACATGTCGTTTTCAATATTCGTACACACGCATATATAGTTTTAGTGGATCTATCAAAAAGGAAATATTTCCTGAAAATATTATACATTTTTCCTACGCTATTGTATATATACATGCTTATAATATGTGCACGTGCGCGATCAATTAAGTTCATTTCTAGTTAAACGTGCGAAAATAACAAAAAACCAGTCCGAAGCGTGTATACCCTAGACTTGTACAGACCTAGTGGTGATACCAGAAGTACCAATTGGCAACGACCATATGCATTAAAAGTGGGTCTCTTATATGGCCAGTTCATAGGGGAGGTTGGCCCTCATTCAGTGGGATCTTGACCATTCTCAAAATCAATTAACTAACCCATTCTACAAATATTTATCCAATTTTTCAAGTCGCTAGCTTCATTCCATCGAAAATTAACGCTTATTTGAAGTTTCACTTGTAGAGGAGGTGGGGGTTCCTTGAGTCGGATCTTGCCCAGCATTTCCATCAACCAATTAGATCCCCCTACAAACATTTAAACAAAATTTCAAGTCTCTAGCTTCATTCTATCGAAAGTTATCGCTTATTTGAAGTTTCTTTTGTAGGGGAAGTAGGGGTTTCGATGGTCGGATTTTACGTATTTTCAATATTAGTCAACTGGATCATACTACAAACATTTGACCAAAATTTCAAGTCGCTAGCTTTATTTTGTCGTAAGTTATCGCTTATTTCAAGTTTCATTTCTAGGGGAGGTAGGGGTTCCTTAGGTCGGATCTTACCCATCTTTAATGCCAACTAACCCGATCTCACTTTCAACATTTTACCAAAATTTCAAGTTGCTGGCTTCATTCTATCAAAAGTTATCGCTTATTTGAAGTTTCATTTGTAGGGGAGGTGGGGGTTCCTTGAGTCGGATCTTGCCCATTTTCAATACCAACAAAGTAGGTCTTATTAGCAACATTCTTTCAAATTTTCAACTTGGTAGTATCATTTTTTCGAAATTTATCGTAATTAAAGGAATATTTAATTTTTGGAAATTTGTAGGGGAGGTAGGCGTTCCTTTGATCTGATTATGCCCAACTTACATAATCTTAAGCAGCTTCTCACTTCAAGGTTACACGCCAAAAATCAGGTGTCTACGTCAATTGGTTCAGGAGTTATAGACAAAAAACCTGAAAAGTAGGGTAGTACGGGGTTCTTTGTAAGAAAATTACCGTTAGTTTTCAATTTATCAGTTTTATTTTCCCAGGAGAGTATGAGATTACCCTCATGAGTAATCTACCAAAGCTAGAGCTTTTCATGTTTCTTTAATCGGGAGTTATAGATACATTTATGTATTTTACATATGTAGGGGAGGTAGGCGTTCTCTTGGCCTGATCATGCCGATTTTCAATACCATCCACCTAGATCACACTTCCAACATTTGACCAAAATTTCAAGGCTCTAACTTCATTTTATCGAAAGTTATCGTGCGAACGGACAGACAGACGGACAGACAGACAGACAGACAGACAGACAGACAGACAGACATGGCTAAATCGAATCAGGAAGTGACCCTGATCATTTATATATATACATTGCTATACCTCCGGAGCCTCCTTTAAGGTGTTACATATTTCCGTCGTGACAAAAACAATATACCCTATACTATAAGTCTAGGGTATAACCAGGCCGAAGCTTCGCTTCGGCCCGGAGTCCGAAGCGTATATACCCTAGACTTGTACAGACCTAGTGGTGATACCAAAAGTACCAATTGGTAACGACTATATGCATTAAAAGTGAGTTTCCTATATGACCAGTTTATAGGGGAGGTTGGCAATCATTCAGGAGGATCTTGACCATTATCAACATCAATTAACTAACCCATTCTACAAATATTTGTCGAATTTTTCAAGTCGCTAGCTTCATTCTATCGAAAGTTTTTGCTTATTTGAAGATTCACTTGTAGGGGAGGTAGGGAAAAATGGGTCGGATCTTGCTCATTATTGCCACCAACAAATAAGATCATGCTACAAACATTTAAACAGCTTCACTCTATCGAAAGCTATCGCTTCTTTGAAGTTTCACTTGTAGGGGAGGTAGGGGTTTCTTGGATCGGATCTTGCTCATCATTGTCACCAACAAATAAGATCATGCTACATTTAAACAAAATTTCAAGCCTCTAGCTTCACTTTGTCGAAAGTTATCGCTTATTTGAAGTTTCATTTCTAGGGGAAGTAGGGGTTTCGCAGGTCGGATTTTACATATTTTCAATATTAGCCAACGGGATTCTATTACTTATACAAACATTTGACCAAAATGTTAAGCCGCTAGCATTATTTTGTCATAAGTTATCGCTTATTATAAGTTTCATTTCTAGGGGAGGTTGGGGTTCCTTAGGTCGGATCTAGCCCATCTTCAATACCAACTAACTCAATCTCACTTTAAACATTTGACCAAAACTTCAAGTCGCTGGCTTGATTCCGTCAAAAGTTATCGCTTATTTGAAGTTGCATTTGTAGGGGAGGTAGAGGTTGCTTGGGTCGGATCTTGCCCATTTTCAATACCCACTAAGTAGATCTTACTAACAACATTCCACCAAATTTTCAATTTGCTAGTGTCATTCTATCGAAAGTTATCGTAATTAAAAAATATTTAATTTTTTGAAATTTTGTAGGGGAGGTAGGCGTTCCTTTGCTCTGATTACGCCCAACTTACTAGAACTCAAGCAACTTTCTATCCCAGGGCTATATGCCAAAAATCAGATGTCTACGTCAATTGGTTCAAGAGTTATAGACAAAAAACCCGAAAAGTAGGGTAGTACGGGGCTCTTTGTAAGAAAATTACCGTTAGTTTTCAACTGATCAATTTTATTTTTTCAGGAGAGTAAAAGATTATCCTCACGAGCAATCTGCCAAAGCTAGAGCTTTTTATGTTTGTTTAATCGGGAGTTATAAATACATTTTACTATTGTACATATATAGGGGAGGTAGGCGTTCTCTTGGCCTGATCATGCCCATTTTCAATACCAACCAACTAGATCATACTTCCAACATCTTACCAAAATTTCAAGGCTCTAGCTTCATTCTATCGAAAGTTATCGTGCGAACGGACAGACAGACGGACAGACGGACAGACAGACAGACAGACATGGCTAAATCGAATCAGGAGGTGACGCTGATCATTTATATATATATAGACATTGCTATACCTCCGGAGCCTCCTTTAAAGTGTTACATATTTCCGTCGTGACAAAAACAATATACCCTATACTAAAAGTCTAGGGTATAAAAAAATAAAATTTTCTTTGCGTTGCTACGAATATTATAATATATAAACATAACCTACTATATTTTGATACAATTTATTCTGTTCCTAGATTATAATATTACCAGGCCGAATCGTACATACCCTAGACTTGTGCAGACCTAGTGGTGATACCAAAAGTACCAATTGGCAACGACCATATGCATTAAGAATGGGTCTCCTATATGGCCAGTTCATAGGGGAGGTTGGCACTCATTCAGTAGGATCTTGACCATTCTCAAAATCAATTAACTAACTAACCCATTCTACAAATATTTGTCGAATTTTTCAAGTCGCTAGCTTCATTCTATGGAAAGTTATTGCTTATTTGAAGTTTCACTTGTAGGGGAGGTAGGGGTTCCTTGGGTCGGATCTTGCCCATCATTGCCACCAACCAATTAGATCACCCTACAAACATTTAAACAAAATTTCAAGTCTCTAGCTTCACTCTATCGAAAGTTATCGCTTATTTGAAGTTTCAATTGTAGGGGAAGTAGGGTTTTCGTTGATGGGATTTTACGTATTTTCAATATTAGCCAACTGGATCCTACTACAAACATTTCACCAAAATTTCAAGTCGCTAGCTTTATTTTGTCACAAGTTATCGCTTATTTTAAGTTTCATTTCTAGGGGAGGTAGGGGTTCCTTAGTTCGGATTTTACCCATCTTTAATGCCAACTTACTCAATCTCACTTCAAACATTTGACTAAAATTTTAAGTCACTGGCTTCATTGTATCAAAAGTTATTGCTTATTTGAAGTTTCGTTGGTAGGGGAGGTGGAGGTTCCTTGGGTCGTATCTTGCCCATATTCAATACCAGCTAAGTAGGTCTTATTAGCAACATTCCACCAAATTTTTACGTCGGTAGTATCGTTTTATCGAAAGTTATCGTAATTAAAGGAACATATAATTTTTTTAAATTTGTAGGGGAGGTAGGTGTTCCTTTGATCTGATTTTGCCCAACTTACAGAACCTTGAGCAGCTTCTCTCCTCAGGGTTACATGCCAAAAATCAGGTGTCTACGTCAATTGGTTCAAGAGTTATAGACAAAAAACCTGAAAAGTAGGGTAGTACGGGGCTCTTTGTAAGAAAATTACCGTTAGTTTTCAACTGATCGATTTTATTTTCCCAGGAGAGTATAAGATTACCCTCACTAGCAATATACCAAAGCTAGAGCTTTTCATGATTTTTTAATCGGGAGTTAATTTGTTAATGGAGGGCTACCATGCCGAATGGTTTCAGGTCCTCTTCGGATTCAGCACTCGAGGTTCATATCGGCGAAGCGGAAAAGAGCGAAGACACCTTTACACAAATAATCAACACATAATTTTTTCGTTATAACACATCACAATTTTATATTTCGCTCATAAATAATTTTTTTATACCCTAGACTTATAGTATAGGGTATATTGTTTTTGTCACGACGGAAATATGTAACACCTTAAAGGAGGCTCCGGAGGTATAGCAATGTATACATATAAATGATCAGGGTCACCTCCTGATTCGATTTAGCCATGTCTGTCTGTCTTTCTGTCTGTCCGTCTGTCCGTCTGTCTGTCTGTCTGTCCGTTCGCACGATAACTTTCGATAAAATGAAGCTAGAGCCTTGAAATTTTGGTCAAATGTTGGAAGTGTGATCTAGTTGGACGGTATTGAAAATGGGCGTGATCAGGCCAAGAGAACGCCTACCTCCCCTACATATGTAAAATACATAAATGTATCTATAACTCCCGATTAAAGAAACATGAAAAGCTCTAGCTTTGGTAGATTACTCATGAGGGTAATCTCATGCTCTTTTGAAAATAAAACTGATAAATTGAAAACTAACGGTAATTTTCTTACAAAGAACCCCGTACTACCCTACTTTTCAGGTTTTTTGTCTATAACTCCTGAACCAATTGACGTAGACACCTGATTTTTGGCGTGTAACCTTGAAGTAAGAAGCTGCTTAAGATTATGTAAGTTCGGCATAATCAGATCAAAGGAACGCCTACCTCCCCTACAACTTTGTTGGTATTGAAAATGGGCAAGATCCGACTCAAGAAACCCCCACCTCCCCTACAAATGAAACTTCAAATAAGCGATAACTTTTGATAGAATGAAGCCAGCAACTTGAAATTTTGGTAAAATGTTGAAAGTGAGATCGGGTTAGTTGGCATTAAAGATGGGTAAGATCCGACCTAAGGAACCCCTACCTCCCCTAGAAATGAAACTTGAAATAAGCGATAACTTACGACAAAATAAAGCTAGCGACTTGAAATTTTGGTCAAATGTTTGTAGTATGATCCAGTTGACTAATATTGAAAATACGTAAAATCCGACCATCGAAACCCCTACTTCCCCTACAAAAGAAACTTCAAATAAGCGATAACTTTCGATAGAATGAAGCTAGAGACTTGAAATTTTGTTTAAATGTTTGTAGGGGGATCTAATTGGTTGATGGAAATGCTGGGCAAGATCCGACTCAAGGAACCCCCACCTCCCCTACAAGTGAAACTTCAAATAAGCGTTAATTTTCGATAGAATGAAGCTAGCGACTTGAAAAATTGGATAAATATTTGTAGAATGGGTTAGTTAATTGATTTTGAGAATGGTCAAGATCCCACTAAATGAGTGCCAACCTCCCCTATGAACTGGCCATATAAGAGACCCACTTATAATGCATATGGTCGTTGCCAATTGGGACGTTTGGTATCACCACTAGGTCTGTACAAGTCTAGGGTATATACGCTTCTGACTCCGGGCCGAAGCGAAGCTTGGGCCTGGTTTTTAATTAGAAAGATACAAGGTAAATAAGTAAAATAAACAAAATAAACAAATAATTTTTTTTTCCCCGTTTTTTTTTCGGTTCTTTAAATTTTCTTAAATGGTTGATGCGCGCACTGCCTAACTATACGATAAATTGCAGCCTTTTTTTTCGGCAAATTAAAAACAACAATCTTCCGGTGGCGGCCGCTACAGGACGATATATTCCTTTTTTTCTTTTAGCACAACTACTACTAAATCGCAGAAATCGCAGCAGATCGCGCAGCGCAACACTACACAGGAATAACAATTATTCGCTACAAAAGCATGCAAAAAAAAATTACAAATTACACATAATGACATATAATCACGACACTTTTTTTTTCATTTTTCACAAAAATTATACAAATACTTGTATTCGTATATTATCTGCCGTATCTTTGACGGGCGAACCTCTCGGACTTAAAAAAAAAAAATTTTTTTTTCTTTTACTGACCGTAAGAGTTGCTGAATAGCTGGTGGCCGGGAAAGCTCGATGGGGACAGCCTGCTACTTCGATCCAAAAGAGGCAGCAGAGGAGCCGCTGGGGCTGAAGAAGCCTTGATGGGGGACAGTTTGCTGCTTCGCTCCAAAGTGTGGTTGCATAAGTGCCGCTGTTGGCCGAAGAAGCCTTGATGGGGCAGCCTACTGTCTCGCTGAAAAATGTGGATGCCTAAGTGCCGCTGTTGGCCGAGAAATCGTGATGGGGCGGCCTGCTGCACGCTCCTAAATGGGGCCGCAGAAGTTATGCTGTTGGTCGAAAAGCCGTGATGGGGCAATCTGTTGCTTGCTCCTAAATGGGGCTGCAGAAGTTATGCTGTTGGCCGAAAAGTCGTGATGGGGCGGCCTGCTGCACGCTCCTAAATGGGGCCGCAGAAGTTATGCTGTTGGTCGAAAAGCCGTGATGGGGCGGCCTGCTGCACGCTCCTTGTCCAAACAAAAATGTCTCCTATGTTTTTTTTCCGACGTGTCTACTCTCTAGGTAAAACAAAGAAAAGACAGCCATTTGAACCAATTTCCTTCTCATGTAGGGCCTTAACAAAACTAAACTCGCTTACCCCTTTTATAATTTTGGCCGCTGCGTGCACCTTGTTCTCCTTTTGGCTACGGCCCAAAGGTCCGCACCGCGCCACTGTCATTGGACTCGCTTACCCCTTTTATAATTTTGGCCGCTGCGTGCACCTTGTTCTCCTTTTGGCTACGGCCCAAAGGTCCGCACCGCGCCACTGTCATTGGAAGAAAGACATGAGTGCATGAGGTCGCCAAAATTTCATAGTGGCTCTGCCGGAAAAAGGAAAAAAAAAATAATTCCCCCGGCGAAAAAGTGGGAAATGCCAAAAAAAACACACTTTCCGCACTCTCCCCATAACTCCATATGGCAGCACTGTTATATTTCTCCATAATAGAAAAATGTCATTCTGACAATTTTCAATTGTCAAAACAAGCTAAGTGTTCTGTTCGTTGACTATATTTATTGACTGGTGACTTCCTTTTTTCTCTCTTTGCAGGATTATTGAAGCAGTGTCCTCAGCATCCCAAGCCTTAACCATAGCTCCGAATAAGGAAGAAGAAGAAGGAAGACTACAACACCCTCAACTGCTAGGCAGGAGTCCGGATTCTGTCGGGAACGCGCTACCTCTCCCGGTAAGGAGCATCGCGGATTTTGGTATTGTCTCGCTAATTGGATCTACGCGAAACCTCCGTCTAGACGAGTGACAGGTAATTGTTTTGCATTTCTTTGACAAAAATAAATATCGCATTCTGGCCTTGGTGTATCCGTTCTCGAATTGGTTGAGTTGTCAAAACTAATTCGATTCAACAATTTGAAAACGGAATTAATGCCTCTAGGCCCATTCACCGAATTACAGGCTTCATTACATCATCTTATTCACTACGTTTAGACCGCGGGACTATCTTCGAGATCTAACTAAATCGATCTAACTCTCGACGATATAAACGTATCGGTTTAGTTAGTTTTGGACTTGGCTTATCTCTACTTGCGATGCGGAGCTGGACTAAAAAAATGGGACTATGTCGCTGTCATCGGTAATGTTGACTCGGTGGTTGACGTTTTCTTTGTTGTCGTTTTTTTTGCTCGGCGTTTGCTTTGTTTGCAGTTTCAGGAAAGCAGTGCGTGATCAGGGGCAGGAAAAAGTCTTTTTCTGCCGTAAAATTTATATCTATAAAATTTATCTGTGCTGTCAACGGAGAAAGAAGAAGAAGAAGTACCTCTCCGTATGGTCGGTATAAACACTCCACCAACAAGTACTAACACTAAAATGATTTAGTTAAATCGCCTTTTAGTTCCACGGTCTAAACGTGGCCATTGGAGTCCCGGAACAATGGTACAAAGTTGTCGTGAGCCAGAGTCATATATACAATAGTTTAGGATATAGATGGTAGTGTATATAGAAGGAATAGGCAGCATCTTTTTAGACCAATGACAAAAGAACCATTGAATATAGATCAAAAAGAAGAAGTCATGTCTGAATCAGATGTTGACAATCATAAAACTGAAAATATTGCACCTACTCCCACAACAAGATTTGGAAGAATGGTCTTTCCTCCCGATAAACTGTCCTATCCAAAAGATTACATCAAATAAACCAAACTAAACTTTATTCAATGAAATTTTATTGCAATTTTAAAATAAAACCAGGCCGAAGCTTCGCTTCGGCCCGGAGTCCGAAGCGTATATACCCTAGACTTGTACAGACCTAGTGGTGATACCGAAAGTACCAATTGGCAACGACCATTTGCATTAAAAGTGAGTTTCCCATACGGCCAGTTTATAGGGGAGGTTGGCACCCATTCAGGAGGACCTTGACCATTGTCAAACTCAATGAACTAACACATTCTACAAATATTTGTCGAATTTTTCAAGTCGCTAGCTTTATTCTATAGAAAGTTATTGCTTATTTGAAGTTTCACTTGTAGGGGAGGTAGGGGTTCCTTGGGTCGGATCTTGCCCATCATTATCACACATCACTAATTAGATCGCCCTACAAACACTTAAAAAAAATTCAAGTCTCTAGCTTCACCCTATCGAAAGTTATCGCTTATTTGAAGTTCATTTATAGGGGAAGTAGGGGTTTCGTTAGTCGGATCTTACGTATTTTCAATATCAGCCAACTGGATCCCGCTGCAAACATTTGGCCAAAATTTCAAGTCGCTAGCTTTATTTTGTCGTTAGTTATCGCTTATTTTAAGTTTCATTTCTAGGGGAGGTAGGGGTTCCTTGGGTCGGATCTTACACATTTTCAATAACAACTAACTAGATCTTACTACCAACATTCTGCCAAATTTTCAACTCGCTAGTGTCATTCTATCGAAAGTTATCGTAATTAAAATAATATTTAATTTTTGGAATTTTGTAGGGGAGGTAGGCGTTCCTTTGATCTGATTATGCCGAACTTACTAAAACTGAAGCAGCTTCTTTCCTCAGGGTCACATGCCAAAAATCAGGTGTCTACGTCAATTGGTTCAAGAGTTATAGACAAAAAACCAGAAAAGTAGGGTAGTACGGGGCTCTTTGTAAGAAAATTACCGTTAGTTTTCAGCTGATCGATTTTATTTTCCCAGGAGAGTATAAGAATACCCTCACTAGTAATATACCAAAGCTAGAGCTTTTCATGATTTTTTAATCGGGAGTTATAGATACATTTAAATATTTTACATATGTAGGGGAGGTAGGCGTTCTCTTGGCCAGATTATGCCCAATTTCAATACCATCCAACTAGATCATAGTACCAACATTTGACCAAAATTTCATGGCCCTAGCTTCATTCTATCGAAAGTTATCGTGCGAACGGACAGACAGACGGACAGACAGACAGACAGACAGACAGACGGACAGACAGACAGACAGACAGACATGGCTAAATCGAATCAGGAGGTGACCCTGATCATTTATATGTATACATTGCTATACCTCCGGAGCCTCCTTTAAGGTGTTACATATTTCCGTCGTGACAAAAACAATATACCCTATACTAAAAGTCTAGGGTATAAAAAAGGAAGGAAATGTAAAAGCTAAATTATGTACTTGAATTGAATTACTATCGACATATTATGAACATGCTATATAAAAATTCATATGCTTAACGTGAATTATTCTATATAACTGAAATGAAAACAAATTAAACATAACAATTGGAATTATGTAATCAAATTGAATTTTCAAAAAATTGTAAAACTGTAGTTTCTATAGTGACTGAAATACCTATGCATTATTTTGAACATAATTTAAGTTGTTTAATTTAGAGGAGAGATGTCGTGTAAACATATTAACATAATATTATATATAAACCTAGCTTAAGCTTATAATGTAAACATACTATGTATAACATTTTATACCACTTGGATGAATGTCAAAATGACTTGGAATAAATCAGACGTATAATACAACACTAACGACGGCGCAAAGACTTCCCTCGTCCGCACGTTATACGTGGCTATTTTCCCCGCAGCTCTACGCTCTCCAATGAAAGGATCATTGGATCAATTGGAGCTCAAAATCGCTTTCCAACCGAAAATTGGAGGGTCATAAATAGGGGGCCACATGAGGACTCCCTTCACCTCGTCCTGGCAGTGGACGACGCCTCGATGGAGCGGTTGCTGGAGCGCAAGGGTAAAATTGCCTATCGCTTCACGCACGTCACGCTCAATCTGGGCAAGTGCATGCGTCCAAATGCAGACAGTGCGCCTTCCTCTGTAAAACAAGATTCGCACCAATTGGCCTCACCCGCCGCAGGTGAACCTGATAATAAGGTTGCGATGGAGCCAATTCCAATCAATGCGGGGCCTGTCGACACCGACGGCGACTCCACATTCATCTAGCACTCATCGCGCATCATTAAGTGCCGCAAAACCTGTGCCGCCAGCGGTCAATGTCCGCCGTCGATACGGAGCAGAAACCCGTTTGGTCCTCGTGCTGCTAATAGTCCGAGGAACCTCAGCGGCTCTCACCGAAAGGAGCGTCAACGAAAGGGGGACGGAGGCAACAGTTCCCGACAGGGCAAGCAAAAGTGCCTTGTCCAACGCTCGCTATCCTCGCAGGACCATGAGCGCCATTAAGGTGCTTCAAGCGAACCTGCACCACGCAATAGGAGCATCGGCCACTGTGTGCAGGTTATTCGCCGATAAACAGGCCACCATTGCGCTTATTCAAGAGCCATGGGTGGCCCGTGGCCGAATTTGCGGTCTAAACACAACAACTGGTAAGTTGATATATGACAGGTTAGCGGGTTGTCCGCGTGCGGCGCTTCTGATCGACAAATGCGTCAACTATTTGCCACTAACCAATTTTAGTTCTAGAGATCTAGCTGCAGCATTGGTGGAGGTATCCACGCTCAACGGTCGTCAGAAAGTGGTAGTTGCGTCTGCCGACTTCCCATCTGACAATTTTGAGATTCCACCACTCGAAGTCCAGCAGCTCGTTGACTTCTGTCGACGTACAAACCGGCATTATGTGATCGGTTGCGATGCAAACGCACACCACACGGTGTGGGGTAGCAGCGACATCAACGACAGAGGTAAGCGCCTTCTTGACTATCTTATGTGTAAACATGTGAATGTCCTGAACAGGGGGTGCAAACCTACCTTTGTCACTGCGGCAAGGGCAGAGGTACTCGACATTACCCTTGCTAGCGGTTTCTTCTCCAGGTTCATTGCGAACTGGTACGTGTCGGACGAAGTGTCTCTTTCAGATCATAGACACATCAGATTTGACATCCTAAGACAATCTGACATTCGCTCGGATACTTTTTGTCCAAGGAAAATTAACTGGATTAAATTCCGTGAACTAGTTAGCTCCAAAGCGGAACTACTGGTCAGCCCCATAAGCACTGCAGGGGAAATTGAGATTGCAGCTGAGGAGCTCAATGAAATTTTAACTTCCTCCTACAGAGATAGTACCGTTTCACGTTCGGTGGAGTCGGGGCGTAAAGTACCCTGGTGGAACGAGGAATTGGCCCGCAAGCGATCTAAAGTTAGGAGAATGTTCAACAAAGCCAAGCGCTTCAATAGGTGGGATGAGTACAGAACTGCTCTCACCGAGTACAACAAACTCATTAGGCATTCCATACGAGAATGCTGGAAAAGACATTGTGAAAGCATTCAGTCGCTACCGGAAGCGGCGCGCCTTCACAAAGCCCTTTTCAAAGACTCAGCTAACGGGGTCGGCCTTCTATTGAGACCAGACGGTTCGTATACTGAAGGTCCAGAAGAAACATTAAAGTTGCTTCTTCAGACCCATTTCCCAGGGTCCGTACTGTCTGATGGTGACCCCTGCCCAACTGCGAGGCCCCAACGGATTCCCGTAAGCCGGTCTCGCAGTTTATCGGGGCTCATCTTTGACATGGACAAAGTAAAATGGGCGATAGAATCCTTTGAGCCATTTAAAGCTGCCGGTGTAGACGGCATCTTCCCCGCTCTGTTACAAAACAGCTTGGAGATCATAGTAACTCCGCTAATCGAACTTTTTAGGGCAAGTTACACCCTAGGGTACATACCACAACCTTGGAGGAAAGTTAATGTGGTCTTCATACCCAAAGCGGGCAATAAGCCGGAACATATGCCCAAATCCTATAGACCGATTGGCCTTACTTCCTTCTTCCTTAAAACCATGGAAAAGTTGCTTGATTTGCATATCAGGCACAAGATGGAACTGTCAATCCCCCTACATCGTATGCAATTCGCGTACACGAAGGGTAAGTCAACAGTAACCGCCTTGCATAGCCTTGTCAGTACAATCGAAAAGTCCCTCAGTGAAAAGGAAATCGCGTTGTGCGCGTTTCTTGACATTGAGGGGGCTTTCGATAATACTGGCTACGAGTGCATTTCCAGAGCACTGGAACTCAGGGACATCCCGCCCGCTACCATTGCATGGATAAACGTCATGCTCCGTGGACGGGATATTTACTCAACTCTAGGCAGTACATCCATTTGCGTGAATGCCGTAAAGGGATGTCCACAAGGTGGCGTTCTGTCACCTCTTTGGTGGTCCCTTGTCGTAGACAAGCTGATTTCCATGCTTAATGAGCGCGGTTATCTCACTATCGGATACGCGGATGATTTAACTATCATAGTCAGGGGCAAATTCGAATCTACCATCACTGAGGTGATGAGGTCGGCCCTGGACATAGTTCTACGCTGGTGTGTGGCTGTGGGCTTACATGTAAACCCACAGAAAACTGTCGTTGTGCCGTTCACACGAAAACGAAATATAACATTGGATCCAATTTCGTTAGGCGGCACAACCTTAGATTATTCCACTGAAGTTAAATGCCTCGGGGTAACTCTAGACTCGAAACTCACCTGGAATACTCACATAGATAATGTACTTGGAAAAGCCACACGCACAATGTGGGCTTGCAGAAGTTTCTTTGGACGGACATGGGGGCTCACCCCAAAGATAATTGAGTGGTTATACACCATGCTGGTGCGGCCTATGGTGACCTACGCAGCGCTTGTGTGGTGGCCGAAAACCCAGCAATCTTCTGTCTTACTGAAGTGCAATAAGCTTCAACGCCTTGCCTGCCTTGGCATCACTGGAGCTATGCGCACTTGTCCTACGCCAGCCCTGGAGGCGATTATTGGACTTACTCCGTTGCATATATTCATTCAAGAATCAGCAGCTCTAAATTCTCTTAGACTTCGTCTAACTTCCGACGTGCGTAGTAAAGAAAGCGATCACATGAGCATTCTGAATCAAATTCCTGGCGTGCAGATCTGCTTGAGATCAGATTACATGATCACGGAGGTTTGCTTCGGCAGAAAATATTCAGCCCTCATCCCTAACCGCTCTGAATGGGTAAATGGCACACTCTGTCCAGACCCTAGATGTATCAAGTGGTTCACCGATGGGTCTAAAACAGAACAAGGTGTTGGTGCAGGTGTCTTTGGACCCAACACCAGGATTTCGATCGCAATGGGAATCTCGCCCAGCGTTTTTCAAGCTGAGATCCACGCCATTGAGGTCTGCGCCAGAGTAATCTTGGAAACAGGACTTCGCGGCACTCACATTGCTATCTACTCAGACAGCCAAGCAGCTATAAAAGCGCTCTCCTCATATAAGGTCTCTTCAAAACTGGTGAAGGAGTGTTACAATCTCCTTCAACTGCTGGCAACCAATAACTGAGTCTTCTTGTGTTGGATGCCAGGTCACCAGGGCATTGAGGGGAACGACGCTGCAGATGAACTTGCTAGACAAGGATCATCCAGTCGTTTTCTTGGACCTGAGCCTTACTGTGGCTTTGGACTGGCCTCGGCCAAACTGCGGATCACAGATTGGTTGCACGATTGCGTCAACAGTACTGGAATAACCTTCCAGGGCTTCGTCAATCAAAGGAGCTGATAATGCCCTTCAGTCACAAGGGTACTTCTCAAATGAGTAGAACCCACCTAAGACTCCTAGTGGGGTACTTATCTGGCCATCACTTGGTCAGATATCACCTGAACAAGATGGGTCTGTCAAGCGAGACTGAATGCCGTCTTTGTCTGGAGGACGTGGAAACGACCAAGCACATCTTGTGCGAATGTCCCGCCATCGCGCGTTTTAGGATGTCACTCCTCGGGCAGGCTACTATCAGCACTGCAGAATTCAGGGTGATTCCTGCTAAAGACTTACTGCCCTTTATTAGAAGGGTGGACGGTCTTTTGGATTATTGAGCTACGGCACAATAGATCTTTATGGTCGCAGTGCCTTCCTGCTGGGAAAGTAGCTCGAATCTTATATCTATCTATCTATCTAATTCACACAAACACGAAATCTTAGTATCAGGGTTTGAAAAATTAAAATCTGTAGTTTTGCCTTTGAATGTTCAAACAATAAAGTACGGGAATCACATACCTCGGTAATTCGACAAGTTTCCTTTCCTTCTTTTTCTTTTTTGGCTTCGGCGAGGTGAAATTGGACACGGTGTGATTCCAGATATTATTTCCCAATCCGGGTTTAATCTAAGCCATAAAGGAGTTAAGGATTACTTAAATGGTATACAATTAGACAAATTCCAAACCAACCCAAAATGCACTCACCTGCCGAAATTTTAAAGAGTCCGTTAGTGGACTGATCTGGTGGAGCCGAATAACTAGCTGCACTCGCGACTGCCGTATAATTGCGGACTCCCGGCAGATGAGAAAATTTTGCAACTCATTGCAAACCGCTAATCGGTCCACAATCTGATTTCTGTACGTTTACACGGAATGACAGAATGATACCGGGTTGTGAGATGCGATGATGTGGAATGTACATATATATTATACCGTGTCCACACATCCACAATTCATTACACACAGCTAATTCGTAATGTTTACAGCACGATGAGGCTGCAGCTTATTGTACCTGGAGTATGTCCTTCACGTGGTATATACCGGCCTGTCGACCTTGGAGATCCGACAATAAGTATCTGTTATGGCCAACTTTTTTATCCACACGGCTCTCAAGGAATTTGAGATCGAGCTTGGAGTTGTAGTGTTGCGCAGCATCGCTCCGAGCAAAATTTCTCCGCAAAACCACATCTCCAGGCTGGAACTCAATTTTCCTTGAGCGCAAATTGTATCCATGTGCTTGTTTAGTCTGGGCAGCTCGGATAAGTTCTTGGACTTGTTGCCGTAATACCGTCAATTTATCTGCTCTCTCAAGTGTGCCATCGGAGTCAGCTAATAAATTAAGCTGTCTCAACAGTGAATATGTACCCCCATGAGTCACCATTGACTGGCCAAACAATAGATAGTACGGGGTGCATTTGATGGACGTATGAAACGAAGAGCGAAGAGCGCAATTGATGTCCGCAAGCCTTAGGGATGGGCCGATATTCCGGTAGCAGTGACTAGGAACCGAGTATTCGCCTGTCACTGTGACTACCTGTTCCCGGAAAACAAAAATACTAGTTCCCAATAGTCACAGTCGACAACTGAAATGATCAGTCACTGTTGGTCACAGTCACTGCTGGTCACAGTCACTGCTGGTCACAGTCACTACTAGTCACAGCTACAGTCACTGCTAGTCACAGTCACTGCTAGTCACAGTCACTGCTAGTCACAGTCACTGCTAGTCACAGTCACTGCTAGTCACAGTCACTGCTAGTCACAGTCACTTCTAGTCACAGTGACTTTTGGTCACAGTCACTTCTGGTCACAGTCACTTCTAGTCCCAGTCACTTCTAGTCACAGTGACTTCGAGTCACTTATAGTCACAGTCACTTCTAGTCACAGTGACTACTGGTCACAGTCACAGATGTGTATGGTTATCTCAACTCATACGTATCGTATTATGATTTTTAATGGTTGCAACAGGCTGATAGAGTGGCACTTGAAAGAAATCATATTTGTATGATTTCGAAGATTATTGGATGTACGATTCTGGTATGAGGATTGAATGTATAATAAATGCATAGATGTGTATATTAATTACAGTTGATTTCTTAAGTTTTAGAGCAATATCTCATGTATAAGTAGCGTAGATTCATGAGATATCGTCACGCGTATTATATTTTGTATGTAGTACGTGCATTATAACGCGACAGTTTATGATTTTTTTTTTGACAGAGTTGCACTTGGAAGAAATTAGAAAAATATGAACGTTACGATTCTGGTATGAAAATTTTGAATGTGCAATAAGTTTTCTCTGCAGCAATGTTAAGTACTCGTAATTTGAGTAGGGTAGGTTTATGAAATATTGTCGCAAGTATCGCGTGTTGTATGTAGGTACATTAAGGCTAGATTTTATGATATTTTTATGTTTACAGACGTTCATTTGGAAGAAATCAGAAACAAAATATGAACGGTACGATTCTGGTTTTACGATTTTGAATATACAATAGATATGTATTAATCGCAGTTGATTTTTTAAGTTTGTTTGGAGCAATGTTAAGTAAGCTGAGTAGGGTTAAGTTGACGCTGAAATTATGCTGATGTATGTTTACTTAAACGTTAGGATGAAAAGAACGACTGAAGCGATTTCTTATTTGAATGTCAATAAATTTATAGAAATTATTTACTTTTAATGTTGCACTTTTGTTCGGAGGAATGTTGAGTGTACTAGGTGAACCAAAGGAACCATTCTTCTCATGCACTGGGTTCAATGAAAAATAAGGTCACTTGTATTTTTTAGTCTATTGAATCAACAAGTGATTCCCTAGTGCGTTCCCTATAGTGTATGTTCGTTCCTGTTAAGTTTCAATAATATCTTAAAGTTTAAATAAAGAGCATTGCAAATACAATTTGCAAAAACACAATCTGTGCGCATATACGTGTTCTTAGTGCCCGCTGCAATAAGCATCCCTGCTAGGTGTTACGAACTAAAGTGTTTTAACTTTTTCGCGAGTTTTTTTTTCATCGAAAGCCGCATTATGTCTACGCGAATAAAGAAAAGCCCAATATGGGAACATTTTCGACAGATAGATAGTTTTACTGCCAAGTGTAACATATGTAAAAACATAATAAGTTACAAGTCTTCCACGACAAATTTGCGAAAGCATGTAATTCGCATGCACCCATCAGTGCAAATCTTAGAAGGCGAACCGTCAGCCAAAAATAGGAAGAAAGATTATCCTTTGGCTTCAACATTAACTACGATTTCGGCCTCAACTCCAAGTTCAACTGTCCCAGTGCAACCAGGTCCAAGCAGTGAAACTTTACGCGATATTCAAACGCCATCTCTTTTGCCTGCTAGCACAAGCCAAACAAGAATTTCGTCGTTTATTCCCCAAAATATATCGGAGAAAATGAGACAAAAAATCAACGACGAATTTTTAAAGTTATTTACACTGGACTATCAGCCTTTTTCTATCGTAGAAGACGATGGATTTAAATCATTTGTGCGGGCGTTAAACCCATCTTTTGAGCTTCCCACGAGAAAAAAAATATCAAAGCAATTGATACCTGCTAGATATGAAGAAGCGAAAGTTAAAGTGGCCTCTTTGCTCTCTAATGGGAATGTAAATGCATTGTGTTTAACGACAGATTGCTGGACATCATTAACGAATGAGAGTTATACCGCAATAATGGTTCATTTCATTTTTAAAGGAAAGCTTTTGAATCTAACTTTGGATTGTAGTGCAACTCAGCTAACACATACAAGTGAACATTTGGCACAAATAATAAAGAGTTCCTTAGATACTTGGGGTTTAACAAAAAAAATAGTGTTTGCCGTTTCTGATAATGCCCCTAACATTACAAATGCTTTGAAAAATCATTTGAATTTCAAGCACATGGGATGCGCAGCACATAAACTCCATCTTATAGTGGAAGAAGGGCTCAAGGTAAAGGAAATCTCCGCAATTATCGATAAAGCTAAAAGGATAGCTCTTCATTTTAAACTGTCGACAAAATCGTGGAATATGTTGCGTGAATGCCAGAAAAGAGAAGGTATCGAGTCCCCGAAGCGGATTATTAATTCAATGCCAACGAGGTGGAACTCCACATATTTCATGCTCAAAAGGCTAACGGAATTACAAATCCCTCTAAGGACAGCCATCGCGCATCTAAATTTAGATCTTCCGAAAATCAGCACTCTGGAATGGAAGCTTGTTGACGAAGTTTGCCAAATTTTAAAGCCTTTTGACGACATCACACAAATTCTAAGTTCCCAGAAATTCCCATCTGCTTCTGGACTTATCCCGATGATCAATGGGTTAATGGATGTGTTAGAAAGGTTTTTAAAGGAGGAAGAGTACTCCGATTATTCAACCCCTTGTAAAAATTGTGTAAGCACATTCATCAGTCAAATCAAACGGATGGATCGATTTGGAGGAATAGAACATAGTGCTACACTAGCAATATCTACATTTTTAGACCCTAGGTTTAAATTAATGGGTTTTAAAGATAAAACGCTGGCGGAAAATGCAAAGAAAAAGGCAAAAGAACTGCTCCTTTCCAAAATGCATCAGGAAGAAGAACAACCAGCAGAATCCCCACAACACGAACAGGAGGTAGACAAAATGTCCATTTGGCATACATTTGTAAATTCATCGCGGAGCAATATTCAACAGTCACGTAAGTTACTATAATTTGTTTTATGATTTGCGTGCGATTACACTTTTTTTTCTGCAGGTGGAAAAGAAGCAAAGGCAATCATCGAGCTTCAAAGATATATCGAAGACGAACGCATCCCACTTTCGGAAAATCCAATGAATTGGTGGGCAGAAAATAAGCATTACTACCCATTTTTGTACAAAGTTGTAGAGGACAAATTTTGCGTTGTTGCAACTTCTGTTTCATGCGAGCAACTTTTTTCAAAAGCGGGGATGATATTATCTAAAAGATGGTGTCAACTATCTGCTGAAAAAGCTCAAATGCTGCTATTTTTAAATTCAAACGAAAGAATTTTGTTAGAAAATATTTAATTTTTTATTAATTTGTTACTTTTTAAGTCTTTAACAAATGTTACTTGAATTTTCTGTAGCAATTCAAACTAAAATCGTACTGATTGATTTAATTAAAGAAGAAGATAATTGATGGTATTTCTTTTAATTTACTCCCCCTATTTGCTCTGATTTGTACATTTGGATAAAACGCACCTGGCGTTTTCGTTCACTGCATCGTATGGTATCTTTCCAACTCATTCTCAGAATTATGTATTATCTTATCTGTCATTTATGACGTCATGATTCGTCGTCGGCCGACAATTCATATCTCATTGGCCTAGAAACAGTTACCGCAAGGCAAAATTTAAATAGTCAGGAGCAGGAACTGGACCGGTAAGCAGGAACTGTTACTCGCCAGTCACAGTCACAGTTGGAACTGCTACTCAAAAATATCGGTACGGCCCATCCCTAGCAAGCCTCATGTCCCAATCCCTCTGGTCAGGGTGTATGTACGCCCTCATAGCGGCTATCAAAGAACGGTTTACTCGTTCTGAAGCATTAGCT